>CM051236.1:337195734-338395734 GCA_027917425.1 Gastrophryne carolinensis | reverse complement strand
TTCTTATTAATGTACATATACAGTAATTGTTTTTCCATCATAGTGATGTGTGAAATGATATAAAAAATAAGTATCCATTGTATTTTGCAAGTTAGTTATTGCTGCCATTATATATTTTTGGACTAAGAGCCCAAATCTGCACAGTTTTCCTCCTTTAAACTTGCGATGAATTTACATTTGATGGAGGCGTAGTATCCGCCCATCAAGCACCAAGTTCCGTGGAACTTACCATGCCAAGGCAGTATGCTTTTCATTATTTTTGTTACAGCAAAGAAGGTGGGCTTGGTGGGATGCTATTAGAATATCTTCTGTCTGACCTTCATACAAGACTCATGTCTGCCCTGGATTAATGGTTGGCATCAGGTTAGTTTCAATTCAACTATGTCCTCATCTAGACCCATGTATGTGAAATCCGTTTCTCCAGGAATCAAAGGAGCTTTAATTGCAGTTTTTTTACTCATCTACCCCTGATAGTATTCCCAATTACTCCTTGTATGTGTATGTACGTGTTTGCGATTATACTTGAAGATACTTATTTTAGATGACTAAAAAAGCAGGACCTATTCACTATGTGGAGCTATTTTTGCTTTACAAGGAATGGGTGTTTAAGCAAAAGAAACACACTAAATTATTCTATCTACAGAAGTATATATGTATATATATATATATATATATATATATATATATATATATATATATATAAAATGGCTATCCTGTGTAATTAGGTTACTCTCCTAATGAGAATCAACAATGTTCTATGGAAGTCATAAGGGGTCAGTGACATTAAAAAACACAGTAAAAGTTATAATGGACCACTGGAATGTAGAAACTGAAAGCCCACAGAAGAATGTGCTATACACTGAAAAGTAGCTTCAGCAACCTAGTTATCATATCATCACTACTAGCATGTACATCACATGAAAATGACATTTGAAAAGAAACAAAAGAAAAGAAAATCATAAAAAGTAGGATTTGTAAAGAGCATTTAGAAGGGACAACTTACTGGAATACAAGCCGAGAGACAGACTGAAATATCTGTCATTAGTTTAACAGAATCCTCATTTGCAAGCTTGAAGACTTTCAGTTTGTATCTTGCTTCAGTACCATTTCCATTATTGATGATTTTAATGATTTCAGCGTACTCGGCATTTGGACAGCTAAAGGCAATTGACAATTAAATATCAGATTTTAGTTATGCTGAAACTATGTGGCTTTATCATTATGTCATTTTTTTAAAATGTGGCTTGGCTAAGCAATGTTTGTGGCTTTTCTTCATGGTGTACATTACATTTAACAACATAACAATGAGGTTAAATACAATGTACAATTAATATACTCAGCAGGGGCATACAATCAGTCAATAGAAAAAGAACATGCCAGGCTGTCAGCCAGGGATCTGGAAAGAACCAGGGGCATCCTAGAGCCATACCAGGCTACATACTCAATAACAATGATTTGTAGAAGTGTGACTAAGTTCCCCAAATCTGCATCCCTGCTTTCTATTGAAACACTCTCTCCTCCCCCATTGTCTTCCATCTATCTATGTGTTCCAATTCGTTATTCCACACTTTCTCGAGACAACCACTCCCCTAAACTCTTCTTGCGTTATTTCTTCTTAACCCTTACCTTTAACTTCTCTGGATTCCATTTCACCAGGGTATTGCAAAAATCGTCGAGCCACCACTTGTCCCTTGGAGCTCTTAGTGTACACAAGCATTGCAAGCCACAGTGGTCCTGCAGTTGGCTCTGATCACAGAGGAACATTATCAAAACTCTTAAAGCTGCCCATGACATGCCTTTACCAGCTTCACCATGCCCAGAAATAAAAGTGAAGCCAGTACCTTTGCTTAGAATACACAAAGTATTTTCATGTAATGAGAGATTTTGAGATAATTTTACATTTTACACATTTCCTCTGGGGCATAAGGAGGGGGTAAAGGTCATGTGTGGGCAGTGACTTTAAGGAAGTCAATGGTGAAATGCAGATGCTCACGCACCCACATGCCTTATGCACAAGGACTTAGTACACTGGTCCACCCCACTACTTTTTAGTGAAACATTTCCATTTCCTGTTTAAAAGACGAGCAATCTTTACAAATGTTCTTCCTTTCAAGTTCTTGGTGTCTCTTACATTGGAAATGTCTGGTATATTATACATAACACTTTGATTAGCACAGCACAACACAACAAAGCAGCCTCTCTCATAGGTGGGATCTGTGGAAGCTGGCTGCTATGTATTTCATCCTACAAATAAAATTGTTTGAGGATTCTGAGGATTCTTTCTCAAGTTGGCATGGCATCTAATATCCCATCACATGATATATCTTTTGAATTTTTACTTCACTTATTGTAGAGGAACAATCCGAATGAAAATATGGTCCCCTTAGGGAATCAGCTGTGACATTTCTGAATAGCACTGGAAACATTGTGATTCAAGTAGGACCAGATAACAGCATTGCTCGCTTCATTTTGCCATTTTGCATCATCTTTTTCTGTGGAGAGAGCAGCTATTCTGAGTGGAGTGGCCATTGCATTGGTATATGGGGAGTATGCATGCAGCATTCTCCATAGTGTTTCCAGCTGCCTGTCTATCATACTATAGTTGTCAGTCAATTTGTGTTTTGATTAAAATGGAAGCACTGATTAGATGGCAATGAATGGGGCAGAATGAAAAATTCACAGTGGAATTAAGTCTTGTAAGTTTTACTCTCGTTGGCAGGAAGGTTCTACCCAATTTGACAGTTGCCATGCTTGACTTTTTGCTTTCCATATTCATAAATTATTTATTTTATTGCACTTTCCCTATCTTTAAAACAAGGCATGCTGGCAACAATATAGGGCTAAATTCAAAAGAGGACACAAGAAAATATTGCAGTATTATCTTACCTATCTGGAGCAATTGTCAGGTTATACACAGTTGTGTCAATTAGGCCACTGACATAGATTCTCTGTAATTTAACTGAAAAGCTATTTGCATCCAGACTTGGGATACTTATTCCAATATAAGCATAGTCTTCCACATTTAATTCTGTGTTTTCTGTAGAGTAGACTTTTGTAAATGTTTCATCTGTATACAGTGCCATGGTTACAGTTAGAGTACCAGTGACCCCTGGTATGGCTATCTGGGTAGTCCTGAAAAAGACAAATACAGGAATGAAACTTATAAAATAATATTAAGAAGCCGCGCTCAAATTTGTAAAATTTATGTTACATATATAACAATAGAGATACTAATGGTAAAGTCCTCAACGCAGGAAGAAGAACAGAGTGTGTCACCAACACTCCCAACAATATATAAACAAACACACAAGGATGTGTAATTCTCCGTGGGACAGTTCAAATGCTTTTCAATTTGTCAAAAAGCGATTCTCTATATCAAATCACCACGTGGATTTCAAGACTAATTACTTGCAAGTGTATCAATGGTTATTTCTTTATCGAATGTTTTCCACGTAGCCAGGAAGATGATTTATCTTTATATCAGAGGGGATTCCTTTTTCCTCATATAATCATCAGCGCATCAGCCGCAGCGCATACATTACCGAGACCTAGGCCTCTGGACTCGGCTGGCGTCGGCTGTGATCGGATGTCACGTGATTAAGATAGGCTCCGCCCAACGCGTTTCGTCACTTAGGATCGCGCCTGTGAACAAGTCCTAAGTGATGAAACGCGTTGGGCGGAGCCTATCTTAATCACGTGACCTCCGATCAGAGCCGACGCCAGCCGAGTCCAGAGGCCTAGGTCTCGGTAATGTATGCGCTGCGGCGTCTGTGAACGTTTAAACTGTGAAATACGTTGGAATTGGAGGAATAGAAGTCAGATCATCAGGATCCTTTTAAGAAACATTTTATTACAACGCTTGTATTTTGTTTTAATTTGGTAAGCAACTTTGTTGGTCTGCGCATAGAAACTAGTTGTTACGGTATCACGCTATGTGCGGTTATATGTTTTATATTACATGTTCAACCTAAATAAAGGAGGAATTAATCATATATAAATCCAGTCTTTGATGATTATATGAGGAAAAAGGAATCCCCTCTGATATAAAGATAAATCATCTTCCTGACTACGTGGAAAACATTCGATAAAGAAATAACCATTGATATATAGAGAAGCGCTTTTTGCCATTCGCTATCTGGTACGTGTGTGGTGTGACAGGTGATGGATACACTTGCAAGTAATTAGTCTTGAAATCCACGTGGTGATTTGATATATAGAGAAGCGCTTTTTGCCAAATTGAAAAGCATTTGAACTGTCCCGCGGAGAATTACACATCCTTGTGTGTTTGTTTATATACAGGAATGAAACTGCTTATTGCAAACTTTTAGTTCTTTCACAATGCTTAAATTACAGGATTAGGTTGGATTAAAATTTAACAAACATACATAAAATGCTTCCATCAACTTTGCAAATTAAATTTTATTAAATAGTAAACTAAAGAATAATAAATATTTCACTAATTTACTTCCATAAGTTTCAAGTTGATATCTTTCTAAACACCTTTCACAGCTATGTTTTCAGTCAGAAAATGACTGGCACGCCACTAAAACTTATGATGGGAAAGAATGCAAATGACACTTACCCTAGTTTGGGATTCAAGGTGGTATTAAGCGTAGCTTGATATTGTAAGGGAATTGTGCAGTTTATTCCCAAGGATAAAACATTTTTTGTCATAAGGGGTGATGATAGAGGATAAATAGTCAGATTATTGGAGAAAGTTGCATGGCTAGAGTTCAGCTGTGAAAGTAAGTAAAAAAAGTATTAACCTCTGTTTAACATTAACTTCACTGCATTTATTAAACATTTAAAAACATGTAAATGTATATTGTTATACTTTTGAATGTGTTTAAGGTTTAAACATTTACTTTTTAATTTAAATTTTTTTAGCTTTGATATCACACATGTTTATAACTTCATGAGACATATAACAGTGCAGTTTTATTTCTCTCTGATGTTTCTCTAATGTCTATGATGTTCCCATCGGTTGTCACATGCTCCTCCCTAATGAGTAATAGGAGCATGAGAATGGGGCAGCTGTGTGAGCTGCTATACTTGTAGTTCACTCAATAATATGGAATGCAATTGTAGACAAATAAATAGCTTTACTTACCGATAATTGGTTGCCACACGTCCCATTGACCAGAGGATTTCTAAAAACCACTTGAGCTGTACCATTTACTAAATACTGCTGACCTATACAATCGGACTGATTGCTTTGGATCAGTGATAGATTGGAGGCATTATATTTATTAAGTGGCAATTGGCATTTAGGAACATAAATGGTCATATTCCCACTGGAGCATTCCACTGTTAGCAATGGAAATGGAGCTAAAGGACAAAAAAAGAAAAAATATGATGGAACACGCTGATGAAAGCAAAAAATAAATAATTATTTAAAAATGCTGCTAAATAAAAGCCTGTTATGAAAGATTGGCTTTGTGGCAAAAGCTTCCTCTATTAAAGAAAATCCCACCCTGCTCCCTGCCTGCACAATGGTCAATTTCCCTGACAAGGCAGTCTAAGCAGCCTAAGCTTGTACACAAGCCATGCTGGTACCCCCAGATGCTGAACATTGGAGCTCTTTCAATAGGTTGTGGCGGGTTGCCAAGTCATCAGGCTCTTTTGGAGGAGCACCATTGTACTGCATCTTGGGATGCCAGCATTGCAAGTGGAAGATTTTGTGCTGCCATGATTTTTTTTTTTACAGTCTTTCTTATTGGCAGGTGGGAGGGGAAATCAGAAGTACCAGTATGTGTCCATATGTAAATATGTTGTGCATTTATGATTTGCTGCATTTTGTGATATTTACATATGTGTTAGTGTTGTAGGGTATCTACTGTATTTCATAAACAACTGACTGAAAAAGACAATGGAAAATGCATATTGATCATTTTAACATATGCTATAATTGATATGGATGCAGTTTAGATCTGGGTTTTAGTACTCAGAAATACCAAAGGAAAGTTGGGATCTGCTTTGCATCTGATGTTCTTGGGCTGACCACAGTGGATCCATTGCACAAATGTTAAGAACTCCAAAGTAAACATAATCTGGTCAGCAATGTTGGACACAATCATTCATTACCCAAATGATCAGACCCAGTTTTTATGCTCTCAACAGTGCAAGTACTGCTGTGGTTCTATCTTATTATCAGCAGAAAGACTTCGCTCTTAACACAATGGCAGGATGGTAAAAAACAACCTTTAATCAAGAGATAAGGGCATGATATTAGAATTGGAGCCTGATAGATTTGCTTCATTGGCTGGGTTAATACTTCTCCATTTTAGCCTTTGCCTTTCCCATGGCATCGATCAATATCTAGCTCTTGTCCCATGTCATTCTGCTATTCTCAAATAGTGATTTGTGACTTGACTGACATCAAATGAGATTTGTGACATTACATACATTTTTTTGTTAGGTATTTTGAGGTGAGAAAGTAGAAATGTCTCTCTTCTGATCCTGGGTTGATCCAGTCACATTACCAGTGACCAATTTGCTGGATCAGACAATCTGGTACTGCATAGAACGGACTGATCCAGTTATTTATGGTGGTCATATATACAGTATCTGGTAGCCGGCAACACAGAATAAGTCCTTTGTATCATAAAAGGTAACTTTTTACAGAGACCCACATGCTGATTAGAGGAGTTTGAGGAGTTAGCATTGCCTAGGTGTTTGCATTAACTAAAAGAAATCTGAGCTAGTTATAAAAGGAACACTGTACCTGATGCATTATACACTGCGCTGGAACAATCACAGCTACTGGCGTCACAATCAATTACATCTGCAAAGCTTACTGAAGAAAATAAAAAGCAAAAGGAATTACCATATAGACTTTTGTCTAATCTGGAAGTATACTATTATAAATAATAAACTAAACTAGGCTTGGGTTACATGTTGGAAAACAGATTAAAGAATGGCATTTAATACAATAAGATTAATTATGAAATATAAAGTGCTGTAACACAGGAAAGTATATTTTTCTGCATGGCCCACGCATCATAAGATCATAAGCCTCATAATAGCATTTTGGGGTCTACAGAAACTCCCCAAATTTCTATATATTTAATTATCAAGGAAAGTTTTAATGTATGTTTTCATTAATTCTCACTTTGTACTGGATATACCTGTCAAATTTATTTAGTTCCCACATATCCCTGCTTCAAAGCAGTAATGATCAGCACACCACACCAAAGAGTGTCACAATAAAGTGGGCGAGGTTAACAGAGAATCTAAGAGAAAGGCTAGAGCACCTGACACAACCAACTAATTATTGAATTTCTTTAATTGGAATCCCAAGCATTCTGCAACACTTTAACCTCTCCCTCCCTCTGTGCTAAGCCCGATTTAGACAACAACATGCAAAAAACTCACTGGGTATTGAACAATCTAAGCTAAAGCAGGGACTTTAAGTGACAGATCAGTCACCCAATCCTGTGCAGCAGTGTGATTTTAGAGGTCAGTCACTCAAGTCCAACTATCACTTAAGTCTTACAGCTGCAATGCAGAGCTCCTCCTGCCGGGGTTTAGTGAAAGATAGTGGCATGCGTTATTTTTTTATTTTTGAATGTCCAAACCAGGTATAACACAGGGGTAGGAAGAGGGTTACAAAAAGCTTGGATTTCCTCTTTAAGCATCTGCAAGGGTTATATTCAATCTAAGGATCTGCAATTATCTTTTCAAAATGCTAGTCACTGACTCTCATTATTATTTTTTAAATATTCCCTTCGCAATTGTGATTTTCCTTACCTGAGAAAACAGTGCAGAGTGCCAGAAAAAGCCCGAACAAGCCCGCCATTTTCTAGCAATAAAAGTAAAATTTTAGAGAGGCATATTTCTTTCAACAAAATATATTTCACTTTTAAGAGAACAATATGCAAGGAAATATTATTGGTCTCCTCCAGGTAACATTTACCCACCTGTAATTCCAACTTCCCAACTCAACTTGATAGCACTGATGAAGGTACTTTAAGGATTTGCAACAAAGGCTAAAGTATGAAGATACTTTTCCAACCATAAAAAATGTGAATAGGTTTCTATTTTTAACTATGGACAACTATAATTTCTCAGCTTGGATTTTTCTGTTTATTAGCAGTGTTGTAATATACAGTGGAAATGATTAATGACTGATGAATGATTGATGACTGCTTAAAGTGAAGACAAATATTAAAATACAAATGCGCAATATGCTTATGCAAAGTTAGGTTATATAGTGCTATGTATACTGTGCCACAAGACATCCATAGGTCAGAACCTGTTTATAATGTGTTTAAATTTAGTAACTTGCCTAAAAAACAATATCATACCTCATCAGGGCACATAGATAACTAAACAGATACATTTAAGAAATGTAACTTTTCGCTCACACTATTCTTTTTGCTCCTTCTTTCTGTTCCCTCTGAAGCCAGGACACATTACCTACCCTCACCAAATAGAAAACCTAGATCTGTAAGAGATCTGTAAGAGCTCTGATCTCTGAATGTCTTTGACGCCCACCTCTCCCAGACATGACAGATGTTTGACTGCAAATATTTAATCTGGAGTTATTACCAAAAAATTAGGGATTGTTTTTGTATCTCAAGATTTGAAAAACATATACCTAAAGGAATTATTTCATAAAAAGTTCTAAGCAATGTGCATATGAAACTAATGCAAACAAATACATTATTTATTAAATCGTAAAATTACTCCCAGATGTCAGTAAGCATTTGGAAACTGTAAAAGCCTCTATATAAACCTTTTCATAGTCACATATTATAGCAGATTGGTTCAAAATAATCTATCTCATTTTGCAATATGTAAGAGTAAGTTGTCAGTGAGGTCTAATTACCTTGGTAGATAGGTGGATGATCCTGAATACTATTCAGACACTGAGCACAGGCCCCTTTTATACAGTATTGCCCAGTGGGAGTGTGGTGTACCTCCATTTCACTTAAAGCATATGGGTCAGCAAGGTGTGTTGTACCAATCCCAAACAAATAATGATAACTATTTATCCTCAGGGGATGTACTCATATTGCTAGGACGCATGTGAGCAATTGACTGCATGATTGCATTCATAATGACGGCATGTGCTAGACTTGATTTCTAAATAATTCTATTTTTATTTATTACTGTAGTCATAAGTTTACAATAATTGCAACTCATCATTCTTGGTGTCTGGGCGTCATTCTGGACTCCTGTCTCTCATTCACACCTCATATTCCCTCCCTAGCCACCTCACGTTGTCTTCAACTTAAAAATATCTCCTGCATCAGTCCCTTTCCCTCATCTGATACCACGAAAATGCTAGTGCATGCCCTGGTCATCTCCCGACTGGACTACTGCAACACCCTCCTCTGTGGTTTGCCAACAGACACCCCTCCAATCTGTTCTAAACTCTGCTGCTCGCCTCATCCACCTCTCCTCTCGCTTCTCCAGCGCTGCCCCCCTCTGTCAATCCCTCCACTGGTTATCTGTCTCTCAGAGAGTTCAGTTCAAACTTCTAACACTAACCTACAAAGCTCTTTGCAACCAGGCCCCTCCCTACATTTTTTCTCAGATCCAGCGTTACCAACCCAAGCACAACCTCTGCACTGGCTCTGACATTTTCCTTTCCTCCTCCTCACACTCCCACCTTCACTCCTCTGGAATGCACTCCTCCGCTCAAACCGTCACTCTCCATCACTCCAAGCCTTTAAAAGTGCCCTCAAAACTCACTTTTTCAGACAAGCATATAACCTGGCTTAAGCAACTCCTATAACTTTCAAATGGCACATGCAGCCCAACTCCAGCTCTACCAATTGTGATCCGTACCTACTGTCTCCATCCTCCTCCTTTAGACTGTAAGCTCGCACAGGCAGGGCCTCTCTTTTCTCCTGTGCTCACAACACTTGTGGCATCCAGTTTAGTATTGTTCCCTGTACTTTAAGTTTTACTTTGTCTGTAATCATACCTTGTAAAACGCTACAATAGATGATGGCGCTATATAAATAAACATTATTAATAATAATTGTAGGTTAAGGTAAGTAAAAAACAGCAATAAATACAATATATTTTTGTTCTGTTAAGGGGTGCTTATTAATTTGAAACAAGAAAAAAATACTCCTTATTAAGAAAAAATGCCAGTGTGGGGGGAACAGTGAGGGTCATGCTAACAATTTTATAAAGCAAGTTTTCCTTTGGATGTGCTTTTGGGTGTGAAAAGTGTGTATAGATATTCCTATGAAAGTATGTTACTGTTCTTTTTTTTCCCCCTACTGTGGGGAGTTGAGTGAGATTCATATACAAAAATGTTATTTAACCAATGTCCATTCATTTGTATCTTGTAGAATACATTGTTTGATGAATTATTCAATAATAAATGCCAGCTTTTGAGAAAGCCCAATGGGCGAAATGCATCAAGCAGGTTTGATATTTCATCTAATGCACAATTAATTCAATATTTAACCAGCAAAGGTTAAACAAGCAGGTGTCATAACAAGCAGGTGTCATAAATGGTTGTACCTTGAATTAATGATTTTAACTGTGGATTTATATGTGTAATAAAGGCAAGATTTTTTTAGATGTAATATTTGTAAAATGAGTGGTAACGGTGAATTGGTTAGGCCGTAAAATTCAGACCTGTTGGAAGAATCCCCTCCTAAATGTTTGGCCCCAAATCATGGTTACTCCGTGTTTCCAAACTGAACCCAGTAAAAGGGCCCCTTCTCAGGAGATTGTTCCTGGCAGTGTCAATTAGGGCAGACTCTATCATTGATTTATATTACAAGAGAGATCCATGGGTTTTTTCCTGTGACCCCAGTTGTGGACTTCACTTAAAGCATATATCTAAACCTGAAATTCACACAGGTTTATATGGGTTTATGGACAATACTGTTTTTTTAAATGCTTTGCAACCTATAATAAATTGGGGCCTTGTTCTCCCTTTTCTGGACTACATACACATACTTGGACTTGAACATTCACAAAATAACACAAAAGCTCTCAAGATATGCGCATAACGATAAAATGATTAATTAAAAATGACTATTTTATTGGCATCAAAATAAATATCATCCAAGACATTCCTTTTAAAACCATAGTGACCAAGTTCAGTGAATAATATACCAACAAGGACAATAAAATATTCTAATATACCCTAATTAAGGGATTATCTAATGCAATACCAATAAAGTGCAATGTGCAGAAATATACTGCAACATTTAAGGTGCCAAAAACAAATAAATAAATAGATCAGTATATTGTCGGGGAGTCTAATTTATTAATAGCACCATTTTGGCCACTGCCAAGCGGCGCAGTCAGCGTCCAAGCAGCAGCACCGCAAAGTGGCAAATGGTGCTTACCGCGTTCAATGCTGTGGCCAAAGTGGTGCTGCACCTTTTGTTGGTTGATTGATAAATGTAATGAGCTATTGGTGCTCATGTACCCAGATCCCTGATTTCCACTGTGTGATTTTTTTAATCAATCTTTCTCTATTTTAGTCAATTTAGTCTATTTTTTTTTGTGTATGTAGTCAGACAATACTCTTGTAATGAAAAACCAAACACAAATGTATGTTAAAAAAACACAATTTTTATTAGAAAATCGGCACAGCGGCAAAGTTAATTCCCCCCACTCTGTTGTTGATTCTGCATCTCCAGCAGCATTCTCTATAAAAGACATCTAACTAATAAACTATAAAAAACATCTAACTAATATAAATATAAAAATAATAACTTAAGCATAAAACATTTGAATCAGCAGGTAAAAATAACACATGGAAAGAAGGCCACAACATATTATATAATGCATGGGTATACATGTCATAAAAACACTTACCTTCACTATCTGCCCATTCACCCGAGGGTCAACACGCTGCCTCTTCCTTGGGGGGACATCAGAGGATGATGAGGAAGAGGAGCTGGGGAGACGTCTGGCAGGCCTGCGAGGAGCCATTGTTTTGCCTACTAAAACCGGAAGTGCACAAAACAAAACCGTTGCCTCTTCCTCGGGGGGTGGGGGGGGCATCAGAGGATGATGAGGAAGAGGAGCTGGGGAGACATCTGGCAGGCCTGTGAGGAGCCATTGCTTTGCCTACTAAAACCGGAAAGCAAAACCTTTAACCCCCTCGCAAGGTACGAATGCTATGAAACGCCCAATACATGATATTTATGCTATGGAATGCAGAAACACAATATCTAACATTAGGCTACAACTTAAAAACCAAATTACACAAAAAAAAAAAATTTTGGACATATGCTTTTATATAAAATTAACCTAATGTATTTAAGTTACTGTAATAATAGACTCATAACTGTAAAGTATTCATACTGTTTGTGTATTTGCCACGGCATACTCAAGGCGGTGTTCAACACAATAGCAGCCAAGCCTACATTCCATCTAACAACAGTACAGCATAAGAGGTAGCGCGAGGTAGCGACTGCTCAGAGCATCTGGCACTCGGCGCAACCCACCATATTCAACAAAAAATCAAACTCACACAGTGTCAGCACTCATATTTGGTTCGCTGTAGCATAGAGCATCAGACGCTGTGTGCTTAAAGTGATTTTTACACATTTCCACCAGTAACAAAGGGAAAAAACATGTAATGACATTAGGCTCGATTCAGAGAGACAAAAAAAGACTTTCGTTTTTGTGCAGTTTTTTTTATTTTTATTTTCCCGCTCTCGTATGAGTGTGCGAGTGATTCTATGCATGCATTGCAATTAGGGATGAGCGAATCGATCCGGACGAACCCGGATTCGATCCGAATTTCAGGAAAAATTCGATTCGGATCGAATCCGAATTTCCCCGCGATTCGATCACTCGAAGTTTTCCTTTAACATCCATTCATTTACATTTACAGGCATTCTAAGATGGCGGACGGGACATGTCTGGACATGTATCCCGCGCCAGTGCAAGCTGGGGCAGTCACATGCAGCCTATCAGCAGCCAGCAAGCCCGGTGACGTCACACAGCGGTATTTAACGGCGGCCATCTTGCTTTTCCTCATTTCTCTATTGCATTCGTGACAGACAGAACGCTGTGTAGCTGAGGCAGTTAGACAGGCTGGAGACAGGGACAGACAGGGACAGGCTGGAGACAGGCAGGAGACAGGCAGGAGACAGACAGGAGACAGACAGGAGACAGACAGGAGACAGACAGAAAGCCAGGGAAAGGTAGGAAAAACGGAGCTGGCTGACAGGGAGATTTTTTTTTTTTCATCCAGCCTTTGTTAGCGTTTTCAGGCTGCTTATAGTAACTAACTGTGCATATATACTGAACTGATCTTAAGTCTGCTGTGAGGCATCCCATTCTGTGACTAAAGCAGCCTCTGTTTAAGACCATATAAGCATTTGCTCTTATCATATTTGAAATTAGGCCTGATAAAGACACTTTTGCTGGCCAAAGCACTACTGGACCCTGCCAGGTCCATTCCTGCCCAGGGCATCCCATTCTGTGACTACAGCAGCCTCTGTTTAAGACCATATAAGCATTTGCTCTTATCATATTTGAAATTAGCCTGATAAAGACACTTTTGCTGGCCAAAGCACTACTGGACCCTGCCAGGTCCATTCCTGCCCAGGGCATCCCATTCTGTGACTACAGCAGCCTCTGTTTAAGACCATATAAGCATTTGCTCTTATCATATTTGAAATTAGCCTGATAAAGACACTTTTGCTGGCCAAAGCACTACTGGACCCTGCCAGGTCCATTCCTGCCCAGGGCATCCCATTCTGTGACTAAAGCAGCCTCTGTTTAAGACCATATAAGCATTTGCTCTTATCATATTTGAAATTAGGCCTGATAAAGACACTTTTGCTGGCCAAAGCACTACTGGACCCTGCCAGGTCCATTCCTGCCCAGGGCATCCCATTCTGTGACTACAGCAGCCTCTGTTTAAGACCATATAAGCATTTGCTCTTATCATATTTGAAATTAGGCCTGATAAAGACACTTTTGCTGGCCAAAGCACTACTGGACCCTGCCAGGTCCATTCCTGCCCAGGGCATCCCATTCTGTGACTAAAGCAGCCTCTGTTTAAGACCATATAAGCATTTGCTCTTATCATATTTGAAATTAGGCCTGATAAAGACACTTTTGCTGGCCAAAGCACTACTGGACCCTGCCAGGTCGATTCCTGTTGGGGCATCCCATTCTGTGACTACAGCAGCCTCTGTTTAAGACCATATAAGCATTTGCTCTTATCATATTTGAAATTAGCCTGATAAAGACACTTTTGCTGGCCAAAGCACTACTGGACCCTGCCAGGTCCATTCCTGCCCAGGGCATCCCATTCTGTGACTAAAGCAGCCTCTGTTTAAGACCATATAAGCATTTGCTCTTATCATATTTGAAATTAGGCCTGATAAAGACACTTTTGCTGGCCAAAGCACTACTGGACCCTGCCAGGTCGATTCCTGTTGGGGCATCCCATTCTGTGACTACAGCAGCCTCTGTTTAAGACCATATAAGCATTTGCTCTTATCATATTTGAAATTAGGCCTGATAAAGACACTTTTGCTGGCCAAAGCACTACTGGACCCTGCCAGGTCCATTCCTGCCCAGGGCATCCCATTCTGTGACTAAAGCAGCCTCTGTTTAAGACCATATAAGCATTTGCTCTTATCATATTTGAAATTAGGCCTGATAAAGACACTTTTGCTGGCCAAAGCACTACTGGACCCTGCCAGGTCCATTCCTGCCCAGGGCATCCCATTCTGTGACTAAAGCAGCCTCTGTTTAAGACCATATAAGCATTTGCTCTTATCATATTTGAAATTAGGCCTGATAAAGACACTTTTGCTGGCCAAAGCACTACTGGACCCTGCCAGGTCGATTCCTGTTGGGGCATCCCATTCTGTGACTACAGCAGCCTCTGTTTAAGACCATATAAGCATTTGCTCTTATCATATTTGAAATTAGGCCTGATAAAGACACTTTTGCTGGCCAAAGCACTACTGGACCCTGCCAGGTCGATTCCTGCCCAGGGCATCCCATTCTGTGACTAAAGCAGCCTCTGTTTAAGACCATATAAGCATTTGCTCTTATCATATTTGAAATTAGGCCTGATAAAGACACTTTTGCTGGCCAAAGCACTACTGGACCCTGCCAGGTCCATTCCTGCCCAGGGCATCCCATTCTGTGACTAAAGCAGCCTCTGTTTAAGACCATATAAGCATTTGCTCTTATCATATTTGAAATTAGGCCTGATAAAGACACTTTTGCTGGCCAAAGCACTACTGGACCCTGCCAGGTCCATTCCTGCCCAGGGCATCCCATTCTGTGACTAAAGCAGCCTCTGTTTAAGACCATATAAGCATTTGCTCTTATCATATTTGAAATTAGGCCTGATAAAGACACTTTTGCTGGCCAAAGCACTACTGGACCCTGCCAGGTCGATTCCTGTTGGGGCATCCCATTCTGTGACTACAGCAGCCTCTGTTTAAGACCATATAAGCATTTGCTCTTATCATATTTGAAATTAGCCTGATAAAGACACTTTTGCTGGCCAAAGCACTACTGGACCCTGCCAGGTCCATTCCTGCCCAGGGCATCCCATTCTGTGACTAAAGCAGCCTCTGTTTAAGACCATATAAGCATTTGCTCTTATCATATTTGAAATTAGGCCTGATAAAGACACTTTTGCTGGCCAAAGCACTACTGGACCCTGCCAGGTCCATTCCTGCCCAGGGCATCCCATTCTGTGACTACAGCAGCCTCTGTTTAAGACCATATAAGCATTTGCTCTTATCATATTTGAAATTAGCCTGATAAAGACACTTTTGCTGGCCAAAGCACTACTGGACCCTGCCAGGTCCATTCCTGCCCAGGGCATCCCATTCTGTGACTAAAGCAGCCTCTGTTTAAGACCATATAAGCATTTGCTCTTATCATATTTGAAATTAGGCCTGATAAAGACACTTTTGCTGGCCAAAGCACTACTGGACCCTGCCAGGTCGATTCCTGTTGGGGCATCCCATTCTGTGACTACAGCAGCCTCTGTTTAAGACCATATAAGCATTTGCTCTTATCATATTTGAAATTAGGCCTGATAAAGACACTTTTGCTGGGCATAGCACAACTTGTCCCTGCCAGGTGTACTTACTGCTGGTTTTTAGGGCATCCCATTCTGTGACTACACCAGCCTCTATTTAAGAACCTAACCATTTGCACCTATTCTAATTGAAATTAGGCATGATAAAGACACTTTTGCTGTGCATAGTCTTACTGCTGCCTGCCAGGTGCTCTCTGGTTTTTGGGACATCCCATTCTGTAACATACCATTAGCCTCTGCATTTACTGTAAGCTGCACAGTTATTTAAAGAAATTTGGCCTGTATGAGCCTGCTAACACACTGCTGCTGTGTGCATATATACTGATCTCAAGTCAGCTTTGGGGCATCCCATTCTGTAACATACCATTAGCCTCTGCATTTACTGTAAGCTGCACAGTTATTTAAAGAAATTTGGCCTGTATGAGCCTGCTAACACACTGCTGCTGTGTGCATATATACTGATCTCAAGTCAGCTTTGGGGCATCCCATTCTGTAACATACCATTAGCCTCTGCATTTACTGTAAGCTGCACATTTATTTAAAGAAATTCGGCCTGTATGAGCCTGCTAACACACTGCTGCTGTGTGCATATATACTGATCTCAAGTCTGCTTGGGGCATCCCATTCTGTAACATAACATAACCTACCTACCATACTAAGCAGCTCTCTTATTTAAACTAAGCAGGCCTCTTGGAGGCTGAGTGTCCACTTTTGGGTGTGCATTTATATTCGGTTTCATATACAGTGGGGTATCCCAATTTGTAAGATAACCTACCCCAACCATGTAAACTAAATAGGCCTGTTGCAGCCTGAGTTTCTCTGCTTGCGTATGGCCTGCATTACAATCTGTCTCTTTCAATGACACTGCTGCCTGGGGTATCCCAATTTGTAAGATAACCTACCCCAAGCATGTAAACTAAAGGTTACGTCCTTCCAGAAGGAAAACTTATCCTGAACACTATTTTTGTTAGGGGCATTGACCTTTGGATTGATCGGCATGAAATTAATTTTTTTTTTTCAAAGTATGGCGCTGTGAAGAAGGTCAAAATGATGTCTCATACTTGGATTATTGTTACTTTTTGTTCAGCTTGAAATATAACAGGCCACACGGGCATCCCAAGGCACATGCTATTTTAAACCTATCTGTTATACAACATAAGCGTTGATCAGGCTACTTCAGTTTGCACTTGTTTTTGACTGATTTTAATAAACCAGGCCGCAGGGCACCCCAAAGCTGCACCTTGCACCCTATCTGGTATACAACATAAGCGTTGATCAGCATCAGCTTCATTAAGCTACTTCAGTTTGCACTTCCTTTTTGACTGCTTTCATTTAACCAGGCCGCAGGGCACCCCAAAGCTGCACCTTGCACCCTACCTGTTTATACTAAATAAGCATCTACAGCCTCAGCTTTATTAAGTTATTGCATTTTGAATTTGTTTTGGTCTGCTTTAAATACACCAGGCCGCAGGGCATCCCAAACCTGCATGTTGCACCCCATCTGTTATACTAAATAAGCGTTGATCAGCATCAGCTTTATTAAGCTATTGCATTTTGCATTGGTTTTTGTACTGCTGCCAAAACACTAGCCCATATGGGCATCCCAAACCAGCACATGTCACCCTATCTGTTATACTAAATAAGCTTCTACAGGCCCTTTTTTTATTTTTTTATTTTTATTTATATAGAGCTGCAATAGCTTATATTGTGAGGTTAATTTGCCATTTTGCAGCATAATATAGAGCAGCCCCTGTGTAAATCTGAGGGGCAATAGCTTATATAGTGAGGTAAATTTGCCATTTTGCTTCGTTATATAGAGCAGCCCAGTTGCCATCTAAATCAACTACTGTCCGGCCAGTACAGCTTTTCCAGGGCAAACTCTGCTAGTTGCGGGCACAAGTCAAGTTTGGCTTCCCAGCAAATCCAGTGGATCTTGAAGGTGTGTTGGCATGGTCATGTCAAGGTATGACATGACCTGCTGTTTGAGGTCCAGCTCCAGGTCTTCCTGCTGCTCATGAGTAGACTCACTATGCGGGTGTAGAAAGCTACTCACTAGCGACTGAAGACTGAGGCTGCTGCTGATGGAGCTGCTGCTGCTGCTCCTTCCACCCCCCCAGCAGCCATGGCAGTGGAAGGTGATCGCAGACTTCCCCCCGAGTCAGACCTGCGGGAGTATGGGCCATGGCGCAGATAGACATCGCCCAACTGACTACGTGGGATGTCTCTGTAGTAGGTCAGTTTGTCCTCCCTCTCAGTGGGCGTAAAAAATGCCCCCATTTTGTGCCGGAAGCGAGGGTCCAATAAGTTGGAGAGCCAGAAGTCTTCCCGCTGACAAATGGAGACAATTCTGCGCTCACTAGTACGCATGCATGTGAGCATGCATCGTGCCATTTGTGCAAGTGCCTCGGAGGGACTACCTGTCTCCATCTCCACTGTAAACTGCCATGGTGTGTCTGGGTCCTCTGTCTCGCCTTACTCACAACCCTCTAGCTCCTGTGGCTGCTCCTGCTCCTCCTCTCCTGTCAGATGACTAGATAAAATGGTCATTTTGTGAAACCTAAACTGTGGTTTGCTGTGCCCCACCCCCTCCTCCTCCTCCACTTCAGCCCCCACAGGCTTCATGTGGCTGTGAAATGTATGTGCCATGTCTCCAGTGCCCTGACCAGCCATGCTTTCCAACATGTGTTGTAGTACATGAAGCAGTGGAATCTCATCGTTCATCTCATAGTCCTGGCAACTGACTAATAATGTAGCTTCCTCAAAGGGCCTGAGCAAACGGTCGGTGTCACGTATGAGCTGCCAATGGTTTACATTGAATTTACACAGGGGTGTCCCCCTATCCGTTTGGATCATCCAGAAATCCGTGATGGCTTTTCTCTGTTCCTATAGTGCAGTGGTCCTCAACCCTGTCCTCAAGGCCCACCAACATGTCATGTTTTTTGGATCTCCAAATAGCCAGCTCTATTGCTCTGCAGCTGCACTAATTACTCCACCTGAGCATCTTTGTGGAGATCTGCAAAGCCTGGCCTGTTGGTGGGCCTTGAGGACAGGGTTGGGGACCACTGCTATAGTGGATCCTGCATATGGAGGGTGGAATTCCAACGGGTGGAAACATCGCAAATCAGACTATGGTGGGGTACACCGTTGTGACGCTGAGGCTCAATAAGGTTGTGCTTGGTGGTGTAGGAGTGCCAGAAGTGCATGCTAACTTTCTTTCCTGTTGTTCGGATGTCTTTCAGATGGGGGCAAGACTTCAAAACTAGACTGAACACGTGTGCCATGTCAGGACGCATGACTCTGGCTTCCTTGTCGCAGCGCAAACAAGATGTTCTTCCAAGTGTCAGTCACCATGGGTCCAAATTTGCAGTTTTCGTGGATTAAGCAATGCTTTCATGGATTGAGTTCTCATTTTTAGTAGTTCCTCCCATGTGTGACTCTGATGGTCAAGGAAAACCATGTGAAGAACAGCGTGAAACCACAATCACCAAGGGGGCCTAAAAGGATATATATTGTCCACCATGAGTCTATAGTTACAGCTCCAGGCGTAGACAACACTGTGCACTTTGGTACACACTGACAGGCTAAAGGACTGGCCCACCTTCTGTTCAACAACCATGCCATGTGACTCTCCACCTCGGCTCGGCACAAGCCATCAGTTCTCTGAAAGGTCCACCACTGGGTAATGCAGCAGGCTGGACTTATGGTGACGCTGTCTGAGAGGAGAAATCCCTCAGACATCAAGATTAAAAATTCCAAGAATTTTTGAGGGCTAATTATTCAGAGGCAAATGATAGCTAGTTGTTTCTGATTTAATTGCAAGGTGGAAACACACCCTCAAACAAAACTTCACTTTCGCAATACTATTGCATTTGTCTATTCATAATTTTATGTATATACACTAACTAACCTACTTTTTCTCCACAGGATGCTGCATGGAACACTGCCACATCGCTGAGTAGCTGATTTTTCCTACCAACAGTCCGCAATAATTCGCTGCTGCTGCCGCCGCCACCGCTGCAGACTCCAGGGACCCTCTTCCACTACCTCGGCTTGCAACACCTCCTCCCACGACACTCTCCTCATCACTAATTGCCGGATAGTGGAAGAAGAGGCGAGTGTCTCCTCCACTTCTTGGCTGGGCAGTAGCTGCTGAATTTTATGATTATCAGATCTTGGATATCAGATCAATGGATAGTGGAGCTGAACCCAAAGCATAACAGACAGACAGTTGACTGGGGGTGTCAGATGCCACTTGTGATGCAGTGGACTGCTTTTGCAGCACTTCGAGACAAAGTTGCTTCATTGGCTGACACAATGACTGGTAAAGCTGTGGAACATATGGTTGAAAAGCAAGAATAACCATTTGTTTTTATATGAAAAAGACCCTGGTTTATACAGACTTTTTTTTTCCAGAGACTGCCCTGCGTGGAAATGAATGGCGCATGGATCAGCCAAGCTTTCCTCCCAACAATGCCTGATGTATTCCAGTAGATTGATGACGGGGCCAGACCAAGAAAGATGGATCGTGCAAAACAGATTTAAGGCGCTGCTCTCCAGTTACAGACATTCCTCCGCATCGGACCACAAGTAAGTATTGATAAAAAATCCTTTACGTTACTCTTACTTTTTATTAATATTCTTCGGATAAGACGGATCAGACATGATTCCAGATTAAAAATTCCAAGAATTTTTGAGGGCTAATTAGTCAGAGGCAATGATACCTTCTTGTTTCTGATTTAATTAAAAGGTGGAAACACACCCTCAAACAAAACTTCACTTTGGCAAACTTTTGCATTTGTTTATTCATAATTTTATGTAGATATTACTAACTAAGCTACTTTTTCTCCACATGACTCTCCACAGGGTGTGATTCATCCAATTTTTGGGCTCCTGAGGCCAACCCCAGGGTCTGTTTAAAGTAATGTTTGGGCTCCTGCTGCTGCTGCCAACTCCAGGGTGTGATTCATCCAATTTTTGGGCTCCTGAGGCCAACCCCAGGGTCTCTTTAAAGTAATGTTTGGGCTCCTGCTGCTGCTGCTGCCAACTCCAGGGTGTGATTCATCCAATTTTTGGGCTACTGAAGCCAACTCCAGTGTCTCTTTAAAGTAATATTTGGGCTCCTGCTGCTGCTGCTGCCAACTCCAGGGTGTGATTCATCCAATTTTTGGGCTCCTGAGGCCAACCCCAGGGTCTGTTTAAAGTAATGTTTGGGCTCCTGCTGCTGCTGCCAACTCCAGGGTGTGATTCATCCAATTTTTGGGCTCCTGAAGCCAACCCCAGTGTCTCTTTAAAGTAATATTTGGGCTCCTGCTGCTGCTGCCAACTCCAGGGTGTGATTCATCCAATTTTTGGGCTACTGAAGCCAACTCCAGTGTCTCTTTAAAGTAATATTTGGGCTCCTGCTGCTGCTGCTGCCAACTCCAGGGTGTGATTCATCCAATTTTTGGGCTCCTGAAGCCAACCCCAGTGTCTCTTTAAAGTAATATTTGGGCTCCTGCTGCTGCTGCCAACTCCAGGGTGTGATTCATCCAATTTTTGGGCTACTGAAGCCAACTCCAGTGTCTCTTTAAAGTAATATTTGGGCTCCTGCTGCTGCTGCCAACTCCAGGGTGTGATTCATCCAATTTTTGGGCTCCTGAGGCCAACTCCAGTGTATATTTGGGCTCCTGCTGCTGCTGCTGCCAACTTCTGCCAACTCCAGGGTGTGATTCATCCAATTTTTGGGCTCCTGAAGCCAACTCCAGTGTATATTTGGGCTCCTGCTGCTGCTGCTGCCAACTCCAGGGTGTGATTCATCCAATTGTTGGGCTCCTGAAGCCAACCCCAGGGTCTCTTTAAAGTAATGTTTGGGCTCCTGCTGCTGCTGCTGCCAACTTCTGCCAACTCCAGGGTGTGATTCATCCAATTTTTGGGCTCCTGAAGCCAACCCCAGGGTCTCTTTGAAGTAATGTTTGGGCTCCTGCTGCTGCTACTGTCAACTCCTGCCAACTCCAGGGTGTGATTCATCCAATTTTTGGGCTCCTGAGGCCAACTCCAGTGTATATTTGGGCTCCTGCTGCTGCTACTGTCAACTCCTGCCAACTCCAGGGTGTGATTCATCCAATTTTTGGGCTCCTGAGGCCAACTCCAGTGTATATTTGGGCTCCTGCTGCTGCTGCTGCCAACTTCTGCCAACTCCAGGGTGTGATTCATCCAATTTTTGGGCTCCTGAGGCCAACTCCAGTGTATATTTGGGCTCCTGCTGCTGCTGCTGCCAACTTCTGCCAACTCCAGGGTGTGATTCATCCAATTTTTGGGCTCCTGAGGCCAACTCCAGTGTATATTTGGGCTCCTGCTGCTGCTACTGTCAACTCCTGCCAACTCCAGGGTGTGATTCATCCAATTTTTGGGCTCCTGAGGCCAACTCCAGTGTATATTTGGGCTCCTGCTGCTGCTGCTGCCAACTTCTGCCAACTCCAGGGTGTGATTCATCCAATTTTTGGGCTCCTGAGGCCAACTCCAGTGTATATTTGGGCTCCTGCTGCTGCTACTGTCAACTCCTGCCAACTCCAGGGTGTGATTCATCCAATTTTTGGGCTCCTGAGGCCAACTCCAGTGTATATTTGGGCTCCTGCTGCTGCTGCTGCCAACTTCTGCCAACTCCAGGGTGTGATTCATCCAATTTTTGGGCTCCTGAGGCCAACTCCAGTGTATATTTGGGCTCCTGCTGCTGCTGCTGCCAACTTCTGCCAACTCCAGGGTGTGATTCATCCAATTTTTGGGCTCCTGAGGCCAACTCCAGTGTATATTTGGGCTCCTGCTGCTGCTACTGTCAACTCCTGCCAACTCCAGGGTGTGATTCATCCAATTTTTGGGCTCCTGAGGCCAACTCCAGTGTATATTTGGGCTCCTGCTGCTGCTGCTGCCAACTTCTGCCAACTCCAGGGTGTGATTCATCCAATTTTTGGGCTCCTGAGGCCAACTCCAGTGTATATTTGGGCTCCTGCTGCTGCTGCTACTGTCAACTCCTGCCAACTCCAGGGTGTGATTCATCCAATTTTTGGGCTCCTGAGGCCAACTCCAGTGTATATTTGGGCTCCTGCTGCTGCTGCTGCCAACTTCTGCCAACTCCAGGGTGTGATTCATCCAATTTTTGGGCTCCTGAAGCCAACTCCAGTGTATATTTGGGCTCCTGCTGCTGCTGCTGCTGCCAACTTCTGCCAACTCCAGGGTGTGATTCATCCAATTTTTGGGCTCCTGAGGCCAACTCCAGTGTATATTTGGGCTCCTTCTGCCCCTCATAGTGATGCCACTTCAACTCTCTGCAATTGTGCCGCTCTGCGATTCTATTAGCGATGCCTCTGATCTGCATGTGATATTTCTTCAAAGTATTATTTAACTAACCCAGCACGCATCCTGTGCGTGTTACAGCAAGGCTGAATGGTTTACAACCCTATTGAGGCTGTAGGAGGCTCAGAAATAGCCGTTTTTAATAGCGATTCGTCGCGAATTTATTCGGGTCGAAACGATTTTTGTCGGAAAATTCGGCGAATCAGTCGAATCGAATTTTTCAAAAGTTCGCTCATCTCTAATTGCAATCCTTCTGTAAAGTTTTTGTCCGTTCGTACGGCAGAGTACGAGGATGTCATTTTCCAGTGTGACTTTTCCATTTCATTTTCTCATGTTACAATGTAGGCTTTCGTTTTTGCTCTTTTCCCATCGTCTCCTCCCACTAATCCTTTACGTTTCCCGTTATATTCTGTTTCCCTTTTTCAATAAATAATCGTCCAGACGAAAATCCTTACGATCTAGCGCCTGCGCACTACAAACTCATTAAAGTGCTCGCCTAAATATTTGACACCCTCACTTCTACTACAATGTTTAGCTAAATCACTTAGCACTATCCTCCATCTTCCCTTTTGGACCCTTAAAGCTCACCCCAATCACTTAGCACTATCCTCCATCTTCCCTTTTGGACCCTTAAAACTCACCCCAACCACTTAGCACTATCCTCCATCTTCCCTTTTGGACCCTTAAAGCTCACCCCAACCACTTAGCACTATCCTCCATCTTCCCTTTTGGACCCTTAAAACTTACCCAAATCACTTCGCGGTTAGGTTCTTCTTCCATTTTAGGCCCCAAAAACTTACCCAAATCACTTCGCGGTTAGGTTCTTCTTCCATTTTAGGCCCCTAAAACTTACCCAAATCACTTCGCGGTTAGGTTCCTCTTCCATTTTAGGCCCCTAAAACTTACCCATATCACTTCGCGGTTAGGTTCTTCTTCCATTTTAGGCCCCTAAAACTTACCCAAATCACTTCGCGGTCATCTGATTCTTCATCTCTAAATATGTATTTTAGCCTTTGTTTGTTGGTAATGTATTTGTAGATAAAAATGACACTGAAACTTTTATTTGTATTTTTTTTATATATATATTAGAAGGCCATATTGTTGGCTTTTTTAAAAATGTTGTGGTTTCACAAATATACAAACTTTTTTTTTTTGGATAAAAAACTGTAAAATATATTTAAAATGTAAAATTAACAAACTATTTACATTAAACAAATACAGTGACAGGACCCAGGAGACTAGTCTTCTTCTGTTGTCCCCAACGAGTCAACCAGCTGCTGCATATCGGCCACCAACTCAAGGACCCTTCGATTCATTGCTTCCACTCTTGCACGTGTGGTTCCTGTATAAAATTAGAAAATAAAAATTAGTTTGAGACAAATACATGTTTCTCACCTGTGGATGGAATGTTTGTTAGTTGGCAACTTAAATCATGACGACATATGTCAGTCTGCTAAGTAATTAATCAAAGGAAGTGGGCATATGTCATTCTGCTAAGTAATTAATCTAAGGAAGTGGGCAGAGGTCATTCTGCTAAGTAATTAATCTAAGGAAGTGGGCACAGGTCATGCTGCTAAGTAATTAATCTAAGGAAGTGGGCAGAGGTCATTCTGCTAAGTAATTAACCTAAGGAAGCGGGCAGAGGTCATTCTGCTAAGTAATTAATCTAAGGAAGTGGGCACAGGTCATTCTGCTAAGTAATTAACCTAAGGAAGCGGGCAGAGGTCATTCTGCTAAGTAATTAATCTAAGAAAGTGGGCACAGGTCATTCTGCTAAGTAATTAATCTAAGGAAGTGGGCACAGGTCATTCTGCTAAGTAATAATTCTAAGGAAGTGGGCACAGGTCATTCTGCTAATGCCATTGACTATGGCTTGATGTATCTGGGTGATCATGTCAATTACCACATACTGCAAAGAATGACATTACAACTTACTTGGTTGGTGGCCGATGGATGCCTAGTTGGGGACAACCCTACGTCCTGGGCCCTGCCACTGTTGTGAAGTAGAGGCTGTCGAGACATGACAAATAGGGTCACTTATAATGTCTTTGTCAACAGTAATCAAATGTCAATTTCAATGTGTGTGTGTCACATCACTCACCTTCTCCCTGTGCCTCCTGGGCGAGATCTGCTGCATCCTTCACATCTTCACCTGCTCCAGAAGCATCTAGAAAAACAGATGAAGGGAATTAGCTTTGGTGAAAATAGCATGTATATGTGTGTGCGGTTACATGAAGAGTCATATACCAGAGGCTCCCGCCTGCGTCGCTGGGTACGACTCCCTGCCCACGCCGTGCCACTCCTCCTCTGTGGAAAGGTCCAGGGGCTGGTCGGAGGACCCAACAGAGGAGGGGTAGGACCGTCGCCTTAGAGATCCACCACCTTCACTTCCAGCTGCAGATTCATGCAGCACTGGTCGGCCTGTGCGCCTCCGGGTGCAGCGGATTCGGTAATCCATTTCCAACACTAGAAAAGAAAAACAATTATAAATAAATGCCTACCTTCTGCATGAGTTACATCTGGCATGCAATCGCTATGAACTTACTAGGGAAATGGAGGCCGAAAAACCGCTGCACCAGGGGCATGCGCAGCCGTTTCAGGTCCGACCAATGCTGCATGATCTGAGTGTGGGTGAAGGTGGTGTCCGTCTGCTGTTGTATTTTCCCAAAGATCGCCAGGGCGACGGTGCGCTTCTCAAAAGAGTTGGGCAGGTAGTTGTACCTGTGCTCCACTATGGTATACAAAACACAACAGAAACATAGGATGTAGTTAAAACTGCATACAAATATCTGTCACCAATCAATCTTTGGACTAAATGACATTAACAGACACAATTCTAGGCTAATCCAATCCTTGAAGCTGGGCTCAGTGTTGATTCGCACGTGTGGGCCCTCACGTCGGTTTGGCACAGAGTTTTAAAACACTTTGCAAACAAACCGTTTTTTCATGCGCTTCCTTAAGGGCTAGGCATGCATTTAGATGGCAAATCAAAGGCATTAAAAGACGCTTACAAGCATGATGATCTCTTCTTGTTGGCGGCTGAAGATTGTGGGCACCATCTTGCCTCTTGTCTGCAGCAGATAAGTAATGCCCCTGCAGTTTCCAGGTTCCGCACAGCCGTACGCACGTCCGTACGCACGTCCGTACGCACGCGTACGCGTAAGCGTCAGACCCCGCCAATCTTATTTAAAGGGTCCTGGACACACAGCTCATTCTCTTTCCATGAGCAATGGCACCTAAAAAATCACAAACCAAAGCAGCAAAGGAGGTCAGCAGCAAACAGGCATCCAAACAGCAGGAACCTGCTGAAGGGCCAAAGACTCGGTCACAGATGCCAAAAACGAAGCTGCTGCCAACCCGCATTGCTCAGACAAAGGCACCCGCCACAACGACCCAAAAAAAGGAGCCCGCGGGAAAAAGGAAGCCACAGGCCAGAAAGCAAACCCCAACGGAGGGGAAAAAAGGGACCAAGAGGGTGTGAAGCCCCAGCCCCCCCAGGTCACCATCACCCCACCCACGTGGCTACCATGGCAAGGCTACAAAAAGGAGACACCAGGAAAGAAGCCCCAGCAGCTATACCTTGCCATCCCCACCACCCTCACGTGGCCACAAGGCTCATGGCAAGAGGGCAAGGCACAGCCTCAGAAGTCCTAGTTTGCCATCCCCACCCACACGGGTGTCCAAATCATCAGCCAAGAGGGCAAGGCACAGGCCCAGAAGTCCTAGTTCGTCATCCCCACCCACACGGGTGTCCAAATCATCGGCCAAGAGGGCAAGGCACAGGCCCCGAAGCCCAAGATCTGGGTCACCCCTGGACCAGCCGTCTACCTCCAAGGGGCATGGGTCTTCTAAGGGCCCACAGAGGCACAGGGCCCCAAGCACGACTTCCTCCACAACACCCTCTCCTCCTCGGCCACATTCTCCACCGGCACAGGTGTCAAGGCAGGCTGAATATGCCACATCTACACCTGCGACTTCAGTGGCCACCAATCCACGCTCACTCAGTCCCTTATCAAGTCCGGTTCAATCTGCAGCCAGCCAGCAGTCTGTAATTTCACACCCACACAGCTAGGCCAGAATGGTGCCAAACACTGAGGAGCCAGAACCACAACCAACAGGGCGCACATTGCGCAGAGGCCAGTTGAGTGGCAGGTTTGGTGAGGCACAAACTCTGGCATTGGCTAGTGGCCTCACCTTGTATTTTGATGAGCTATATGGGCACAGATCCAAAGCTACAAGCAATCAGCGCAAAGTCAAGATTCACCAGACAGGTCAATGCAGCAGGGGAAGAGCTCAAAGATGTGGAGCAGATACAAAGGAAAATATCGGACCTCAAGTATGCAGCACGGAAGAAAGAAAATAAACAGCGTCATTACAGGTACATATTTACTTTGTGGATTTGTCTTCATCTTGTATTGGCAACATTTAGAGAAAAATGTGTTCAACTATCTTTTTCAACTTACAAACTGGCGGAGGATTCCCCACTAAACTGCAATTTACCCGAGCTGAGGAGATGGTGCTGGGCCTGCTACATCCTGTGGCCTTAGAGGGACACTCGGCATGACAGGACATGGACATTCCGACTATTCCTGCCGGTTAGTAATGTTAGTGTGTATGTGAAATGTGATCTACGTGTAAAACGAGGCACAAAGCCCTATATTAACACATGCCCCTAGGGTGTGCCTTGTAGTAGAGGTAACAATTTAAACAGGGTGTATTATGTGTGTCGACTCATCATTTGCTTATTTCCTTGGCCATACATGAGTTTGGAGAGTCTTGAGGAACACTATTGAGATTAGCAAAGGGCTGCCTGTTATGTATTTAGAGTCAATTACATACAACACTTCCATCTTTATCTGTAGCCAATTTGGGTTTGAGCTGTGCTTTGCTCAGAAAGACTTGATCTGGGGTGCTTGAAAGTTTGACCTAGAAAGAATGGCAACCAGCCTAATCTAATGGCAAATGCTATTTGCAAGCTGAGTGTGGTCCCATAATGGGCTTTTTGGGATGTGTGAAGCCTCAGAACAGCCAGCACATGCATGTTTATTTTGGTTAAGGAGACCAATGTGTATGTACTTGTTGACTAATACATCTAACAGATAATGGCATTCATATTCAAGTTCAACTTGGTCCGTTGGGGGAGTTGCCATTCATATATAGGCCCATGTTTTAGTGAACCATATGTGTTATTCGCATCAGCAATGCCTAGTTGTGTGTTAACATGCCTTCTTTTTCACAATGCAGCCCAGCATCATCCCTCAGCTAGTGGGGAATCCTCAGCCAGTTTTACCATGCCGTCTACTTCCGCGCTGCCTCGGACCCAGGATCCGATATATATACGGTAAGTGTCTTTTTCTGATGTTGCTTATGCATGTGCCTTGCCGTGTTTCTTTTTGCTGAATTACATATGTATTTCCGAAACTGAACATTTTTAATTTACATGTCCCTACAGACCCACACACTGATGGAGGAAATCCAGGAGCTGAAGGAGGATGGACCCTTCATTGGACCTTCTGAACAGCTCCCCCTGGGACAGAATCTGCAACTGTCCCAACATGTTTCTACACCAAATCCTCAGCAACATAGTGAAGCTGGCTGCATGCTGCTAGCCCATCGTGGGCAGCATGCAGAGACTGAGCCGACAGTCCCCAGTGTTAGCTCTGCTGCTGAGGATTTGCCAAGCAGACCTGTGGCTGTTGGTGGACCTAGAGGCACATCATCTGCACGTCCCCCAACCCGGGGAATTGGGAGGCGCAGTCGACTACGTCGCCCAGTTTCCCAGGGGAGGGGCGCGCCGATGATGGAGTCAGCATGGCACCATGAGAGGCGGCTATTTCGCCTCCATGAAACCACGAGCATCTTCATGGGCAATTAGAGACATTTAACAACACCTTAAACTCCATGCTGACTGAATTTAGGTCCAACAACAGCCACATGGCCACCTTATCCAATTATTACAGTGCCATGCTTGAGGAAATTCGAAATAGCAACAGCCACATGGCCACCTTAACTAACAATTCAGCCATGATGGCTGAATTTCGAACTTCAAATAGAAACATGTTGCAACAGTTGCAGATTCTGAATGCCACACAGGCCCAGGAGAGGGCCCACCTCCAAGGGCCCCAACCTGGGTTTTATGGGCATCCCCCATTTTAAGGCCAATTTGGCCTGTATCTGCTCCACATCTTTGCTCTACATCCCCACTGTATTGACCTGTCTGGTGAGCCCTACCAACATACCCTTTTGGTATGGCTTTGCTTCTTTGCTTTGGATTTGCGCCCATATAGCTCATTAGAGTGCTGAGGTAGCCCACTAGCCAATGCCGGAGGGGAAGCCTCAATGAACCTGCCACTCAAGCTGTTGCGCTGCATGCTTGTGGCGAATTACATTGGTTCTGGCTCCTCTTGTTTGTAGGCATGATTGGGGGACATTTTGGCCTGGCAAACTACTACCTTGACCCCTGGCTGAGATTAAACTGGACTTGGATTGGGACTGGGGGTTCTTGTTTGGGTGGCCCACTGAGTAACAGGTGTAGATGTGGCATAGGTTTGGCTGATTTACACCTGTGCCTGTGGCAAATGTGGCCAAGCAGGAGAGGGTGTGTCTGTGGGCCTATTTTTGCTGACAAATCTGGACATGGCAATGCTTGTCACATGTTTTTGTTTTTGACATTTGTATGAAACTTTTGACAGGAGTGCCTAATTTTAAAACTCCTGCCTGTGGCCAATTGCTATGTGGCCTGATTTGCAAAAAATTTCATTTGTGGTTTGACCATGTATTTTCAGGAACTATGGGAGTGACCATGTTTGCTTTTTAAATAAACACCATACATTTTTAATTAACCTGTTGTTGACTAAGTTTATGCCTTTAGGTTTTTGGTGAATAAAGATGACTTAGAGTTGGCTAAAATCAGGTGTGAGGTTGTTTGTAATTAATTTGTTACTGTTTGTAAAAGTTAGAAACAAACATACAAACACAAAGGTCCAAAAACACAAATAACAAACAATAAAGGGACAAAACAAACAAAGGAACACCAAATTAAGCAAAATGTGTGTCTATTAAATTAGACCACACGGCTTGGGCTAACGCACTCGGTGGGCCTCGATAGTCCTCCATTGGGTCATTGGTGGGTGGAGAGGGGGGCAAATCCACATACCGGGGGACACGCTGCAATATAGCAAAATTATGCAACACTGCACAGGCCATTATAATATCTATGACCTTTTTGGGGTCATACTGAAGTGCTCCCCCGGTATGGTCCAAGCATCGGTAGCGGGTCTTCAATAGGCCAAACGCCCGCTCCACCACAGCCCTGGTCTTCCTGTGCGCCCTATTATATGCCTCCTCGGCTGCATTCTGGGGCCGGAGGACGTGCGTCAACAGCCATGGAAGGAGTGGCTAGCCGGAATCACCTGCCAAAATATATTATTAAAAACATAAATTACACATTACTCCATAAAGGGAATCTCAAAAACAGGCCATCAACATGACTAAGAGGCTAGGTCACATTTGCTACACAGCATAAGCATACATATTGCACAGGCAACAAAAAAAGCCAAAAAACATCAAATAGATGTGGGAACAAATTAAACATCCAAGATGGCGGATGATGGCCAATCAGCCAGACTGCTAACAGGTATTGGTTTAGGACTGTGCTGCTCAGCATTCTTGGATGTCTTAACTTTTCAGGACCCTGTATCTGCTTTGTGTGAGTCCAAAACAGCTCTAACCCGCCCCCTGCACTTTATCCCGCTCTCCTCTACTCAGTAAGTGTAATGCATCTAATCAAAGATGGCGCAGACCCTATTATAAATTCAAGAACAGAATTTCAGCAGAGTGTGGGGAAGACTAATTCTTACTTTACTCTAAATTCAATTTTAACATTTTGCTAATGCAGGACTAACATTTGGCAAGGCTTTGTTGTTTGAAAAATCTAATGGTTAAGGTTGTGTTTCACATGTAAACAAGGTGTTCAAATAGGCATAGTTTCATACATGGGACACAAACTAAATTCATAGCCATACATCTACCAAAAACTTACAGTATTGGCGTCAACTTACCAAGGAGCCATCCACCCAAAAATTCCCCAGACTCAAACCGTACAATTCAGATCTTCAAAGAATGTAGGCATCATGGGATGAGCCTGAGAACCCGGTGAGCAGACTAAGGAACCGCATGTCCGGGGCCACCACTGCTTGGACATTCATTGAGTGGCCCATTTTGCGGTTCCTGGAATAAAAAAACAAGCAAAAAACATTAGCAAGGCAAGGAAAACTAGTGATACACTAACTAATCACACCCTAAGCAAAATCTGTGGCCCAATAAAAATAGCAATAACCAAGTACATAAGTATTTTGTTTTGCCAAAAAAGAATATATATGTTTGAAAAAGTAAAGATTAACTTTGAAGTGTCTATTTCAGGTACACATTAAAATGTTTCCTTGGTGAACACATGTGACATTTTTATGAAACTAAATACGGTTCATTGTTTCATAGGGACTCTTTACAAGGAGGGAATAATTAAAAGGAGGGATACATTACAAGGAGGGATACATTACAAGGGGGGATTAATTACAAGGGGGGAATAATTAAAAGGAGGGATTGATTACAAGGAGGGACATTTTACAAGGAGGGACTTTTTCGATTTTTTTTTTAATATAAAAAAATAGGAAAAAATTGTACAAAAAAAAAAAAAAATGACAGATTGTACTTGCCTGTAGATATACTCGTCGGCTGCCGGAGGCACCAGGGCAACGTGGGTGAAATCAATGGCACCCATGACGTTGGGCATGTCGGCGATGTTATTAAATGCCAGCTTAATCGCGTTTCTGGCTACCATGTCGTCAGGAAAACAAATATATTTCTGAGTAATGGTAGCCATGCCTTCCAAAAACTTGGATAGCGTGCGGCTCAGCGTAGGCTGGGAGACCCCCATGGAGAGGGCACCCAGCCTCTGGAACGAGTCGTTCGCCAAAAATTGCAGGCCGCCAAGCATCTTGGTCATACCTGAAATTGCTTGCCCCTTCCTTGTGGTGCGGGCTAACCATGGCCGCAGCTCACTATACAATTTATGGAGGGAAGCGTGATTAAGTCTGGTGAGCTCGAACAGCTCAACGTCATGCATGCCATCGATGTACATGCGTCGCCGGTGCAATCTGGTCTCAGCCCTATGGACAATTTCTATGCTCATGAGCTGCAGATCCGCATGCTCCTCAAATGCACTAGAGTCGTCCATAGCTGCTAGTCTCAAGGTCAAAATGGTCCCGTAAGGGGATCGCAAAGGAAACGGGTTTATAGGTTGGTGGTCCGTCGGCAATCAGCTCTCTGAATGAGACGCAAGCCCATAGCAATAACGTAAGTTATCTGAGCGAACAAAAAATATCAGATTTTGTGGGGATAATGATCCGAACTAACGCAAATGTTCCGATTTGCATTCGTTCATCGAAAGCGCATATACTCATTTGCCCGAACTTTCGTACGAATGAAAAATGAACTAAAAAAACTAAAAAAACTTCACAGACAGCTACGGAAGTCCAGACGAATGTGTCCCTGAATCGACCCTATTGTTGGAACACTGTAACATTAACACTTTAGTGCCTGACCTGTAAGAACACTTCTGCATAAAAGTTAAAAAAAAAAATCAAAATATTTTCAAAAATATATAATTTCAGGCCGGGAGAGATCTAATAATTATTTGAGAGAAAAAAATGGGATCAGGAAAGGGATTAGAGGAACGGCCATTGAAATTTATGGGAAAGCGAACGGTAGCGACAGGTCTTACCTGTTGCTCTGGAAGCTAGAGCGCCAGCAATTTATGCTGAGCCGCCTGTAATGATGAATCACACGCTACATGGTGCTGTTCCAGTCGCTCAACGGAATCACTTTCATACATGTGGTATTGCGTACAGCTCCCAGCGTTCAGCAGACGCTGCTGTCACTACGAAGCACTACCTGGCGCTAGAGCTTCATGAATAAACCCCTTAGTTTACTGAATTGTTTTTCCAAAAATAAGCAAAATACAAAAAATGTCAGTATGTCTTTGGTTCCAAAGCTAAACTCTCTGGAAGCTAGTCATGTGACTTCTTTACTGTGTCTACAAAGGATAAAATACAAAAATGTTTATTTGTCTAAAGTAACTTAGGAGTGTGTGTCCCTACCCTCAGATTCTTTAACCCTTTAACCGCCAGCCTACCTTGAGATTTTGTCACCCTTTGTTGCCAGACCATTTTGCACTATTTTGCGCTCCACATGTTCAACTGTGATTTTTGAAGAGATTTCCCAGTATTTCCCTGGACAATTATATATTGTTTTTTTCAGCACAGTCTGGACTTTAACATGAAGTGTCTTGTTTGTAAGATTGTCAGTGTTTTTTAAATATTTTTATGGAAAATATGTAAAAAAAAAACCAAAAAAACATTTTTTTACAATTTTAGTGTGTTTTCCTAATAAAACATGCAAGTTGTTCCAGAAAATCATATTGTGTGTAAAAGCCCTATTGCTCCCGATTGCAACAGTACCACATATGTATTGGTAGACATCCTTTCCTGCCCACGAGACACGTAAAACTAAAAAGAGCGACTGAGCTAATTTTCAAAGAAAATACACCATTTTGCTCTCCTTGCGGTTTTTCAACCAAAACACCACTTTTCAATTGAAATACCCCCCACAAACCATATGTTCCCTGAAAGTACACACCTCAAGCGTTCTAGGCGTACCAGGCTTGTTGTTGTAGCTGCAGCTTTCTGGGCGCAAGCCTTCCCGAAACTCACTGGTTGTACCGGATTTCCCTAAAAAAATTGCAAAAATGCAGCATTAAGACCAAATTTTTCTATAAAAAACATGCGCTAACCAAAAAAAACTAATCAAATCTGAAATGGCAAGGTCTTCTGAACAGAACAATACCCAACATGCATAGCTACCTCCAAGGGTAGGGTTGCCAATTACCCCAAAGCAAAGCGTATGCATAACGGGCATTTCACTTGAAATTTCCTGCTCTGCAGACAAAGTGCGCACCTTGCGCTTTTTCAACCAAAACATCACTTTTCAATAAAAATACCCCCCACAAACCACATGTTCCCTGAAAGTACACACCTCAAGCGCTCTAGGCGTACCAGGCTTGTTGTTGTAGCTGCAGCTTTCTGGGCGCAAGCCTTCCCGAAACTCACTGGTTGTACCGGATTTCCCTAAAAAAATTGCAAAAATGCAGCATTAAGACCAAATTTTTCTATAAAAAACATGCGCTAACCAAAAAAAACTAATCAAATCTGAAATGGCAAGGTCTTCTGAACAGAACAATACCCAACATGCATAGCTACCTCCAAGGGTAGGGTTGCCAATTAGCCCAAAGCAAAGCGTATGCATAACGGGCATTTCACTTGAAATTTCCTGCTCTGCAGACAAAGTGCGCACCTTGCGCTTTTTCAACCAAAACATCACTTTTCAATAAAAATACCCCCTACAAACCACATGTTCCCTGAAAGTACACACCTCAAGCGTTCTAGGCGTACCAGGCTTGTTGTTGTAGCTGCAGCTTTCTGGACGCAAGCCTTCCTGAAACTCACTGGTTATACTGGTTGTTGTGGAGGTTGGTCTCTGACCTTCCCCTCCAGGGCATTCCAAATCGGGATGCCCCTGGGGAAGAGCGCCGGAACCACCGAACTGGCCAGATTTACTTGTTGGTCATGGGGCACGGGCGCCCCTATGGGCATGCGCTCGGGAGCCCCGTGACCAAACTGAAAAAAAAAACACACATATACACACACACTCCCTCTCCAAAATCAACATCTATTTTTTTTTTAGTTTTTTTTAAATACCTTTTCTTCCGGGGTCTCTTCCTCAGTACTTCAGTCAGTCACAGGTCCCTGACCCAGCAGGTGGGCGGAGTCCGGCGGCCTGCTCTCATGTCCCGCGCCGGCAATGCTCTGTAGCCAATGGCTGAGGCGGGGCAGGCAGGGCGAGGAGGCCAATCAAGATGCCGGCTGTCAAAGCCGACCAAGATGGAGGCCAGGTGGGTGCGAGCGCGGCCGCCAGGGAGCACATGATCGCCTGGGGGGATAGGATGGATGGCTGCATGGGGGTGACAGGATGGATGGCTGCATGGGGGTGACAGGATGGATGGCTGCATGGGGGTGACAGGATGGATGGATTGGGGGTGAGAGGATGGATGGATGGATTGCTGCATGGGGGTGACAGGATGGATGGCTGCATGGGGGTGACAAGATGGATTGCTGCATTGGGGGTGACAAGATGGATGGCTGCATGGGGGTGACAAGATGGATGGCTGCATGGGGGTGACAGGATGGATGGATGGCTGCATTGGGGGTGATAGGATGGATGGATGGCTGCATGGGGGTGACAGGATGGATGGCTGCATGGGGGTGACAAGATGGATGGCTGCATGGGGGTGACAAGATGGATTACTGCATTGGGGGTGACAGGATGGATGGATGGCTGCATTGGGGGTGATAGGATGGATGGATGGCTGCATGGGGGTGACAGGATGGATGGCTGCATGGGGGTGATAAGATGGATGGCTGCATGGGGGTGACAGGATGCATGGCTGCATGGGGGTGACAGGATGCATGGCTGCATGGGGGTGACAGGATGGATGGCTGCATGGGGGTGACAGGATGGCTGGATTGGGGGTGACAGGATGGATGGATTGCTGCATGGGGGTGACAGGATGGATGGCTGCATGGGGGTGACAGGATGGATGGATGGCTGCATGGGGGTGACAAGATGGATGGCTGCATGGGGGTGACAAGATGGATGGCTGCATGGGGGTGACAGGATGGATGGCTGCATGGGGGTGACAAGATGGATTGCTGCATTGGGGGTGACAGGATGGATTGCTGCATTGGGGGTGACAGGATGGATGGATGGCTGCATTGGGGGTGACAGGATGGATGGATGGCTGCATGGGGGTGACAGGATGGATGGCTGCATGGGGGTGACAGGATGGATGGTTGCATGGGGGTGACAGGATGCATGGCTGCATGGGGGTGACAGGATGCATGGCTGCATGGGGGTGACAGGATGCATGGCTGCATGGGGGTGACAAGATGGATGGCTGCATGGGGGTGACAGGATGCATGGCTGCATGGGGGTGACAGGATGCATGGCTGCATGGGGGTGACAGGATGCATGGCTGCATGGGGGTGACAGGATGCATGGCTGCATGGGGGTGACAAGATGGATGGCTGCATGGGGGTGACAGGATGCATGGCTGCATGGGGGTGACAAGATGGATGGCTGCATGGGGGTGACAGGATGGATGGCTGCATGGGGGTGACAGGATGGATGGATGGCTGCATTGGGGGTGACAGGGTGGCTGGATTGGGTGTGAGAGGATGGATGGCAGCATTGGGGGTGATAGGATGGATGGATGGATGGCGGCATGGTGGTGACAGGATCCACCGACGGCTGAGGGTGAGCGGGGAGCCGTCGGGCGCGCGTCGCGCGTATAGCCAGCTAATAGGGGCGGGCAGGCGGGGCGGCGGAGGCTAGGCTGGTGGAGGGCGTTTTGCCGGCGATCGGCCTTACCGTCGCCCTGGGCTCCAGAAAAGATGCTGCGCCGGATGAGGTAAGCAGGGGGCGCCGGCTGATGACAGCTGCCGTGCGCCCCCTGCTGATTGGTCAGGGGAGCGATCGGGTAACTTGGGTCACACCCAGGTCACCTCCCCCTGACCCCTGGACTCCCTGCAAGCTGCATCCACAGCAACTGGCCCGCTGATGCCCCCCCGATGGCCCGGAAGGTAAGGGAACGCTAGCCACGTAAAATTTACGTGGCTGGCGGTTAACTGCAGGAGAGGCAGCCACGTAAATTTTATGTGGCTGGCGTTTAAAGGGTTAAATAGGACCAACAGCCTGTCACAGTTGGGGAAAAAACTACAAACGCCCTTGCCCCATCTGCATGCATGATACTGAACATTGTCAGCACTTACATTTGCTCCTGCATCCACTCAACGCTGAAATGCCTCCTCACCATTTTCTAGTGGTAGCGGCCATTTTGGAGCTTCCTCTCCCAGCATCTCAGCCATGCTGCTGTCTGGATTCAACTGACATAACTGACAATGCACAGTAACAGGGAGCTCAGCAGCACTTCCTGTTTGCAGGTGGCCTGCAGATACATAAGCTGCTATTTTGTTTCTAAAATTTAGAAACAAAAGTAGTAAGAAAATTTTTATGTGCAGCAATCTAACTTGCCGTATTGTGTTGATCCGGTTTAGGTCATTTTTGACTGTTGGTCCACTTTAAGTGCTGGTAACATAGGCTAACTATTATGAAGAAGAAAAAAAGGAGGGAGTGACCTTGTCCCCAATATATACCAGCTATTTAGACCATGAACCTCGCTTAGAAATATATATAATGTATAAAACACTATAATTTTATTTTATACATTTAACAATTGGTATTTCTAGTATTTTTTAATTTTATTTCAGACGGGAGGCTCCTATCATTGCATTAAACTTCCTTTAATGCTCCAATAGCTATAATACATATACATAATAATAACATACTTTCAGAGAAAAAACACATATATATATATATATATATGAGGCATATTCTGCCCAGTAACTAATATTCAAATGAGGCAAGCTGTACTGTCCAATCATGTTTTGCCTCTAAGTCTATATATATTGCTGCCAACAGTAAAACTTCCTCTCTCTTTATTGCTCCTCAGAAAATAAGTATTAAACATTTTATGAGCTATATATTTTTCGGTTAATTGAAAGAGCTTTGCAGGCGTTTTTCCTGCCAGACGCTGTTTCTTCCTGACAGGAGAAAGTCTGTATTTTTTCCCCATTTATTAGCTTTTACTGCCATCTAGTGCCCCTTCTTTTTTATTACATTATCTCAACTATTAGGTAGTTCATGTTATTGAGCAGCAATTATTTAGGGTTTATTTCAATCCTGGCTGACTTAAATTATATTGGGTCTCAGTTTTAATATTTTTTCTGTTTCCTCACAATGGGGTTGATTCAGAGCCTCCGTGGAAACTCCTGCTTTTGTGAGAAAGAAAACTCACCAGTGTAAATTCTCATAAACTCGGATGATTTTTTATTAGGTCTTCCAACCAAAAGAAAAATCACACAAAAGGCAAATATTTCACCCAGAAATTCTAGCTCCAAAAAATTGTCTGCTGAATCAGACGAGGGGGAAAAATGAATGATAACGGGAATTCTCACTGGACTATGGGTGAAAGGGGGCTCTGAATCAAGGTTAATATGTCTGAAGGAAGTGGTTATACAAGGATGGAGCAGGAGAATCCTGCATCAGCTTTATCTGAGGGAACACTAGCGTCCATTAAGGACCTAGTAGATAAATTTATAGGTTCTGCAATGTCATCAATTAATGACAATATTAATAAATCTGTGGCTTTAGCTATGCATAAGATGAAACAGGCCTCCGAGCATATCCATCCTTCAACGCCTTCAGATAAATTCTGGTTGGCGGATGATTCCACCACAAAAAGACCCAGGAAGTCCACCCGGAAGAGGCATAATGTGGACAATGAGGACTCTCCGGCTAAATATAGAACGAGAGAAAGTGTACATAATTTTGATAATACATCCTTCAACAGAGGGGATTACAGACAATAGGCTCGATTCAGAGAGACAAAAAAACTTCAGTTTTAGTGCCGATCTGTTTTTTTTGTGAAATGTTTCCGTTCTCGGATGAGCGTACGAGCGATTTTATGCATGCATTGAAAACCTTCTGTAAAGTTTCAGTCCGTTACAACGTAGGCTTTCGTTTTTGCCCTTTTCCCATCATATCCTCCAACGAATCCTTTACGTTTCCCGTTCGATTCTGTTTCCCTTTTTCAATAAATATTCCTCCAGACGGAAATCCTTACGATCTTGCGCCTGTGCACTACAAACTTAACTCATTAAAGTGCTTGCCTACATATTTGCCACCCTCACTTCTACTACAATGTTTAGCTAAATCACTTAGGCCCTTCTTTAACAAGGGATAGCGCCAGGTAGCGAATGGTGAGCGAACGGTAATGACGGTCACCGCCACGAGTACGCCGGCTCCCCTCCGCAATCAGACATTTATCAAGCCGATCCTGCTTAGCGACTGACAGAGCGCCAGATAGCGAACCATTCATCATTATTCCAGCCTCACCCCACAGCGCCAGCGAGCGACCTTGAACAGCGACAGGTTTCAATGGAGCAATCTTTAAATATTCATAATTAATTGTTATTAATGTTTTTTTTTTATAAATAATAAATAAATCTGGGTTCCAGTGACCATCAATGCTTATGGTTCAGAATAAAAACAGACATTGTGCAATCACACACCAGAACCAAAGTGCTAGACTTTAGGAAGACAAAGGAAGCAAAACTAATTATAAGGACTGCTAAAGGGCAAAAAGAGGAAGAAATGGCCAAATCTATGAAGAGGGGAGATAAAACCTTTTTCCGATATATTGGTGACAGAAAGAAGAAAAACAATGCAGTCTCAAAAATTAGAAATAGGGAAAATAAATATATTGACGGAGATAAGGCTGTGGCTGACCATCTGAATAGCTACTTTTGTTCGGTATTTTCAGATAGTAGCAGGCATAGTCATAGCACAACATCCAGCTGGGAGAGTACAGCTCCGGAGTTTCTGGAGGCTGATGTCTTAGCCGAGCTGGCTCATCTAAAGGTAAGTAAGGCGATGGGTCCAGATGGAATCCACCCCAGAGTTCTAAGGGAACTTAGGTTTGTGATTGCAGCCCCTCTAACTGATTTACTTAACCATTCCCTTTCAACTGGTGAGGTTCCAGATGATTGGAGAATGGCCAATGTCGTACCAATCCATAAAAAGGGGAGTAGAGAAGAAGCCAGTAATTACAGGCCAGTTAGTTTAACATCTATAGTGGTCAAATTAATGGAAACACTCTTAAAAAAACAGATAATTTCCCATCTAAAAATTAATGACCTATTGGACCCAAAACAGAACGGCTTTACTGAGGGCAGATCATGTCAGACCAATCTTATTGATTTCTTTGACAATGTCACTAAAGTGTTAGATGAAGGTGGTGCTGTGGATATCGCTTATCTGGATTTTAGCAAAGCCTTTGACACTGTACCACATAAGGAGCTCATAGATAAGTTATTGAAGGTAGGACTCAATCCCTGGATAGTTCAGTGGATTTCCAGTTGGCTGAGGGATCGGTATCAGAGCGTTGTTGTAAATGGCGTGCAATCTGAACAAAGGCGAGTTACAAGTGGTGTGCCGCAGGGCTCTGTCCTGGGCCCCATTCTTTTTAATATATTTGTAAGTGACATAGGAGAAGGCTTGGTAGGAAAAGTTTGTCTGTTTGCTGATGATACAAAGGTTAGTAATAGGGTGGATATTCCTGGAGGTGTCTGCAACATGGAAAATGATTTAGCTTTACTGGATAGATGGTCAAAACTGTGGAAACTAGAGTTTAATGTCTCTAAATGTAAAATCATGCACTTGGGTAGAAGGAATCCCTGCTCTGAGTACCGTATGGGCAGTACTGTGTTAGCCAGGACCTCGGAGGAGAGAGATTTAGGGGTACTGATTACTGATAGCTGCAAGATGAGTGGACAGTGTAGCCAGGCAGTGGGAAAAGCAAGCAGGATGCTCGGCTGCATAGCTCGAGGCATCACCAGTAGGAAGAGGGAGGTTGTGATGCCGCTGTATAGAGCCCTGGTAAGGCCACAGCTAGAATACTGTGTGCAGTTCTGGAGACCTTACCTGCAAATAGACACAAATAGAACGTGTCCAAAGGCGGGCAACGAAAATGGTGGAAGGACTTAAACTTAAAACTTATCAGGAGAGACTTAAAGAACTTAATTTGTACAGTCTGGAGGAAAGAAGGGAGAGGGGGGACATGATTGAGACCTTTAAATATGTGAAAGGATTGAATAAGGTTCAGGAGGGAAGTGTTTTTAAGAAGAAACTTAACGATAGAACAAGGGGGCACAACCTGAAGCTAGTCGGGGGGAAGATCAGGAGCAATGTTAGAAAATATTATTTTACAGAAAGAGTAGTAGGTGCTTGGAACAAACTTCCAGCAGAGGTAGTTGAAACATCAACAGTCACTGAATTTAAACATGCCTGGGATAAGCACACATCTATCCTAAGATAAAGAGTACATACAGTATACACATAAGGGCAGACTAGATGGACCGTATGGTCTCCTTCTGCCGTCAACCTTCTATGTTTCTATGTTTCTATGTCAAAAATTCTGTGACCTCTTCTGCAATGTTTTTTAAGGTAAAAAAAAAAAAAAAAAAATTGTGCAGAATTGATATTACAGGTCTGATATTAATGTATTCATATTACAAAATGTTTTGAAAAACAAGTTTTTTTTTTTTTCAAAAAATATGGTTGTTTGGGGGTTAAAAAACTACTTTTAACCCATTGCCGCCAGCGCTCTGGGTTTTAAACAAGCATTTCACAGCGTGAGAATTTTTTGAGTGTGATTTGTTAATGAATATGCTGGGAGCCGTTCGCTATGGCCATTCGCTGTCATGCGCTCCCATACAGCGCGGAACCTGTCAAACAGCGACTCCTAACCCCGTATTCAACATTACCGCACACCGACTGAGTCGCTGTCAACAGCCGAACAACGGCCATTTAGAATAGAAGAATAGAAGAATTTAAAAATACTAACATAAAATACACATTCTAAGCTACAATATTGTTTAACATGTCATCAAGGGCTTAAAACAGCAATAGGTTAAGTCATGAGTCATCAACTATATTAATTGAAAATGGATTGATGGAATGTGAGCAAACTTACCCAGGAGCCATCCACCAGATAATTCTCCTGACTCAAACTGACGAAATAAGCCGGAGCTCTGCAATATATAAGCATCATGGGATGACCCTGGATGCCCTGCAAGAACACTGAGGAATCGCATAGCTGGACCAATCACTGCATTTATGTTGTGTGAGTGGCACATCTTGCGGTTCCTGCAACCAAATATAAAATAATTACATAAAGCAAAGGTAACCGACAATAGCAATCCGAGGCCTCAAAGGTCCCGTAAGTGGATCGGAAATGAAACGGATTTATAGGGTGGTGATCCGCTCTCTGAATCAGACAGAAACCCATCCCAACAACGGAAGTTATCTGAACGAACGGAAAATTTCCGATTTTGTTTGGAAAATGATCCAAACTAACGGGAATGTTCCGATTTGCTTCCGTTCATCGAAAGCGCATTCCCGAACGTTCGTATGAATGAAAAATGAACGAAAAAAAGTAAAAAAATGACAAAATGACAAAACTTTCACAGACAGCTACGGAAGTCCGGACGAATGTGTCTTTGAATCTAATATCGACCCTCTGGCCTATAGGAAGAACTTGAAAAAAGGGCAGGCACAGCTGCTAAGCGCAGTAAGCCAGATTCATATATAATATATTCTAGTGATGATTCATCTGAGCATCTCTTCCCTCAGACACGGGAGATGCATATGACAGCGATGACGCTAAGTATGTAAATTCGGATTTACCATCCCACATTACAAATAAGTCTAATACAATGATTTTAGACTCTCAGGGTCTTCCATTTTTTATTCCAGATCAAATAAAGCATCCAAGATCTGGGGATCTGGGGAGTGGTCTCCCATTCCTCAGGTAGCAGAATATATTGCTTCCCTTATTATTAAACCATTATATAGGGTAGATCGTAATAAACTTAGAGCGGAATGCCCTCGCCCGACGTTACCCTTTAAAGCTTCTGCTACACCTGAGAAATATTTAATGAAGTCGGGTAAACACCCAAAAAAGGGAATTGATAGATCATTTAAATCTATTCAAGATAAATTATTGGATCTACTGGGGCCACTGACAAAAAATTTAAATATGTGAGCAATCCATGTCTAGTGGTGAACCAATTAATACCGAGATATTACGTGGTTGGGCACAGAGGGCCATATGTATTTTAGGTAATACAAATGCAACAGTGTCACTGACATCCTGACTATACATCAAAGGCCCTATTATACCCCAGGAAAGGGCACAATACCAACCAGCTCCCTACCAGCCCCCACCATTTTTCCCATCTAGAGGAAGACCTTGGCGAGCATGTGGTCACAGAGGAGTTCCCAGTACCCGCCCTCTTACAGGTAAGCCTCAACAAAGCTCATATGTCTATGATTCCGCTAGGGGGCAGGACTCGATTTTTTTCCCACTTCTGGTCCACAATAACATCCGACCAATGGGTACTGAAAACAGTAGCGGGGTATCGACTGGAGTTTATATCAACTCCAATGCGGGGTATCGACTGGAGTTTATATCAACTCCAATTCAGTCACACCTTCCTCACCAAATGAAGTTTTCAGACATAGACGAACATCATGTTCAGACAGAGATAGAAGAGTTATTTCAAAAACAGACAATATGTCCTGCCCCAGACTTGTCACTAGGTTTTATAAGCAATATTTTCCTGGTCAAGAAGAAGGATGGAGGTCAAAGGCCTGTAATAACTTTATGAAATCTCAACAATTTTCTTATTTTTCATCATTTCAAGATGGAAGGTATTCATCTTCTTTGGGATCTTCTTTTTCACAATGATTGGTTAGTGAAAATAGACTTGAGGAATTCTTATCTTACGGTTCCCATTCACCCTTCTTTCCATCAGTTTCTTCAGTTTATCTGGAAGGGCCAGAAATGGCAATTCACTGCATGCCCACCAAACTGATGAAGCCAGTGGTGGCACTTCTCAGAAGTCGAGGAGTTTGTCTGATTTTATATATGGACGATTTTCTAATCATGGCTTCTTCCCTGGAACTCATTCATCTACATTCACTTTGGACAATTACTCCCCTTACAGAGAAGGTTTCCTTATAAATCACAAGAAATCAATGCTAAATCCCTCCAGAGAACTGGAATTTTTAGGATTCATGGTAAATACCCAGTCAGAACAATTGAGCCTTCTTGCTCGAGAATTACATACGATTCGAAAGGAAATACAGACTATTCTGAACAAAGAACTAGTATCCCTAAGGAAACTCGCTCGCATCGTAGGGTTACTTTCCGCCTCCATTCAGGTGATTTTTCCAGCTCCCCTTCACTACAGAGCCATCCAGAGATTTAAGTCTCAACATCTCAAACAGGGTCTGAATTACTCGGATCAAATGCCACTATCTGCAGATGCCAAAGAAGAATTGATCTGGTGTACAGGATTGGAATGGGAATACAATTTTGGCATCCAACCCAGATTTAATAATAGAATCGGATGCAAGCCTTCTGGGATTGGGAGCTCTATGCGGATCATTATCTACAGGAGGGAGATGGTCAGAAACCGAGACTTTCCTCCATATCAATTGTTTAGAACTTTTAGCCAGCTCTTTCACCTTGAAGAGTTTTACAAAACACAAATCTAATTGTTGTGTTCTTCTCAGATTAGACAACATTTGGGTGTTCCTAGATCCAAAATGCTGGCAGATATTGCCAGCAATTTCTGGCATTTTTGTCTAGACAAAAATATTGTCTTGAGAGTGGAATACAGTCCGGTACAGTACGGTAGCGGATTGGTATTCCCATTTTCAATCCTGGGGGGGACCCATTTTTTTGGGGAATTTTAAGGGTTAAAAACTCTTAAAAATCCCCCCAAAATGATATGGGGCCCCCCTTACCCATCATAACCAGCCTGGGACCAGCTATGGGGGCTTGTAGCAACAGGGCACAGGGGCCAGCTTTGGTGGCCCCCCTGCACTGCCGGCTACAAGCTCCGTAGGCCAGGGCTCTTCTGCCCCCCTCCTGTGCTTTGGGGAGGCAGGTAATTGGGGGTGCCGGGGGTTAATGGCAAGTCACCCGCTAGCTGCAGGTGACTTGCTAGCCTTGTGAGCTGGTATTGGGGTCTCATGTATCCCTTACCATTTCACAAGGGGTTAAGTGTAAAAAAACACACAGAGACAAGCAGAAAAAATATTTCATTTATTGTTTTTTTTTTTAATACTTACCTCCCATCCATCCGCGGCCACTGTGTCCCACGCTGATCACTCTGGCATTTGCTCTCTTGCTGCTGCTGGAAGCCTTTTATGGCTGCTGGGCGGCAGAGCATAAGGGGTTAATTAAAAAAAAAAAGACATAGGGTCCCCCTCCCTTAAAAATCCCCCCAAACATTACATGAGGTCCCCCCTGCCTAGTGTAACCAGCCCTGGACCAGCTATGGAGGCTTGTAGATCAGGGTGCAGGGGCCAGGGGCTCTTCTGCTCCCCCTGGGCTTTGGGGAGGAAGGTAATTGGGGGTGCCAGGGGTTAATGGCAAGTCACCCCCTAGTTGCAGGTGACTTGCCACACCCCAGCCTTGTGAACTGGTATAGGAGTCTCATGGATTCCTTACCTGTTCGCAAGGGGTTAACAGTATAAAATAAAACACACACAGAAAAATGAAATTTATTAGTTTTTTTTCTTTACGCACCTCCGATCCTCTGCTGTCCCCCGGCGATCATGTCCCATGAAGCTCTGTTGACAGCTGCGGGTGATTAATGGAGGAGGGCTGGAGGATCAGAGCCATCTGGCCCCCTCCAACCTTCCTCCTCTGAACACCCGCATCTACTGAGCTTCTCAGCTCAGATGCGAGGTGTCGACTGGCAGGTGACGTCACAATGACATCACTCACCCCGCCCATAAAGGGGCAGGGCTAGCAGCCATGACCGAGGAAGTGAGGGAGAGGGCAATTGCTCGCCCTCTCCTCACTACGGAAAAGCCTGGGGGAGGGGGGGGCGATCGGAGGCCCCCCTGGTGAAGAGGAGGGAACAGGAGCCGCAGGTGAGTTAATGTCATTTTATTTTTACAGTTAATTGTGGCAGCGGCCGAAGCGGGGGGTGCTATTTTGGGCGCTCTTCTGAAGCGACAAGAGCCCCGGGGGGATCGGATGCCCCCAGGTGAAGAGAAGACCCGGCCCGATCCAGGGCAGGGCTAGCAGCCATGACCGAGGAAGTGAGGGAGAGGGCAATTGCTCGCCCTCTCCTCACTACGGAAAAGCCCGGGGGAGGGGGGGCGATCGGAGGCCCCCCTGGTGAAGAGGAGGGAACAGGAGCCGCAGGTGAGTTAATGTCATTTTATTTTTACAGTTAATTGTGGCAGCGGCCGAAGCGGGGGGTGCTATTTTGGGCGCTCTTCTGAAGTGACAAGAGCCCCGGGGGGATCGGATGCCCCCAGGTGAAGAGAAGACCCGGCCCGATCCAACGTGGGGTCAGGGGAATTTTTTACCTTTATACTTTTTTTTCTGTGGGGGTTTAAAGTCAGCTACGTGAGACTCACATAGCTGCCACTGAAAGGGTTAACCCTTTAAACGCCAGCCACGTAAATTTTACGTGGCTGCCTCTCCAACAGTTAAACGCCAGCCACGTAAAATTTACGTGCCTGACTTTCCCCAGTAAAAAAAAAAAAAGTAAAAATAAAAGACACTTACCTGACCCCTCGTTCGATCCGGTCGGGTCTCCTCTTCAGCCAGAGGGGCTCCGATCGCCCATCGGGGCCCCTCCGGCTGCAGGGGAGGGCCCGGAACAGGGTGCCCCCCCCCCGTTTCAGCAGCCGCCCGGTTTACTTTAAAAAAAAAAACAAAAAAAAAAAAAACAGTCACCTACCTTTGTCCCCGCCGGCTCCCGCAGGCTCTCCTCTTCACGGGGGGGGGCTCCGATCCCCCCCCCCCGCTCTTCTGTCTTCTGGAGGGGGCATAACAGCCCTCCTCCCTTGCTTCCTTCCGATGGCGGCCGCCATCTTGATGACGTCACGGGGCGGGGCCAGATGACGTCACCGCCGGGTGTCATCGGGGCACCCGGCAGTTCGTCTCTCAGATGCCGGTGACGGCTGGGCGGGGAAGGAGGGAGGTAGGCGATCCTCCGATCGCCTGCCTCCCCCCTTCTCTGCCCAGCCGTCACTGACAGCAGATCGCCGCGGGACACAGGAAATGAAGATCGGAGGTGAGTAAAGTAAAAGTTTTTTTTTTTTTTTTAATAAACTTTTTAAAAAAAACGTCTTGTCTTTTTTTTTTTACCATTTAACCCTTTGTGAACTGGTAAGGGGTCCATGTGACCCCTTATACCAGTTCACAAGGCTGGGGAGATGGCAAGCCACCTGCGCTAGCGGGTGGCTTGCCATTAACCCCTGGCACCCCCATTACCTGCCTCCCCAAAGGCCAGGGGGGGGCAGAAGAGCCCGGGCCCACATGGGCTATGTGGGCTCGTAGGCTGCAGGGTGGGGGGGCCACATAAGCTGGCCCCCCCACTCTGTGCCTACAAGCCCCCATAGCTGGTCCCGGGCTGGTTACTGTGGGTAAGGGGGACCCCACGTCAATTTTTTTTTTGATTTTTAAGGGTTTTTAACCCTTAAAAATCAAAAAAAAAATGGGGTCCACCCCCCCTGGGAGGGGGGACCCTATGTCATTTTTTTTTTTTGATTAACCCTTTGTGTTCTGTCATCCAGCAGCTATAAAAGGCTTCTAGCAAGGGAGCAGAAGCCAGTGATCGCCGAGGGACAGAGTGCTCCAGGATGGATGGGAGGTGAGTACAGTGTAAAAAAAAAAAAAAAAAATTAATAAAATATTTTTTCTCTTTTGTGTGTCTGTGTCATTTTTTACTTTTAACCTCTTGTGAACTGGTAAGGGGTCCATGACCCCTATACCAGTTCACAAGGCTGGGGGGATGGCAAGCCACCTGCGCTAGCGGGTGGCTTGCCATTAACCCCCGGCACCCCCATTACCTGCCTCCCCAAAGGCCAGGGGGGGGCAGAAGAGCCCGGGCCCACATGGGCTATGTGGGCTCGTAGGCTGCAGGGTGGGGGGGCCACAAAAGCTGGCCCCCCCACTCTGTGCCTACAAGCCCCCATAGCTGGTCCCGGGCTGGTTACTGTGGGTAAGGGGGACCCCACGTCATTTTTTTTTTGATTTTTAAGGGTTTTTAACCCTTAAAAATCAAAAAAAAAATGGGGTCTCCCTCCCCTGGGAGGGGGGACCCTATGTCATTTTTTTTCTCGATTTAACCCTTTGTAGTGTGGATGGTTTTTGTGTTTTTTTTTGTGAATGTTATAAAATACTTGTTTCAGTTAGGGGGGGTCTCCTGGGCAGGAACGGGGGCTACCGATAAATATGTGGTACCGTTCTAATGGGTAGAAATGGGGCTTTCACATGCAATATGATTTTCCTTAATAAAATACATTTTTTATTTAAAATAAAGGAGTCAATTTTCTAAAAAAAAAATTTTATTTATTTATTTTTTTTTTCACTTAATAATATTGTAAAAAAAAAAAAAAAAAATTACAAACAAGACATTTCATGTTAAAGTCTAAACTCTGCTGCAAAAAAAAAAAATATATAATTTTTCTGAAAGTTCCAGCAAAAATGGCGCAAAACATGTCGCAAAACATGACGCAAAATGGGGAAAAATGGCCTGTCAACAGAGGGTGACAAAATCTCAAGTAAGCTGGCAATTAAAAGGGTTAATAGTACCTATGCATGTTGGGTATTGTTCTGTTCGGGGGACCTTGCGCTTTCAGACTTAGCTTGTTTTTTCTGGTTTGCATATTTATATTTTAGGAAAAGGTGTTTTTTATTCAGCTTTTTTATAAATTTTTTAGGGAAACCCTGCGCAACCAAAGAATTCTTTGAGGAATTAATTCCAGAAAGATGAGCCCACTACAGCAAGCTGGGTACCCTTAGAAAGCTTAACGTGTGTACTTTCAGGGAATATATGGTTTATGGGGGATATTCCAAATGTAAAGGGTTGTTTTGGTTGAAAAATCGCAAGGTGCGCACTTTGTCTGCAGAGCTGAAATTTTCAAGTAAAATTACCGTTACGCACATGCTTTACTTTGGGGTGTTTGGCAACTCTTCCCTTGACAGAACCTATGCATGTTGGGTATCGTTCTGTTCGGGAGATGTTGCTTTTTCAGATTAAACTTGATTTTTCTTGTTTGTATATAGTTTTTTTAGGAAAATGTGGCTTTGATTCTGCTTTTTTATCCTTTTTTTAGGGAAACTCTTTGCAACCAAAGATTACGTTGAGGGATTACTTCCAGAAAACTATGGCCACATCCACAAGCCTGGTACGCCTAGAAAGCCTGAGGTGTGTACTTCCAGAGAATATATAGTTTGTTGGGGGTATTTTAAATGTAAAGGGTTGTTTTTCTGGAAAAACCGCAAGGTGCGCATATTGCATAGCATAGTTGTATTTTATCTGAAAATCTCCTAAAGCGCTGTTTCAGTTTGGGGGAGTCTCCTGGGCAGGAAAAGGTGTCTACCTATACATATGTGGTACCGCTGTAACCGGGAGAAATTGGGATTTCACACGCAATAAGATTTTATTGACAAACTTACATTTTTTATTCCAAAAAAAACTACAATATGTAAAAATTTTTTTTTTTTTTTTTTTTTTTGCACATATTTCACCCAAAAATATTAAGAATACACCTAACAAATGACAAACAAGACATTTCATGTTAAAGCCCAGACTATGCTGAAAAAAACAATATATCATTTTCCTGGGAAATCCCTGGAAATCCCCTCAAAAATCACAGTTGAACAAGGGGAGCGCAAAATAGTGCAAAATGGTCTGGCAACAAAGGGTGACAAAATCTCAAGGTAGGCTGGCGGTTAAAGGGTTAAAGGAAGTTTAATGCAATGCTCACCTCCCGTTTACATAAAATCAATATTTTCCGTCATAAGACTAGGAAAATCAAGAATTCCTGCTACAAACACATACATGCCGTATTGGGTGCTCCAAGATAAGTGACTTAATTTCACTGAAATCCTCTATAGTGCAGACATGTTTCACTGATAAGCTTCTCCTTTGTGTCCTCTAGTGGATGAAATATGAAATACATATATTGCTTTTGCTATACATTAATTAACATATATTGATAGAGTATTGTATAATCGTATTTATTTATAATTTATAGCACACGAGGGACAGTGGATAATTGATCCACTTCCACCCTAAAAAGGAGCACAATAAGTAACTACAAAATTATAAAATATACATAAGTTTATTATACAAAAAGCAGAATCACAAGACACAATGACATAATGACTTAATGACAAAATACAACACAATTAAAAACACTGCACAGAACTCCCCTAGCACATCCAGTGTTGCCAAAGACAGGCAAACAATAATATCTGGGAATCAATATATTAAATGGAACGGACACACCAATAATTGCAATGTTTGTACCTGCACAAAACTATCCAATCTCTATTGTGAATCAAAAAGCAAAGAACAATCTCAATCAAACAATCCAATCAATATATAAAGTGACCAGTGCAACAGTACTTATATTTATTTTAATATTACTACCTAAGGTAAAGAAACCATATTCTAAATGCCAATCTGAAGAGAGAATATATGTTTAAAGTGCAAAAAAGTAGTGCAAACAATTCAGACTGTAAATGTGCAGATAGTCATGGACCCAGAACCCTACAAGCCCCCATAGGCTTCATGGCCCCTGGTCCTATCTTCCCCCCCCCGGGCTTTGGGGAGGTAGCTAATGGGGGGCTGGGAGTTAATGGCAAGTCACTCGCTAGCTACAGGTGACTTGCGAGACCCCAAGCCTTGTGAACTGGTAAAGGGGTCTCATGGATCCCTTACTAGTTCACAAAGGGTTAACTGTAAAAATGGCATGCACACAGGTAGAAAAAAAAATATTTTATTTAATTTTTTTTAATGCTTATTTCCCACCATCCCGAGCACTTTTTTGAGAATTTTAAGGGTTAAAAATCCTTAAAGATCCACCAAAAATGACATGCCCCCCCCCCACACAGCATAACCAGACCAGGGCCCAGCTATGGTGGCTTGTAGAACAGGGGCCAGGGTTGGCGGACCCCCGCCCTGCAGGCTACAAGCCTGCACAGCCTAAATGGCCCCAGGCTCTCCTGCCCCTGGGCTTTGGGGAGACAGGTAAATGGGGGGCTGGGGGTTAATGACAATTCACCCACTAGCCACAGGTGACTTTCCAGCCCCCAAGCCTTTTGAACTGGTATAGGGGTCTCATGGATCCCTCACCAGGTCACAAAGGGTTAAATGTAAAAAAGACACTGCACAGGTATAAAAAATATTTTATTATTCCTTTTAATACTTACCTCCCATGGATTCATCCCCAACCACTGTGTCCCATGCCTCTTGGCTTCTGCTCTACTGCTGATGGTGGAAGCCCTGCGGAGTGATTGGACACAAAGTTTTAATTTAAAAAAGTGACATAGGGTCCCACCTCCTGGGGGAGGATACCATTTTTTGAGAATTTTAAGGGTTAAAAATCCTTGACGTAGGGTCCCCCCTACCCAGCATAACCATTCTGGGACCAGCTATGCAGGGCTTGTAGAACAGCTTGCATGGGCCAGGTTTTGTGGCTACAATCCCACAAATGCCGAGCTCTTTTGCCCTCCTTCGGCTTTGGGGAGGCAGTTAATGGTGCAGGTGACTTGCTAGCCCCCTAAGCATTGTGAACTGGTATAACATGGACCCCTTACCAGTTCACAAAGAGTTAAATTAAAAAAATAACACACACAGACACAGAGAAATGAATGACATTTAATATTTTTTTTTCTCTACTGACATCCGATCCTGTGTCCCACCCTGCCTATGTCTGCTGCTGACAGACGCCGGTAGTGATCGGAGCAGGGGGGGTGGGGGGAAGGAGATCCGGGCCTTCTCGCCTCTCACCCGCTCTGCACTGGTACTACCGGCATCTTTTAGAATTGGAGCCAGGTCAGGAACTACGAGAAGCGCAATGACGTCATCCCGCTCCCTCTACAAAAAGACGTGGCTAGGGATGACGGCCAGCACCATCAGAAGCAGTGGGGGACCCTGTTCTGAGCCCTCACCTGAAGCCTGTGGAACCAGGGGGGGGATCGGAGTCCCCCTGGTGAAGAGAAGATCCAGCCGGAGGCATCGGGCGAGGAGGTGTAAATGTCATTTTTTTTTTTTTTTTACAGATGCAAGTGCCAGCGGTGACGGAAGTGGGGGGGGGGCATTTCGAACCTGAAACTGGGAAATCCCGAGTTGGGAATCAGATGCCCCCCAGAGGAAGAGGAGACCCTCAGCTTTCGATCCATGCTGGAAGTGAGCTTTTTTTTTTATTTATACAGTAACATGGGAAAATGGCGTGTTTGGCACATGGTCAGACAAGTAAGCACTTAGCAACTACATGCTTGCCATTTAAAGGGTTGTCCTATGTGTTACGTGCTTGACTTTCCCCCCCACTAGTTAAAAAAACATTATAGAAAATACTCACCTGACCCCTCTATCAATCCGGCGGGGTCTCCTCTTTAACTTGGTGTCATCCCATCCCCCCTGGAGGGGGGGGGCAATTCAGTACTGCTAAGTGTAAAAAAAAAGGCATTTACCTGTGGCCATGATCCCTCCCACCGGGTCTCCTCTTCACCGGGCTCTTCTGTGGTGAGGAGAGGGCGAGAAATCGCCCTCTCACTCACTTCCTGGGGTTGGCTGCTAGCCCCAACCTTTGTGGACGGGGCCATCATCTATGACGTCACCCGGCAGCCAGTATTTCTCTTCTGCCCCAAGAGGATTAGTCTTGCCAGGTGATCGGAGGAGGAAGGTAGGAGGGAGGAGAGGGCTGTGCTCCCTCGTGCCCCCAGCCCCCCTCCACCTATCACCCGGCAGCTGTCATCGGAGATGATTGCCAGGGGAAAGAGGAGTGAGGAGGTGAGTAAAGAAAAAAAAATAAATGTCATTTTTTTCTTGTGTGTGTGTGTGTGTGTTTATTTTTACAGTTAACCCTTTGTGAACTGGTAAAGGATCCATGAGATCCCTATACCAGTTCACAAGGCTGGGTCACCTGCGGCTAGAGGGTGACTTGCCATTAACCTCCGGCTCCCCAATTACCGGCCTTCCCAAAAAATGGGGTCCCCCCTTAATAAACCCCTTATGTTCTGTCACCCAGCAGCTATAAAATGCTTCCAGCAGCAGCAGGAGAGCAGAAGCCAGAATGATTGGTGAAGAAGGAGAGGAATGGGAGGTAAGCATTAAAAAAAAAAAAAAAAAAAAAAAAAAAAAGAGAATAAAATATTTTTTTATCGGTGTGTGTTGTGTGTTTTTTTTTACATTTAACCCATTGTGAACTGGGTCCATGTTCACAAGGCTTAGAAGATAGTGGGTGACCTGCTATTAACCCCTAGCCCCCCTATTACCTGTCTCCCCAAAGCCCGGGGGGCAGAAGGGCCCGGGCAAATTTAGGTGGTGCGGGATTGTAGCCGGCAGGGAGGGGGCCACCAGAAATTGCCCCTGTGCCCTGCTCTACAAGCTCAGCATAGCTGGTCAGGGGCCAGGTATGCTGGATAGGAGGGACCCCCATGTCATTTTTGGGGGGATTTTTAAGGGTTTTTAAGCCTTAAAATTACAGAAAAAATCGGATCCCCCTCCCCTGGGCTTGTAGCTGGCAGGGCGGGGGGCCACCAAAGCTGGCCCCTGGGAAATGGATCACCATTTTTTATAGTGTGGATAGTAGTTATATTTTATTTGTAAATGTTATAAAGTGCTCTTTTCAGTTTGGGGGTTTCCAGGGCAAAAATGGGGGGGCTATGATACCTATGTGGTATCATTGTAATCGGGAGAAATCGGGATTTCACCTGCAATATGGTTTTCTTTAATATTTTTTAAATAAAGGAGACCACTTTCTAAAAAATATATATATATATATTTTTTTTTTTTTACTGGAAAAATACTTAAAAAAAACAGTAGAAAAATTACAAACAAGACATTTCATGTCATGTCAAGTCGCAGCTGCAGTTTTCTGCAAATATATATATATATATATATATATATATATAATTTTCCTAGAAATTCCTGCAAAAACAGAGTCAACAGAGTGTGACAAAACTTCAAGTAGGCGTGCAATTAAAAGGGTTAAAAGTACCTATGCATGTTGGTTATTGTTCTTTTCGGGGAACCTTGCGCTTTCAGATTTACCTTGTTTTTTCTTATTTGTTTGCATATTGATATTTTAGACAAACATGTTTTTTATTCTGTTTTTCTATACCTTTTTTTAGGGAAACCCTGTGCAGCCTAAGAATTCTTCCAGAGATTACTTCCAGAAAGATGAAGCCACTACAATAAGCTGTGTACACATAGAAAGCTTAACGTATACTTTCAGGGAATGTATGATTTGTGGGGGTATTCCAAATGTAAAGGGTTGCTTGGTTGAAAAAGCGCAAAAAGGTGCACAGTTTGTCTGCAGAGCTGACATTTTCAATTAAAATTACCCTTACGTGAATGCTTTACTTTGGGATGTTTGGCAACTCTTCCCTTGACAGTACCTATGCATGTTGGGTATTGTTCTGTTTGGGGGCCCTTGCTTTTGAAGATTGAATGTGGCTTTGATTCTTAATTTTTATTCTTTTTTAGGGAAACTCTATGCAACCAAAGAATTCATTAAGGGATTGCTTCCATAAAACTGTGCCCACCTCAACAAGCCTAGTATGTCTAGAAAGCTTGAGGTGTGTACTTCCAGGGAATATATAGTTTGTGGGGGGTATTTTAAATATAAAGGGTTGTTTTTCTTGAAAAACTGCAAGGACGCATAGGACATAGTATAGTTGTATCTATCTCCTAAAGAGTTGTTTCAGTTTGTGGGAGTCTCCTGGGCAGAAATAATAATAATACAAATACATATGTGGCACCCCTTCAAAAATCACAGTTGAGCAATTTCAATAGTGAAACATGGTCTGGCAACAGAGGGTGACAAAATCTCCAGGTAGGCTGACACGTAAAGGGTTAAAAGAGGAGGTAGACACAGACATAAAGGTCTCCAGAATAATGGCGCCCACCGAGAGTAGGTGAAGCTGACTTTTGCTTCAACGATGCTGACTGACACACGTAATGTCACTTCCGGTATATACCGGATGTGGCATAGCTGTGTTCCAATACATGAGACAGAGACACCATTAGCTCTCTGGCATAACAACAGGGGATTTCCCCTAACAAACAACCATGTGAGGTAACATACAGCGCGAGAGGTCAGTGGGTTTGATACTATGCCAGGCACCATAATCATCAGCTCCCTGACATACTGACAGGGAATCTCCCCTAACAAACAAATGACACTATGTGGCAGATCCAAACTACCTAACTCTCAGGTAAGACACACAAGAACCCATATTAATAATGGAAGCGATATTACATTAAACCAATGTCTCGAATAGGCCGTCATGGTCATGTTGATAAAGGTTCTTATATACTGGCCAGAAATCCCTACAGTTATATACAATGCCCTAACAAACAACCTGTGAGTTTAATATACAGGCACTTGGGTATCCTAGCATTTACAGATTTTTTAACTTCTTTACATTTTATATCTAAAAGGTGTGTAACTAAATAAACAAGACTCTATCAATGGCCTTGATTCATCAAGAATTGAAAAAAAATCTCATGGTAGAAAAAAAATCATTTCATGAGAAAAAAGCCTGAGAATTTAAATGTTGATGAATCACCAGATAAGAAAACAATGGAAGTCAATAACACTTTTTACTACAGAGTAGGTGAAATGTAAAAAGAAGTAAAATTACTTTTCTCAGGAGTAAAAAAGTACCATTGACTTTCATTGTCTTCCTAACTAGTGATTCATCAACAGTGAAATTCTCATGCTTTTTTCGCATTAAATTAACTTTTTTCTATCATGAGAATTGTTTTCAACTCTTGATGAATCAAGACCAATATATGTAAATTAATGTATGTTAAAAGTCATATATGTATTTCCTATTGTAGCCATTAGAGGGCATAGAAGAAATGTGAAATTGAATCACCTATCTTTGATCAGCCGATACAGCATATATGGGTGTTTTAGCAGGGATTAAAAAAATACTGGAAATACCAATTGTTTTAAATGTATAAAATAAAATTATAATGTTTTAATTGTATATATATCTAAGCGAGGTTCATGGTCTACTAGTAGTTGCTCCCTCCTTTTTTCCTCTTCATAATAGTTTGTCTAAAGTGTTTAGATTGAAGTAATCATCTGTGCCCGCCGGGCAAGCCAGTCTGTATAACTTCAGCATGGTTTGCAGGTATGGAACTTTGTGCAGAAATTTCACTTTCTCTGGCTCTTCCATCTGTGTAACACACAGCAAGCCAGCATGATCTTTGATACCTTCTCTGGGCTGTATAGCATCTCCCCTCCAGTGTGAGCCAAAAATTAGAAGCATGCTTTCAGCAGGCCAATGGTTCGTTCCACAATGAATCTGGTCATTCAGTGAGCTGCATTGTAGCACACATCAGGCAGCCTCTGTGGTTGTGCCCTGGGGTAATCAGCCAGGTCTTATGGCCTATCCAGAATCACCGAAATAGAGACACACATTTAATGTTGGTTACTCACTAACTACTCACACAACCCTGCTTTTTGCATTGTAAAGCCCTTTAAGTATTTTTCTGACCTCCAGCTTTCACCCTTACTTACATAGTAGCCAACCCACTAGCTTTTCTTGATTCTGAAATTTCCTGTAAAGGGACAATTGCTGGCACACATAGGCATCACGACAGGAGCCTTGGAACCTCAATCTCACTGCACATTGTGATTGCAATCAACCATCACATTCACAGAAAATAAGCTTTAATGGTTGTGGAAGTGCAGTTCCTGGGCTTGAGTGGGGCGGAATGGGATATGGGTCCCGTCAATGCACCCCAGCACTTCTGGGATCCCCACTATTTGGTAAAAGGCACGTTTGATGCATTACACCTCTTTCTCATCAGCCAGAAATTTGATATAGGTGGGTATCAGGTCAAATATGGTCAGAATTACCTCATGAAAGATGCAGTGCATGGTGGGCTGACTTATGCTGCTTAATAGAGACACAGTGGCTTGAAATGTGCCCTTCACAGGATGTTTAATGAGGCACAAAGTCACACTATGTCTGGTATAGCCTTGCTGCGCCCAGTGGAAGGGTCAATTATGTAGTAAATTTGCTGATAGAGGGACATAAGTTTGGCTTTAAACACTGGTGGTAAACACTCAGCTCTGAGTCGCACCACTGTGGCTTCCTCCGCCTCATTTTCTTCCCTTGCAACAGCAACACAAGTTCATCACATACCAAACATCAACATAAAATCTTTTTATGCACAGCACTACATTGCCACTTCACAAACCAACAAACACAACCACAATCCAAAATACACACATGCACAAAGCACAGAAAATCCAAAACAGCACTCACACCCACTATTACATACAGAAGTGCAAATCAATGCAGCTCAACAAAAAAACAGATGCATTAGGGAAACAGCCATTAAGCTGCTGAAAGCATGCTTCTTATGTTTGTCCAGGCCAAGAGGGGAGATGCTAGACAGACCAGACAAGGTGTCAAATACAATCCTGGCTTGCTGTGTGCTCCTCAATCATAGCTTATTAAACTGGATGTTGGAGTCAGAGGAAATGCAATTGATGTCACAAAGGCCTGATCTGCTAGCAGACATTGCACTCAACAGACAGACTGCCTTTGCCTGTTGCACACAGAACAGCTAGCTTAGAGTGGCCTTACATAGTGTACTCCTACTCCAAAGTCAAACACACAGACACATGCAACTCCTAGGCAAACAAAATAGGGCATCAATACATTTTGCTGCATTACACAGCTTTCTATACTTCGCTGCAACCATTAAGTGAGTGCACAAGGGCCACATGTTTGCCGTCTTCCTCCTCCCCGCTGTCCACAAACGCAAAATGCTAATTAGCTTTTGAAAAGCCGCTAAAGCATGCTGCTGCTACTAGGCTTTTCCAGATTTTGTGCCTGTGCGCACTTTAGCGCTAAACCCACTAGTTTCTCTATTGGTTTGTTGTAGTGTTTGTGGCAATGCCCTTTATCTGATTGATTGTACCACTCCATAAATGTGGAGTAAGCATGCTGCTTTTTCACACCTGTTTGTTTCTTGTGTTGAGAAGGAAATCTTTCAGGGTCCCATGGGCTAGACAAGCAAAATGTGTCCCAGGACAGTTCCCTGCTGGGCTCAGCACCAGAAGCCCCCCTCGGCATGCCAGCAGCGTAATTCCTGCTCAGGGGCGGTCTAGTCACCAGGGTTTATGATTGCCTTGCACACACCGGCAAATTCCCAAACCATTGGGGGGGCAGTTAGGACAAGCCACACCCACCTGCTGAAGAGGAGCCCAATCTACCAGGCCCTAGTGGTGTTGCTGTAGAAGGTGCTGAGGGTCCCAGCAACCCGCCTGCCAAGCCTGAGCCTGAATTCAACCTTGAAGATAATATTACACTGGTGACGCTCACTGTGGCCAAATGGTCTGTCCTGTTTGCCTCCCAGAGTCTGGGTTTGAGCAAGACAGAACGTAGAGCCTTCATAAAGAAAATGCTTACTGACCTGCTAAAAGAGTGTGGGGAACTGGAAGGGCAACTCAATGAAGGGGTGGGTGTCCAGGATGACACCACAGCATTGGGTGAAGTTAAATATGTCACTTTGCTCCACTCAATTTCCAGTTTGGGTTACCCCTGGAATCCCAACCTGGCATCAGTCACCAGGTTTCTTCCCATGTGGAAGCAGGCTCAAGTCACCAAGGTAACCCACCAGCAGCTTTGTTTGTTCCCAGCCAAGCTGATACTGTCTGTAAGTACCCACCTGTGAATATATTTCCAATGTGTCTGCTGATCAGGCCTTAGGGCATGTTGGTTAATGGTCTCACACTGTCTCATGTTGTTTCTTCTTGTTTTCCCCTGTGTTCATAGGTCTCATGTCTGGCATTTAGGGAATGGAGCAGAGTCTGCAGGTATGTGAGTCACCTCATTTTTAGACTTGGTAACATTGGAAAGAACCTGTACATTTTTGGCCCACGGAACACACTCTGAAAACAGAAGGCAATGCTTGTGTGTAATTCATGAGAAGTATTTTGAAGCCTTGACATGTGTTTGACTACTTTTGCCCTGTGTCTTCCAAAGTTGCACATATTTTACTACAGTTTGTATGAGTTTCCAGATTCACTAGGTGTCCCAGCAGCAATAGCCACCACAGCAGCAGATGACACAATCATCAGTGGAAGATCCACACAGATATTTAAAGACCATATTTAGCCAATGTCCCCATTATTGTTAGTATTTGACCATATTTCTTGCCTAGTTAGCCTGCCCATCTTTTGAAACCGTGTGTGTGTGTGTGTGTGTGTGTGTGTGTGTGTGTGTGTGTGTGTGTGTATTTGCTAACCAAACACATGAACCATTATCCTGAGGTTTTCCAGTCACCAGCCAACCTGTTTTGCTGCACCCCCCACATGCTGTGTGTCCTGTTTGTGTAGGTGTAGCTTTGTTCTTCACTTTCCCAAACATGGGTAAGCTTTTAGGTTTTCTTTTTCAAGGAATGGCTGTATATTATGAACACCCGGACAACAAGACTATGCTTCATGTGTAGCTTTTATTACTCAAGTGTAACAAATAGTGCAGAAAAGCTCTCAAAACACATACATAGACATAATACACAGAGAAAATGTCAGTGTTGACCATTAGATGGCAGTATACCACAGGTATAAGGAGCTGGGATCGTGGCAACAGGTAAAAAGTACTAGGAGCTAGGATCCTGGCAATACGTACATAGTACAGTAAAGAGTTAAACCCAACCAAACCCAACCGATCAGTAACAGTGAATCGGGTATATACCATGTAGAAAGGCCAAAATGACACACCTTGTATCAAAAACCAATTTATATAATGTATTAATCTCATAGAATTATGTTGACAAATGTCAATACATCAATCAGTTTAGCAAACAAACAGTATAACTGGTGGAATGACAAAATGATCCTCAAAGTTTCAATTTGTAATAAACCTTCATCAGGAGTCCATAGGCTCTGGATAATATCAAGCCAGGCGCTGAAGTCAACACTGGGTCTATGCTCCTTTTTTATCAAATATGTAATTAATGATTAATAACCCAAAATACATTAAGTGCTGAGTGCAATCAGCGTGCCATCTGCCATGTGCCAGTAAGCCTCTAAACAAAGTGCATGTGCTAACAAAACATACTTAATAAACATAATACATTATACAACATCTACACATTAAAAACGTGGGATCATGTTTTTAATGTGTAGTGTCTTTTGTGTTTCAAATTTGTGCAACTGAATAAATACATTTGTGATATATTTTCTGATATATGGAGCAGTGCCCTTAATTGAGACCCCGCAAGTGTTCTGTGGATTGTGTAATAAGTTGTGTAGCCAGGGGTGAGGCAGCACGCCCCCTTTTGTAGCTATTTTCTGAGCTGTGCCTACTTGTGTGTTTTGTGAAACCTTCATCAGGAGCTTAAGAGCTTTACCTCCTGACGAAGCTTTATTCCAAACCGACAACTTTAATAATAATTTTGTCTCACTTTACATTTTCCCTGTGCTTCTTAACAGGCCAAGGAATCGTTCCTAGTTTCAAGGCAGCCCAACTGGAAAGGCCCAATCAGCTGATTTGGGGGTCCCTCCTACCCAGGCCCCAGGATCTGCATTGGTAAGCTTAATGTGTAACACCCATGTTTGCCCAACAAGAACATCATTGGCTAACACAATTACACCTCCACTCCAATGTTGGGTCTGAAGCACACTGCCATGTACTTATGATTGCTACATGTTTGCCTTGCTTTGGCCCAACCCAGATATTGTTATTCTCTGGTTTACCAGCAGCTTGCCAATAACTTACTCCACACACACTATAAACAATCCTCTGGGTTGTTCCTCTGTGTTGTTAGCTCAGGGGGGACCAATCAACTATAGGCAACCACAGACAGATGAGTGATGTTTCTTTATTCTATCCTCTACAGGCTCCATTGGGGATTGATTGGGACCCAGAAAGGTGCCCCAATAGTGCCAACTAGATGCTTGCAGCCTCAAAGCCAGCTACCCACATGGGCAGAGCAGGAACAGCAGGTGGCACAGGCCCAGGATCAACATCTGGCTATTCTTTTGACCATCCAGGAGAGCAGGAGGGAAATAAATCATCACCTGTTTGGAGCTGGCCCTGTTGCTTCCAACACCCCTCCTCTTCCCTACCAGCAGCACCCCTACAACCCGATCTGGCTCCATCTGGCTCACCCCTGCTGGACCTGGTGAGCTGTCAGTGTCACTGCCTGGTGGGCGGTGGAGAACTTCTTTCCCATAGTTGCAGGGGGGGGGGCACTTATCTGTGGTTTAAAAAGACATTACAAAACATGATTGAAGGGTCATTTTAGGGTTGATGGATTTTACTAACTGTACAAGGCCAATTAACTTAATGATGTGCTGCAGGTCCAGCTCACCAGGTGCACTAAAACTTAACATTTAATAATACCTTTTAAAATCATACATATCCCATGTAGAGTGTATGACCATGGCTCCCCAGCAAGAAGGTAATCAACTTAATGGAGCAGTAGGCAATACAAAACCGTTAGACATCCTTGGGGGCCCGGCTCTTCAGGCCTGACTATTGCTGCCTGATGGGTTTAGGCTTCAGCCTGACCCTGAAGAGCTGGTCCAACATCTCCTAAATCTCACCGACAATCACCCCGTTCCGGAACTGGAGCTAGGAATAATCATACTCCCACTGGAGCATCATCTATATGAAGATTAAAAACGAAAACAGAAATAGTCAGCAAATTGGCAAAATACAGATGGTGGTAACAGACACAATCAGGAAAAACTTTTATGGATAACTACATTGACACAACCAAACTGAAACCAAGCCGAATAAATCCTAGCCACAACACATACATTGATTTGAAAACCCACAAGTTCATTGGACAAATAATTCAACACCAGAACCAAGGCAACAAACTTCACTCATACCCACAGCCATTACATGTCAGGAAAATACATGGAAACCAAAAGCCAAGGGCAACAGGGAACAAGTGAAATAAAATAGCCCAAGCAAAAAAAATAAAATAGCATTTGTACTGCAAAACGACACTAGGACGCAAGTGAGACTAAACAAAGAATGCAAGAAGGCGGCTATTAAAAGATACAATTCCAAAAACACAAACAATAGTAAAAACACAAGCATAAAATGCAAGCGACCCCAAAATAATTATAGACAACCACTACACTGTCAAACAACGTAAACTCTAAGAAGAAAACAATGCTAAGTACAGCAGAAAAAAACGGGAAACAGGAAACAGATAGGGGTGGACACACCCACAGGAAACACACATGTAGAGAAACAGCACAGACACACACTGAGCAAACAAAACAAAAGCAGAAAAATACACTACAAAGGACACACAAACACAAAACAATCAGACCTGTAAAAAACGCAGAGAGCACAGTGACAAAGCAACAATACCTGGGATGACATTAGTGGCACATAAATGGCTTGACACATGTGTGACAAGATTGAAAACGCAAGTTAGATGATCAATAAAAAGAATTAAAAAGAACCCAAACAACATAGAGAACGTCAACATAGAGAAAATCAAAAGTACAAAAAATATAATGGCTAGAAAGGACAAGTGAAGTCTATGGGAAAATGACACTGAGCACCTGATGTGAAGTGGTGCTGAAGGTCTCACAGCGCCACAGCACCGACACTCAAACATGAACTGGCACAAGTGATAAATTGGATGCTACAAGGCGCTATCTGAGCTGGAGCTGGAATAAATATGGCATAGAGGTGGTGCAGCAGAAAATGGACTGCTGTGTGGCATTGTGTGGCACTAGTGCTTCATAAATAAGGAAACTGATGCAACTTCGAATTCAACACCATACTGATTGCTAAAGAAAGAGATACAAAGTACCACTGAATCATGAAACAAATATCCAAAGTCAGAAAGTTTTCAGAAACAGGATGAATAAAAGAAGGTATCCAAAAATTGAATAAAGGCCTTATATAAATGAAGGACTATGAAGAAAAGACGACATATAGGTTGCAACAGCGACAAGATCATAGACGCTACCGAGAAAATAGGAACTACAGTTCCTCTAATAGCTCCACATTTTGGGATAGTTCAAGTGAGAGATCAGGAGATGACTACAACTATAGATAGAGAACCCTGTGGACACACCAGTTTCAGAATATTCAGTATGAGAGAGATAATATCATTTGATTTTCACAAGGAAATAAGAAAAAGAGCCTAATGACATCACCAGAAGAAGACATTAGCAATCAAGGTGCCATAAATCATCAAAATTTACATGACAATTTTTTTAGCAGGATTAGAAATAGAAAACAAAGCAAAAGGCTTATAAAATACAAAAGCCTCGACAGCCTTGCTCTCTGAAACTTGAGAGATCCAGAGTTTCAGACAGCAAGAAACCGACAATAGGCTCGATTCAAAATCCCAAATGTCATTATGTTCGTATTTGCAATCGAAAGTTTTGTTGGGTGTTTGTCATTTTTTCCTTTTTTTTTGGCCATTTTCGACTCGCACGAACGTTCGAACATAGACGTATATGTTCGTTCGTCCATCGAAATTCATTTTGTGTTTTTACGCAACTTCGGGACTTTTTTCCTTCGAAATCGAAAATGTTTCGATCGGTCAAATCATTTACGTCATTGCAATGGGCTGGCGATTAATTCAGAGAGCTGATTGTCAAGTATTCCGACGCCCATATAGTCATTTCCTTGTCGAGCGTCTTACGGCACCTTTTTGACCTCGGGACTAGGCAGCCAAGCGTGATGGAGAGTGACTTTGAAGAGCATCAAGGTCTTCTTCTGTTTGGCATTGATGGGATCTTGAGGTCAGAGCCCAGATTGCACCGGCGGCGACGCATGAACATCAATGGCATGCATGACGTTGAGCTGTTCGAGCTGACCAGGCTTAATCGCGCTTCCCTCCATAAATTGTATAGTGAGCTGCGGCCATGGTTAGCCCGCACCACAAGGAAGGGGCATGCAATTTCAGGTATGACCAAGATGCTTGGCTGCCTGCAATTTTTGGCGAACGGCTCGTTCCAGAGGCTGGGTGCCCTCTCCGTGGGGATCTCACAGCCTACGCTGAGCCGCGCACTATCACATTTTTTGGAAGGCATGGCTACCCTAACCCCCAAATATATTTTTTTCCCCGATGATATGGTAGCCAGAAACGCCATTAAGCTTGGTTTTTTTAATATCGCCGACATGCCCAACGTCATTGGTGCCATTGACTGTACCCACGTCGCCCTGGTGCCTCCTGCTGCCGACGAGTACATATACAGGTAAGTAATGTTTTTAATTTTTTTTTTCATTTTAGCTTAAGCCTCCTTGTAATGGTCCCTCCTTGTAATGGTCCCTCCTTGTAATGGACCCACCTTGTAATGCTCCCACCTTGTAATGGTCCCACCTTGTAATGCTCCCACCTTTTAATGGTCCCACATTGTAATGGTCCCACCTTGTAATGGTCCCTCCTTGTAATGTTTCCACCTTCTAATGGCTCCACCTTGTAATGGACCCACCTTGTAATGGTCCCACCTTGTAATGGACCCACCTTGTAATGGTCCCACCTTGTAATGCTCCCACCTTGTAATGGTCGCTCCTTGTAATGGTCCCACCTTTTAATGGTCCCACCTTTTAATGGTCCCACATTGTAATGGTCCCACCTTGTAATGCTCCCACCTTGTAATGGTCGCTCCTTGTAATGGTCCCACCTTTTAATGGTCCCACATTGTAATGGTCCCACCTTGTAATGCTCCCACCTTGTAATGGTCCCACCTTGTAATGGTCCCTCCTTATCGAAATGTGTGTGTTCATTTTTCTAAATGCCTTCCTAATGTTTTCTTGTCTTCCTTTTTTTCCAGGAACCGCAAAATGGGCCACTCCTTTAATGTGCAGGCAGTGGTGGGGCCGGACATGCGGTTCCTTAGCGTACTCGCCGGCTACCCAGGCTCAGCCCATGATGCGTACATCCTTAGACGATCAGGATTGTACCGACGGTTTGAGTCTGGGGAATTTTCAGGTGCATGGCTCCTTGGTAAGTGAACATAAACCACATAATGTAGTTGTGGATGTTTGTTTTTACTTACCATTTGGCAGTAATGTCTGCCAAACTTACACCTTAAATAAACTTCTGCCCATGTGAAACCACACTTGAATGTTAGTTAGTAACCAACCAAGCGTTTCGCCAAGTTTGGCCTGCATTAGCCACATTCTAAATTATCTGTTGGTCTAATTTAATAATCCCTCTTACACCACCCTTGTGTGGAATCGTGCACTTAACTTGAGCATAGTTTCGGACCCATCTTTGCTAAGCTGGTTTGCACTTCCACACGAGAGTAGAGCGGGATAAAGTGCATGTGGCGTGTTTCTGCTGTTTTGGTCTCACACAAAGCATATAAGGGGTCAGCAAAACCTACATCCTAAGCACACTTTGAAACCCAGAGCTGGGATCCATATGTATGATTGTCCCTCATCCTCACTCTTTGTATGTTGTCCTTTTGTAAACCTCTAGGACAGATGTTTAGTTTGGGACTGGGACAGTGGCAAATGTTGCCTCATGTTGATCACACAATTGACAAATAGCCTCCTATTGATGTTGCTGGTGCCTTGATGGTCTTACATGTTTGTTTTCCTAATCTTATGTATAAGGTGATTCAGGATACCCGCTGCTGCCGTGGCTCTTGACGCCAGTACTCCGGCCCCAGGATGCCTCCCAGGATGCCTACAACTGTGCGCACCGCAAGACCAGGGCTGTGGTAGAGAGGGCCTTTGGTCTTTTGAAGACTAGGTTTCGTTGTTTGGATCATACCGGGGGCGCCCTGCAATATGATCCGAAAAAGGTCATAGACATAATAATGGCCTGTGCTGTTCTTCACAATTTTGCTATTTCACAACGGGTCCCCCGGTATGTCGAATTTGCTCCCTCTCCACCCAGCGAAGACCAGGAGGAGTCATTTCTGGACACACACAGTAGTGTGTCTGGCCAAAGTGTGCGGACTAATTTGATCGCGACCCATTTTGCTTAATGTAACCTGTATTGGCCTTTGTTTAACATTGTGTTGTTGATTAAGTTTTATTTCCCTTTGTGTATGTTTCGTTATGTTTGTGGTGTTCAAATAAGTAATAAAGTAATTACTCACCACAGGCCTAATGCTTTCCAACTCTCTTTTTTGGATGTGTGAACTGTGTGAATGTCCAAGTATATATTTCTCTGTGACACCCAAAAAAGAGACAATAAAATTTATGAGGCACAGGTGTCTTTAACTGTTTATTTGAAATAAATAAGAGCTCCAACTTGGAGTTGCTGCTCACTCCAATTTGCACAAAAAATAGAGGTAAACACAAAGGATTAATGGTTAGATCAACCATGGCAATAATGAAAAAAACAAACAATCCTGGTTGGCCACATTTGGCCCTGCCACAGGTGTAAACCTGGTACAGGGGTAGAAGCTTGAGTGGCACGTTCAGTGAGGATTCAGATATGGCCTTGGCTAGTGGCCTACCTCACCACTCTAAGGAGCTCTATGGGCGCAAATCAAAAACACACAACCCAAGGCATACACCAAGGGTATCTTGGTTTGCCTCACCAGACAAGTCAATACAGGGGGGATTAAGAGCAAAGATGTTGTACAGATTCATGTTGTGGAGACATTAATATGGGTGATGGCCATAGTACCCAGGTGGTGGCCCTTGCTGATTGCCCCGAACGTGGGCCTGTGTGGCATTCTGAATCTGCAACTGGTCCAAAATGTTGCGCATGATATTTACCATTTCACCCCTGTAGGCACGGTTGTCATTGTTGGCAGTCTCCATGTGGCTGTTGAGGGTCCTCAATTCGTTCTGCACAGCCTGTAATGTGGTATTTAGGTTCTCGATCCGGCCATGCAGTGCCTCTCGGTTTAGTTGGTTTTGCTGCTGGAAGGTCACCCTCTCGTGGTGCCATGCGTCCAACATTGCCATGCCCCTCCCCTGGTTGCGCCGTAGCGGATTCCGCCTCCCCAATCCCCTGGTTCGGGGTCGTGCCGAGGCTGTTGGTCTGGGCCCCTCAACAGACACAGGCATGCTTTCACTATCCTCAACAGCAGAGACAACACTGGGGACTTGACTGTCAGTCTGTGCATGCTGGCCATCATGTGCAGCCACCATGCTGCCAGATTCCCTCTGCTGCTGCTGAGTTGGTGGGGAAACATTTTGGACCAGTTGCAGATTCTGGGCCAGGGGTAGATCTTCAGAAGGGCACATAAAGGATCCATCCTCCTCCAGCTCCTGGATTTCAGCCATGAGTGTGTGGGTCTGTATGGACAGAGACAAATTAGATGTTAGCTTGCCCACTACATATGTCAATCTGTTAGTAGTAACATGCAAAGTAACATGGCTAAACGACATTTGCTCAATAAACTTACCAAATATATCGGTTCCTCCCTCCTAGGCTGCACGGAAGTTGACGGCATGTCCACACTGGCAGTGGATTCCACAGTAGCTGAGCGATGATGGTGGCCTGCATGAGAAGCAAAGACACTATGTAAACACACACCTATGCATTGTTGACGGGTCAAAAGACATATGCCGAATTAGTTAACGGGTCCAAACTGTCATGGGCACTTCAACAACGGGGCAAAATAAGCTTCAATTTCCATGCCATTATGTGGTTAAATTTTTGGCCTACAACTACTTCCACATTGTTCTACTCAACTAAGCCAAACATTCAAGTTCAGCTTGTTATGTGGCTGACCACATCCCTTAGAGGCCATTAAAGCGGACCTTCACTCTGATTAAGAGTCTAGCTTCTATGTTTCCCACACCCTGTACATACAGATTGACCACATTACAAATCTTCCAACCTGCATCTACTGCATGTTATGAGCCTTTAAACATCAAAGATGGCGGCTTATGGAATCCGCCATCTTATCAGGCAGCCTGCAAACAGTAAGTTCCTCCTGACTGTGCTGCTCTGCATTCTTGGACTGCTGACCTTTCCCTGACCCCAGCTCTGCTCTGTCTGAGCAAAGCACAGCTATAACCCGCCCCCCTGTACCTTATCCCACTCTCCTCTCCTCAGTAAGTGTGATGCTTCGGAGTCAAGATGGCGGCGGCCGTATCCTAAATTGCCGAACAGAGTTGCAGCCCAGTGGTGGAAAGTATAATACATTAGTGACTACACATGTAAAATATATTAATTTGAGATGCTGAGGATTTTTTGGATAAGAGTTTGTGCTTTTCATTAAATCATGGTGAAGGTCCGGTTTAATGGGAACCCACAAACTTTTACACTCGGGTTCAATGTACATTCACGTCTTGTATGTGGACCAAAAATCAACAGTTAAGTGGCCACACACATGCCACACCCTGGCCCAACACAGAAATCACCTACAAGCCACAGCCTAGGTGCCTGGCTTCCCAGATGTGTTACTGGCTAATTGTGCATGCTCACTAATTGTAAAGGTCACATACATCTTACTCACCTGCAGGACGGGTCGGGGAATCTGTGTCCCTTAGGGCCGCGTGGCCTTCGACGGCGACTGGATGCATCAATCCATAAATCATCTCCTCAGCCGGGGTCAACTTGAGTTTGGAGGGAAAACCTCCTCCAGTTTTCATGCTGCAAAACAGAGTTAGGGTAATTTAGAACCAGGTGGCCAGTACAACATCCAGTCTAATCCTAAAGCTAACATTTTTACCTGTCAATCCGCCTTTGATTTTCTTTCTTCCGTGCAGCATATTTGAGGTCCGATATCTTGCGCTGAATCTGTACAACATCCTTTAACTCTTCCCCCGCTGCATTCACTTGTCTGGTTAGGTCTGCCAAGATGTTGGCTCTGCGCTGTTTGGTGGTGTTTTTTGATCTGCGCCCATATAGCTCATCATAAACTAAGGTCAGGCCACTAGCCAAGGCCATAATTTGGGCCTCACCAAAACGCCCACTTAACTGCCCTCTTCGCAATGTGCGCCCTGTTGTTTTGGGTTGTGGGTCCTCCATGGTGTCATCCAAATGGGGTGACATCCTTGGCTGGGTTTGTGGGGTATAATGCAGGGAATGGTGGCTGCCTGGGGATTGGCCTGGACTGGGCAAGGGACTGGGTGTTCTGGCCTGGCTGGCCACAGAAGTCCCAGGTGTTGATGTGGCATAGTAACCTTGCCTTTCCACCTGTGCCGGTGCCAAATGTGGGCGAGCAGGAGAGCTTCGTTCGGAGCCTGAAGTAGTGCTGCCCTTGGAGGTAGTAGGGCGGACCAAGGCTGAGGGCGATCTTGCAGGGCCGGCCCTCTTCTGTTTTTTTTTTGGGCACACTCGTGGTGGGCTGCGGGACCTGGTTCGGCCTCTTTGTGGGCTGCATGGCCTGCTGCGGCGTCTAGGGGGGCTGCGGGACCTGGTTCGGCCTCTTTGTGGGCTGCGTGGCCTGCTGCGGCGTCTAGGGGGGCTGCGGGACCTGGTTCGGCCTCTTTGTGGGCTGTGTGGCCTGCTGCGGCGTCTAGGGGGGCTGCGGGACCTGGTTCGGCCTCTTTGTGGGCTGCGTGGCCTGCTGCGGCGTCTAGGGGGGCTGCGGGACCTGGTTCGGCCTCTTTGTGGGCTGTGTGGCCTGCTGCGGCGTCTAGGGGGGCTGCGGGACCTGGTTCGGCCTCGAGGGGGGCTGCGTGGCCTGCTGCGGCGTCTAGGGGGGCTGCGGGACCTGGTTCGGCCTCGAGGGGGGCTGCGTGGCCTGCTGCGGCGTCTAGGGGGGCTGCGGGACCTGGTTCGGCCTCGAGGGGGACTGCGGGACCTACTGCGGACTATTGTGGGTGTTGTAGTGGGGCAGGGTGGGGTGGGTCTTCGGACCCTCTTACCCGTTTTTGGCCCAGTAGCCATACTAGCCTTTGTGGCCTGGGTCTTTGGTTTGCCTGCCTGCTCCTTTTTTTGCCCATAGCTGGTAGTTGGCTTGGCCGGCGTTTTGGTACTAGGCCGTAATTTTGCTTTTGGCTGCTGCGACCTGGTTTTGGGCCCTTCGGAAGGCTCCTGCCGTTTGGCTGCCTTCTTCCCCGTCTGCTCCTTTCCAGTTTTGGCCGGAGGTTTTTTGGGTGCCATTTTGATTTTCTCAAATAATCAGCTGGGTGTGCAGGGACCTTTAAGTAAGCAAGCCAGCGTGTGACGTACGTTCGCACGGCCGTGCGGAACCCGCTGAGGCATTGCGTACGTTCGCACGGCCGTGCGGAACGCGCTGGGGCGTTACTTATCTGCTGCCGAGAAAAAGAAGCAAGATGGCACCCACTATCTTCACCCGCCAACAAGAAGAGATCATCATGTTCGTAAGTGTATTCGATGGACTTTTGTTAGATTAGGAAATGCTGCTCTATATGTGAAGGAAGCGCAGGAATAAATGGCTTTGGTTAAAAATGTGATAAACTACATGCACAAGCAAAGGCACGCAACACACGTGCCAAACAACATTTAGGCCATATTGTGAAATTAATGAACAATAGAAATGTGTGTGTGTTAATGTAATTACCCCAAAAAATGTTTTGCTGACACATATTGATATGTATTGAGAAGTAAAGTCGATGTTTTCTTTCTGTTTTGTAGACCATGCTGGAGCGCAGGTACGACTACCTGCCCAACACATTTGAAAAACGCCACGTCGCCCTGGAGATAATCTCCACCATCCAACAGCAGACCAACACCACCTTCACCCACACGCAGATCATGCAGCATTGGTCGGACCTCAAACGGCTGCACATGCCCCGGGTGCGGAGGTTCTTCGGAATCCATTTTCCAAGTAAGTAGATTGCGATTGCATGCAATATGTAACTAAGACAGAAGGTAGGACTTTACTTAGAATGCCTTTTCTTTGCTAGTGTTGGAAATGGATTACCGAATTCGCCGCACCCGGAGGCGCAGAGGACGACCAGTGCTGCATGATTCTGCAGCTGGGAGTGAAGGTGGTGGATCTCCAGGGCGACGGGCCGACCCCTCCTCTGTGGCCTCCTCAGACCAGCCCCTGGACCTTACCACAGAGGAGGGGCGGCACAGCGTGGGCAGGCAGTCGTACCCTGCCACGCATGCGGGATCCTCGGGTATGTCACTCTTCATGTCTACACCAAAACAGAGAATTGCTAGCTACTGATATCACCAAACTGAATCCTTTATTCTGTATTTGTAGATGTTTCTGTTGCGGGTGAAGTAGTGGGTGAGGAGGCAGCAGATAGGAGCCCACAAGACCCTGGAGAAGGTGAGTGATGTGACCCAGACTTAGCTCAAAACATTGGAGGACTGCGGAATCAGACATCCAAACTAACCATTTGGCCCATGTTTCTACAGGCACTTCTTCACAGCAGAGCCAGGAACCTGGACCTCAGGGTGTTGTCCCCAACGAGCCATCTGTCGGCCACCAACCAAGTAAGTAGTCATGTCATTCTAGAGATTTCGGTCTAAATTCCCATGAACACAAAAACACATAATGCCCTAGTCAATGCCAATATAAGAGGGACCTGTGGCCACTGAATTAGCTTAATTAGTTGCCCAACTGTCCTGTGGCCACTGAATTAGTTTAATTAGTTGCCCAACTGTCCTGTGGCCACTGAATTAGCTTAATTAGTTGCCCAACTGTCCTGTGGCCACTGAATTAGCTTAATTAGTTGCCCAACTGTCCTGTGGCCACTGAATTAGTTTAATTAGTTGCCCAACTGTCCTGTGGCCACTGAATTAGTTTAATTAGTTGCCCAACTGTCCTGTGGCCACTGAATTAGCTTAATTAGTTGCCCAACTGTCCTGTGGCCACTGAATTAGTTAAATTAGTTGCCCAACTGTCCTGTGGCCACTGAATTAGCTTAATTAGGTGCCCAACTGTCCTGTGGCCACTTACTAACCTTAATTCCTGTGATTAATCATATGTGCATTATACTTAATTTGTTTCTTGAAATACATTAATTACACAGGTGAAAAACAGGTATTGTTCTCCGAATAATTTGAATTTCTGATTTTTGGGAAGGGACCACAAGACAGCGACTTGCTGATATCAATCGGAGGGTCCTTGAGTTGGTGGCCGATCTGCAGGCGATGCGGGACACGTTGGGGACAACAGAAGAGGAAGACTAGTGTCCGGGTTCCTGGCCCTGTAGATTTGTAAATAGTTGTATTTGTAAATAGTTTTCTGGGTTAAACACCCAATTTCTTTGTATATAGTTGTCTGGTTTTTTAAAAGTTTTAAATTGTATATAGTTTTAAAAGTTTTTAACAAAAACTGTGTATATATTTTTAGTAAAGTCCAAAAAATTTGTATATAGTTATTATTTTTTTTTTGGGCCAAAGTTGCCTGAACAATTTTGCCAAAAATGGCAATTGAGCTATTAAAAACCCCCAAAAAAAAAAAAAACATGTTGTCCCATTTATTTGCACACATACATTGAAAAAAAACAAGGGGACAATGACATATTTGAAAATCAAGATTGTGATGTCCGTGAAGTGATTGGGGTAAGTTTTAGGGACCTAAAATGGAAGAAGAACCAAGGCGCTATGTGATTTGGGTAAGTTTTAGGGACCTAAAATGGAAGAAGAACCAAGGCGCTATGTGATTTGGGTAAGTTTTAGGGACCTAAAATGGAAGAAGAACCAAGGCGCTAAGTGATTTGGGTAAGTTTGAGGGTGTGAAAATGGAAGAAGAACCAAGGCGCTAAGTGATTTGGGTAAGTTTTAGGGACCTAAAATGGAAGAAGAAACAAGGCGCTATGTGATTTGGGTAAGTTTTAGGGACCTAAAATGGAAGAAGAACCAAGGCGCTATGTGATTTGGGTAAGTTTTAGGGACCTAAAATGGAAGAAGAACCAAGGCGCTAAGTGATTTGGGTAAGTTTGAGGGTGTGAAAATGGAAGAAGAACCAAGGCGCTAAGTGATTTGGGTAAGTTTTAGGGACCTAAAATGGAAGAAGAACCAAGGCGCTAAGTGATTTGGGTAAGTTTGAGGGTGTGAAAATGGAAGAAGAAACAAGGCGCTATGTGATTTGGGTAAGTTTGAGGGTGTGAAAATGGAAGAAGAACCAAGGCGCTAAGTGATTTGGGTAAGTTTTAGGGACCTAAAATGGAAGAAGAAACAAGGCGCTAAGTGATTGTGGTAAGTTTTAGGGACCTAAAATGGAAGAAGAACCAAGGCGCTAAGTGATTTGGGTAAGTTTTAGGGACCTAAAATGGAAGAAGAAACAAGGCGCTAAGTGATTGGGGTAAGTTTTAGGGACCTAAAATGGAAGAAGAACCAAGGCGCTATGTGATTTGGGTAAGTTTGAGGGTGTGAAAATGGAAGAAGAAACAAGGCGCTATGTGATTTGGGTAAGTTTGAGGGTGTGAAAATGGAAGAAGAAACAAGGCGCTAAGTGATTTGGGTAAGTTTTAGGGACCTAAAATGGAAGAAGAAACAAGGCGCTAAGTGATTGTGGTAAGTTTTAGGGACCTAAAATGGAAGAAGAACCAAGGCGCTAAGTGATTTGGGTAAGTTTTAGGGACCTAAAATGGAAGAAGAAACAAGGCGCTAAGTGATTGGGGTAAGTTTTAGGGACCTAAAATGGAAGAAGAACCAAGGCGCTATGTGATTTGGGTAAGTTTGAGGGTGTGAAAATGGAAGAAGAACCAAGGCGCTATGTGATTTGGGTAAGTTTGAGGGTGTGAAAATGGAAGAAGAAACAAGGCGCTATGTGATTTGGGTAAGTTTGAGGGTGTGAAAATGGAAGAAGAACCAAGGCGCTAAGTGATTTGGGTAAGTTTTAGGGACCTAAAATGGAAGAAGAAACAAGGCGCTAAGTGATTGTGGTAAGTTTTAGGGACCTAAAATGGAAGAAGAACCAAGGCGCTAAGTGATTTGGGTAAGTTTTAGGGACCTAAAATGGAAGAAGAAACAAGGCGCTAAGTGATTGGGGTAAGTTTTAGGGACCTAAAATGGAAGAAGAACCAAGGCGCTATGTGATTTGGGTAAGTTTTAGGGACCTAAAATGGAAGAAGAAACAAGGCGCTATGTGATTTGGGTAAGTTTGAGGGTGTGAAAATGGAAGAAGAACCAAGGCGCTATGTGATTTGGGTAAGTTTGAGGGTGTGAAAATGGAAGAAGAAACAAGGCGCTATGTGATTTGGGTAAGTTTGAGGGTGTGAAAATGGAAGAAGAACCAAGGCGCTAAGTGATTTGGGTAAGTTTTAGGGACCTAAAATGGAAGAAGAAACAAGGCGCTAAGTGATTGTGGTAAGTTTTAGGGACCTAAAATGGAAGAAGAACCAAGGCGCTAAGTGATTTGGGTAAGTTTTAGGGACCTAAAATGGAAGAAGAAACAAGGCGCTAAGTGATTGGGGTAAGTTTTAGGGACCTAAAATGGAAGAAGAACCAAGGCGCTATGTGATTTGGGTAAGTTTTAGGGACCTAAAATGGAAGAAGAAACAAGGCGCTATGTGATTTGGGTAAGTTTGAGGGTGTGAAAATGGAAGAAGAACCAAGGCGCTAAGTGATTGGGGTAAGTTTTAAGGGAGCTCCAGGGAAAAGGCAGGAGAGCGCTAAGTGGTTAGGGTGAGTTTAGTGATGGAAGTGAAATTATGTAGGCGAACACTTTAATGAGAGAAGTTTGTAGTGCGCAGGCGCAATATCGTAAGAATTTCGTCTGGACAGATACTTTATGAAAAAATGAAGCAGGATGTAGCGGGAAAATGATAGGATTCGTGTGAGGATACGATGGGAAAAGGGCAAAAACGAAAGGCTACGTTGGTAGTTGGGCAAAATAAATCTGAACCGTTTCGATGGAAAATGACATCCTCGTCTGCGTACTCTGGCATACGAGCACACGGACGCGCTACGGAAGGTTTACGAAGCATGCATAGAATCGATCGAACGTTCATGCGAGAGCGGGAAATTTTGAAAATCTTACGACGTCGGCACCAAACCGAAAGTTTGTTTGTGTCTCTCTGAATCGAGCCTAATGTTTCCCAATCAATAGAAGATAGTCATACCCCAAATAAAACAAATAGAGATGATCGAATCAAATCTGCCGAATCCAAATTCGTTACGAATTTCAGGAAAAATTTGATTCTAAATGATTCCGAATATGGCCGCAAGGGACAGATAGATGGAGCTAGGGACAGATAGAGCGAGGGACAGATAGAGCCAGGGAGAGAGACAGTGACAGTGACAGAGAGAGACAGTTTACAGTGTTTGCATTAGCTTTCAAGCCAATTTAGTGTTAATACAGGTCACACACACCTGCCTATTTAGCTTTTCACAGCGTGCTAGCATTTGTCTATAAAGAGTACCTGGCAATTTAACTTTTCCATTTGTAACAAAAATCACGTTTCAAAGTTTGCTGTTGTGATTCACTTTCACCGGGGGCATCCCATGCTGTCACAGCGTGCTAGCATTTGTCTTTAAAGAGTATGTGGCTATATACCTTTTCCATTTGTAACAAAAACCACGTTTTAAAGTTTGCTGTTGTGATTCACTTTCACCGGGGGCATCCCACGCTGTCACAGCATCCTAGCATTTGTCTTTAAAGAGTACCTGCATATTTACCTTTTCTATTTGTAACAAAAACCATGTTTTAGAATTTGCTGTAGTGATTCATTTTCACCGGGGGCATCCCATGCTGTCACAGCGTGCTAGCATTTGTCTTTAAAGAGTACCTGCATATTTTCCTTTTACATTTGTAACAAAACCCACGTTTTAAAGTTTGCTGTTGTGATTCACTTTCACTGGGGGCATCCCATGCTGTCACAGCGTGCTAGCATTTGTCTTTAAAGAGTACCTGCATATTTACTTTTTCCATTTGTAACAAAAAACAAGTTTTAAAATTTGCTGTAGTCATTCACTTTCACCGGGGGCATCCCATGCTGTCACAGCGTGCTAGCATTTGTCTTTAAAGAGTATACCTGCATATTTACCTTTTCCATTTGTAACAAAAACCACGTTTTAAAATTTGCTGTAGACATTCACTTTCACCGGGGGCATCCCATGCTGTCAAAGTGTGCTAGCATTTGCCTTTAATTAGTACCTGGCTATTTACCTTTTCTGTTTGTAACAAAAACCCGTTTCAAAGTTTGCTGTTGTTATTCACTTTCACCGGGGACATCCCACGCTGTCACAGCGTGCTAGCATTTGCCTTTAAAGAGTAACTGCATATTTACCTTTTCCATTTGTAACAAAAAACACGTTTTAAAATTTGCTGTAGACATTCACTTTCACCGGGGGCATCCCATGCTGTCACAGTGTGCTAGCATTTATCTTTAAAGAGTACCTGGCTATTTTCCTTTTCCATTTGTAACAAAAACCCTGTTTTAAAGTTTGCTGTTGTGATTCACTTTCACCGGGGGCATCCCATACTGTCACAGTGTGCTAGCATTTATCTTTAAAAATAAATAAAATACCGCGCTAAAAAACAAATTTCTATTTTCCAAAGCCAAAAGGAGAATCTTAAAAGGAATGCTCTACGTGTAAAAAACCCTTTGTCCACAGAGTTCAATCAATAATAAAATGTTTACACAGAGCTTCCTGGTTTACCCGTGGGTTGTCCCAAAGTACATGTGCGAGCACTCCCTCCACAAGTCACCTCAAATACGATCTCTTTTGCATCCGTAAGTAGTTTCTTCAGATCCCAGTGGTATACATATTCACTCCTCCAATCAATCCAGAGAAACCACCATGTAAGTTCAAAGGTATGGTGTCACGCCAAGGAGTGCAACATGGAACAAAAGAACACACATCTAGTGTGATACTGTCAAACACACACTATTTAATAAAGGAAAGCACTGCACTCACATATAAGTAAAATTCAAGACGCTTAAAAAACGGAGGGTGGCTCTCACCAACTCCCCACCGATAAGATCTGGCCAGATCAATCAATCAACACAGTACATAGATGCCGCCTGCCACCGCCGCCGACGCGTTTCGTTGCCCCTGGCAACTTTAACAAGGCTCTAGCATTTATCTTTAAAGAGTACCTGGCTATTTACCTTTTCCATTTGTAACAAAAAACACATTTTAAAATTTGCTGTAGTCATTCACTTTCACCGGGGGCATCCCATGCTGTCACAGCGTGCTAGCATTTGTGGTTAAAAACTGCCTGCATTTTTACCTTTTCCATTTGTAACAAAAAACACATTTTGAAACTGCCTGTAGTGCATTTAACTCTGACCAGGGGCATCCTGTATAAGGCCATCTGACAGTGCCTTTTTGCATTAGCATTTAGCTACAGTGTCTGCCTATTTTGCTTTAACTTTTCTTTGTTACAAAAATACAGTTTTAAGTGTAGTGTAGCATATTGTTTTTCCCTCCTAAACACAGGCCTAGATTCATCAGGCAGAGGTCGCAGCAGTCTAGGGGCGAGTGGCAGCAGGAGTCGTGGTGAGAGGCCTGATCTCCCAGTATCTGCTAGCGGTCGTGTCTTGACCAGCAACGCATCTGCCGCCATCGATTGGTTAACGCGGTCATCCACTTCATCAAAAGTGACATCTGACACTCCCAGTTAACAGTTGGTAGGTTCCTTGGACACAACCCTGAGTTGACATGGCCCGGGAGCAGTCCCTGTCCTTCCATTGCCTCTGTCCTACGCCTTCCCCTGGCGACGTATCTTATGGTTTGGGTTCAGCTCGACTATTCAGTGAGGACGATCTGTTAGAGGACAGTCAGCAGCTACTGCCCAGCCAAGAAATGGAGGAGACATCCGCCGCTTCTTTCGCTAGGCAGACAAACACTGATGGGGAGAGTGGCATGGGAGGTGGTGGGGTGAGCGTTCCAGCTCCTGCAGCAGATACTGTTGAGGAAACCGAGGAGGACACCAGTGAGGTGCAGATACAATTCGATGATGATGCTGAAGTCGATCGCACTTGGGAGCCGGGCGCAGAAGGGGCTTCATCATTATCAGGAGAAGAGGGTCGCAGGTTGCAGGAGTCAGCAGCTGGAGACGGTGGCAGTAGCAGTTAATTAGTGCAGACTGTTGGTGGGAAAATTAGCTACTCGGCAGTGTGGCAGTTTTTCACCAAGCATCCGCAGGAGGGTAACCTGGCCACATTCAAGATGTGTAGGCAGAAGATAAAGCGTGGCCAGGGCCCCAATGTTGGCACCCCAGCCCTGCGGCAACATATGCAGTGTCACCATGAAGCTGACTGGGAAAACCTCTGGCTCCGAAGTGGTGGTCCAGCCTGCTGCGTCAGCCAGTCGCATGCCACTCCCAATTTCAGCCAGCCAAGGCTCCGGCACCGGAGCCGAAGGTAATTGTGCGTCATACCCCTCTGTTGCTTCAGATGCTCCTGCTCCTTCTACTACAAGTCAGTCATCCCGCCAGCAATCCAGCAGCAAAGCCATGTCCAAGAGACAACAGTATGCGCCCACTCATCCTACGGCGCAGAAGATAAATGTGCTCCTGTCTAAGTTGCTGGTGCTGCAGTCCCTCCCTTTTCAGGTGGTGGACTTTCAGAGAACTGATGGCTTGTTCCGAGCTGAGGTGGAGAGTCCCAAGCCATAATTTCTTTACAAACAAGGCACTACCAGTCCTGCACAAATTTGTTGAACCGAAGGTGGGCCAGTCCTTGAGCCTGTCGGTGTACACCAAAGTGCACGGCAGCGCCCATGTCTGGAGTTGTAACTATGGTCAGGGACAATACATGTACTTTACGGCACACTGGGTGAATGTGGTTCCTGCACAGCCACATCAGCAACTTGGACAGGTCACGCCGCTTCGGCCTCCACGTTACCGTGTGCGACTCCGCCTCCTCATCTTCCAGCAGGGCACAGCGGTGTCACCCTGTGCTTCACATGGTTTGCCTTGGTGAACAGAGTCACACAGGGGAGGAGCTCCTAAAATTCATTCATCAAGAAATCAAAACGTGGCTTACTCCTTGAAAACTGCAAATGGGAACCATGGTGACTGACAATGGGAAGAACCTCTTTTCTGCACTGCGACAAGGAAGTCTGAGCCATGCGCCCTGTATGGCACATGTGTTCAACCTAGTTGTCAAGCGTTTTCTGAAGTCTTCCCCCCATCTGCAAGACATCCAATGGGAAGGAAACTTTGCATGCACTTCAGCCACTCCTACACCACCAAGCACGGTATCCCCCAACATAGTCTGATTTGCGATGTTTCCATCCGTTGGGATTCCACCCTCCATATGTTTGATCGACTATACGAACAGAGAAAAGTCATCACTGATTTCTTGATGATCCACGCAGATAGGGGGGACTCCCCTGTGTAACTTTAAAGTAAACCAGGGGGCACAGTGAAGCACAGTTTAGGTTTGGCGACATGGGCGGTTTATCTAGTCATTTGACAGGAGAGGAGAAGCAGGTGCAGCTAGAGGGTAGTGATCGCTGAATTGTCTCCATTTGTCAGCGGGATGAATTCTGGCTCTCCACCTTATTGGATCCTAGCTACGGGCATTTTTTGCACCCACTGAGAGGAAGGACAAACTGATCTACTACAGAGACATTCTATGTAGTCAGTTGGCCGATGCCTATCTGCGCCATGGTCCATACTCTCGCAGTTGTGACTCGGGGGGGCCCTCTGTGCTCACCTTCCAGTTCCAGCTCTATCAGAAGCAGCCTGAGTCTACAGTCGCTAATGAGTAGCTTTCTTCACCCGCATAGTGAGGCTATTCCTGAGCAGCCGGAAGACCTGCTGCCAACTCCAGGGTGTGTTTTTCAGGCAATATATGGGCTCCTAACGCTGCTGCCAATTCCAGGGTGTGTTTTTCAGGCAATATATGGGTTCCTTATGCTGCTGCCAACTCCAGTGTGTCTTTCAGTCAATATATGGGCTCCTAATGCTGCTGCCAACTCCAGTGTGTCTTTCAGGCAATATATGGGTTCCTAATGCTGCTGCCAACTCCAGGGTGTGTCCTTCCAGTACCAGCTCTATCCGCAGCAGCCTGAGTCTACAGTCGCTAATGAGTAGCTTTCTTCACCCGCATAGTGAGGCTACTCCTGAGCAGCAGGGAGACCTGCTGCCAACTCCAGGGTGTGTTTTTCAGGCAATTATTTGGGCTCCTAATGCTGCTGCCAACTCCCGGGTGTGTTTTTCAGGCAATATATGGGTTCCTTATGCTGCTGCCAACTCCAGTGTGTCTTTCAGTCAATATATGGGCACCTAATGCTGCTGCCAACTCCAGGGTGTGTTTTTCAGGCAATATATGGGTTCTTTATGCTGCTGCCAACTCCAGTGTGTCTTTCAGGCGATATATGGGCTTCTAATGCTGCTGCGAACTCCAGGGTGTGTCCTTCTGGCAAAATATATGAGCTCCTCATGCTGTTGCCAAGCCCAGTGTGTCTTTTAGGCAATATATGGGCTCCTCATGCTGCTGCCAACTCCAGTGTGTCTTTCAGGCAATATATGGGTTCCTTATGCTGTTGCCAACTCCAGGGTGTGTCTTTCAGGTAATATATTGGCTCCTAATGCTGCGGCCAACTCCAGTGTGTGTCCTTCAGGCAATATAGGGGTTCCTTATGCTGCTGCCACCTCCAGGGTGTGTTTTTCAGGCAATATATGGGCTCCTAATAGTGCTGCAAACTCCAGGGTGTGTCCTTCTGGCAAAATATATGAGCTCCTCATGTGGCTGCCAACTCCAGGGTGTGTTTTTCAGGCAATATATGGGCTCTTTATGCTGCTGCCAACTTCAGTGTGTCTTTTAGGCAATATATGGCATCCTTATGCTGCTGCCAATTCCAGTGTGTCGTTCAGGCAATATATGGTCTCTTAATGCTGCTGCCAACTCCAGTGAGTCTTTCAGGCATTATATGGGCTCCTAATTCTGCTGCCAACTCCAATGTGTCCTTCTAGCAAATATATGAGCTCCCCATGCTGCTGCCAACTCCAGTGTGTTGTTTAGGCAATATCTGGGCTTCTAATGCTGCTGCCAACTCCAGGGTGCATTTCAGGCAATATATGGGCTCCTAATGCTGCTACAAACCCCAGTGTTTGTCATTCTGGCAATATATGGGTTCCTAATGCTGCTGCCAACTCCAGTGTGTCTTTCAGACAATATATTGGTTCCTTATACCGCTGCCAACTCCAGTGTATCTTTGAGGCAATACATGGGCTCCTAATACTGCTGCCAAATCCAGGGTGTGTTTTCAGGCAATATATGGGTTCCTAATGCTGCTGCCAACTCCAGTGTGTCTTTCAGACAATATATTGGTTCCTTATACCGCTGCCAACTCCAGTGTATCTTTGAGGCAATACATGGGCTCCTAATACTGCTGCCAAATCCAGGGTGTGTTTTCAGGCAATATATGGGCTCCTAATGCTGCTGCAAAATCTAGGGTGTGTTTTTCAGGCAATATATGTGTTCCTTATGCTGCTGCTAACTCCATTGTGTTTTTTAGTCAATATATGGGCTCCTAATGCTGCTGCTAACTCCATTGTGTTTTTAGTCAATATATGGGCTCCTAATGCTGCTGCTAATTGCAGTGTGTCTGTCAGGCAATATATAGGTTCCTTATGCTGCTGCCAACTCCAGTGTGTCTTTCAGCCAATATATGGGCTCCTTAAGCTGCTGCCAACTCCAGAGTGTGTTTTTCAGACAATATATGGGCTCCTAATGCTGCTGCCAACTCCAGGGTGTGTTTTTCATGCAATATATGGGCTCTTTATGCTGCTGCCAACTCCAGTGTGTCTTTCAGTCAATATATAGACTCCTAATGCTGCTGCCAACTCCAGTGTGTCGTTCAGGCAATATATGGGTTCCTTATGCTGCTGTCAACTCCAATGTGTCGTTCAGGCAATATATGGGTTCCTTATGCTGCTGCCAACCCCAGTGTGTCTTTCAGGCAATATATAGGCTCCTAATGCTGCTGCCAACTCCAGGGTGTGTTTTTCAGGCAATATATGGGTTCCTTATGCTGCTGCCAACTCCAGTGTGTCTTCCAGGCAATATATGGGCTCCTTAAGCTGCTGCCAACTCCAGTGTGTCTTTCAGGCAATATATGGGTTCCTTATGCTGCTGCCAACTCCAGTCTCTCTTTCAGGCAATATATGGTCTCCTAATGCTGCTGCCAGCTCCAGGGTGTGTTTTTCGGGCAATATATGGGTTCCTTATGCTGCTGCCAACTCCAGTGTGTCTTTCAGGCAATATATGGGCTCCTAATGCGGCTGCCAACTTCAGGGTGTGTCCTTCTGGCAATATTGGGCTCCTCACTCTGCTGCCAACTCCAGTTTATCTTTCAGGCAATACATAGGATCCAAATACTGCTGCCAACTCCAGGGTGTGTTTTTTTCAGGCAATATATGAGCTCCCTATGCTTCAGCCAACTCCAATGTGTTTTTCTGGCAATATAGGGGTTCTTTATGCTGCTGCCAACTCCAGCGTGTCTTTCAGCCAATATATGGGCTCCTAATGCTGCTGCCAACTCCAGCGTGTCTTTCAGCCAATATATGGGCTCCTAATGCTGCTGCCAACTCCAGAGTGTGTTTTTCAAGCAATATATGAGCTCCCTATGCTTCTGCCAACTCCAATGTGTTTTTCTGGCAATGTATGGGTTCTTTATGCTGCTGCCAACTCCACTGTGTCGTTCAGACAATATATGGATTCCTTATGCTGCTGCCAACTCCAAGGTGTGTTTTTCAGTCAATATATGGGCTCCTAATGCTGCTGCCAACTCCAGGGCGTGTTTTTCATGCAATATATGGATCTTTATGCTGCTGCCAACTCCAGTGTGTCTTTCAGTCAATATATGGGCTCCTAATGCTGCTGCCAACTCCAGTGTGTCGTTCAGGCAATATATGGGTTCCTTATGCTGCTGCCAACCCCAGTGTGTCTTTCAGGCAACATATGGGCTCGTAATGCTGCTGCCAACTCCAGGGTGTGTTTTTCAGGCAATATATGGGTTCCTTATGCTGCTGCCAACTCCAGTGTGTCTTCCAGGCAATATATGGGCTCCTTAAGCTGCTGCCAACTCCAGTGTGTCATTCAGGCAATATATGGGTTCCTTATGCTGCTGCCAACCCCAGTGTGTCTTTCAGGCAATATATGGTCTGCTAATGCTGCTGCCAGCTCCAGGGTGTGTTTTTCAGGCAATATATGTGTTCCTTAAGCTTCTGCCAAATCCAGTGTGTCTTTCAGGCAATATATGGGTTCCTTATACTGCTGCCAACCCCAGTGTGTCTTTCAGGCAATATATGGGTTCCTTATAATACTGCCAACCCCAGTATGTCTTTCAGGCAATATATGGGCTCCTAATGCTGCTGCCAACTCCAGGGTGTGTTTTTCAGGCAATATATGGGTTTCTTATGCTGCTGCCAACTCCAGTGTGTCTTCCAGGCAAAATATGGGCTCCTTAAGCTGCTGCCAACTCCAGTGTGTCTTTCAGGCAATATATGAGTTCCTTATGCTGTTGCCAACCCCAGTGTGACTTTCAGGCAATCTATGGGCTCCTTATGCTGCTACCAACTCCATTGTGTTGTTCAGGAAATATATGGGCTCCCTATGCTGCTGCTAAATCCAGCGTGTGTCCTTCTGGCAATATATGGGCTCCTAATGCTGCTGCCAACTCCAAGGTGTGTTTTTCAGTCAATATATGGGCTCCTAATGCTGCTGCCAACTCCAGGTTGTGTTTTTCATGCAATATATGGGTTCTTTATGCTGCTGCCAACTCCAGTGTGTCTTTCAGTCAATATATGGGCTCAAAATGCTGCTGCCAACTCCAGTGTGTCGTTCAGGCAATATATGGGTTCCTTATGCTGCTGCCAACCCCAGTGTGTCTTTCAGGCAATATATGGGCTCCTAATGCTGCTGCCAACTCCAGGGTGTGTTTTTCAGGCAATATATGGGTTCCTTATGCTGCTGCCAACTCCAGTGTGTCTTCCAGGCAATATATGGGCTCCTTAAGCTGCTACCAACTCCAGTGTGTCCTTCAGGCAATATATGGGTTCCTTATGCTGCTGCCAACCCCAGCGTGTCTTTCAGGCAATATATGGTCTCCTAATGCTGCTGCCAGCTCCAGGGTGTGTTTTTCAGGCAATATACGGGTTTCCTATGCTGCTGCCAACTCCACCGTTTCGTTCAGACAATATATGGGTTCCTTATGCTGCTGCCAACTCCAGTGTGTCTTTCAGGCAATAAATGGGCTTCTAACGCTGCTGCCAACTCCAAGGTGTGTTTTTCAGGCAATATATGGGTTCCTTATGCTGCTGCCAACTCCAGCGTGTCTTTCAGCCAATACATGGACTCCTAATGCTGCTGCCAACTCCAAAGTGTGTTTTTCAGGCAATATATCAGCTCCCTATGCTTCTGCCAACTCCAGGGTGTGTTTTTCTGGCAATATATGGGTTCTTTATGCTGCTGCCAACTCCACTGTGTCGTTCAGACAATATATGGGTTCCTTATGCTGCTGCCAACTCCAGGGTGTGTTTTTCAGGCAATATATGGGTTCCTTATGCTGTTGCCAACTCCAGTGTGTCTTTCAGGCAGTATTTGGCTCCTCATTCTGCTGCCAACTCCAGTGTATCTTCCAGGCAATATATGGGCTCCTTAAGCTGCTACCAACTCCAGTGTGTCTTTCAGGCAGTATTGGGCTCCTCATTCTGCTGCCAACTCCAGTGTAACTTTAAGGCAATATATGAGCTCCTGATGCTGCTGCCAACTCCAGGGTGTGTTTTTCAGGCAATATATGAGCTCCCTATGCTTCTGCCAACTCCAATGTGTTTTTCTGGCAATATATGGGTTCTTTATGCTGCTGCCAACTCCAGTGTGTCTTTTAGTCAATATATGGGCTCAAAATGCTGCTGCCAACTCCAGTGTGTCGTTCAGGCAATATATGGGTTCCTTATGCTGCTGCCAACCCCAGTGTGTCTTTCAGTCAATATATGGGCTCCTAATGCTGCTGCCAACTCCAGGGTGTGTTTTTCAGGCAATATATGGGTTCCTTATGCTGCTGCCAACTCCAGTGTGTCTTTCAGGCAATATATGGGCTCCTTAAGCTGCTACCAACTCCAGTGTGTCCTTCAGGCAATATATGGGTTCCTTATGCTGCTTCCAACTCCAGTGTGTCTTTCAGGCAGTATTGGGCTCCTCATTCTGCTGCCAACTCCAGTGTATCTTCCAGGCAATATATGGGCTCCTTAAGCTGCTACCAACTCCAGTGTGTCTTTCAGGCAGTATTGGGCTCCTCATTCTGCTGCCAACTCCAGTGTATCTTTAAGGCAATATATGAGCTCCTAATGCTGCTGCCAACTCCAGGGTGTGTTTTTCAGGCAATATATGAGCTCCCTATGCTTCTGCCAACTCCAATGTGTTTTTCTGGCAATATATGGGTTCTTTATGCTGCTGCCAACTCCAGTGTGTCTTTTAGTCAATATATGGGCTCAAAATGCTGCTGCCAACTCCAGTGTGTCGTTCAGGCAATATATGGGTTCCTTATGCTGCTGCCAACCCCAGTGTGTCTTTCAGGCAATATATGGGCTCCTCATGCTGCTGCCAACTCCAGGGTGTGTTTTTCAGGCAATATATGGGTTCCTTATGCTGCTGCCAACTCCAGTGTGTCTTCCAGGCAATATATGGGCTCCTTAAGCTGCTACCAACTCCCGTGTGTCCTTCAGGCAATATATGAGCTCATAATGCTGCTGTCAACTCCAGGGTGTGTTTTTCAGGCAATATATGATCTCCCTATGCTTCTGCCAACTCCAATGTGTTTTTCTGGCAATATATGGGTTCTTTATGCTGCTGCAAACTCCACCGTGTTGTTCAGACAATATATGTGTTCCTTATGCTGCTGCCAACTCCAGTGTGTCTTTCAGGCAATAAATGGGCTTCTAACGCTGCTGCCAACTCCAAGGTGTGTTTTTCAGGCAATATATGGGTTCCTTATGCTGCTGCCAACTCCATTGTGTCTTTCAGCCAATATATAGGCTCCTATTGCTGCTGCCAACTCCAGGGTGTTTTTTTCAGGCTATATATGAGCTCTCTATGCTTCTGCCAACTCCAATGTGTTTTTCTGGCAATATATGGGTTCTTTATGCTGCTGCCAACTCCACCATGTCGTTCAGACAATATATGGGTTCCTAATGCTGCTGCCAACTCCAGTGTGTCTTTCAGGCAATAAATGGGCTTCTAACGCTGTTGCCAACTCCAAGGTGTGTCTTTCAGGCAATATATGAGTTCCTTATGCTGCTGCCAACTCCAGTGTTTCTTTTAGGCAATATATGAGCTCCTCATGCTGCTGCCAACTTCAGTGTGTCTTTCAGGCAATATATGGGCAATTTTGGTGCTGCCAACTTCAGTGTATCTTTCAGGCAATATATGGGATCTTTATGCTGCTACCAACTCCACTGTGTCGTTCAGGCAATATATGGGTTCCTTATGCTGCTGCCAACTCCAGTGTGTCTTTCAGGCAATAAATGGGCTCCTAATGCTGCTGCCAACTCGTGTTTTTCAGGCAATATATGTGTTCCTTATGCTGCTGCCAACTCCAGTGTGTCCTTCTGGCAAAATATATGAGCTCCCCATGCTGCTGCCAACTCCAGTGTTTCTTTTAGGCAATATATGGGCTCCTAATGCTTCTGCCAACTCCAGGGTGCCTTTTAGGCAATATATGAGCTCCTCATGCTGCTGCCAACTTCAGTGTGTGTCCTTTTGGCAATATATGAGCTCCTCATGCTGCTGCCAACACCAGTGTGTCTTTTTGGCAATATATGGGCTCCTAAAGCTGCTACCAACTCCAGTGTGTCTTTCAGGCAATATATGGGCTCCTAATGCTGCTCCCAATTACAGTGTGTCTTTCAGGCAATATATGATCTCCTAATGCTGCTGCCAACGCCAGTGAGTCTTTCAGGCAATATATGGTCTCTTAAAGCTGCTGTCAACTCCAGTGTGTCTCACAGGCAATATATGGGTTCCTTATGCTGCTGCCAACTCCAGTGTGTGTCCTTCTGGCAATATGTGAGCTCCTTATGCTGCTGCCAACTCCAGTGTGTCTTTCAGGCAATATATGGGCTCCTAATGCTGCTGCCAACTCCAGTGTGTCTTTCAGGTTATATATTGTTTCCTAATGCTGCTGCCAACTCCAGCGTGTCTTTCAGGCAATATATGTGCTCCTAATGCTGCTGCCAACTCCAGTGTGTCTTTCAGGTAATGTATGGGCTCTTAATGCTGCTGCCATCTCCAGTGTGTCCTTCTGGCAATATATGGACTCCTAATGCTGCTGCAAACTCCAGGGTGTCTTTCAGGCAATATATGGGCTCCCGATGCTGCTACCAACTCTAGTGTGTGTCCTTCTGGCAATATATGGGCTCCTAATGCTGCTGCCAACTCCAGTGTGTCTTTCAGGCAATATATGGGCTCCTCATGCTGCTGCCAACTTCAGGGTATGTCCTTCTGGCAAAATATATGAGCTCCTCCTGCTGCTGCCAACTCCAGTGTATCTTTCAGGCAATATATGGGTTCCTTATGCTGCTGCCAACTCCAGTGTGTCTTTCAGGCAATATATGGGCTCCTAATGCTTCTGCCAACTCAGGGGGTGTTTTTCATGCGATATATGGGCTCCTTATGCTTCTGCCAACTCCAGTTTATTTTTCAGGCAATATATGGGTTCCCTATGCTGCTGCAAACTCCCGGGTGTGTCTTTTCGGCAATATATGGGTTCCTTATTCTGCTGCCAAATCCAGTGTGTCTTTCACAAAATTTATGGGCTCCCCATGTTGCTGCAAACTCCAGGGTGTGTCTTTCAGGCAATATATGGGCTCCTCATGCCGATTCCACCTCAATGCACTGTAATTGTAATTCTAATAGTGATGCCTCTGATCTGCATGTCATATTTCTATACAGTATTATTTCACTAACCCAGCATGCATTCTATGCGTGTTACAGCAAGGCAAAATGTTCTACAACCCTATTGAGGCTCTCGGAAGGCCAGAAATAGACGTTTTTAATAGCAATTTGCCACGAATAAATTCGGACGAAGCAAAGTTTTCTGGAAAATTCAGCGAATCGGCCGAATCGAATTTTTCATAAATTCGCTCATCTCTAGAAACAAATTAATTTAATAATTTGTCCTCACAGCCTCTATCCAAACAACAGCAGGAAATGTTGTCACTGGGTCTCAACTTCTGCCCCGATTCATCAATGGGTGAATTTACGATGACCAAAGACTTACATTTATTTGCTACAAAAATACTGCTGAAGGAACAGTACAGGGACAGAAGTAGGGAGCCAGAGGAATTGAATAAACTGGACCCTGCCATAAAAGATGGAATGATGGTGGAGGCACCAAATGACCTTTTAAGGAAGAAGGTGAGCAAGTAGGTGTCCCAAAGTTTTTAGGAAACCATCTACCTACTTTCCACAGGTCACTGCGAATCCACATGTTGCCACCTTTGTCATACTGGTAACACAAGATATTGACTAAGTGCCACTAATGGCAACTTCAACAAAGAGTGATACCAAGTTTTGAAACAACTAGAAGAAGAAAAGCAACTAATAATTAGGCTGGCTGACAATGGTGGCAACATTGTGGTGATGTCAGTGGACCAATATAAGGAAATGTGTTTAAACATTTTGAAAAATAAGAAATGGTACGCAAGGGCCTCGACATCCAGGCTTGTGGGAGATTACCACAAATTGATCACAGAAGCATTCAAAGTTTACAACATGCCAGACAACACTAACATTCTATGCACTTCCCAAAGTGCACAATTCTATCATGATGCCTCTGGGCAGATTAATAGTTTAGGGCCCCTGGTCCAGGAATTCCCATCTTATATCAAGGACGCAGTACATCTTTTAAGGGTACTGGAGGGAATGAGTGTGGAGCCCCATGTGTATCTCATGACCCTGGACGTGGAGGCCTTGTATACCAGAATTCCACATGAACAAGGCCTTAGGACTATACAAAACTTTTTGTCAGAAAGTGACAGCAACAAGCAGGACCATAACAATTTTATCCTGAATCTTCTCAAGTTTATCCTCACCTGTAACACCTGCTCTTCAAGGGTAAGCTCTACCACCAGGTACAGGGGACTGCGATGGGGACAACTTGTGCCCCATTGCATGCCAACCTGTACCTGGATGGTTGGCAGAGGGAGGTGTGGGGTGGGGAGGAATTGGAAGTGTACCTGTGTTACGTACTTACATGGCACAGGTAAATGGCCAATCTCATTTTTTTCTGGTGTTTCATAAATAAGGCCCAAAGTGCAGGTGCTCAGGGATTTTCCCTCTATCCATAAATAAATAAAACATTAAATAATACCTTATTTACCGTAAAGTACATATTTAAGTCACTACTAGGGAGTGTGCACACCTTTTTTTGTTCCATCATTGAATTGGGTCACCAGCATTAACAGGGCAGTATATATTTCCTTTGATTTGGCTTACTATTGCTTGGTTGATACATGGTTTATATTGCATTTGCACTCTTGAAGGGAGCAGGCCCAGCTTCGGAAGCTGTCCAGCCATCGAACTAGGGGGGAGATCGGGGGAAGTGACCTCGGGGGGGGGGGGGGGGGGAGTATGAAAGGGCTTTGTTGCCCCCTCCCCTTTCTCCTTGACCCCCAATCCCCTCCTGGGACAAGCATTCCTACCCTCCCGCCCTTTGTTGGGGTGATGGAATTGTTTAACTGGCATGCTGGAAGAATAGGTAGGTATTGCACTGCAATTTTTGTTAAAAAATATATATATCTATGTATTCATGTATAAATGGATGTTTATTGTTCGGATTTTATGTCAATGCTTATGTATTAAGGAAGTTTTTATTACATGTTTTAGTTACTATGTTTTCTAGGGTTGGGTGTTTTTTTCTTGTCGCAACTGTCGGGTGGTCTCCTCTTTCAAGTTTGGGTCTGAGATAGCACGGAAAATGGGTAGCAGGAGGAGTCAAGTAAGCTGCTGTTTCTGCTGAAACCGGCCAGGAGGGTAAGTGGCTGAGCTTTAGGGGGAGGGAAGGGGCAAAAGGGGAGGAATTGGATCCTGGGGGTTAGCCCAGTTGGGCTCCCAGGCCTAGGAGGGATGCGGCTAAGCTCATAAAATCGGCTTCTGCTTTTCCAGGATCAGGAGGTATTTGAGCCTTCTGGCTTGTCTCCCCTACCTCTCTTTTGCTAGCTCCATTGTGGTGGAAATCTCAGACCCGGATTAGGATTTGGGGGGCTTGGTTTGCACTCGTTGTTTATTACTATTTGTTGAGGCTGTGGCCAATTAAATTCCATCATTCCAAGGAAATGGTTGTCTGGATGGTTATTTGGGGGAACGGTGTGGGATGTTGGCAGCTGAAGGTATATGGAACGCTAGCCCAATCAAGTGTCAAGTGAAGCATAACATTGTTTTTGATTATTGAAGTAATTAATCATGGATGTAGTATTATATTGCATATGTCATGCACTTTAGTATTTACATTTGCACATGTACTTTAGAATTTATATATGGTAATTGTGATATTTGATTCTTATTGGATATTTACATTCTTTTTGGGATGTCCTAGAATCACGTATTATAAGCTGTGCTGGAATGTGTTTTTAATAGTCCATATGTAATTGTTTTTTTTCTCAATGAATATATGTAATTTTATATGATGGTGTTTGGAGTAGTGCAGTTATGCACTACTTACTTAGGAATTGTCTTATATGTGAGCGAACCTGTAGAGGTTCACTGGCTATGTCCTCATTCTCCAACAACACCTTGCTCATTTGAAGGGGGTGAAGTGGAGGGGTCTTTATTTTCAGCAGAAGTGGAGTGGGAGGAAGACAATCCCATGCAACTGGTAGCACTGTGTGCCATATAGCCTAAGAGTGCCTCTACTTGTTCTGGCCTCACTGCCAGAACAATGCCACTGCCTCTGGCAGCGGTATTGGGGCCCCTACAAAGAGGCACTGCCAACCCTGGTGCCTGCTTGCACCTGAGGAAGATGGCACCACAGCTATTGTTGGGCACAGTCCATAAGCAGCCTGATTTAGGAAATGTAATTCAATTAGGCACAGATCAGATGTTGTATTAAAAGCCCAATGCATACAGTTCACTTGGGGCGCAGATCGGATGTTATATTACAGGCCCACATACTATAATTCACTTGGGCAGCGATCAGATATGGTATTAAAGGCCCACTGGGTACAATTCACTTGGGCGCAGATCAGATATGATATTACAGGCCCACTCACTACAATTCTCTTGGGCAGATGTGGTACTAAAGGCCCCCTAAGTACAATTGACTTGGGTGCAGATCAGACATGGTATTATAGGCTCACTGAGAACAATTCAAGGGGGAGCAGATCAAACATGGTATTAAAGGCCCACTTCCTCCCCTTCACTTGGGCACAGATCAGATCTGGTATTAAAGGCCCACTCACTGCAATTCAATTGGGTTCAGATAAGATATGGTATTTAAAACCCACTGAGAACAATTCAATTGGGCACAGATCAGATATGGTATTACAGGCCCACACAATACAATTCGCTTGGGCACAGCTTAGATATGGTGTTAAAGCCCCAGATCAGTCTGGCCACAGATTAGGCACAGTTCTATTAAATTAGATCAGATTGGCCACAGATTAGGTTGGGTGAAGAGGAGACCTGATGGGTGGGATCGCGGGTGCAGGTTAGCAAATGTTGGCAGCGGCGGGGGGGGGGGCTCTTTTGCCCCCCGGGGCCCCCCGGGTGAAAAAAGACCTAGCTGGATCGATTGAGGAGTCAGGTTTATTTAGTTTATTTTCTGCTAGACCCACTAGGGGGAAAGCTAAACCCATGAGTCTCACGTACTTGGTGATTGAAGGTTGGATAGGCAATAATGTGAGACCCACTGGCTTGCCGTTTAAATGGTTAAAGGCTCCCTGAGTACAATTCAATTGGTTGCACTTCAGATATGGCATTAAAGGCCCACTCCCTCCAATTCACGTGGGCTCAGATCATATATGGTAGTAAAGGCTCACTAAGCACAATGGGTACAGAATTGGGTACAGATCATATATGGTATTGCAGGCCCACTCACTACAATTTCACACGTCCCAGTTTTTGTATATGGGAAAGCATACCATGGAACTTTTTTTGCAATTAAACCACGCCCAACCAGTCAGGCCCCCAGCATGGGGAAACACCGCCTAAGAATTAAATAATAATAATAATAAAGACAAGCACCGCCCCCCTCCACAAACATGCAGACAAGCCCCCAACTAGGGACGAACTGGGGTTCAAAAAACAGCCCCACCTTTTTTGGAGCACACCAGCCCTGCTGTACTCTTTCTGGCCCAGTATAGTATCTTAATGTCATATCATAAATAAGACGCACCCAGGGTTAGAGGACAAAAATAAGAAAATAAATATTCTGATGTGCTAAAATACCCCTTCCCAATCACAGCCAGTAATTACATCCTTTCATTATAGGCAGTAAGCGGCATCCCACATTACAGCCAGTGAGGGTCATTCCAAATTACAGCCATTAAACTGCATCCCTTCATTATAGACAGTGAAGGGCATTCCTCATAACAGTCAGTTAGGGGCTTCCCTCATTGCAGCCAGATAGGGGCATTCCAAATTACAGCCAATGAGGGGCATCGCTCATTACAGCCAGTGAGGGGCATCCCCCATTACAGCCAGTGAGGGCAATTCCTAATTACAGCCCGTTAGGGTACTCCATCATTACAGCCAGTGAGGGGTATCCCTAATTACAGCCAGTGAGGGGTATCCCGGATTACAGCCAGTTAGGCATCCGTCATCACAGTCCACAACGCCACGGCAGCCTTCCCGGAGCGGTAAAAGGTGATGGAGATCGACAGCAGTGAGGCGACGGCTTGGGACAAATGCCCAAAAGTGGGATTGTACCTCGGAAATAGGGAAGGTTGGGGTTATGTAATTAACTTGCATTGTTGGACACAGTGTATAAGCAGCCTGTCCCAGGAACTATAATTCAACTGGGTGCAGATGAGATGCACAGTTGTATTAAATCAGATCAGAATGGCCACAGATTGGCCACAGATCCGATTGGGCCCAGTTGTATTAAATCGGGCCAGATTAGCCATAGATTGGACACAGATCAGAATGGGCACACTTTTATTAAATATGATCAGAATAGGCACGGCTTTATTAAATCAGATCAGATTGATCACCGATTGGGCACAGATCACATTGGGCACAGTTGTATTACATCAGATCTGATTGCCCACAGTTGTATTGAATCATTTTGCCCACAGATTGGGGACGGGTCAGATTAGGCACGGTTATATATTCAGAAAAATTATATATTGCTTTTTTTCAGCTGTCTGAGCTTTAACGTGAAACGTCATGTTTGTCATTGTTTGTTTTTTAGTGTATCCTCAATATTTTTGGCTGAAATATGTTAAAAAAATCTATTTTTTACAGTTAGTAGTTTTTCTTTGTAATAAAAATGTAAGCTTTTGAATAAAATCATGTTGTGTGTAAAATCCCCATTTCTTCTTCTTCCAGCTACAACAGTACCACCTATGTATTGGTAGACACCTTTTTCTACCCATGATACTCCCCCAAACTGAAAAAGGCAATAAAATACAACTGCCCACCTTGCAGTTTTTCAAGAAAAAACAACCCTTAACTTTAGAAACCGCCCCCCCAAAAAACTGTATATTATCTAGTACACACCTTAAGCTCTCTAGGCATACCAGGCTTGTTGACATGGGCGCAGTTTTCTGGAAGTAATCCCTCAATTATTTTTTTAGTTGCAGTTTTCCCAAAAAAAAGAATAAAAAAGCAGAATCAAAGCCGCCAGTAGCGATATCTGGGAGTTTACCCGACTTTGGCTGCAGCTTGCAGATGTCTGAGGTTTCCGAGCACCACTATGGCTCAGCACAAGACTCGGCAGGAGAAGATTGCAGAGAAACTGGAGAAATTAGCCAGGCTGGCCAAGGTGGCGGCGGGACAGTATGCATGTGGTCGGAGGCTGGTGGGAAACACCAGTGCCTGGTTGCTGAGCTGGCGGGGTCGAAGGATCATAACCCAGAAGAGATTACCCTGGCAAAGCTCCGAACTAAGCTCTTAGCGGCGATTATCATTACTAAATCTACTTGGACAGGTATGATCGAGGAGGTGGGTATGGACATTGGGCTGATTTACCAGGACATGCAGAACATGAGGGAGCAAGCAAAGGAGGCAGACCAGCTAATATCTGGCCTGGAAAATCAGGTTAACCCCCCCCCCTAGTGACTGAGGTTACAGATCTTAAAACCATAACAGGTGCCTAGCAAACTAAGGCTGATGACTTGGAGAATCGCCTGAGGCTCAATAATTGGGATTATAGGTATCCCGGAGGGGGTGGAAAGGGATGCACCAGAAGCATTTATTGAGACCTGGCTTAGGGAAATGTTTCAATCATCAGAACTCCCTAGTTGCTTTTTTGTGGAACGTTCGCCCCTGGGGCCATTCTGGCACATCTGCTCAGCAGCAAGGATCGAGACAATATGCTGCCTTGCCAGACATAAAGGGGAGCTGCATATCAACAACACCAGGGTCTTGTTGTCCCCGGACGTTTCTGTGGATTTACAGAGATGCAGGGCCACTTTTATGGAAGTTAAACCACGGTTGAGATCTCACAGTACACTATGCTATACATTGCAAAACTGAGAGTGGTTTCAGAGGGGAAGACCTTTTTCTTTAATGAGCCACAGCTGGCAGTGGTCTGGTTAGATTCATGTCCTAAGGATCTTGGCTGAAGCTACACGTGGGAGCTCACGCTGCTGGGGGTGGTTTGGTTCAAATTTTTACACTTTTCAAGGGGTTCTCTGGTGCAGTGCTGCAAGTTCCGTGCCTGGTTTTGAGATGGCGCTCTGTATACTACTACTTTTTATTGTATGGGGAGAGGGGGAGACTGAAGTTCTTGTCCTGGAATGTGCGGGCCTGTAGGATCCTGTGAAGCTGACTGTGGCGCAGACTACAGACCAAGGGTTGTGTGTCTGGAGGAGACTCATCTGCTCCCCAACGGCACAAAGAAACCACATAAACCTTGGGTGGGATGGGCGTACCACAATTGTTTCTCCACCTATTCCAGTGGGGTGATGATTCTGTTTAATTCTGTTAAGTCTGAGAAGTGCATGCAGATGATAGAAGTAGGTATATCTGTGTTGCAGTTGAGATCAAGTGTGCCCTGCATGTCATTATACATGTGTACAAACTCGCACAAACTCGCATATTGTATGCACGGGAAATTTTAATATGGCTATGTCTGGCATTATGGATTGTATGTCATTGGGGGGGAGGCTCTTCTGGGACTGCCTTCTCAAAAATAATGTCTGAATTTGGTCTAGTTGACATGTGATGGTCCCAGAATGAAAGGAGTTTACATGTTATACAGGGTCCCGGCAGGCACTATCCAGAGTGGATTACATGTTTATCTCAAAGGAAGTTGCCCCCATGATTTTAGATGTGTCCCACTTACCCAGGGGAATGTCTGATCATGCGCCTGTCTATGCCGTTGTAGATGGGGATGAGGGAAGGGCCTGGAGACTGAACCCCCTCTGGCTAACTTTGTTGCTGGACCCAGACCCAATAGCAGAGAAATTACCAGAATGTTTAGCAGTGAACTCTGAGGGACATCAAGTGAGGTGCAGTGGGAGACACTTAAAGTTTTAATTACTCTATAGGCCAAATTAAGAAAGCAACCAAGGCAAACGAGGAACAGAGTACACATCAATTGCAAGAGGCAGAATGTGTAAGGGGGGGGGTCGAATTTGCTGGCTCCCTCACTGCAGTGAAGGGGGGGGTGGCCACTAGAGATGAGCGAACTTTTGAAAAATTCGATTCGGCTGATTCGCCGAATTTTCCGGGAAAAATCGTTTCGGCCCGAATTTATTCGCGACGAATTGCTATTAAAAACGGCTATTTCTAGGCATCCGAGAGCCTCCATAGAGTTGCAGAACGTTTTGCTTGGCTGTAACATGCATAGGATGCATGCTGGGTTAGTGAAATACTATTGTAAAGAAGTATGACATGCAGATCAGAGGCGTCGCTATTAGATTTGCTGACGCAAAGCAGCACAATTACAGAGCCTTGAGGTGGCATCAGCATGATGAGCCCTTATATTGCCTGAAAGACACACAGTGAAGTTGGCAGCAGCATAGGGAGCCCATATATTGCCTAAAAAACACACCCTGAATTTGGCAGCAGCACAGGGAGCCCAAATACTGCCTGAAAGACACACTCTGGGCTTGGCAGCAGCATAGGGAGCCCAAATATTGCCTAAAAAACACATTGTAGTTGGCAGCAGCATAGGAAACTCATATATTGCCTGAAAGACACACCCAGGAGTTGGCAGCAGCATGGGGAGCTCATAAATTGCCTGAAAAACACATTGGAGTTGGCAGCAGCATTAGGAGCCCATATATTGCCTGAACGACACACCCATGAGTTGGAGCCCATATATTGCCTGAAAAACACATTGGAGTTGGCAGCAGCATTAGGAGCCCATATATTGCCTGAAAGACACACCCAGGAGTTGGCAGCAGCATTAGGAGCCCATATATTGCCTGAAAAACACATTGGAATTGGCAGCAGCATAGGGAGCCCATATATTGCCTGGAAAACACATTGGAGTTGGCAGAAGCATAGGGAGTTCATATATTGCCTGAAAGACACACCCAGAAGTTGGCAGCAGCATAGGGAGCTCATATATTGCCTGAAAAACACATTGGATTTGGCAGCAGCATTAGGAGCCCATACATTGCCTGAAAGACACACTCAGGAGTTGGCAGCAGCATTCGGAGCCCATATATTGCCTGAAAGACACACCCAGGAGTTGGCAGCAGCATAGGGAGCTCATATATTGCCTGAAAAACACATTGAAGCTGGCAGCAGCATTAGGAGCCCATAAATTGCCTGAAAGACACACCCAGGAGTTGGCAGCAGCAGCATAGGGAGCTCATATATTGCCTGAAAGACACACCCAGGAGTTGGCAGCAATTGCCTGAAAAACACATTGTAGTTGGCAGCAGCATTAGGAGCCCATATATTGCCTGAAAGACACACCCAGGAGTTGGCAGCAGCAGCATAGGGAGCTCATATATTGCCTGAAAGACACACATTGGAGTTGGCAGCAGCATTAGGAGCCCATATATTGCCTGAAAAACACATTGGAGTTGGCAGCAGCATTAGGCCCCCATATATTGCCTGAAATACACACCCAGGAGTTGGCAGCAGCAGCATTAGGAGCCCATATGTTTCCTGAAAAACACATTGGAGTTGGCAGCAGCATTAGGAGCCCATATATTGCCTGAAAAACACATTGGAGTTGGCAGCAGCATTAGGAGCCCATATATTGCCTGAAAGACACACCCAGGAGTTGGCAGCAGCATTAGGAGCCCATATATTGCCTGAAAAACACATTGGAGTTGGCAGCAGCATAGGGAGCCCATATATTTCCTGAAAAACACATTGGAGTTGGCAGAAGCATAGGGAGTTCATATATTGCCTGAAAGACACACCCGGGAGTTGTCAGCAGCAGAAGGAGCTCATATATTGCCTGAAAGACAAATCCAGGCGATGGCAGCAGCAGAAGGAGCTACCATGCATCAGCTACTGGCATGCATCAGCTATTGGTGGGTGGAAATCCTGGCTGATCCATGCCTGATTCATCTTCACAAAGGTGAGTCTCTCCACATTTTTCGTGGACAGACGAGTTCTCCTTGCAGTTACTATGGCCCCCCGCAGCACTAAAGACCCGCTCAGATGGCACACTACTAGCCGGGCAGGACTGCTTTCCCAGGGCAAACTCTGCCAGTTGCAACCACAAGTCATCAGCTCTCTGAAAGGTGCAGAGTCCACCACCTGAAAAGGGAGGGACTGCAGCACTAGCAACTTGGACAGGAGCACATTTAGCTTCTGCGCCGTAGGATGAGTGGGTGCATACTGTTGTCTCTTGGACATGGCTTCGCTGATGGATTGCTGGTGGTATGAGTGACTTTTAGTAGGAGGAGCAAGAGCATCTGGAGCGGCAGAGGATGGGTATGACGCACAGCTACCTTCGGCTGAGGTGCTGGAGCCTTGGCTGGGTGAAATTGGAAGCGGCGTGGAACTGGCTGACGCAGCAGGCTGGACCCCCACTTCGGAGCCTCGGTTCTCCCAGGCCGCTTTATGGTGACGCTGCATGTGTTGCCGCAGAGCCGTGGTACCAACATTGGGGCCCTGGCCATGCTTGACCTTCTGTCTACACATCTTGCATGTGGCCAGGTTACCCTTCTGCGGATGCTTGAGGAAAAAGTGCCACACTGCCGAGTAGCTAATTTTCCTTCCAACAGTCCGCACTAATTCACTGCTACTGCTGCCAACTCCAGGAACCCCTGCTCTACTACTTCCCGGGAAGGCAGCCACGTGTGGCTCCAGACATCCCAATTCTGCCACCATGCTGACTGCCAAAACTACTGCCACCATGCTGACTGCCAACCCTACAGCCACCGTGCTGCCTCAGCTGCTGACTCTGGGGCAACCTGGGACCCTCTTCTCCTGATGATGATGAAGCCCCTTCTGCACCGGGCTCCCAAGTGCGATCGGCTTCATCATCGTCATCGAATTGTGCCTGCACGTCACTGATGCCCTCCTCGGTTTCCACAAGAGCGTGTGCTGCAGGAGACGGAATGCTCACCACACCACCTCCCACACCACCTCCCACGCCACTCTCCTCCTTAGTGTTTGTCTGCCTAGCGGAAGAAGCGGCGGATGTCTCCTCCATTTCTTGGCTGGGCAGTAGCTGCTGACTGTCCTCTAACACACCGTCCTCACTGAATAGTGGAGCTGAACCCAAAGCATAAGATACGGCGGCTGGAGGGGGGGCGTAGGACAGAGGCAATGGAAGGACAGGGGCTGCTCCTGAGGAACCTACGGACTGTTGACTGGGGGTGTCAGATGTCACTTGTGATGAGGTTGATGACCACGTTAACCAATCGATGACGGCATATGCATTGCTGGTCGAGACACGACTGCTAGCAGATACTGGGAGATCAGGCCTCTCACCGTGACTCCTGCTGCCACTCGCCCCTAGTCTGCTGCGACCTCTGCCTGATGAATCTAGGCCTCTCCTCTCTGCCTGACATTTTTACTGCATTTAGGAGGGGAAAACAATATACTACACTACACCTACAACAGTATTTTTGTAACAGCAGGTGTGTAGAAAAGTTAGATAAAAATAGGCAGACACTGTAGCTAAAAGCTAATGCAAAAAGACAAAAAGACACTGTCAGATGGTCTTACACAGGATGCCCCTGGTCAGAGTTAAATGCACCACAGGCAGTTTTAAAACTTGTTTTTTGTTCAAAATGTAAAAAAGGTAAAGATGCAGGTACTATTAAAAGCTAAGTGCTAGTATTCGGGATGCCCCCCCCCCCCCCCCCCCCGGTGAAAGGCAAACTTGTAAACCAGACTTGTTTATACAAAAGGCAAAAGGTTAGTAGGCAGGTACTCCTAAAAGATAAGTGCTAGCACTGACAATGGCCCCCGGTGAAAGGCAATGGGTGCTTTAAACGTGTAAACCAGACTTGTTTTATACTAAAGGCAAAAGGTTAGTAGGCAGGTACTCTTAAAAGATAAGGGGTTCTCTGGTGCAGTGCTGCAAGTTCCGTGCCTGGTTTTGAGATGGCGCTCTGTATACTACTACTTTTTATTGTATGGGGAGAGGGGGAGACTGAAGTTCTTGTCCTGGAATGTGCGGGCCTGTAGGATCCTGTGAAGCTGACTGTGGCGCAGACTACAGACCAAGGGTTGTGTGTCTGGAGGAGACTCATCTGCTCCCCAACGGCACAAAGAAACCACATAAACCTTGGGTGGGATGGGCGTACCACAATTGTTTCTCCACCTATTCCAGTGGGGTGATGATTCTGTTTAATTCTGTTAAGTCTGAGAAGTGCATGCAGATGATAGAAGTAGGTATATCTGTGTTGCAGTTGAGATCAAGTGTGCCCTGCATGTCATTATACACGTGTACAAACTCGCACAAACTCGCATATTGTATGCAGGGAAATTTTAATATGGCTGTGTCTGGCATTATGGATTGTATGTCATTGGGGGGAGACTCCAGGGGCTCTTCTGGGACTGCCTTCTCAAAAATAATGTCTGAATTTGGTCGAGTTGACATGTGATGGTCCCAGAATGAAAGAAGTTTACATGTTATACAGGATCCTGGCAGGCACTATCCAGAGTGGATTACATGTTTATCTCAAAGGAAGTTGCTCCCATGATTTTAGATGTGTCCCACTTACCCAGGGGAATGTCTGATCATGCGCCTGTCTATGCCGTTGTAGATGGGGATGAGGGAAGGGCCTGGAGACTGAACCCCCTCTGGCTAACTTTGTTGCTGGACCCAGACCCAATAGCAGAGAAATTACCAGAATGTTTAGCAGTGAACTCTGAGGGACATCAAGTGAGGTGCAGTGGGAGACACTTAAAGTTTTAATTACTCTATAGGCCAAATTAAGAAAGCAACCAAGGCAAACGAGGAACAGAGTACACATCAATTGCAAGAGGCAGAATGTGTAAGGGGGGGGTCGAATTTGCTGGCTCCCTCACTGCAGTGAAGGGGGGGTGGCCACTAGAGATTAGCGAACTTTTGAAAAATTCGATTCGGCTGATTCGCCGAATTTTCCGGGAAAAATTGTTTCGGTCCGAATTTATTCGCGACGAATTGCTATTAAAAACTGCTATTTCTAGGCGTCCGAGAGCCTCCATAGGGTTGCAGAACGTTTTGCTTGGCTGTAACATGCATAGGATGCATGCTGGGTTAGTGAAATACTATTGTAAAGAAGTATGACATGCAGATCAGAGGCGTCGCTATTAGATTTGCTGACGCAAAGCGGCACAATTACAGAGCCTTGAGGTGGCATCAGCATGATGAGCCCTTATATTGCCTGAAAGACACACAGTGGAGTTGGCAGCAGCATAGGGAGCCCATATATTGCCTAAAAAACACACCCTGAATTTGGCAGCAGCATAGGGAGCCCAAATACTGCCTGAAAGACACACTCTGGGCTTGGCAGCAACATAGGGAGCCCATATATTGCCTGAAAAACACATTGTAGTTGGCAGCAGCATAGGAAACTCATATATTGCCTGAAAGACACACCCAGGAGTTGGCAGCAGCATGGGGAGCTCATAAATTGCCTGAAAAACACATTGGAGTTGGCAGCAGCATTAGGAGCCCATATATTGCCTGAACGACACACCCATGAGTTGGAGCCCATATATTGCCTGAAAAACACATTGGAGTTGGCAGCAGCATTAGGAGCCCATATATTGCCTGAAAGACACACCTAGGAGTTGGCAGCAGCATTAGGAGCCTATATATTGCCTGAAAAACACATTGGAGTTGGCAGCAGCATAGGGAGCCCATATATTGCCTGGAAAACACATTGGAGTTGGCAGAAGCATAGGGAGTTCATATATTGCCTGAAAGACACACCCAGGAGTTGGCAGCAGCATAGGGAGCCCATATATTGCCTTAAAGATACACTGGAGTTGGCAGCAGAATGAGGAGCCCATACATTGCCTGAAAGACACACTCAGAAGTTGGCAGCAGCATTCGGAGCCCATATATTGCCTGAAAGACACACCCAGGAGTTGGCAGCAGCATAGGGAGCTCATATATTGCCTGAAAAACACATTGAAGCTGGCAGCAGCATTAGGAGCCCATAAATTGCCTGAAAGACACACCCAGGAGTTGGCAGCAATTGCCTGAAAAACACATTGTAGTTGGCAGCAGCATTAGGAGCCCATATATTGCCTGAAAGACACACCCAGGAGTTGGCAGCAGCAGCATAGGGAGCTCATATATTGCCTGAAAGACACACATTGGAGTTGGCAGCAGCATTAAGAGCCCATATATTGCCTGAAAAACACATTGGAGTTGGCAGCAACGTTAGGCCCCCATATATTGCCTGAAATACACACCCAGGAGTTGGCAGCAGCAGCATTAGGAGCCCATATGTTTCCTGAAAAACACATTGGAGTTGGCAGCAGCATTAGGAGCCCATATATTGCCTGAAAAACACATTGGAGTTGGCAGCAGCATTAGGAGCCCATATATTGCCTGAAAGACACACCCAGGAGTTGGCAGCAGCATTAGGAGCCCATATATTGCCTGAAAAACACATTGGAGTTGGCAGCAGCATAGGGAGCCCATATATTGCCTGAAAAACACATTGGAGTTGGCAGAAGCATAGGGAGTTCATATATTGCCTGAAAGACACACCCGGGAGTTGTCAGCAGCAGAAGGAGCTCATATATTGCCTGAAAGACAAATCCAGGCGATGGCAGCAGCAGAAGGAGCTACCATGCATCAGCTACTGGCATGCATCAGCTATTGGTGGGTGGAAATCCTGGCTGATCCATGCCTGATTCATCTTCACAAAGGTGAGTCTCTCCACATTTTTTGTGGACAGACGAGTTCTCCTTGCAGTTTCTATGGCCCCCCGCAGCACTAAAGACCCGCTCAGATGGCACACCACTGGCCGGGCAGGACTGCTTTCCCAGGTTGCCAGTTGCAGCCACAAGTCATCAGCTCTCTGAAAGGTGCAGAGTCCACCACCTGAAAAGGGAGGGACTGCAGCACTAGCAACTTGGACAGGAGCACATTTAGCTTCTGCGCCGTAGGATGAGTGGGTGCATACTGTTGTCTCTTGGACATGGCTTCGCTGATGGATTGCTGGTGGTATGAGTGACTTTTAGTAGGAGGAGCAAGAGCATCTGGAGCAGCAGAGGATGGGTATGACGCACAGCTACCTTCGGCTGAGGTGCTGGAGCCTTGGCTGGGTGAAATTGGAAGCGGCGTGGAACTGGCTGACGCAGCAGGCTGGACCCCCACTTCGGAGCCTCGGTTCTCCCAGGCCGCTTTATGGTGACGCTGCATGTGTTGCCGCAGAGCCGTGGTACCAACATTGGGGCCCTGGCCATGCTTGACCTTCTGTCTACACATCTTGCATGTGGCCAAGTTACCCTCCTGCGGATGCTTGAGGAAAAAGTGCCACACTGCCGAGTAGCTAATTTTCCTTCCAACAGTCCGCACTAATTCACTGCTACTGCTGCCAACTCCAGGAACCCCTGCTCTACTACTTCCCGGGAAGGCAGCCTGCTGCGCAGCAGGTGGTCTACCCCGCCCCCGGCCACGTATGGCTCCAGACATCCCAATTCTGCCACCATGCTTACTGCCAAAACTACTGCCACCATGCTGACTGCCAACCCTACAGCCACCGTGCTGCCTCAGCTGCTGACTCTGGGGCAACCTGGGACCCTCTTCTCCTGATGATGATGAAGCCCCTTCTGCACCGGGCTCCCAAGTGCGATCGGCTTCATCATCGTCATCGAGTTGTGCCTGCACGTCACTGATGCCCTCCTCGGTTTCCACAAGAGCGTGTGCTGCAGAAGATGGAATGCTCACCATACCACCTCCCACACCACCTCCCACGCCACTCTCCTCCTTAGTGTTTGTCTGCCTAGCGGAAGAAGCGTCGGATGTCTCCTCCATTTCTTGGCTGGGCAGTAGCTGCTGACTGTCCTCTAACACACCGTCCTCACTGAATAGTGGAGCTGAACCCAAAGCATAAGATACGGCGGCTGGAGGGGGGGCGTAGGACAGAGGCAATGGAAGGACAGGGGCTGCTCCCGAGGAACCTACGGACTGTTGACTGGGGGTGTCAGATGTCACTTATGATGGCATATGCATTGCTGGTCGAGACATGACCGCTAGCAGATACTGGGAGATCAGGCCTCTCACCGTGACTCCTGCTGCCACTCGCCCCTAGTCTGCTGCGACCTCTGCCTGATGAATCTAGGCCTCTCCTCTCTGCCTGACATTTTTACTGCGTTTTGTAACAGCAGGTGTGTAGAAAGGTTAGATAAAAATAGGCAGACACTGTAGCTAAAAGCAAATGCAAAAAGACAAAAAGACACTGTCAGATGGTCTTACACAGGATGCCCCTGGTCAGAGTTAAATGCACCACAGGCAGTTTTAAAACTTGTCTTTTGTTCAAAATGTAAAAAAGGTAAAGATGCAGGTACTATTAAAAGCTAAGTACTAGTATTCGGGATGCCCCCCCCCCCCCCCGGTGAAAGGCAATGGGTGCTTTAAACTTGTAAACCAGACTTGTTTATACAAAAGGCAAAAGGTTAGTAGGCCGGTACTCCTAAAAGATAAGTGCTAGCACTGACAATGGCCCCCGGTGAAAGGCAATGGGTGCTTTAAACGTGTAAACCAGACTTGTTTTATACTAAAGGCAAAAGGTTAGTAGGCAGGTACTCTTAAAAGATAAGTGGTAGCACTGACAATGGCCCCCAGTGAAAGGAAATGGGTGATTTAAACTTGTAAACCAGACTTGTTTTATACAAAAGGCAAAAGGTTAGTAGGCAGGTACTCTTAAAAGATAAGTGCTAGCACTGACAATGGCCCCCGGTGAAAGGCAATGGGTGCTTTAAACTTGTAAACCAGACTTTTTTATACAAAGGCAAAAGGTTAGGAGGCAGGTACTCTTAAAGGATAAGTGCTAGCACTGACAATGGCCCCCGGTGAAAGGCAATGGGTGCTTTAAACATGTAAACCAGACTTTTTTTTATACAAAAGGCAAAATGTTAGGAGGCAGGTACTCTTAAAGCATAAGTGCTAGCACTGACAATGGCTACCGGTAAAAGGCAATGGGTGCTTTAAATTTGTAAACCAGACTTTTTTTTAGACAAAAGGCAAAAGGTTAGGAGGCAGGTACTCTTAAAAGATAAGTGCTAGCACTGACAATGGCCCCCGGTGAGAGGCAATGGGTGCTTTAAACTTGTAAACCAGACTTGTGTTATACAAAAGCCAAAAGATTAGTAGGCAGGTACTCTTAAAAGATAATAGGTAGCACTGACAATGGCCCCCGGTGAAATGCAATGGGTGCTTTAAACTTGTAAACCAGACTTGTTTTATACAAAAGGCAAAAGGTTAGTAGGCAGGTACTCTTAAAAGATAAGTGCTAGCACTGACAATGGCCCTCGGTGAAAGGCAATGGGTGCTTTAAACTTGTAAACCAGACTTTTTTATACAAAAGGCAAAAGGTTAAGAGGCAGGTACTCTAAAAGGATAAGTGCTAGCACTGACAATGGCCCCCGGTGAAAGGCAATGGGTGCTTTAAACTTGTAAACCAGACTTGTTCTATACAAAAGGCAAAAGGTTAGTAGGCAGGTACTCTTAAAAGATAAGTGCTAGCACTGACAATGGCCCCTGGTGAAAGGCAATGGGTGCTTTAAACTTGTAAACCGGACTTGTTTATATAAAAGGCAAAAGGTTAGGAGGCAGGTATTCTTAAAGGATAAGTGCTAGCACTGACAATGGCCCCCCGGTGAAAGGCAATGGGTGCTTTAAACATGTAAACCAGACTTTTTTTATACAAAAGGCAAAAGGCTAGGAGGCAGGTATTCTTAAAAGACACATATAGAGGTGGCCTCTTTTGATTGTGGAAAAGTGACTTTGCTTATAAAGTCTTGAAATATTTATGCTAGTGTTTGGGATGCCCCCTCCTCACATACAGAGCAGACCTCCCTTGATTGTGGAAAAGTGACTTTGCTTATAAAATGCAAGTAGTTATTAGACAGGTAGTCTTGAAATATTTATGCTAGTGTTTGGGATGCTCCCTCCTCACATACAGAGGAGGCCTCCCTTGATTGTGGAAAAGTGACGTTAATTATAAAATGCAATTACACAGGTAGTCTTGAAATATTAATGCTAGCACATAGGGATGAGCGAATCGATCCGGACGAACCCGGATTCGATCCGAATTTCATGAAAAATTCGATTCGGATCGAATCCGAATTCCCCCGTGCTTCGATCGCTTGAAGTTTTTCTTTAACATCCATTCATTTACATTACAGGCATTCTAAGATGGCGGACGGGACATGTCCAGACATCTACCCCGCTCCAGTGCATGCTGGGGCAGTCACATGCAGCCTATCAGCAGCCAGCAAGCCGGTGACGTCACAGCACTATATAAGGCGGCGGACATCTTGCTTTTTTTTATTTCTCTATTGCATTCATGAGAGACAGGACACTGCTGTATTCAGGGAGAGACAGTTAGAGAGCCAGGGACAGCCAGGGACAGCCAGTAGACAGGCAGGAGACAGGCAGGAAGTCAGCGAGAAGCAGGGAAAGTTAGGAAAAATCGGAGGCAGTGACAGGGAGAATTTTTTTTTTTAATCCAGTGTTACTGGCTGGCTGACTGACTTTGTTAGCTGTTTCAGGCTGCTTTTACACTTTTGATGTGCATATATACTGAACTGATCTCAAGTCTGCTGTGGGAACATTACCATTTTGTAAGATCTCATTAGCCTCTGTATTTCCTCTAAGCTGCACACTTATTTAAAGTAATTTGGCCTGTTGCAGCCTGCTTAGACACTTTTGCTGTGCATATATACTGATCTCAATTCTGCTGTGGGGGCATCCCATTCTGTAACATCCCATTAGCCTCTATATTTCCTCTAAGCTGCACACTTATTTAAAGTAATTTGGCCTGTTGCAGCCTGCTTAGACACTTTTGCTGTGCATATATACCGATCTCAAGTCTGCTGTGGGGGCATCCCATTCTGTAACATCCCATTAGCCTCTGTATTTCCTCTAAGCTGCACACTTATTTAAAGAAATTTGGCCAGTTGCAGCCTGCTTAGACACTTTTACTGTGCATATATACTGATCTCAAGTCTGCTGTGAGGGCATCCCATTTTGTAACATCCCATTAGCCTCTGTATTTCCTCTAAGCTGCACACTTATTTAAAGAAATTTGGCCAGTTGCAGGCTGCTTATCCACTGTTGCTGTGCATATATATTGTTCTAAAGCCGGCTTGGGGGTATCCCACTCTATAACATACCATACCCCTCTTGATCTTCACTAAGCTGCACACTTATTTAAAGTAATTTGGCCTGTTGGAGCCTGCTTAGACACTTTTACTGTGCATATATACTGATCTCAGGTCTGCTGTGGGGGCATCCCATTCTGTAACATACCATACCCCTCTTGATCTTCACTAAGCTGCACACTTATTTAAAGTAATTTGGCCTGTTGGAGCCTGCTTATCCACTGTTGCTGTGCATACATACTGTTCTAAAGCCTGCTTGGGGGTATCCCACTCTATAACATACCATACCCCTCTGATCTTCACTAAGCTGCAGCCTTATTTAAAGTAATTTGGCCTGTTGGAGCCTGCTTAGACACTTTTACTGTTCATATATACTGATCTCAGGCCTGCTGTGGGGGCATCCCATTCTGTAACATACCATACCCCTCTTGATCTTCACTAAGCTGCACACTTATTTAAAGTAATTTGGCCTGTTGGAGCCTGCTTAGACACTGTTGCTGTGCATATATACTGTTCTAAAGCCTGCTTGGGGGTATCCCACTTTATAACATACCATACCCCTCTTGATCTTCACTAAGCTGCACACTTATTTAAAGTAATTTGGCCTGTTGGAGCCTGCTTAGACACTTTTACTGTGCATATATACTGATCTCAGGTCTGCTGTGGGGGCATCCCATTCTGTAACATACCATACCCCTCTTGATCTTCACTAAGCTGCACACTTATTTAAAGTAATTTGGCCTGTTGGAGCCTGCTTATCCACTGTTGCTGTGCATACATACTGTTCTAAAGCCTGATTGGGGGTATGCCATTCTGTAACATACCATACCCCTCTTGATCTTCACTAAGCTGCACACTTATTTAAAGTAATTTGGCCTGTTGCAGCCTGCTTAGACAATTTTGCTGTGCATATATACTGATCTCAATTCTGCTGTGGGGGCATCCCATTCTGTAACATCCCATTAGCCTCTGTATTTCCTCTAAGCTGCACACTTATTTAAAGAAATTTGGCCTGTTGCAGCCTGCTTAGACACTTTTGCTGTGCATATATACCGATCTCAAGTCTGCTGTGGGGGCATCCCATTCTGTAACATCCCATTAGCCTCTGTATTTCCTCTAAGCTGCACACTTATTTAAAGAAATTTGGCCTGTTGCAGCCTGCTTATCCACTGTTGCTGTGCATATATACTATTCTAAAGCCTGCTTGGGGGTATCCCATTCTGTAACATAACATAACCTACCTCTCTTATTTACACTAAGCAACTCTCTTATTTAAGCTAAGCAGCTCTCTTATTTAAACTAAGCAGGCCTCTTGGAGGCTGATTGTCCACTTTTGGGTGTGCATTATATTCGGTTTCATATACAGTGGGGTATCCCAATTTGTAAGACAACCTACCCCAACCATGTAAACTAAAGAGGCCTGTTGCAGCCTGAGTTTCTCTGCTTGTGTATGGTCTGCATTACAATCTGTATCTTTCATGACACTGCTGCCTGGGGTATCCCAATTTGTAATATAACCTACCACAACCATGTAAACTAAAGGTTACGTCCTTCCAGAAGGAAAGCTTATGCCGAACACTATTTTTGTTGGGGGCATTAACCTTTGGATTGATCGGCATGAAATTAAGGATTTTTTTTCAAAGTATGGATTACGGGATGAACGACGTGATTCCACTGCTTCATGTACTACAGCACATGTTGGAAACCATGGCTGGTCAGGGCACTGGAGACATGGCGTCTACATCTTACGGTCACATGAACCCCGTTGGACCTGAACTGGAGGAGGAGGAGGAAGAGGAGGAGGAGTTGCCCAGCGAAACACAGTTTAGGCTTGGCGAAATGGCTGGTTTATCTAGTCAGCGGACAGGAGAGGAGGAGCAGGAGCAGCCAGAGGAGCTAGAGGTTTTTGAGGAAGGCGAGACAGAGGACCTGGACACACCGTGGCAGTATGCAGTGGAGATGGAGACAGGTAGTCCATCCAAGTCACTTGCGCAAATGGCAGGAAGCATGCTCACGTGCTTGCGTAGTGACCCCAGAATTGTTTCCATTTGTCGGCGGGATGACTTCTGGCTGTCTACCTTATTGGACCCTCGCTTCCGGCACAAAATGGGGGCATTTTTTAAACCCACCGAGTGGGAGGACAAACTGAACTACTACAAATACATTCTACGTAGGCAGTTGGCCGATGCCTATCTGCGCCATGGTCCATACTCTCGCAGGTCTGACTCGAGGGGACCTCTGCGTTCACCTTCCACTGCCATGGCTGCTGGGGGGGTTGGCAGGAGCAGCAGCAGCAGCTCCATCAGCAGCAGCCTCAGTCTTCAGTCGCTAATGAGTAGCTTTCTACACCCGCATAGTGAGGCTACTCATGAGCAGCAGGAAGACCTGGAGCAGGACCTGAACCAGCAGGTCATGTCATACATTGACATGACCATGCTAACACACCTTGAGGATCCGCTGGACTTCTGGGCAGCCAAACTTGATTTGTGGCCGCAACTAGCAGAGTTTGCCCTGGAAAAGCTGTCCTGCCCGGCAAGTAGCGTGCCATCTGAGCGGGTGTTTAGTGCGGCGGGGGCCATAGTTACGGCGAGGAGAACTCGTCTGTCAACTAAAAATATGGAGAGACTCACCTTTGTCAAAATGAATCAGGGATGGATCAGCCAGGATTTCCACCCACCAATGCCTGATGCATGCGACTAGATTCAGCATGGTGCCACGTTTTACACTTTCCAAATGGTGCAAAACATATTTATGTCTTTAGGCCAATTTTTGGGCTCCTGCTGATGCCAACTTCAGGGTGTGCCTTCCAACCAATTTTTGGCCTCCTGCTGATGCGAACTCCAGGGTGTGATTCATCCAATTTTTGGGCTCCTGAAGCCAACTCCAGTGTCTCTTTAAAGTAATGATCGGGCTCCTGCTGCTGCTGCTTGCAACTCCAGGGTGTGATTCATCCAATTTTTGGGCTCCTGCTGCCAACTCCAGTGTCTCTCTCAGCCAATTTTTGGCCTCCTGCTGCTGCCGCTGCTGCTGCCAACTCCAGGGTGCCTTTCAAGCAATGTTTGGGCTCCTGCTTATGCTGCTGCCAACTCCAGGGTGTGCCTTCCAGCTAATGTATGTGTTCCTGCTGCTGCCAACTTCAGGGTGCCTTCCAGCCAATTTCTAGGTTCCTGCTGCTGCTGCTTGCAACTCCAGGGTGTGATTCATCCAATTTTTGGGCTCCTGCTGCCAACTCCAGTGTCTCTTTAAAGTAATGTTTGGGCTCCTGCTGCTGCTGCTTGCAACTCCAGGGTGTGATTCATCAAATTTTTGGGCTCCTGCTGCCAACTCCAGTGTCTCTTTAAAGTAATGTTGGGGCTGCTGCTGCTGCTTGCAACTCCAGGGTGTGATTCATCCAATTTTTGGGCTCCTGCTGCCAACTCCAGTGTCTCTCTCAGCCAATTTTTGGCCTGCTGCTGCTGCTGCCAACTCCAGGGTGTCTTTCAAGCAATGTTTGGGCTCCTGCTTATGCTGCTGCCAACTCCAGGGTGTGCCTTCCAGCTAATGTATGTGCTCCTGCTGCTGCCAACTTCAGGGTGCCTTCCAGCCAATTTCTAGGTTCCTGCTGCTGCTGCTGCTGCCAACTCCAGGGTGTGTCAGTCAATTTTTGGGCTCCTGCTGCCAACTCCAGTGTCTCTTTAAAGTAATGTTTGGGCTCCTGCTGCTGCTGCTTGCAACTCCAGGGTGTGATTCATCCAATTTTTGGGCTCGTGCTGCCAACTCCAGTGTCTCTCTCAGCCAATTTTCGGCCTCCTGCTGCTGCTGCTGCTGCTGCCAACTCCAGGGTGTCTTTCAAGCAATGTTTGGGCTCCTGCTTATGCTGCTGCCAACTCCAGGGTGTGCCTTCCAACTAATGTATGTGCTCCTGCTGCTGCCAACTTCAGGGTGCCTTCCAGCCAATTTCTAGGTTCCTGCTGCTGCTGCTGCCAACTCCAGGGTGTGTCAGTCAATTTTTGGGCTCCTGCTGCCAACTCCAGTGTCTCTTTAAAGTAATGTTTGGGCTCCTGCTGCTGCTGCTTGCAACTCCAGGGTGTGATTCATCCAATTTTTGGGCTCCTGCTGCCAACTCCAGTGTCTCTCTCAGCCAATTTTTGGCCTCCTGCTTATCCTGCTGCTGCTGCCAACTCCAGGGTGTCTTTCAAGCAATGTTTGGGCTCCTGCTTATGCTGCTGCCAACTCCAGGGTGTGCCTTCCAGCTAATGTATGTGCTCCTGCTGCTGCTAACTTCAGGGTGCCTTCCAGCCAATTTCTAGGTTCCTGCTGCTGCTGCTTGCAACTCCAGGGTGTGATTCATCCAATTTTTGGGCTCCTGCTGCCAACTCCAGTGTCTCTTTAAAGTAATGTTTGGGCTCCTGCTGCTGCTGCTTGCAACTCCAGGGTGTGATTCATCAAATTTTTGGGCTCCTGCTGCCAACTCCAGTGTCTCTTTAAAGTAATGTTTGGGCTCCTGCTGCTGCTGCTGCCAACTCCAGGGTGTGTCAGTCAATTTTTGGGCTTCTGCTGCCAACTCCAGTGTCTCTTTAAAGTAATGTTTGGGCTCCTGCTGCTGCTGCTTGCAACTCCAGGGTGTGATTCATCCAATTTTTGTGCTCCTGCTGCCAACTCCAGTGTCTCTTTAAAGTAATGTTTGGGCTCCTGCTGCTGCTGCTTGCAACTCCAGGGTGTGATTCATCCAATTTTTGGGCTTCTGCTGCCAACTCCAGTGTCTCTCTCAGCCAATTTTTGGCCTCCTGCTGCTGCCAACTCCAGGGTGTCTTTCAAGCAATGTTTGGGCTCCTGTTTATGCTGCTGCCAACTCCAGGGTGTGCCTTCCAGCTAATGTATGTGCGCCTGCTGCTGCCAACTTCAGGGTTCCTTCCAGCCAATTTCTAGGTTCCTGCTGCTGCTGCCAACTCCAGGGTGTGTCAGTCAATTTTTGGGCTCCTACTGCCAACTCCAGTGTCTCTTTAAAGTAATGTTTGGGCTCCTGCTGCTGCTGCTTGCAACTCCAGGGTGTGATTCATCCAATGTTTGGGCTCCTGCTGCCAACTCCAGTGTCTCTTTAAAGTAATGTTTGGGCTGCTGCTGCTGCTTGCAACTCCAGGGTGTGATTCATCCAATTTTTGGGCTCCTGAAGCCAACCCCAGTGTCTCTTTAAAGTAATGTTCGGGCTCCTGCTGCTGCTTGCAACTCCAGGGTGTGATTCATCCAATTTTTGTGCTCCTGCTGCCAACTCCAGTGTCTCTTTAAAGTAATGTTTTGGCTCCTGCTGCTGCTGCTTGCAACTCCAGGGTGTGATTCATCCAATTTTTGGGCTTCTGCTGCCAACTCCAGTGTCTCTCTCAGCCAATTTTTGGCCTCCTGCTGCTGCTGCTGCCAACTCCAGGGTGTCTTTCAAGCAATGTTTGGGCTCCTGCTTATGCTGCTGCCAACTCCAGGGTGTGCCTTCCAGCTAATGTATGTGCTCCTGCTGCTGCCAACTTCAGGGTGCCTTCCAGCCAATTTCTAGGTTCCTGCCGCTGCTGCTGCCAACTCCAGGGTGTGTCAGTCAATTTTTGGGCTCCTGCTGCCAACTTCAGTGTCTCTTTAAAGTAATGTTTGGGCTCCTGCTGCTGCTGCTTGCAACTCCAGGGTGTGATTCATCCAATTTTGGGCTCCTGCTGCCAACTCCAGTGTCTCTTTCAGCCAATGTTTGGGCTGCTGCTGCTGCTGCTTGCAACTCCAGGGTGTGATTCATCCAATCTTTGGGCTCCTGCAGCCAACTCCAGTGTCTCTTTCAAGCTATGTTTGGGCTCCTGCTGCTGCTGCTTGCAACTCCGGGGTGTGATTCATCCAATTTTTGGCCTCCTGCAGCCAACTCCAGTGTCTCTTTAAAGCAATGTTTGGGCTCCTGCCCCTCATAGTGATGCCACTTCAACTCTCTGCAATTTTGCCGCTCTGCGATTCTATTAGCGATGCCTCTGATCTGCATGTGATATTTATTTACAGTATTATTTAACTAACCCAGCACGCATCCTATGCGTGTTACAGCAAGGCAGAATGGTTTACAACCTATTGAGGCTCTAGGAGGCTCAGAAATAGCCGTTTTTAATAGCGATTCGTCGCGAATAAATTCGGACTGAAACAAATTTTGTCGGAAAATTCGGCAAATCAGCCGAATCGAATTTTTCAAAAGTTCGCTCATCTCTACTAGCACACTTTTTAAAGAATGACACCAGGAAAAGGAAAAGCTAAGTAGGCAGGAGTGTTATTAACACTAAATAGGCTTGAAAGCTAATGCAAAACAGTTTAAACTGTCCCTGTCTTTATCTGTCACTGTCACAGGCTCTCTCCTTCTCTATCTGTCCCGCGCTTCTTCTGTTCCATCTATCTATCTATCTATCTATCTATCTATCTATCCCTCGCCCTCTCCTTGCCTGATCTGCTCTGGCCGCAATACGAATCGCGGTGATATTCGGAATCGTAACGAATCAAATATTTCATGAAATTCGTAACAAATTCTGGTTTGTCAGGATCGATTTGCTCATCTCTAGTGGCCACCACAATATAGCTTGTGGTGCAGGTCTGGAGAACGGTGAGAAACTATTTGATCATACACCCATATGGAACAACTGTGCTCTGAAATGCATGTATTCTTTTCATGGTGCTGACAGCTAGCAGGACAAGGGGTTATAATATCTGGGCCAGGTGATGGAAGAGGGTGGTGTTGTTCAGTTCTCTATCCTCCAGGCCAGATTGGATCTGGAGGGTGGACTGCTGTTTCAGTACATGAACTCCGACATTGTCTTCAGACCAAATTTAGAGAGGGTGTTCCAAGGTTGGGGTCAGTTACATGGAGGGAGGAAACTGATCTGCTCAGGAAGGGAAGGGAGCCATTTTCTTCTACTATGGGTCCCTACAGGAGGCTGCAGGAGAAAATGCAGCCCTTCTGATTAAGTGGCAGGAAAATATCCCTGGTTTGAGAGACAACGATTGGGAAGAGGCATTGGGGGTAACATTTAAGGTGTTTCCTGTGGCTAATATTAAACTGATCCAGTTTTTTATCCTGCATCAGGATTAACGCAAGGCCAGAATGATCAGTCAGCATTCATCTTGTTGTTCCAAGTATGTTGGGGGGGATGTTGATTTCTGCATATCGTGTGAGCCTGCCCCAGGTTACAAACCTTTTGGAGAAAAGTGGTGAGGATACCCTCTAGGGTGAGTGAAGTGAGTGTTGAACCCTTGGGACTCCCGTAGTCTCCCATAGTCAAACTTTCAGAGTTTTTAATTTTTCAACTTTTTTTTATATAAGGAAAATGTCTGCTATGTTTGTGTCTCATGTAGCTGCGGCTTAACAGTTAAGATTGGACACAGATGAGATGTTGTTTAAAATTTGCCACAGCAGTTACCTGTCCTCAAGTGCTTTTGACTATCCTGGGTTTGGGTCCACTTTAACATGAAATGTATTGTTAGTATTTTTTTCCAGTGCTTTGTATGTAATATTGCGTTCTGTCACTTTTTTTTAATTAAAAAATGTAAGTTTGTCAAGAAAATCATATTGTGTGTAAAAGCCCCATTTCAAATAAAATGCAGCCATTGTGGCGATTATCAAGGGTTGCATTTTTTTTTAAATGGCGTGGGGTCCCTCTTTCTGAGAAAAAACAGCTATGGGGGCTAATAGACCAGGGCATGGAGGCTGAGCGGCCAGCACCCATCCCTGAAAGCTTTTACCCCGCATAGCCCTCATGACGTGGGCACTTCAGCACCACCCTGGGCATTGTGGATGCAGATAATGGATTTGTGAAAAGTCACCCGCTGGCTTGCAGGTGACTTGCCAGCCCATCCTGCCATGTGAACTGGTATAGAGGTACCAGTTCACAAAGGATTAAATGTAAAAAACACACGCACTCAGGAATAAAAGTCTTTTTTTTTATTTTTCTCTTTTCTTACCTCCATTTCAACGACCATCACTTTCATCCCATGCCACACTGATTACTGTCAGCAGAAAGTGATCAGCAGAAGCTGGGCACAGGGGAAGAGGATCATAGCCCCCCACCCCCGTATCCGGGTTCCATCGATCACTCCTGGCTGCTGACTCGCTGGCTGCCACTGGGGGCCTTTTATACTGGCAGAGTGAAACAATGTAATTTCATAAAAGCCTGTGGTGGGCAGTGAGCTGTCAAAACCCACCATGCAGGGCAGGGAGTGGGCGTTCTCTGCCTCCTGAAGACTTGGAAGGAATCTGATGCCTCCCTCCTGGGTGAAGAGGGGGCCCGGGTGCTGTATCCTGGATGGGTTGAGCATTTTTTTCCCAGCAAACCCAATTAAATGGCAGCCATGTAGATTCTATGCACTTGGCAGTCAACAGTAGAAGAAGCAACACCGTAGAATCTACCTGCTTGGTTGCCGGCATGTCACTGCCCACGTGAGCGCTGGCAGCCCATTGCGGTGCTTGGTTACCCACAGGGGAGCGAGAGAAAGGTAAGATATATGGGCATCCTGGGGGTTTATGTGTGGGGGGCGGCTTCAGCATTCTGGATGCCGCCAGTCTGTCAGAAATTGGCAACACCTGCAGCCACCAACACCCTCACTGCGTAGGGTGTTGGTCCGATTTAAAGTGATACTATAATCAGAGGGAAGTTTATGTTGTCACCTTCCAATCCCCAGCTAAGTGTCCAAAAAGAGTGTGTTCACTTTTTTACTAAACCCTTTGCCCAATATTCAGAAAAACACGAACTGGATGCAGTTGGCCATATTGATCCCTGGCTAAGCAGCCCCGGCCCCAGCAATGATGATTCAGTTTCAGTACACACAGCTCAGCAATGGGGAGCACTTCAACCTAACTGCCATTATGGTACAGTTTAGTTGTAACTAATTAGCATATGTTGCAACATTCACCATAATACTCCTGTTAGTCTTTTTACCAATAATGGATAAAGGCTTTAGTAAAAAAAAAGACATAGGATGTTTTGTGGCACTGGACTGGAGATGGGAGGTGAGTATAGTATCACTTTAAGGACATTATTTTGGCACAAAAAAATGTACACTTTTAAAAATGTCATTGAAAGTGGAGATTCCCTTTTAGTGGGAATTTCCTGGCATAACTCTGCTTCACTTCCTTTTCCAATTTCCCTATTTCATTTGCCCTATAAAAGGCCCCTCCCTGTGGTGGCCAGCAAGCTGTGCATAGAACAGGGAACATGTGTCCGCTGAAGATTGAGGAGGAATTGGTTGCCGCACCCAGGTGAAGAGGAGACCCCTGCCGCTGGATCCTGGACAGAGATGAGTGGCATTTTTTTAGGGGGAGCTGCTAACCCAATTAAATTCCAGACACTCAGGTTCTACAGGCTTGGCAGTTAACTGTATAAGAAGCCACACCGTAGAATCTATATGCTTGTTTAAAGGCTAAGTCCACTTTCAGTTAGATTTTGAAAGTGTATTTTTGCAAAAAGAATGCCCTAAATGTGCTGAGCTTATCTAGTGTTTACATCGTATGCTGCTATAGCTGCCGTTGAGGTGAGGGAGCTCACTCAGGCTAACACATGCCAGCAGCAGTGTTCTGTGGGTACAGAACTCACTCCTCTCTTCCTGGGGCAAGAGTATGGCGGAGCGGGCGGACAGATTATTGCCAGGGGCTGCCATAAACCCGGCGGTCATGGTGCATACTGGCACCAATGACATAGGAAGAAGTAGGTGGAAGGTCCTTAAAAATGATTTTAGGGATTTAGGCCAGAAGCTTAAGGCAAGGACCTCAACTGTTGCATTCTCAGAATTACTACCAGTACCAAGAGCCACACCAGAGAGGCAACGGGAGATTAAGAGGGTAAACAGGTGACTCAAAAATTGTAGTAAAAAGCAGGGGTTTAGGTTCTAGGCTCAGTGGGGAGGGTACATCTGTTCTGGAGGAGATGATGGCTAAAAGGTTGGAAGAGTGTTTAAACTAAGTACTGGGGGGAGGGTAAAAGCATTTACAAAGGGGAAGTTAGGATAGAAAGTGACAGTGGGTGTAGACATGAAACTGAGGGTGGAGAAGGGGAAGGGTTAGTACATCTAGCAAGAAAAAAAGCAATATAAAAAATTACCATAAGCATTTGAAATGCATGCTTGCAAATGCTAGAAGCTTGACAAATAAAATGGATGAACTAGAAATGTTAATAACAGAAGAACAATATGACATAATGGGGGTAACTATGGCTGGATGAAAGCTATGACTGGGAAGTAAATCAACAGGGCTGCTGTGTATTTAGGAGAGACTGTAAAAAACACAAAGGAGGTGGAGTCTGCTTAATTGTAAAATCCTCTTTACTGCCCACTCTGCGGGAGGATATATATGATCATGTGGAGTCTGTACGTAGAAATACATGGAGGGAGAAACAAAATGAAAATACTGATGGGGGTTTGCTACAAGCCTTCAGATATATCCGAATCCACAGAAAACTTGATGTTAAGGCAAATACATATAGCCACTAAATTAAATGAGGTAGTTATTATGGGGGACTTTAATTACCCAGATATACCCCTCGATTCAAAGAGCAAAAGTTAATTGATTTCGGATCGAGATTCGTAAGTTTGGGTGGGTGTTAGTCATTTTTTCCTGTTTTTTTGGCCATTTCCGACTCGCACGAGCCTACGTACGAATTCGTATATGCTCTTACGATCATCGGAAGTTCGTTCCTAAATTTTAGGATCAAAACGTAAAACTTAGGATCAAATCCTAAAACTTAGGATCAAAACGTAAAACTTAGGATAATCGGATGTGTTTAGGTGTGATTCAGAGAGCAGTTTTCCAACCTCTAAATACGTTTTAAAAGAAAGCCACTGCCGACACCTTTTAGCAGTCGGATTGCTGTTCTTGAACAGGTTTTTTGGCTATGTGGAGGAGTCTGCGCGTCTTGAGCTCCAATGAACTGCATGTATCAGCATGGCCGAGGCCATAAATTGTATGGCAATGCATACCTGATTCAATACATTTCATGTATGCCTTATAAAAGCATTTTAATGTGGACCTTAATTAGTCCTTTGCATGTAAACCTTTATTTTGCAATACATCCATATATTTGCGTTAATTAAAGAAACTTATGTCCTTTGTTATTTATTTTTAAATTGATGTACTAGAATAATATTTTTAGATTGAATTTATTGGTGTAGTTGTTTACCTTTGCTTTGTTTAATTATTTTAGCTCATCTTTGGTCAGATGCATCACACTTACTGAGGAGAGGAGAGCGGGATAAAGTGCAGGATGTGGGTTACTGCTGTATTTTGCACAGACACAGCAGAGCTGGGGGCACGGAAAGGTCAGAAATCAAAGAATGCAGAGCAACACAGTCACAAGGCCCTTTCTGTTTGCAGGCTGCCCGATAATACCTGACCCGCCATCTTGGCTGTTTCTAGACACTCATAACATGCAGAAGTTGCTGGGTGTTTTTTTATATTTGAGAGCAATCTGTATGGAGAGGGTGTGGGTAACCACACACAAAATTTTAAGTTGTACCATTTGAAGCCAAAATATTAAAATTAAATCCACAAGTAAAAAATGCAAGTTAACTAAAAATTAAACAAAGTAAGATTTACTTATGCAAATGCATTCATTAATGGTTGGTTACTACAAAATGAATGAAATAAAGAAAAATAAAAGACCAAATATTTAGAATGCACTTTAATGAGGTAAGTTTGTAGTGCTTAGCCGCAAGATCAGAAGGATTTACGTCCAGACAAAAAAGGAAAAAGGGCAAAACCAATGTTGCAACCTGAGAAATGAAACGGAAAATTCAGGATGGAAACTGACATAGGTCTGATTCGCGAACTGCCATACGAACGGACGTACATTTTAGGATAGAAACGTATTAGCTTATAGAATCACTCGCAAGTTCATATGAACGCACGAGCGTACGGGAAAAATAGGATGATCGGCACCAAAATCCAAGCTGTTACATGTTTCTTTGAATCGACCCCATAGACTGGGAACCTGTGGATCCCATAAAAGTAGAAGCTTTTAATCTAAAACAAAAGATGGCTACTTTTCCCAACAAGTACAAGCTCCAACATGGGGGAGAGCCATATTAGACTTAATACTAACTAATGTACCAGACAAAGTAATAAAGGTACAGGTTGGGGGACACCTTGAAAACAGTGATCATCATATCGTTAATTTCCACTTAGCAGTCACTAGGGTGCCTTATCAAGAAACCACAAAAACAAAGAAATTTTAAAAGGCAAAGTTTGTCCAACTTAGAGATGCCCTAAACTGCATTGGCTGGGAAAATGTCCTTAAAAACAAAAGCATGGGCAGGAAATTGGATACTTTCAAAGAAATCCTTAATTTTCATTGTGATAGATATATACCTTACAGGAATAAAAACAGTGAGAAACAAGTGTAAACTGATGTGGCTAAACAAAAAGGTTAGGGGGGCAATAAACAACAAAAATAAGGTATTTAGAGGCGGCGCGGCTTGGCTATGGCGGAGTTAACACACAAGTGTGGGAGCTCTGCACTTAACTTTAGCAAACGAGGATATTCCACATCCCAGAACAGGCATTTGAGGACATGTCCAGGCACAGGAAGAGCCGCCTGGCATCAGGGAGCAGCCGATCGGGCAAAATCAGCAAGTTCTTTGCTGCAGCCCAGAAAATAGGTTCCAGCGAGGAGCGCACCAAGATGGCAGAGGAGGAGGCGGAAACACGGATGCAGCAAGCCGGAGAGGAACGGAGCCCAGACTGTGACTTGGGGAGCCCGGGTGGTGCTGCACCCTCATCCTGGGGACAGAGGGTGTTGGGCGTCCTGTCATCGGGAGCGGAGGGGTCAGCGGAAATGCCCCCCGAAGAAGATGCGGCACAGCAGAGAAGGGTCGCGGCGCGGCATGAGAGAGTGGCCGCCGCCTCCAGCGGTGGCTGTCAGGTACGCAGGAGCGAGGAGAGTGGGGAGGAGCAGATCGGAGCCCCGCTGGCTCGGCTCAAAGCCCCGTCATCGGTGGTGCGGGAGGGGAGAGAAGAAGCAAAGCTATGCAGCCTCCCGCACACTGAAATGTGCAGCGGCGAAGACACAGAGGCGGAACTGGAGGGATGGAACCGGGGAGATGACCCAGTGGCTGAAGGGGAAGGGGTGAGACACACAACAGGCAGGCAGGGGAGTAGCAGAGACCCTGGGCCCAGAGAGAAACAGAGGGAGGTGGAGATGGAGGGCCCTCAGCCACAGCCAAAGGCAGAGGCAGAAAGATGACGGGCCACATCAAATTGACTACCTGGGCACAAACAGCGAGGAGCAAGATCCAGGCTCACAGGAATGAGCGTGACAGCAGGTAGGGGTCCTGGATTGACTGTAGCAACTCAGAGCAGGAGCTCATCGATGGTCGCATCAGCAGAGCTGCACCCCCCCCAGTAGCAATCTAGCTAGTTCCAGCGAAGATGAGGGGTGTGCCCATGATGTCGTCGAGCTGATCCCCCTGCATAGGGGCAAAGCCCCCCTTCCCTTGGGGTAACCCAGGGGGCACCGTTTAGAGAGAGTCTGCTCCTGCCCAATTATAGAAGACTTGTGCTCCATACATTGGACAACGAAGAAAGTCGGTCGGCCGCCGTGAGGAGCCCAGCGTTTTCAGACGAACCCCTCAGCCAGACCTCTCTGCCATCCCTACAATGCCCCACTTGGTCTCAGGCCACGGCGGATTCTCCTGACCCCCCAGAACGCAGAGCCCTACCCAAGGAGCAATACAATATCGACACACTACTAAAGTTTTTGCCTTCTCTGAGGGACTTTGAGAATTATATTAATAGAATGAAATCCCTACTGAGAAGAGAGCTTGAAGAGGTTATGAGATCAGTTTCTGAGGTATCTAATAGAGTGGGCACCCTGGAGCAGCAGCAGACTACTACAGAACAGCGACTGGGCGCACTTGAGAGGGCGTAATCAACGCTACAGCACCTATCTATTGGATTCTGAGAATAACAACCAATACTACCATCACCAGAATATTTAACGACATCCTGGGCAAGCCCCCTGATGAGCATTTCGAGTTCGACAGAGTGCACAGAGTGCCTGGCCCGAGCTCCGCCGATCCTGCCAGACCAAGAGGTGTGGTGTGCCGTGTGCACTTTTACAGAGTCAAGGAAGAAATTAAGAGACGGGCCTAGGACAGAGGGCCCATTCCCCACAATGGATCACGGATAACTTTGCTTCCCAACTTGGCTAGGTGCACTCTCCAGATGCGCCGTGTCAGGAAACCACTGTTGGAAGCCATCAAGTCAAGTGGTGCGACATACAGATGGGGGCATCCTTTCCATCTGGTGGTCACAAAGAGAGGTCGCCCTCGATCTCACGCAAAAGAGTGCAAAAAAGTGCACTTCCTGACCTATGACCGTAGCCTTCCATCTTCCCCCAGTAGGTCAATTTGATTACTCCATCTGAAGAAATAGCCAACATTAGCACTAGCATTCTCTTGTTTTTTTTTTGTCAAAACCTTTTGCTGACACCCCCTTCCTCGTTCGCTTCTTTTTTTTTTCTTTCTTCTATTTCCAGCCTTCTTGTACTTCATCCTTCCGCCCTCCCCCCCATTCTTCCAACCCTACCCTTGTCCATTAGTCACCCTTACCCCTCCTTTTTTTTTCTCTTCTTTTTTCTTTTCTCTGTGGTGGGGGCAGGGGCGTGTGGGTAATGGCAGAATTAATAATCGGCTCCTTTAATGTAAAGGGATTGAATATCCCAGAGAAACGTACACAAGTGTTGTATGATATGCATAGGCAAAAGGTAGCTATTTTACTTCTCCAGGAGACTCATTTTAAAGTAGGACATATACCAGTTATCAAGAATCGGTACTATCCCTCCTGGCATCATGCTCCCAACCCCAACATTAAGGCAACCGGGGGCTCGATTGCCATACACAAATCTCTTCCCCACAAAGTGATAGATCTCGAGGTTGACCCAAATGGGAGGTACATATTTCTTAAGATTGAATTGTTTTCCAGGATGCATACTGTAGACAACATTTATGCCAGGTTAGTTTTTGTGTGAAAGTGCCTAGGACAATGGCAGAATTCTTGGAAGGTACACTCGTGGTTGGGGGAGACTTTAACATTCCCCATGCAACCAGAGTTGGACACCTCCTCTGGTGGGTCGGCGGTGTCCCTGAGCAAGAGAAATAGGCTGGATTCCTGGTGGGTTCTACACAGACTAGACAAGGACTTTTCGTTCGAACTCGAGTTCGTACTCGTCCGCTAGAAATTCATACAGCAGAATCGATTACCTCTTTCTTCAACACCATGCCATGGATCGGTTGGATATTGTGGTCGGACCATGCTCCAGTCTTCCTGTCAGTGGCTTTGCCCGGACTCTACCCTAAAAGCTGGAGTTGGAGGCTTAACAACAACTTGCTTGGGGACACTGCGTGCTGGTCCGGGGTAAAGGAGGTCATTTCAGAGTTTTTTAGGAATCATGAGCAGGACCCAACACCTCTGCCGTACAAGTGGGAGGCGCTGAAATGTGTGATCAGAGGCGAAATTATCAAACATGGAACCAGACTGAAAAGTGAATGAGCCTCCTTGATATCCCACACCTTGCAGCAAATCCAGGCCCTGGAATTGGATCATAAAAGGAATCCATCTAATGCTATACTCCTGGACCTGATGAAGGCTAGATATAAGCTGCAGAGATTGTATAATCAGGCTTATATGAGGTTCAGAGAAAAACAGAGGGTACTGTATTACCACTCTTCAGATAAGTGTGGGCGGCTGCTCGCCAGGGCGTTGCATCCGAGGTTCGCGGCCACATACATTCCCAATATCAGTGGGCCACAGGGTTGGGTCGCTGTAACACCCTCCCAAATTGTGGACAGCTTCAGAGACTATTACACTCGCTATATAATTTGGGGCAGGGTTGTGACAACTTGAGCTGAGCCACCGGAGGCTGTTGTGACTTATGTGCACAACATGCCCCTTCCCTTGAAACCTGAGAGGGAGGCAGAGGCTCTGGAGGAATCTTTTTCTGAACAGGAGGCAATAAAGGAGATGCCACAGGGCAAACGACTTCATCCCTAAATTCTACAAGCAATTTGGGTCCGAATTAGTTCCTTTCCTAACTAAGGTCTTTAATTCTGTTGGACCAGAGTGCGGGTTTCCTAGACAGTCCCTGGAGGCAATAATTTCGGTCCTCCCTAAGCCAGGAAAAGATCCATCGTTATACAGCAGCCAATCTCCTTGATAAATGTCGATATCAAATTATATGCCAAGATTTTGTCCTCCAGGCTCGGGTCACTTCTTCCAGGCCTGATAGATCTGGACCAGCCTGGATTTGTACCTGGGCGGGAGGCACGGGACAACACCAATAAGCTTTTTGACTCAATAGCACCTTTCAAGGCGGAAAAGACCCAGGCATGACTCTCGATGGACGCGGAGAAGGCATTCAATAGGGTGGATTGGATGTTTCTCAGGGCATCCAACAGATTGGTGTTGGCCCGATACTCCTGTCCAGGATCCTGGCATTGTACTCTGAACCCACAGCAGAGGTGAGGGTGAATGGACTTCTTTCCCCTTCTCTTAGGATTAGCAATGGCACGTGACAGGGTTGCCCACTGTCCCCGTTACTGTATGTTATTACAATGGAGCACCTTGCTGTGGCCATAAGACAGAATTCGGACATTAGGGGGATAGCAATAGGGAAGCCTCTCTATATGCTGATGACTTACTCCTACATTTGACTGCCCTATTGACCTCGTTCCCAACGGCCCTTAAAGAATTTGAGACATTTGGTCGTGTAAGCAATATTCAGATTAATTATGCTAAGTCAGAGGCCCTTAACATATCCCTCCCCAGACAGACCGCAGAGCAGCTTAAAGGGAATTTTGCTTTTAAATGGCAACCTCACTCAATAAAATACCTCGGAGTGTAGATCCCCTCGGACCTCTCACGTTTATATGAATTAAAGTATTGCCCCTTACTTCTAAGGACAATAAATGAGCTGACTACATATGACAAGCGCCACTTCACCTGGTTCAGAAGGTCTAATGTGCTAAAAATGGACATCCTTCCAAAATTTTTCTATACCTTCCAAACAGTACCCATTCACTTAACTAGTAGTATCTTTAGGAGATTGAAGGCTACTTTTTTGAGATTTGTGTAGGGTACAGGGAAGCCCCATATAAGATCTAGTACCTTGACAAGGCTTGGGTCAGATGGTGGGGCTGGCCTTCCTGATCTAAAGACCTACCACGCAGCAGCCATAACACTCCGTATCTTAGATTGGGCCCTGAATGGGAATGTGTCAGGATGGAGAAAGCAATTTCTCCCGTGAATCTGACATCGCTACCTTGGGGGGGGGGGGGGGGAGGGGGTCGCTCCCCAGGCGAGTAAGGGAGTCTCTCCCATTCCTAGTGGGGCAATTCCTGCTGGTCTGGGATAAGATGACCAGACAGAGTGCCACAATAAATAAACCGGGGCCTTTGACCCATCTTTTCGACAAATATTCTTTTGAGCCAGGGGTACGGGTTAAGGGCTTTTTGGCGTGGGAAGCTTCAACCAATGTTACTATAGGTAGTATTCTGACGCCAAATGGACGAGATAAGGGAAAAGATCCCGGGACAGTATGTCTCATGGTTTCTCCACAGACAACTGACTACCTTTGCGACGACTCAAAATCTGGTGGAGCGGGGTAGACTACCACTGACACAACTGGAACATGTCCTCACACAAGTGCCTCCCAGGGATCATGCAATCACCGTTTTATATCGGACTCTTTTGGGTACATTCACCAGGATTCATACAGAAATGGGAGGAAGAGCTGGGGATATCTGTTTCGGAGGAGGAGCTCCCTAAAATATATTTGTTTACCCACAAACTAGCAGTCCTGACAGTAGCTCAGGAGAGGAACTTCAAGGTCCTCTCCAGGTGGTACAGGTGCCCAGCCGATTTAAGCAAGTTTGACACCTCATGTTCTGATAGATGTTGGAGATGTCTAGTGGGGCAAGGTAATATGGTCCACATCTGGTGGAGTTGTCCATCAATTATGACCCTTTGGGAGAAGGTCCTATCCATATATAACAGCATCACAGGGGAATCGGTGCGGAACTCTCCACAGGTGGCCCTGCTGTCCTTGCTTTCCGGTCCTCTTTCCCATGGCAAAAGGGGGGTCCTGCGGCATCTCCTGACGGCAATGAGAGTGGTCATCCCGAGGCTGGACTACAGGGACACCCACCTGTTGCTAGAGATATGGTGAGGAGCTCTGCAGTGGCCCCTGCCCTTGTGTGCAGTTTTGTACTCTTGTTTCCGTACGAGTTCTCGTATGCGTCCTTACTTACATCCCTGGTCCAAAAGCCGCCCCGTCCCTGCCCCTCCAGTTGCTCTTGTAATCCTATTCCTTGATCTCTCCCTCTCGCCCCTTGTTCCTTTCTCCCTTCCTTCCTTTTCCCCTTCCACTCTTTCCCTTCCCTTAACTCTTCTTCCCTCTCACATGTCCTTAATGTTCTGGGTCTTCAAGACCCTCCCGGCTCCTTCCTATGGCCCCTTGTGGACGCCCGGCTCCTCTGGGAAGAAAACTCTTGTGCGGCTCTGTTGTGAGATGGTCACTTCGCTCTCCCTCAGCCCTAGACCCTGGGGCCTGGCAAGAAGCCACACCTGGTTAGTGGGTCTGGTATAGACCGAGGGAAAAAGGGTGTTAAACCCACAATTAAATACCAAATAACATCTTGACTGGTTGCGCAGTTTGGAGTCCCATCTATGGAGGCGGAGCTGGGGGTTGGCTGAGGGTGGGGGACGGGGGGGAGTGTCTACTGATTATGGAATGTTATTAATGTATGTATGCCCATGGACATAGGAAATGACATATCTGTGATCTTTTGTCCTTCTGTATTATTGCCCTGTACTGTTTCTTTATACGATGTAAACCTCAATCAAAAGATATTGCACTAAAAATAGGGCATTTAAATGTTTAAAGCAGAAAGGGGCTGTAGAGACATTAAAAAACTATAAAGAAGATGTAAACAACAAATAAGGGCAGCAAAGATGGAGACAGGAAGACTGATTGCCAAAGAGCGTAAAACTAACCCCAAAATATTCTTTAGCTACATAAACAGTAAAATATACAAGGCTTAGGGCATGGGCCCCTGAAAGGCAAATAAGGGGCACCTATAGAGGGGAATGAGGAGAAAGCAAATTTACTAAACAACTTTGCTTCCATATTCACAAAAAAATGTGACATGCCGAGTGAAATTCAGGGGAATAACTAAAACCCTCCATTAAATGTCACTGGTCTAACCAAGGAAGAAGAGCAGCATCATCTCAAGCAGATAAAAATTGATAAATCCCAGGGACCAGATGGCATACATCCCCGTGTTTTAAGGGAGTTATGTACAGTAATAGACAAGCCATTATTTCTAATATTTGTAGATTCAATAATTACGGGGGCTAATCCGAGGGATTGGCTTTTGACAAATGTCAATATTCAAGAAGGAGTCTAAGGGGGAACCTGGGAACTACAGACCGGTAAGCTTAACATCTGTGGTGGGCAAGCTGTTTGAAGGTTTCCTAAGTGATATTATCCTGAAGTATCTTGGGGAAAATTACCTTATTACTCCATTTCAGCATGGATTTATGAGAAATCGCTCCTGCCAGACAAACCTAATCAGCTTTTATGAGCAGGTAATTTCAAGATTGGATCAGGCGGTCAATGGATATCATATTTCTTGACTTTTCTAAAGTATTTGACACTGTGCCACAAAAGATTGGTGCAAAAGATGAGAATGCTTGGACGGGGGGAAAACGTGTGCACATGGGTGAGAAACTGGCTTAATGAAGCAGAGGGTGGTTATCCAAGGTACGTACTCAGATTGGGTCATCGTTACTAGCAGAGTACCACAGAGGTCAACTCTGGGACCAATTCTATTCAACATATATATTAATGACATAGGGTACGGATGAAACAGTAAAGTCTCAATCTTATCAGATGACACTAAGCTGTTTAAAGTTAACACAAAGGAGGGCAGCAGGCAGCTACAAACAGACTTAGATAAATTGGAAGCATGGGCAGTTAAATGGCAAATGCAGTTTAACAGAGATAAATGTAAGGTTATGTATATGGGAAGGAGAATTCTGTGCCATTATTACATACTAAATAAATAAATGCTTGGTAAAACAACAATAGAAAAGGACCTCTGGGTTTTAGTTAACAATAAACTTAACTGTAGTGATCAATGCCAGACAGCAGCTGTCAAAGCAAACAGTATCATGGGGTGCATCAAAAGGGGCATAGGTGCTCATGACCAGAACATCATTTTACCCCTGTAGAAGTCACTGGTCAGACCCTATATGGAGTACTGTCTACAGTTCTGGGCACCTGTGCTTAAGAAGGTCATATCAGAACTAGAGCACGTTCAAAGGAGGGCAACTAAGTTAATAAAAGAAGTGCAGGGTCTAGAGTACCCTGAAAGAAGTTAGGTTTATTTAGTTTGGAAAATACCTGAGGGGTGATCTAATAACTATGTATAAATATATAAGGGCAATACAAAGATCTGTCACACAATCGTTTTATACCCTGGAGTGTAACCGTAACCCGAGGGCATCCACTAAGGTTAGAGGAAACGTACTTTCTCCACTGACATAGGAGGAGATTCTTCTATGTAAGAGCATTGAGACTATGGAACTTGCTGCCAGAGGAGTTAGTTATGAAGAATACAGTAAAACATGCTCAAAAGTAGCCTGGATGCCTTCCTGACATGTAATAACATTTCCAGCTATGGCTACTAGACCACTGCAAGGAGATAAACAAACTGAACTGAACTGAACTGAGACTAAAGTCTTTATTCAGCCTTACATACTATGGGGCTTATTCATCAAGGGATAGCGGCAGGTAGTGCCTCGTAGCGGCAGGCAGCATCTGGTGAACGCTGGGCACTGTACGCAATGCCATATTTATGAAGACGATTCTGGTGAGTGACTCTAACAGTGCCATGTAGCGTACGATTCATCATTACAGGCAGCTCAGCGTATTGCGCTACCTGTCGCTCTCCCATACATTTTCTTCTGTTTAAACAGAGCTTTTTGTTTTTACATTTTTTTTCTCTCAAATTATTGTGTCACCTCTCATGGCCTAGAAAAAGTCAATTTTTGAAAACTTTTTTTGATTTTTTATATTTTTATCCAGAATTGTCATTACAGGCCTGACATTAAATTAATTAATGTCACAATGTTACTACAATGTAATTCCATGTGTTTTTGCTTTGTTACTGGTGGATATGTGTTCAAAAACAGACTAGCGGTCGCTCTTAGCGCCTCTGTACAGACGCTCGTCTGCCGATAGCTGGCGCTAGTAATGAATCAGCCTGCCCGTTTCTTGGTGTACAGTCTTGGTGTACGTTGCCAATGGTAACAGATTGTGTATAGAAAACTGCTTCCATAAAACACACATTTTTTAACATAAGAAAATATTTAAAAAATACTAAATCAGCTCAGCACCTTGAGGACATTATTTTGGCACCCAAAATATATACTTTCAAGAATTCCATTGAATATCGACTTTCCCTTTAAGTGTTAAATTTCCTGCCATAACTGTGCTTCACCTCCTGTTTCGCTTTCCAAACTTTATATCTTGTAGTCGGGCAAGTTAGGTCCATGTTGTAGGTAACTGTTATGTGTGTATGTTATTTGTGTATTTCACTATGTTCACTGCTTTACAATAAATCCAATTTTATAATTCCTTCCTCTATGTTAGATGATTGCTGGTCACACCTTGTATTTATGACAGGGACAAAGGCTCCACTTTTGGGGCTCCACTGCTTACACACCATAACTTAATCGCATGATTCAGGGGATGTAGAGTCTGTGGTGGTATTGCTTAAAGACTTAACCCTTTAAGTGCCAGCCTACCTGCAGCATTTCCCACTCCCTGTTGCCAGACTGAGTTTCACTGTTTCGCGCTACACATGTTCAACTGTCATTTTTGAAAGGATTTCCAGGGATTTCCCAGGAAAATTATATATTGTTTTTTTCAACAGAGTCTGGGCTTTAACATGAAATGTCTTGTTTGTATTTTTTAGGTGTATTCTCAACATTTTTGGGTGAAATGTGTGAAAACAATTAAAAAAAATATATTTTTTTACAATTTGTAGAGTTTTTTTGTAATAAAAAATGTAAGTTTGTCAATAAAATCTTATTGCGTGAGAAACCCCAATTTCTCCCGGTTACAGCGATACCACATATGTATAGGTAGACACCCTTTCCTGCCCAGAAGCCTTTTATAGCTGCTGGATGACAAATGGTTAATTAAAAAAAAAAAATGACATAGGGTCCCCCTTCCCGGGGAGGGGGACCCCATTTTTTTTTGGATTTTTAAGGGTTAAAAACCCTTAAAAATCCAAAAAAAAAAATGACGTGGGGTCCCCCTTACCCAAAGTAACCAGCCCGGGACCAGCTATGGGGGCTTGTAGGCACAGAGTGGGGGGGCCAGCTTTGGTGGCCCCCCCACCCTGCAGCCTACGAGCCCACATAGCCTATGTGGGCCCGGGCTCTTCTGCCCCCCCCTGGCCTTTGGGGAGGCAGGTAATGGGGGTGCGGGGGTTAATGGCAAGCCACCCGCTAGGGCAGGTGACTTGCCACCCCCCCAGCCTTGTGAACTGGTATAAGGGGTCTCATGGACCCCTTACCAGCTCACAAAGGGTTAATGTGAAATAAAAACACCACACAATAATAAAAAGTATTTTATTCAAAAAAAAAAAAAATTTTTTAACTGTACTTACCTTCGATTGCAAGCTCTTGTCCCTCGCCGCTCAGCTGACAGATGCCTGTGATCGGCATCCAGAGAAGGAGAAGGCAGGAGATCAGAGGATCTCCTGTCACCTCCTTCCAGGGCACCGATCACCGGCATCTGAGAAGCTGAGAAAGCTGAAGCCGGTGATCGGGACCGGGATGATGTCATAAGCCCCGCCCCCAAGGGGGCGGGGCTTAGAGGCAAGATGGCTGCCACCATCGTGAAGAAGAGAGGAGAGAGCCTCCCAGGCTCTCTCCTGAAGATCGGTAAGTCCTGGGGGGGGATCGGAGGCCCCCCAGGTGAAGAGGAGGGACAGCGGGAGCCAGCGCACACACAGGTAAGTGAATGTCATTTTTATTTTTTATTTTTTTTTACAGTTAGCAGCTGCTGCTGCAGAAGCGGGGGGGGGGGCGGCCTATTCCGGGGGCTCTCCTGGAGCCATCCGACCCCCCACGGGGGATCGGATGGCACCAAATTAAAGAGGAGACCCGGCCGGATCCAACAAGGGGTCAGGTGAGTATTTTTGATTTTTATTTTTTAAACTAGAAGCGAGGAAAGTCAAGCACGTAACACCTACGGGCTTGGCACTTAAGGCCCAGCCAAGCCAGCACGTAGGTGTTACGTGCTTGGCAACAAAAGGGTTAAAGTGCTACAGCAGGCAAAGGTAGTTGTTACACCTTTATGTCGGGCTACATGTGGCACTGTCCTAAACTGTTTTCCATTTTTGAATTGAAAAAGAGATGGCCAAGATATCAGGGTTTATATGTTCAGCCTATGATATTCCCCCTTACATCCAATCTCTCTAATCAGAGACAGTATTGCTGACCCTCCCTCCACCTCCTTCTCCTCCAGTTTTACAGCCTTCATGCTGGCCAGCAGCAGGGAGAATCTACACCCCACTTAGCATGGATATCAGCAGTTGCCAGGGGCCTGTTTCTTCTCCCCCTGCCCCTCACATACGCTGGAGGGAGAAGAAACATGAGCGGCGCCTGCTCCCCCATCATTCTTTTCTTTCTACCGCCGATGCCAGGAGAGAGCTTACGGAGTGTGTGCATGCACTTTGGGAGTGCACACATGGGCTTTTGGGAATGTGCACATGAACTTTGGGAGTGTGTCTGGGAGTGCTGGTCTAGGCTCTAATGTTGTCTAGTAACAAGGGAAGAGGGGAGAGGCACAGAGTGGCTTATGCAAGTTCTAGGAGTCTTACACCCCATCCATTATGCTGATTATTATGCAGCATCACAGATCCAAGAGCCACTCCCATATTTTTCAGAAGAGAAATCATGAGGTGCAACGGTAAACCTTGATATCTCAGCCATTTCTTCTTTAATTTTAAAATATAAGAGTACCAAGCAGAATGGTGTAACAATTGCCTTTACGTGCAGTAGCACTTTAACATAAACCCTCAAGTCAAAAGCCAGTTCTTCAAAATCAAGTTAAAATCCCAGTCTAGGCACACACTAAGTTCATCCGACCTAGCCCCCCTGGGAACAGTGTAAAATGAGCCATTTCAAAGCATCTCAAAATTTCAGATTACATGTAAATGTGTTCTATGCAAAGCCACTTTCTTCTCTTCCATTTCATGGTTGTGGCTGATCTGGGATGGGCGTGTTATGGCGCAGCTTTATGATTCATGTTAATGCTCTGCTGTGATCAGAGAAAGCTGTGGGACAACTGTGGCTTGCTGTGCTCGCTCATGCTGAGAGCACCAAGGGACAGAGTGGCTGTTAGACCACTTTTCTGGATTGTCCTGGAGGAATAAAATTGAAAGTAGGGCAAAATGTTTAGTCCTGCTATGGCTTCTACCCTGCGAGGCAGAAAATGGAGGTGAGGTACATAGGACAGGCATCAGGAGAGCTGCTTATTGCTTTAATTGTTGCTTTTGGGTTTACAATTCCTTTCAGCAAGAACTTGCATTGATGAATATCCAAGTTTACATCAATGTCAATGTTACCTTGGATATTCTAATCTAATCTAATCTTTTAACTACAGTTTGGACTGCTGACTTGGTGGGCTCCTATTTGCTTTTGATTGGCTCCTTCAATTGCTCACAGAATTCTACCCTGTAATTGGGCAGCCTGCTAATGGCTCCCTTTCACCAAATACCAGTGAACTATCACACAGCACAAAGTATAATACACAATCTTAAATACAGTACCTCTAGAATTTTAAAACAATAACATAGTACATTTGGTCCCACAGACTACAAGTCTTAAAGGAAATGTCCACTTTTGTGGACTTTTTCCACTGACTGCAGACCGGTAGTGTCAACAGGCATGAGGCACCCCTAGCACCTGCCCCCACACACAAGGTGAAGGGGGTAAGAAAATAGTTGTCACTCTCCATTGTGAGTAGACATAAGACCGCTAAGTTATACTCTACTTTAATACATAAGCAACCGTATTTAAACATTACCAGGAAGGCAAGCCTGTGTAGAAATTACATGCTTTAAGATACTGTTGCTATAACATTTATTAGATATTGGGTAATTAGGCAATAACTGTACAGTGGTTTACAAAAGGCATGTATACATTTATAAAGGCCACAGCTTTTATCAACAACGCTACACAAGAAATCAGTCTATAAATATAAGAATAACACAACAGAGGCAAATACCATACTGCCTTAACATTTTTAGTCCAGACAAATCCAAGCAACTATACTTTCTGTGCTTTATAAAGAGCTCATTATCTTATGAACTGGTATAGAGGAAAATAAAGGAATGGCTGATATTAATCTGAAATAAGGCGGGGAGGCCGATTCATTAATAGCGCCAGGTAGCGCCAGATGAGCGACTGTAGCGTGATTTTTTCAGCGCCAGCCAGTATTCGCTGTGCTTGGCCGGCGTTAGCTTGATGACAGCGACTCAGTCGGTGTGCGGTAATGTTGAATACGGGCTGGGGGGTCGCTGTTTCACAGGTTCAGCGTTGTATGTGAGCGCCTGACAACGAATGGCCAGAGCGAACGGCTAGCTTCATATTCATTAAAAAATGACGCTCCGAATGTGCTGTCGCTGTCCATTCCTTGTTTAAACCCCAGAGCGCTGGCGGCGATGGGTATTAACTAGTTTTTAACCCCTAAACAACCATATTTTTTGAATGTAACATTATACATGTTTTTATAATCATTTTGTAATATGAATACATTAATCTCAGACCTGTTAGATCAATTCTGCACACATTTTTTTAAATTTTTTTTTTAAATTAAAAATAAATCCTAACATTGCAGAAGTGGTCTCCGAATTTTTGACATTAAAAAAAAAAAAAAAAAAATTAATACCAATTAATTAGGAATAATTATAGATTGCTCCATTGAAATGCATTGGACATCGCCAGGGAGCGACAGCTCATACCTGGCGCTGTGAGGGAATTTGCAGCGGCGCTGTTCGGTCCAGGCGGCTTCATGATGAATGCCGCGCTAGCCGTCGCTCTCGCCAGCGCTAGCCTCATTTTGCTTGATAAATGCGTCATTGTGACCGCCGCCGGGCGTACTTGAGTCGGTAGTCACCGTTAGCTGCCGCTACCTGGCGCTCATCAGACACTACCTGGCGCTAGCCCGTGATAAATAAGGGCCTAAATGTCAGTTATGTAAGCTCATCAAAGGTCAAATTTCCCAGCCTGGGACATCTGAGAAAAATGTGTTGCAGATCCCAGACTGCCGCTGGGGAAGAATCATAACAGTAGGGCCACTCGTTTTTCTGTAGAAGCTGAACGGAAATGTCAGACACTGACTTTAATGACAGGTTAGATTTGTGGTACCAAAGTGACAAGAAAGTCTTGTTAGACAAAGCAGACAATGGCAACGAAACTGGTGCCCCTAATTGTCTTCATTTTGGCTTAGCGAAGGTATTCTGTGCTTCTGCCTTCTTTAGATAAACTTCGCAAAAATCAGGGCGATAAAGAGCATAATGATAGCTGATGACTTGCAGAAACCTATATGAAAACACAGGTAATAAATTATTTTAGCTGTGCAGTTTTAAAGTGTTTACTGTGCAAGCTCAGCCCCTCGCCGCATCCCAAAATCTGTTTCTAACAAGGAAAGGGGTGAAATTGATAATAATATTGCAGCTGAGTCTACAAACATTTTCTCTAAAGCATATCTTTTTTCTTAACCTAAATTCTTAAAATAATGCATGTGGTGCAGCCACCATAGGGAGCTATGATTGTAACTGGCCTCCCAGATAAATTACCTGGTTCGGCAACTACAGCTATGGGACTGTCTTATACTTTCACCACTATTAGAAGTAGGGGGGGGGGGGCAGAGTTCAGCATTACCAAATAATCAGATCACCTTGAAACAATGCTGAGAACTGTTAAAATGTATTTTTAACAAGGGCATTAGGACATTCAAATTTGCACCCATGCTTGCATAACATGCAGTAGATTAGCATTGGGACAAAAGAGTAAACCATGGACTGCATACAGAGAAATATGATTTACAGTAAAGCATACATCAGATGATGAAAGCGAAAAGAAACACTTACGGTCAAGGGCTGACGAAGTGGCATCTAGTCTGCTAGCTATAAAAAAATATCAAAAACAGAAATAATAAGTTCATGCAATAGCGTGGCATAATAATACAACATAAACAATAGAAAATACGCTGTTTCAGGGTGAACTATTATAATTAATATTTTACATTGATCACTTTCAAAGATTTATTTATCTGAAAGCGATCACTAAATTGCTTAAAGCAATCCTGTGACAAATACAATAACTTAATTACATGTACTTCTTTTTATATCTTTAAGTAGATATTGTCCTTTGGCCTGGGATATATAATAAGGACCCACACTAACTGCCCTGCAGTCCATAGATATTACCCTATAACCTTTAGGGTCCCCCTGGACAAGGGTTTACTTTATCCTCATTTTTCATATCACAAGATGTATGATTGCTTAATGAATGTATTATCTGTATCAATTCATGCGATAGGCATGTCCCCATATGAAGGGCAGTATATTTTTGCTCCTGACTGGTTACCCTGCCCTTACCCTCGTGATTGTCAATTTTTGCATTATGAGAAACATTTGAGTACAAGCGTCCTTGTAGCAATCACTATAATGTGATTATATAATAACAGATTCTTCTTTCATGCATTTCCACTGCATGTTTGCCATTGACCTTAAATTACTAAATTTATGTTTGTTGGTTCAAAGAAGGGTCTCGCTTACCGGCAGTTAATTCCAATTGCAACGTAGCCACATTTTCTGATGAAGATCTGGCAAGTATTCTGGATCCGTTGCATTTCTGTATAAAAATATGCACAAGAGTCATTACTTTGCTTGCACACATACAGCAATTATTTTTCTGCCATAATGATGTGTGAAATTTATTAGAAATTGTTCATTGTATACTGATTTGAAATCAGTTTGAAATCCACTGATAAAAAATCTCTGAAAGCTCGCAATTGCTGCCCAAATATATTTCTGGACCAACAGCCCAAATCTCTGCACACTTATCCTACTTCAAACTTGTGATAAATTTTTATTTGATGGAGACATAGGCCCTTATTTAACAAGGGATAGCGACAGATAGCGACTGGTGAGCGGCCGGTAATGACGGGCCCCGCCACGAGAACGCCGGCTCCCCACCACAATCACACATTTATCAAGCCAATCCTGCTTAGCGACTGAGATAGCGCCATATAGCGACTCATTCATCATTATTCCAGCCTCAGCCCACAGCGCCAGCGTCCGACCTTGAACAGCGACAGGTATGACCTCTCGCTACCTGGCGCTCTCCAATGCATTTCAATGGAACAATCTTTAAATATTCATAATCAATTGTTATTAATTTTTTTTTTTTTTAAATGTGAAAAATTCTGTGACCACTTTTGCCATTTTAGATAATTTTTTTAAGGTTTCCAAAAATATGGTTGTTTGGGGGTTAAAAAACTACTTTTAACCCATCGCCGCCAGCGCTCTGGGGTTTAAACATGCATTTTACAGCGCAAGAATTTTTTGAGCGTGATTTGTTAATGAATATGGTGGAAGCCGGTCGCTCTGACCAGTCGCTATCATGCACTCCCATACAGCGCGGAACCTGTCAAATAGCGACTCCTCACCCAATATTCAACATTACGGCAAACCGACTGAGTCGCTATCAACTACCGAACAACGGACAAGCACAGCGACTACTAGCGGGTGCTCTGAAAATGCCGCTACAGTTGCTCAACTGTCGCTACCTGCCGCTGTTAATGAATCGGCCTCATAGTATCTGCCCATCCAGCACCAATTTCCGAGGAACTTACCATGCCAAGGCAGCTTTTTATTATATATGTTACAGGGAAGAAGTTGGCTTGCTGGGGTGCTATTAGAGCAACCTCTGTCTGGGCTTTATACAAGACTCATGTCTGCCCTGTATTAATGGTTGGCCTCAGTGTAGCTTCAATGCAACGGGCAGGCTGATTCATGGCTAGCGCCAGGTATTGGCAGATGAGCGTCTGTACAGAGGCGCATACAGCCACCGCTAGTAGGCGCTGTGATCGGCTATCGCTGTAATAGAGCGCCTCAGTCGCTGTAGTAACCTGCCCGGCATTGATAAATGAGATGTATGTTGGGCGTTCTAACACCAGTACAGCGTTGCAGGGAGCGAAAGGTAGCGGCAGCTCATTGCGACCGACTCTCAGCGACTCACACCATAGTCAACAAAAAAACAGACACACACAGTGTTGTGGGTCTGGTCGCTATATCATAGAGCGGTAGACACTGTGTGATTAAAGTCTGTTTTTGAACACATATCCACCGGAAACAAAGCGAGAACACATGGAATCACATTGTTGTAACATTGTGACATGAATACTTTAATGCTAGACCTATAATAACAATTCTGGATAAAATTATGAACAATCAAAAAAGTTTTCAAAAATGACTTTTTCTAGGCCAGACGAGGTGACACAATTATTTGAGAAAAAAAAAAAATAAAAACAAAAAATCTTGTTTAAACAGAAGAAAAGGAACGTCCATTGAAATGTATGGTAGAGCGACAGGAAGCCAGCGCTATATGCTGAGCTGCCTGTAATGATGAATCGTACACAACATGGCGCTGTTAGAGTCGCTCAAGAGAATCCACTTCATAAATGTGGTATTGCGTACAGTGCCCAGCGTTCACCAGGCGCTGCCTGCCGCTTACAAGGCACCACCTGTCGCTATCCCTTGATGAATAAACCCCTATGTCTGTCTTCATCTAGAACCATGTGTGTGAAGTTTCTCCAGGAATCAAAAGAGCTGTAATTGCATTTTTTTTACTCATCTACCCCTGATACTCCTTGTGCTTTTGCGATTATACTTGAAGATACCTATAGTGGGTGACTATATGGGACGATTTTTGCCTTACAAGAACGGGTATTTAAACAAAAGAAACGAGCAAATGTATTTTTCCTATAGCAGTAAATATGAATATATATATATATATATATATATATATATATATATATATATATATATGTAATGGTTATTCAGTGTGATTAGATTGCTCCCAACATAAGAATCAACAATGTTCTGTGGAAGTCATAAGGGGCCAGTGACAATACTAAACAAAAGTTATAATGGACCACGAAATGTGGAAACTGTAAGCGCACAGAAAAATGTGCTATACACTTTTGCAAAAGTAGCTTCAGCAACCTAGTTATCATACCATCACATGAAAATTACATTTGTAAAGAAAGGAAAATCCCTGTAAGGGACGTCTTACCGGAATACACTCCGAAAGACAGACTGAAATATCTGTCATTAGTTTAACAGAATCCTCATTTGCAAGCTTAAAGACTTTCAGTTTGTATCTTGCTTCAGTACCATTTCCAGTATTGATGATGTTAATAAAATCAGCGTACTCAGGATTTGGACAGCTAAATGCAATTAAAAATCAGATTTTAGTTATGCTGAAACTATGTGGCTTCATCATGATGTAACTTTGTTTTAAATGTGGCTTGACTAAGCAATGTTATCATAAAAATGAGGTTAAATACAATGTACAATAAATATACTCAGAAGGGGAATATAATCAGTCGAGAGAAAGGGAGCATGCCAGGCTGTCAGCCAGGGGGTTTCTGGAATCTGGATAGAACCAGTGGCACCCTAGAGCCATACCAGGCTACATACTCAATAACAATGACTTGTAGGAGTGTGACTAGAGCTAGTTGTTTCCAAAATCTGCATCCCTGCTTTCTATCGAAAAACTCTCTCCCTCCCCCCTTTGTCTTCCTAATATCTATGTGTTCCAATTCGTTATTCCATAATTTCTCAACACAACCACTCTATTCTCCTAAACTCTTCCATTCCACCAGGGTATTGCAAAAATGGTCGAACCACCACTTGTCCCTTGGAGCTCTTAGTGTACACAATTATCGCTAGCCACAGTGGTCCTGCAGTTGGCTCTGATCACAGAGGAACATTATCAAGACATTTAAAGCTGCCCCATGACATGCCCTTACCAGCTCAGCCATGCCCAGAAATAAAAGTGAAGCCAGTATCTTTACTTAGAATACACAAAGTATTTTCATATAATGAGAGATTTTGAGATGATTTGAAATTTTACACATTTCCTCTGGGGCATAAGGAGGGGATAAAGGTCATGTGTGGGCAGTGACTTTAAGGAAGTCAAGGGTGAAATGCAGATGCTCACGCACCCACATGCCTTATGCTCAAGGACTTAGTACACTGGTCCACCCCACTACTTTTTAGTGAAACATTTCCATTTCCTGTTTAAAAGACACAAGCAATTTTTACAAATGTTCTTCCTTCCAGGTTCTTGGTGTCTCTTATATTGGAAATGTTTGGTATATTATACATAACACTTTGATTAGCACAGCAGTCTCTCTGATCTCTCACAGGTGAGATATGTGGAAGCTGGCTGCTATGTATTTCATCCTACAAATAAAATGAATTGTTTGAGGATTCTGGGGATTCTTTCTGACATTGGCATGGCTTCTAATATCATGTCACATGATATATCTTTTGAATTCTAACTTTACTTATTGTAGATGAACAATCTGAATGAAAATATGGTCCCCATAGTAAATCGGCTGTGAGCAGCAGCATTGCTCGCTTCATTTTGCTCGCTTAATCTTTTTCTGTGGAGAGAGCAGCTATTCTGAGTGGAGTGGCCACTGCGTTGGGTATATGGGGAGCATGCATGCAGCCTTGTCCATAGTGTTTCCAGCTGCCTGTCTATCATACAATAGTTGTCAGACAATTGGTGTTATGTATTAGGGTCAAATGGAAGCACTGATTAGATGGCAATGGATGGGGCAGAATGAAAAACTCACAGTGGAATTAGGTCTTGTAAGTTTTACTTTCGTTGGCAGGAAGGTTTTACCCAATTTGGCAGTTGCCATGCTTGACTTTTTGATTTCCGTTTTCATATATTCTAAGTCTAATTATTTATTTTATTGCATTTTCTTTATCTCTAAAACAAGGCATGCTGACATCAATATGGGGTTAAATTCAAAAGAGGACACCAGCAAATATTGCAGTATTATCTTACCTATCTGGAGCAATTGTCAGGTTATACACAGTTGTGTCAATTAGGCCACTGACATAGATTCTCTCTAACTTAACTGAAAAGCTATTTGCATCGAGACTTGGGATACTTATTCCAATATAAGCATAGTCTTCCACATTTAATTCTGTGTTTTCTGTAGAGTAGACCTTTGTAAATGTTTCATCTGTATACAGTGCCATGGTTACAGTTAGAGTACCAGTGACCCCTGGTATGGCTATCTGGGTAGTCCTGAAAAAGACAAATACAGGAATGAAATACAAATGTGGATATATTTTACTCATATGAAGGTACTGCTTATTGCAAACTTCCAGTTCTTTCACAATGTTTAAAGTGGACCAAAAGTCAAAAAAAAAAATGTGAATAAATTGCTCCCCTAAATCCCCGCTCTATCAAAAACTATTTGTGAGGGTTTAACTCCATGCAGATGTTCTGGAATAACAGGCCGATTCTTTGCTGCAGGACTGCATGGGAGAAGCCATCTTGTCACACACATAAGCATGAGGGGAGAGCGGTGCCAGCAGCAGCCCACGCCAAATAGAAAGAGAGAAATGCCTCAGAAACAGGTGAAGCATGTGTATTATGTTATATAAACACACACACACACACACACACACACACACTGAATAACCAGTTGCTAGAAAGGTAGTATGTGTGTGAGGGGAAAGCTGCAACAATGTTTCTTTATCACTGTTCACTGCAGAATCTGGATTAACTGCACACCATTCAGTCAGTGTAAACATACCGTATTTTTTGCCCTATAAGACGCACCTGCCCATAAGACGCACCTAGGATTTGGGGAAGGAAAACTAGAAAATAAATATTCTAAGCCAAATGTTGTGCTAAAACACCCATTTACAGACAGTGTTGCGTTCCCCCATCCCATTCCCATAGGCAGTGTGGCATTCCCCCCTTCCTACTCCCCATAGGCAGTGTGGCACCCCCCCTCCCATATAGGCAGTGTGGCATTCCCCCCTCCCATTCCCATATAGGCAGTGTGGCATTCCCCCTCCCATTCCCATATAGGCAGAATGGCATTCCCCCCTCATATTCCCCATATAGGCAGTGTGGCATTCCCCCCTCATATTCCCCATATAGGCAGTGTGGCATTCCCCCCTCATATTTCCCATATAGGCACTGTGCCATTCCCCCTCCCATTCCCATATAGACAGCGTGGCATTCCCCCCTCCCATCCCCATATAGGCAGTGTGGCATTCCCCCTCCCATTCCCATATAGGCAGTGTGGCATTCCCCCCTCCCATTCCCCATATAGGCAGTGTGGCATTCCCCCCTCCCATTGCCATATAGGTAGTGTGGCATTCTCCCCCCTCCATTCTCCATATAGGCAGTGTGACACCCCCCCTCCCATTCCCCAGTTAGGCAGCGTGGCATCCCCCCTCCCATTCCCTGTATAGGTAGTGTGGCATCCCCCCTCTTCCATCCCCCGTATAGGTAGTGTGGCATCCATCCCTCTTCCATCCCCCATATAGGTAGTGTGGCATCCCCCCTCTTCCATCTGCCATATAGGCAGTGTGGCATCCCCCCCTCCCATTGCCATATAGGCAGTGTGGCATTCCCCTATAGGTAGTGTGGCATTCCCCTCCATTCCCCATATAGGCAGTGTGACACCCCCCCTCCCATTCCCCAGTTAGGCAGTGTGGCATCCCCCCTCCCATTCCCTGTATAGGTAGTGTGGCATCCCCCCTCTTCCATCCGCCTATAGGTAGTGTGGCATCCCCCCCTCTTCCATCCCCCGTATAGGTAGTGTGGTATCCATCCCTCTTCCATCCGTATAGGTAGTGTGGTATCCATCCCTCTTCCATCCCCGTATAGGCAGTGTGGCATCCCCCCTCTTCCATCCGCCTATAGGTAGTGTGGCATGCAAGAGGGATGGATGCCACACTACCTATACAGGGAATGGAAGAGGGGGGCTCTTCCATTCCCCGTATAGGTAGTGTGGCATCCATCCCTCTTGCATCCCTGTATAGGTAGTGTGGCATCCATCCCTGTATAGGTAGTGTGGCATCCATCCCTGTATAGGTAGTGTGGCATCCATCCCTGTATAGGTAGTGTGGCATCCATCCCTGTATAGGTAGTGTGGCATCCATCCCTGTATAGGTAGTGTGGCATCCATCCCTGTATAGGTAGTGTGGCATCCCCCCCTTCCATCCCTGTATAGGTAGTGTGGCATCCATCCCTGTATAGGTAGTGTGGCATCCATCCCTGTATAGGTAGTGTGGCATCCATCCCTGTATAGGTAGTGTGGCATCCCCCCCTTCCATCCCTGTATAGGTAGTGTGGTATCCCCCCTTCCATCCCTGTATAGGTAGTGTGGTATCCCCCCTTCCATCCCTGTATAGGTAGTGTGGTATCCCCCCCTTCCATCCCTGTATAGGTAGTGTGGTATCCCCCCCTTCCATCCCTGTATAGGTAGTGTGGTATCCCCCCCTTCCATTCCCCATTTAGGTAGTGTGGCACCCCCCCCCTTCCATTCCCCGTATAGGCAATAGCAAAAAAAAAAAAAAAAATGTAAACTCACCTTTAAATCCTTCCAGCTGTCCCCACCGTCTTCACACACAGTCACACACAGCGGTGGGCGCGGGCGACGCTCGAGCGTCGGCCACGCCCACCGCTGTATGGTCCGGGTGTCTCTGTCTGCTGGGGCCGTTGAGAAGTGACAGGGACAGTGCGAGCGGCAGAGGTATCGCCGCTCGCACTGTCCCTGTCACTTCTCCACGGCCCCAGCAAATAGAGACACCCGGACTATACAGCGGTGGGCGTGGCCGACGCTCGAGCGTCGGCCACGCCCACCGCTGCATAAGGCCGTGTGTTTGAGAGGAAGCGAAGGAGGCAGCTGTACCTGCCGCCTCCTCCGCAGCGCCAGCACATACAGGCGCCGCGGAGGAGGCGGCAGATACAGCTGCCTCCGCCGCTTCCTCGCTCTGCGGCGCCAGCACACACAGTGAACACCCGGCCTTGGTATAGTGGTGGGCGTGGCCGATGCTCGAGCATCGGCCACGCCCACCACTATAACAGGCCGGTGTCTGTGTGTGCTGGCGCCGCTGCCTCCGTCGCTTCCGGGACAGCGCGAGCGATGGAGAGGTGAGTAAACTTTTCCCTTTTTATTTATTTTTTTTTCAGCATTCGCCCGATAAGACGCACTGACCTTTTCCCCCCACTTTTGGGGGAAAATAAGTGCGTCTTATAGGGCGAAAAATACGGTATGTCTTAAAGTGTAAACATAATCTGAAATAATAAAATTCTTTCAGCTGTGCAGCAGAGCAATGAGTCATCACAACCGACGGCTTTCTACTAGAAATAAAAGAGAATTGCACTGATATATGATTTTGACTGTGGGATTGGATTTTTCAGGAAGCTGGACTCATGTATGTGGCACGATGGCAGCTCCCATGCAGCTATGCAGCACAGAGTCTGCCTGCTATTCCATAACATCTGCATGGGGTTGAGCCCTCTCAAATAGTTCATGTCACTGATTGCCAGAGTGAGGCTTTAGGGGTGAAATTTACTGAGCTTGCTTTTTTTTTACTTTTGGTCCGCTTTAAGTTACACAATTATGTTGGATTATAATTTAATAAACATGGATAAAATGCTTCTTAAAAGACAACTACCATTAAACTTGGAAATTAAATGTTATTAAATGTTAGACTATAAAAAAATAAATTACTTTAAGTTTCAAGTTTTTCTAAACACCTTTTCGTGTCAGAAAATGACTTCCAACCACTAAAACTTATGATGGGAAAAGAAACAAATGACACTTACCCTAGTTTGGGATTCAAGGTGGTATTAAGTGTAGCTTGATATTGTAAGGGAATTGTGCAGTTTATTCCCAAGGATAAAACATTTTTTGTCACAATGGGTGATAATAGAGGATAAATAGACAGATTATTGGAGAAAGTTGCATGGCTAGAGTTCAGCTGTGAAAAGAATTAATCTTTGTTTAACATCTCTCTTCACTGCATTTATTAAACATTTAAAACATGTATATATATATATATATATATATATATATATATATATATATATATATATATAGTTATCCTCTTGAATGCATAAGGTTTAAACATTGACTTATTTCAATTTTAATTTTTTAACTTTGATATCACACATGTTTCTAATTTTATGAGACATATAACAGTGCAGTTTTATTTTTCTCTGATGTTTCTCTAATGTCTATGATGTTCCCATCGGTTGTCACATGCTCCTCGCTAATGAGAAATCAGAGCATGAGAATGGGGCAGCTGTGTGAGCTGCTATACTTGTAGTTATGGCTCACTCAATTATAAGGAATGCAGACAAATAAATAGCTTTACTTACTGATAATTGGTTGCCACACGTCCCATTGACCAGAGGATTTTTAAAAACCACTTGAGCTGTACCATTTACTAAATACTGCTGGCCTATACAATTGGACTGGTTGCTTTGGATCAGTGATAGATTGGAAGCATTATATTTATTAAGTGGCAATTGGCATTTAGGAACATAAATGGCCATAGTCCCACTGGAGCATTCCACTGTTAGCAATGGAAATGGAGCTAAAGGACAAAAAAAAGAAAAAAATATGTTGAAACACATGATTAAAAGCAAAAAATAATACCAATTTTAAAACAAAAAATACTGCAAAATAAAAGCTTTTTATAAAAGAGTGGCTTTATGCCAAGCTTTCTCTTGCTAAACAAATCCCTCCCCTGCCTCCTGCCTGCACAATAGTCAATAAAGAAATCTAGTGCTGTCATTTTTCTGACACTCTAAGCTTGTACACAAGCCATGCTGGTATCCCTGAATGCTGAATTGGAGCACTTCTAAAAGGTTGTGGCAGGTTGCCAAGTCATCAGGCTCTTTTGGAGGAGCACCATTGTACTGCATCTTGGGATGCCAGCATTGCCAGTGGAAGAAATTGTACTGCCATGCTGGGAGTATATACACTTTTTTTTTTGTTGACAGGTTCATTGACAGGGGGAGAGTACCAATATATGTCCATTTTTATGTATGTTTTGCATTTGTGGTTTGCTGCATTTCACTGTGCCCTTCTAATAAATATTTACATGCTTTACAATTGTAATAAATATCTGTTAGAATTTGAGAATATCTAGTGTATTTTATAGATGATAGAAAATACACATTGGTCCTTTTTAAAATACACTATGAATGATATAAATGCAGTTTAATGTGGGTTTTAGTACTCAGCGGGAACCTTAAGTTGACCACGGTGGATTCATTGTAAAAATGTTAATAAAGCCAAAGTAAATGTAATCCGGTCAGAAATGTTGAATTTAACCATTCATTATGATCCGACCCAACTTTTTATGCTCCTAACCGCACAAGTAGTGTTATTGTTGTTCCGTTTTAATAGCATAAACACAGGGAACCTTATTTTAGAAGCTCCAAAGCTGATCCTATAGCCACAAAAATGATGCCAACAGATGCACATCATTAATTATTTAGAACAATAGCTTTTAACACACCCACAGGAGGTTGAAAAGCCGCCTTTAGTCTAATGATAGGGGAACAATACAGGAATGTGAGCCTGGTGGATCTATTGATTAATATCTAGCTATTGGTCTAAATCCTTGTGCTATTTTCAAATGGTGATTTGTGACTTGATTGATATAAATTGAGATTTGTGAGTTTGTGGCAATGAGGGTCATGCTAAATATTTGGTCAGAGTGACTTCCAGTGTGCATTGTGGTGTGGATTGCAACCTGCTTCTCGGTGAGCTTTTTAGCAATAACACACAAAATGCGCAAAAAAAATGTTTGACCTACATTTTCCCCAAAAAATTCACCTGTACGTGTAATGACACATTTTTTCAGTTTAGGTACAATATTCTTCCAGCGATGTAAGAATATATTTTTAAAGTTTGGAAACAAGAGCACCCTGTGGGTTATGCGAAATATTTCACCAATGTTTTCTGCATAGGCCATTGGGTTCTGTTGTTTCCAACTTAAAAACAAATATTCTTACCTTATTGGAAAAAAAGATGTAACTAACCTGTAAAAATGGCCCATTATATGTACAGGAGGGAAAAGGTAGAAAAAAATTTTTTGCACTTTTTTTGTGTCTAAATGCTAAAATGCTCCCCAAGATGCAGTCACACTGGCCAAATAATTAGCATGAACTCTCATTACATACACTAACATACACTTTAATAAACAAATGCATGAAACATTTTTCCTGCTGTAATACAATGTTAGGTATTTTGTGTTGAGAGGAGGTAGTAAAAATGTCTCTTCAGATGCTGGGTCGCTCCACTGCATCTCATGGACGTATCCAGTTATATATGATGGTCATATACAGCAGCAATCAGAATAATTTCTTTGTATCATAAAAAGTAATTTTTAAAGAGCTGATTAGTGGTGCAGAGGGGTTGGAAGATTTAGCAGTGCAAAAAGTTGCTTTTTTATTACCCAATTATTATGTCCCAAATAAAAAAATGCAAAACATGTTTGCAGTACATGTTTGCAAAGAAATCTGAGCTAGGTATAAAAGGAACACCGTACCTGATGAATTATACACTGCGCTGGAGCAATCACAGTTAGTGGCATCACATTTGATTTCATCTGCTATGCTCACTGAAGAAAGAAAAAGGCAAAAGGGATCACAATATAGACTTTCATCTAATAAAATCATCTTAATTATAAAATATATAGCGGTGCAAATGGCTGGAAAGTACCGTACTTTTCGCCCTATAAGGCACACTTATTTTTCCCCAAAAGTGGGGGAAAAATGTCTGTGCGCCTTATCGGGCAAATGTAAAAAAAAAAACTCACCCGTTCCCGGCGCTCCCGCGTTGGCTCTCACTCTGCAAGAGGCCAGATAAAGACAGAGGAGTGGCAGGCTGTGTCCCGGCCTAGCCACTGCGATCGCTGTCTTTTCTGACAGCAATAGCAGTGGCGGGGCCAGAGACAGCGCCCGCTGCTCCGCCATCTGCTGCCTCTTCCGGCTGGGGCACATGCGAGCACCCAGGTCAGGGCAGCAGGTGGGCGTGGCCTGCACTGACTCGGTGCAGGCCACGCCCACCTGCTGCCCTGACCTGGGTGCTCGCGTGTGCCCAGGAAAAGGCAGCAGATGGCGGAGCGGCGGGCGGGGCCGGGACACAGCCCGCCGCTGTTTCTTACAGCCGGATCCGTGAATCGGGTGGGCGTGGCCTGCGCCGGCGTTGATGCTGCGCAGGCCACGCCCACCCGATTCATGGAGCCGGACGCTCAGCGAAAGTGTCAGCGGAGAGGTGAGTTTTACTTTTTTTTTTTTCTTTACTTAAGCCGACTGGGGGGAAAGGGGGGTGCCACACAGCCTATGGGAATTGGGGGGAAAGGGGGGTGCCACACAGCCTATGAGAATTGGGGGGAGAGGAGGATGACACAGCCTATGGGAATTGGGGGGAGAGGGAGGTGCCACACAGCCTATGGGAAATGGGGGGAAAGGGGGTGCCACACAGCCTATGGGAATTGGAGGGAAAGGGGGGTGCCACACAGCCTATGGAAGAGGGGGATGCCACACAGCCTATGGGAATTGGGGGGAGAGGGGGATGCCACACAGCCTATGGGAATTGGGGGGAAAGGGGGGTGCCACACAGCCTATGGAAGAGGGGGATGCCACACAGCCTATGGGAATTGGGGGGAAAGGGGGGTGCCACACAGCCTATGGAAGAGGGGGATGCCACACAGCCTATGGGAACTGGGGGAAAGGGGGGTGCCACACAGCCTATGGGAATTGGGGGGAGAGGGGGATGCCACACAGCCTATGGGAATTGGGGGGAAAGGGGGGTGCCACACAGCCTATGGAAGAGGGGGATGCCACACAGCCTATGGGAATTGGGGGGAAAGGGGGGTGCCACACAGCCTATGGAAGAGGGGAATGCCACACAGCCTATGGGAATTGGGGGAAAGGGGGGTGCCACACAGCCTATGGGAATTGGGGGGAAAGGGGGGTGCCACACAGCCTATGGAAGAGGGGGATGCCACACAGCCTATGGGAATTGGGGGGAGAGGGGGATGCCACACAGCCTATGGAAGAGGGGCATGCCACACAGCCTATGGGAATTGGGGGGAGAGGGGGATGCCACACAGCCTATGGGAATTGGGGGGAGAGGGGGATGCCACACAGCCTATGGGAATTGGGGGGAGAGGGGGATGCCACACAGCCTATGGAAGAGGGGGATGCCACACAGCCAATGGAAATGGTGCGAGAGGGGGATGCCACACAGCCTATGGAAGAGGGGGATGCCACACAGCCTATGGAAATGGGGGGAGAGGGATGCCACACAGCCTATGGATGCCACACAGCCTATGGAAATGGGGGGAGGGGGATGCCACACTGCTTATATGAGGAATGGGAGGGGGATGCCACACTGCCTATATGGGGAATGGGAGGGGGATGCCACACTGCCTATATGGGGAATGGGAGGGGCATGCCACACTGGGTATACGGGGAATGAGATGGGGGCATGCTACACTGTCTATGGAATGGGGGCATCCCACACGGCCTATGGGAATGGAATTGGGGGAATGCCACACTGTCTGTAATTGTGCGTTTTTAGTTTAAAATATTTTTTTCTTATTTTCCTCCCCCATATCCTAGGTGCGTCTTATGGGCAGGTGCGTCCTATGGGGCGAAAAATACGGTATATGTTTTTTGCATGGCATGCACATCATAAGATAGCCATGTAAAAACAGAAGACTTATATATTGAATTAGCAATACATTTTTTCATCCCTGCGCTCTTTTGTTAGTGGTTATATTTTTAAAACTTACCCTGCTAAATTCACGCATGTCCGTGCTTACCTTCAAAACTTCAACAATGATCAGCACACCTCACCAAAGGGTGTCGTGGAGGCTGGTTCATTACTGTGGTAGGTATTGGCAGATAAGCGTCTGTATAGCGGTGCTTAGAGCAACCGCTAGTAGACGCTGTAAGTGGGTATCGGGCACTGTAACAGAGCGCCTCAGTCACTGTTGTAACCTGGCCTGCATTGATGAATGTGATGTATGTTGGGCGCTCTAATACCAGTACAACGTGGGAGGGAGCGAAATATAGTGCCAGCTCAGTGCGACCGACTCTCAGCGTTCCGCAACATACTTATCAAAAAAGGACACACACACAGCATTGGCGCTCTTAATCTGGTCACTATAGCATAGAGCGCCAGACGCTGTGTGAAGTCTTTGATATACACCAGTAACAAAGCGAAAACACATGGAAATACATTGTTTTAATACTGTGACATTATCACTTTAAACACAAGCAAATGAACGACCATTGAAATGTATGGGAGAGTGTCACTGAGCGAAAAGTAATACCTGGCGCCCTGTAAACCTAGAGCACTGGCGCTATACGCTGAGCCGCTGAGCCGCCTGTAGTAATACATCAGAAGCTACATGGCGCTGTTAGAGTCGCACACCAGTTTCGGTTTCATAAATTTGGTTTTGTGTACAGCACCCAGCGTTCACCAGACGCTGCCTGCCGCTACGAGGCACTACCTGGCGCTAGCCCTTCTTAAGTAACCCCCATTATAGAGGGGGCAGGTTAATAGATAATCTAAAGCCCAACTTTAAATGAAGCCTAGCACTAGACACAAATACCTATTGCATTTCTTGAAGAGGAAGTTCAACTATTTTGCAACACTCCAACCACTCCTCCCTCCCACTATGCTAAGCCCAATTTTGCCCTCCCCACTTGGGGCAGGCAATTTGCACGTAAGCTGAAGCTGGCACTTTGAGTGACAGGTCAGTCACCCAATCCCATGCAGCAATGTGACTGTACTGGTCTATCACTGGAGTCTACTGCTGCCATGTATAGCCCTGCTAGGCATCAGGGGATGATTGAAAAGTGACTTGTTTTATTGTTTAAAAGCCCAAATCGGTTTAAGCACAGAGGAATAAAGAGGTGACTGGTGGGTTACAAAAAGCTTGGACTTCAAGCGTTGGGAATTATCCTATTCACTTTAAGGCTCTCCTTTTGCTGCTTGAGACTGCATTTATACAGGTTGTATATAACCTGTACTTTTGAAAAGTTCGATTCGGCCGATTCGCCGAATTTCACAAAGAAATTCGGGTTCGGCCGAATCGAACTTTTACGAAGTTCCCCATCAAAAATGCCGGCATGGTGGGAGCCGGCCCGCTCCCACCATGCCGGAATTTAAAAAACAAACAAAAAAAAAAAAAAAAGCACTTTTGCCGGCATGGTGGGAGCGGGCCGGCCGGTTCCGCGCTGACAGCGGAACCGGCCGGCGGGCCGGTAAAGCCGGCCGGCCCGCTCCCACCATGCCGGCATTTAAAAAACAAAAAAAAAAAAAAAAAAGCATTTTTGCCGGCATGGTGGCAGCGGGCCGGCCTCTGATGACGCGCCCTCAGATGACAGTTGAGAGCGGCGCCGGCCTCCACGCTCCGGACCTGCAGGTAAGTGTTTGCTTTTTTTTTAAATGCCGGCATGGTGGGAGCGGGCCGGCCGTGCCCGCTCCCACCATGCCGGCAAAAATGCTTTTTTTTTTTTTGTTTGTTTTTTAAATGTCGGCATGGTGGGAGCGGGCCGGCCGGCTTTACCGGCCCGCCGGCCCGCTGACAGCGGAACCAGCCGGCCCGCTCCCACCATGCCGGCTTTTTTTTTTTTTTTTTTAATTTCAGGAAAAATTCGATCGACACGAACCGCAAAATATTCGGGTTCGTGCCGAATCGAATATTTCCTGAAATTCGGAGCGAATTCCGGTTCGTCCGAACCGGTTCGCTCATCTCTAACCTGTACCTATAATTAAGAATGTATATTGATTCATAATGTTTCTGAAGTTATAATCATTTCACTAGTCACTGGCTGCCATTCTTCATTATTCTTTAATGTAATAAATATTCCCTTTACAATAACAAATATTTTAAAATTGTGGTATTCCTTACCTGAGAAAATAGTGCAGAGTGCCAGAAAAAGCCTGAACAAGCCCGTCATTTTCTAGCAATAAAAATACAATTTTAGAGAAGCATATTCAACAAAATATATTTTACTTTAGAATCAGTTAATAGTATCAGTTATGAGTACAGTGTGCAAGGAAATATTGTTGGTTGTTAGACACACCCCTTTGGGTAACATGTACCCTCCTGCAGTACCAACTTCCCCAACTCAGCTTAATAGCACAGATGAAAGTATTTGCAACACAGGATAAAGAATGAAGATACTTTTCCAGCCCTAAAAATATGAACAAGTGTGAATTCTTAACTTTGGACAACTATAATTTCTCAGCGCTGACTTTTCTGTTTATTAGCAGTGTTCTTGTCTTATAATAACACAGTGCAAATGACTGAAGATGGATTAAAGTGAAGCTAAATATTAAAATTTAAAGGCACAATATGCTAATGCAAATTTAGGTTATATAGTGCTATGTATACTGTGCCACAAGACATGTACACATCAGAACCTGTTTATATTGTATTTATTATTAGTAACTTGCCTAAAAAACATTATCATACCTCATTGGGGCACATAGATAATCAAACAGATACATTTAAGAAATAGCTAACTTTTCCCTCACACAATCACAATTCTTTTTCCTCTGTTTTCAAAATGTTCCTCTCCTTTCTGTGCCCTCTGGAGCCAGGACACTCTACCTATCCTCACCTATTAGAAAATTCATACCTGTAAGAGCTCTTGTAAGAGCTCTAACCCCTGAATGTCTTTGATGCCCACCTCTCCCAGACATGTCAGATATTTAACTGCAAATAATAACTCCAGATTGAATTACCAATAAGTTAGGGATTGTTTTTGTATGTCAAGATTTGAAAAACCTATACCTAAAGGAATTATTTCATAAAAAGTTAGAAACAATTACCTTGGTAGGTAGGTGGATGATCCTAAATGCTATGCAGACACTGAGCATAGGCCCCTTTTATACAGTATTGCCCAGTGGGAGTGTGGTGTACCTCTATTTCAGTTAAAGCATATGGGTCAGCAAGGTGTGTTGTACCAACCCTAAACAAATAATGATAACTATTTATCCTCAGGGGATGTACTCATATTGCTAGGACGCATGTGAGCAATTGACGACAAAATTGCATTCATAATGACGGCATGTGCTAGCCTTGATTGCTAACTAATTCTATTTTTATTTATTACTGTAGTCATAGGTAAAAACCAAAGAAAAAATCTGCAATAAATATGATATATTTTTGTTCCATTAATTAATTAAGTGATTAATTTGACACAAGAAAAAAAAATACTCTTCTGTTAAGAAAAAATGCCAGTGTGGGGGAACAGTGAGGGTCATGCTAAAGATTTTGTGAAGCAAGTTTTCCTTTGGGTGTGCTTTTGGGTGTGAAAAGTGTGTATAGATATTCCTATCTAAGTATGTTACAGTTCTTTTTTCCCTTTACTGTGGGAAGTTGAGTGAGATTCGTGTACAAAAATGTTATTTAACCAATGTACATTAATTTTTATCATGTAGAATACATTGAGGCTAATTCATTACTAACGCCAGGAATCGGCAGATGAGCATCTGTACAGCGGTGCTTAGCACTAGTAGATGCTGTAAGCAGGTATCAGAGCGCCTCAGTCACTGACGGGACGCTGTAGTAATCAGTTTAGCAATGATAATGTGATGTGTGTGAGTCGCTTTAGAGGCACTGTAGAGGCATTCACCCTTATTCAATGCAGCGCCTGAGCATTCCAATGCTGCTGTGAACCCCTATTGTCAAACTATCAGCAGAGTTTTTTTTTTATTATTTACTATTTTCTTTGTTTTTTTTTATTATTATTTTCTTTGTTTTTTTAAATATGTTTAAAAAGGAAATGTGTTAGTGTATGTGTTAAACCTAGGTGTTTCAAAAAATACCTAATTCTGTGTGTGTGTGTGTGGAGACATACAATACTTTTATAAATAAAAACAAAATACACATCTATGTATAAAAATAAGGTTTTTTAATAATATTAAAAAATATGGCTAACAGGGCCTCAAACCGAAGCTGCACAGTGGCAATTTTAATGTCCCCCACCCTGAACCTTGTCCCACATCTGCAGCAGCATTTGCCTGGATTTGTGGACAAATTGCCACAGTCTGTGAAGCTCTTCCATGTAAGCTGTGGGAAAGAAAACACACAAGTACTACAGTCCTACAACTTCGGTATATCCCTATGGTTTTAATTTAAGCTTGATGTTGACCATAAACTCACTACAAAGAAGTTTTAACATATACAACAGGGCAACCTTTCATAAATTGTGATGGAAAAGTCAATTAACCTGTGGACCCATTCCACATTACCACCATAATAATACATCAAAAAGCTAAATACCTAAGGCCTACTTGACCACATGAAGAATTTAGTTAATATAGTGGCCAATGACCCCTGAGGCAAATGATTCTAAATATATGTTGATTGTGCTTTTACTAGAAGAAAATTTAACAATTGAGGATGGTGAAATCAAAATTTAGCAGGAGTGTAAATGCAGCATGTAAACTACCTAATTAACTGCTGCATTTATCAGGTAGCTTCAAGTTACATTAGCAGGGGCAGGATTGAGTCTTCATAAAATATTATTTACAGGTATGAGTGTTAGTATGAGTACTAACTAACATGGGTACATGGTCATGGACACATACATATGCATGTCTGCAATCTTATTGTCAATAATCACATTACTCACCATCACAGCTGTGACAGAGACTCCGTCCACCTCATGGAGGCAAGGTTGGGTGGGGAGGATCATAACTGGGTCCGTCTGCATGGCAATATCTATGTGTAGAAAAAACAAACAACATATACAAACATAAGAACTCATGTATGGATTAAAGATGCATATATAGGTATTGAGCTTTATTAATGTCAACCTTACCTCCAACACGGCGGGTCCCAGCTGGGCCAACATTGCTGGAGGAGGTGCCGGCTCTATGATGCCCTGAAATAGAAATCATATCAAATTAAGACAATTTTAAAAACAATAATGTTGCAAATGACGACACAATCCAAATAATGAAGAAGACTCACCAGTGGATGAGGTGTTAAGAGCTTCCCAGGGAGGGCTATGAGGTGAGGCAGGGGTGCCTATGCTCCTCTGATTCGGCCAAGCATAGTCAAACTCCGAGGGGCCACCCTCCTCCCTTTGACTCCCCGAACCGTCAGGGAGTGTGGCTGAGTCCCGTTCATCCTCCGCCCTGGGACTCCTCACTTGAGAGTGGCCCCTACTGTAGTTTGACTCTTCCGAGCCAGCCTCAGAGGAGCTGTTGCTCCACACCCACCTCACCTCAACAGCGCTCTCCACTGGCCCTTCAACGGTCTTATCCCCCTCCTCCCCTGGGTCTTCTACTTGACACCATCGAGAGGGCCCCTCTCCTGCTGAGTCATTAGAATCTGGGACTCATGTGCGGGGGAGAGTGCCCTTCCCGCGCTTACCTACACAGAAAAAAATTATTAGAAAAACAGCAGGTTAAAGTGGCCATCTATAATACTTGTGTGTGTGTATGTTTACAAATCTTGCCAGAAGCGTAGGCATCATAGAGCCTATATACGCTCTCGGGGTCCCGGCGATTACAAACCGACCAGTGCTGACGGGGAGTTTTGGGCTTCAGATTGGTATTGAAGCGTTGGGACACCGTGGCCTTCACCTTCTGCATGATGCTGGTCTTCTGACCAATGTTGTAATCGCATTCTTTCATGCAGAAATCCTAGATGGACAGAAAGGAAAAAAAAAAAAAACACAAAATACTCCTAATTAAAACCATAATGGTAAAACCATAAAAATAAACGGTTACACTGCCACCTTTATAGTAGGCCGCAACACACCAGATATAACATTACCAGAAAAAAAAAAACTTACACACAACACTACGCAGTATGTACAGCAGAGAACAATGCCGCAATGAACGCTAGGTGGTGGCCGAGCTATAGCGCCAAAGACTACTCCATATCTAACAAGAGGATAGCGCTGGTGCCAGCGACAGGTAGTGAGAGGTAGTGCCAACTCAGAGCATCCGGCACTCGGCGCTCTATACCATACTTTTTAAAAAAGGACACACACAGCGTTGGCGCTCTAAATCTGGTCGCTATAGCATAGAGCACCAGACGCTGTGTGATTAAAGTCTGTTTTTGAACACATATCCACCAGTAACAAAGCGAAAACACATGGAATTACATTGTTTTAACACTGTGACATTAACACTTTAGTGCCAGACCTGTAAATACAATTCTGCATAAAAAAACCCTGCTTAAACAGAAGAAAAGGAACGTCCATTGAAATGTATGGGAGAGCGACAGGTAGCAAAAGGTAATACCTGGCGCTCTGGAAGCTAGAGCGCCGGAGCTATACGCTGAGCCACCTGTAATGATGAATCGGACGCTACATGGCGCTGTTAGAGTCACTCACCAGAATCACCTTCAAAAATGTGGTTTTGCCTACAGCACCCAGCATTCAACAGGTGCTGCCTGCCGCTATGAGGCACTACCTGGTGCTATTCCTTCATGAATAACCCCTCAGCTTTTGAGAAAGCCCAATAGGCGAAATGCATCAAGCAGGCTTAATATTTAATTTAATTCAAAATGAATGAAATATTTACCCAATAAAGCATTTAAACATGCAGAATTTTTGTACCTTGAAATAATGATTTCAACTGTGGATTGATATGTGTAATAAAGATAAGATTTTTTAGATATAATATATGTAAAAAGAGTGATAATGATCAGTGTTTCTGGCTCCATCTGGGCAGCCATATTCCAGGGTACATGCAGTTGATCCATTGGTTAAGATCAACCTGGCTCTAGTGAATTGGTCAGACCATATAATTCAGACCGGTTGGAAGAATCCCCCCTCCTAAATGTTTGGCCCCAAATCATGGTTACTCTGTGTTTCCAAACTGACCCCAGTAATAGGGCCCCTTCTCAGGAGATTGTTCCTGGCAGTGTCAATTGGCCAGACTCTATCATCGATCAATAGTACAAGAGAGATCCATGGGTTCTTACCTGTGGCAGGTTTATGGACAATACTGGGGATTTTTTTAATTATTTGCAATCTATAATACATTTCCATTCGACATGGGCCATGTTTTGCCTTTTCTCGACTACATACACTTACTTGGACTGCGATGAGAACATTTACAAAGTAACACTAAATTACCCAAAGCTCTCAAGATATGCACATCACTAAAATGGTTAATTAAAATTACTAGTTTATTAGCATAAAGATAAGTAACATATCCAAGACATTCCTTTAAAAACCATAGTGACCAGGATTAGTGAATAATATACCAACAAGGACAATAAAATATTCTAATATACCCTATGTAAGAGCCTAATTTATTAATAGCAACATTTTGGCCACTGCCGAGCAGCGCAATCAGCGTCCAAGCAGCAGCACCGCATAGTGGCAAATGATGTTGACTGCATTCAATGCTGTGGCCAAAGTGGTGGTGTACCTTTTGTTGGTTGATAAATATAATGAGCTATTGGTGCTCAGGTACCCAGATCCCTGATTTCCACTGTGTGCTTTTTTTTAATCAATCTTTCTCTATTTTAGTCATGCCACACCAACATTCTTTAACCAAACAAAAGAGAATCAAGCACAAATCTGTTCAACTTAGTTTACTAAATTGTTTTTCCAAAAATAAGCAAAATTGAAAAAATGTCAGAATGTCTTTGGTTCCAGAGCCAAACTCTCTGGAAGCTAGTCATGTGACTTCTTTACTGTGCCTACAAAAGATAAAATGCAAAAATGTTAGTTTGTCTAAAGTAACTTAGAATTGGGTGTTTTGTGTGTCTCTACTCTCAGATTCTTTAAGTGCTGGTAACATGGGCTAGTGCTGGCTAACTATTATGAAGAAGAAAAAAGGAGGGGGTGGCCTTGTCCCCAATATATACGAGCTATTTAGACCATGAACCTTGCTTAGAAATATATACAATTAAAACATTATAATTTTATTTTAGACATTTAAAACAATTGGTATTTCCACTATTTTTAAATTCCTGGTAATGCTTAAATATGCCGTATTGGCTGATCCAAGATAAGTGATTCAATTTTACTGAAATCGTGTATAGGGCAGACATGTTTCACTGATTAGCTTCTTTTGTGCCCTCTAGTGGATGAAATAGTAAATACATATATTGCTTTTACCATACATTTATTTACATATATTGATAGAGTGTTTAATCATATTCATTTAGTTATACACCTTTTAGATATGAACTGAATGCAAGTTCGAAAAACTGGAAATACTAGGATACCCAAGTGCCTGAATATCAAACTCACAGGTTGTTTGTTAGGGTGTTGAATCCACCTGTAGGGATTTATGGGCAGTATATAAGAACCCTATTCATTATCAACATGACCACGACAGCCTGTTAGAGACATTGGTTTAATATAATATTGCTTCCATTATTAATATGGGTTCTTGTGGGAGCTACTAAGCTGCCATAAAATGCCCAGGATCTTACCTGAGAGTTAGGTAGTTTGGGTCTGCCATGGCAAGAGTTTTCTTCCTTGCACTGGCCTGGTATGGGGCTGTCTTTCTTTCATGTAGCGTCAAATGTTTGTTAGGGGAGATCCTCTGTCAGTATGTCAGGGAGCCGATGATTATGGCGCCTAGCCCAGTATCAAACGTCCCCTGTATTGACGGTTGTTTGTTAGAGGAAATCACCTGTTGTTATGCCAGAGAGCTAATGGCATCTGGCGAGGTGTCAGAAACCCCGCCAACCTGGCTTTATGCTATGCCACTTCCAGTATATACGTTACGCGCGTCAATCAGCATCAATGGAGCAAAAGGCAGCTTCCCATTCTCGCGGCAGGAGCCATTATTCTGGAGTCCTATATGTCTGCGTCTACCTCCTCTTTTGATACAATGTTCACAGCTAGATAATCTTTAACTTTTAACCCTTTAACTGCCAGCCCAACTGGACAACTGGAGATTTTGTCAGAACATTATGCTGAAAATATTTCAATATTTTGGGCTGTACATGTTCAACTGTGATTTTTGAAGGGATTTCCCAGGAAATATTATATATATATTATATATGTTTTTTTCAGTCTGGGCTTTAACATGAAATGTCTTGTTTGGCCTTGTTTTAGTGTATTCTCAATATTTTTGGGTGAAATATGTGTATCTATTTTTTATTTATTATCAATAAAATCAGTTTGTGTATAAAAGCCAAATTTCTTCCAGTTACAATGGTACCACTCATGTATTGGTAGACACCATATCCTGCCCAGAGGGCTCCCCCAAAACTGAAACAGGTTAAAAACCTTTAAAAATTCCCAAAAGAATGACGTGGGGTCCCCCATACCTAGCATAACCAGTCCACGACCAGCTATGCAGGGCTGGTAAAACAGGGTGCAGGGGCCAGCTTTTTTGGCCCCCTCACCCTGCAGTCTACAAGCCCGCACAGACTAAATAGCTCCAGGCTCTCCTGCCCCCCAGGCTTTATTTATTTTTTGAATTCTTCCCCTCCATGGATCCATTCCCAACCACTGTGTCCCATGTCTTCGATCATTTTGGCTTCTGCTCTCCTGCTGATGGTTGAAGCCTGTTGTACCCGTGGAGTGATGGAACATAAAAGTTTAATTTAAAAAAATGGCATGGGCCCCCCTCCTGGGGGGGGGGGCATTTTGGTGAATTTTAAGGGTTAAAAAAAGCCTCTGTGGCTCAGGCTCTTCTGCCACACCCCTTGAATTTGGGGAGGCAGTTAATGGGGGGCTGGGGGTTAATGACAAGTCTCATGGATACCTTACCAGTTCACAAAGAGTTAAATGAAAAAATTAACACACACAGACACAGAGAAATAAATGACATTTATTTTTCTCTACTCACCTCTGATCCTGTGTCCCACTCTGCTGTCCTGTGCCGATGACAGATGCTGGTAGTGATCAGAGCAGGGTAGGTGGGGGTCAGGAGAACAGGGCCTTCCGGATGTGGCATAGCTGTGTTCCAATACATGGGACGCAGCATAAAGTGCGCCAGGGTGGCAGGGTTTCTGACACCTCATCATGCCCTCACAAACAACTGACAATACAGGGGAAGTAAAATACAGCGTGAAAGGTCGGTGGGTTTCATACCTCGCCAGGCACCATAATCATCAGCTCCCTGACGTACTGACAGGGGATCCCCCCTAACAAACAAATGACACTTAACGGAAGAAAGACAGCCACAGTGCGAGGTCGAAACCTGTCCGCCACGGCAGATCCAAACTAACTCTCAGGTAAGATCCAGAGCATTTTATAGCAGATTAGTAGCTCCCCCAAGAACCCATATTGATAATGGAAGCAATATTATATTAAACCAAGGTCTCTAATTGGCCGTCATGACCATGCTGATAACGAATAGGGTTCTTGTATACTGCCCATTAATCCCTACAGGTAAATACAATGCCCTAACAAACAACCTGTGAGTTTGATATACAGGCACTTGGGTATCCTAGGATTTCCAGTTTTTTTGTTCTTGTTTGCAGTTCATATCTAAACGGCGTGCAACTAAATTAACAAGATTGTACAATACTCTATCAATGGACTTGATTCATCAAGATTTGAAAATGGTAAAAAAAAATTCAATTCATGAAAAAAAAGCCCGAGAATTTAAATGTTTATGAATCTCCAGATATGAAAACAATCAAAGTCAATGGCACTTTTTACTACAGTATAAAAAGAAGTAAAATGTTTTCTCAGGAGTAAAAAAGTGCCTTTGACTTTCATTGTCCTCCTAACTAGTGATTCATCAACAGTGAAATTCTCATGCTTTTTACTCATTAAATTAATTTTTTTTGTACCATGAAAATTGTTTTCAACTCTTGATGAATTGAGGCCAATATATGTGAATAAATGCATGTTAAAATCCATATATGTATTTCCTATTTCAGCCACTAGAGGGCACTGAAGAAATGTGAAATTGAATCACTTATCTTGGATCAGCCAATACAGCATATACCGTATTTGCCGGCGTATAAGACGACCCCCCAACATTTCCACTCAAAATATAGAGTTTGTTATATACTCGCCGTATAAGACTACTCCCTCTTCCGCACACCAAATAAAACGTAAAAGAACATCAGATTTTATTTCAACATGTTAATTTATATTCAAATGCTTATGACATGCAGGAAAACTGTCACAAGGCCAGGGCTGGCTCCAGGTTTTGTTGGGCCCTTGGGCGACAGTGTCACAGTGGGCCCCTTGCAGTGATCATGTCTGTGATTTTCTGCTGTTCTTTTCTAGTGCTCAGAAACCAAATGTTCTTTTCTGGATGTGATGCAGCAGGACCAGCACCTAGGCAATAGTGGGTGTTGATAATGAGGCACCCCAATTTGGGATTAAGCCCTTTACCTGTCCTGGGAATCTAAAGCTGCCATTGGAGCTGTGGCCAGTGTATGTGCAGAGCAGGCAACAACACGATGGCTAAAGTTCAAATGGAAACAAAGGGGGGGTGGCAGCCGCTCAGACCATTTTATAACTAACCTGGGAGGTGCACGTTAGCAGGGCAATTAGAATACACAAGTCTTAAAGGAGCCACAGCACTCAACCCTGTTAGCTTGCAGGCCAGCCTATAATCTGTCTCTAAAATTGGTTAAAAGCAGAGGACTCTGTGAGTCATACACATCTGCAGAAGTATGCTTAAGCTGCACCACTACGCCAAAGTGCCTCTGTGGGGTGCAGTACTAACTCTAATCTCTGAGAGCCCATTTGGGACATACAGTGCAATAGATAAATTGGGAGCAGGCTGCAGGGGGGCGCTTATCTGTGGATAAAAAAGACACTACAAAAACAAGATTGAGGAGTCATTTTAGGGTTGATGGATTTCACTAGCTGTACAAGGCTAATTAACTTAATGGGCCCCGTCACTTCAGGCCCGATCATTGCTGCTTGATGGATTTTGGCTGAAGCTTGACCCAGAAGCACTGATCCACCATCTCTCAATCTCACTAACAATCACCCCCTTCCAGAACTGGGGCTAGACATAATCATACTGCTGCTTGAGCTTCATCTATATGAAGATAAAAAACAAAAACAGAAATAGTCAGCCAAACCGGCAAAATACAAATGGTGGTAGCAAACACAATCAGGAAAAATGTTTATGGCCAACTACATTGGCACAACCAAACTGAAACCAAGCCAAATAAAACCTAGCCACAACACATACATTGATTTGAAAACCCACACCAGAAAACCCACAAGTCCATTGGACATATAAATAATACAACACCAGAACCAAGGCAACAAACCTCACCCATACCCAGAGCCATTACATGTCAGGAAAATACATGGAAACCAAAAGCCAAGGGCAACAGAAAACAAGTAAAATAAAATAGCCCAAGCAAAAAAAAATGTAAATACAATTTGCACATTTGCTACATGTTGTAAAGCAGTTACTACAAAATGAAAATATGAGAATGCAAATAAAACTAAACAAAGAATGCAAGAAAGAGGCTATTAAAAGATACAATTCCAAAACGCAAAACGTAAAAGCATAAGCGTAAAACGCAAGCAAACCCAAAACAAATAAATCAAACATAGACAACAACTACGCTGTCAAACATTGTAAACATCGAAGTAGAAAACAATGTTAAGTACAGCAGAAAAAAACAGGAAACAGACAGGGGTGGACACACCCACAGAAAACAGTCATGTGGAGCACAGGCACACACTGAGCAAACAAAACAAAAGCAGAAAAACACACTACAATGGACACACAAACACAAAGCACAAAACCTACCTTGATAATCTGATCATTTACCATATTGGCGGGTAAGTGCAATGGCTGCTGCATACCGCTCCAACCCTCCAACCTGCCTCCAGTGATTAACCCCTTCAGCTGTCAGTGGATCGCCATGGGACAGGCTCACCGCGGGACACCGGATTGTGAGGTGAGTGTCAAAATTTTTTTTTTTTTTCTCTGTGTCTTTTTTTTTTTTTTACACTTAACCCTTTGTGGACTGGTAAGGGATCCATGAGACCCCTATGCCACAAGGCTGGGGGCTGGCAAGTCACCTGCGGCTAGCGGGTGACTTGCATTAGCCCCCGGCACCCCCATTAGCTGCCTCCCCAAAGCCCAGGGGGGGCAGAAGAGCCCTTGGATATGACTCTTTGGGGCTTGTAGCCTGCAGGGCGGGGGGCTACCAAAGCTGGCCCCTGCGCCCTGTTCTACAAGCCCCATAGCTGGTCCCTGGGCTGGTTACACCGGGTACCTCACACTGGGACCTCACACCATTTTTTTTTATTTTTAAGGGATTTTAACCCTTAAAATTCCCCCAAACATTGGGTCCCCCACCCTGGGGGGGAGCCCCCTGTCACCCAGCAGCTATAAAAGGCTTTCAGCAGCAGTAGGAGAGCAAAAGCTCTGCTGCTGCTGAAGGAGTCATCAGCATGGGACACAGTGCTCTGGGATGGGTGGGAGGTAAGTATTAAAAATAATAATAAAATATTTTTATCTGTGTGTTATGTTTTTTACATTTAACACTTTGTGAACTGGTAAGGGGTCTATGAGATCCCTACACCAGTTCACAAGGCTGGGGGCTGGCATGGCACCTGCGGCCAGCGGGTGCCTTGCCATTAACCCCTGGCACCCCCAATTACCTGCCTCCCCAAAGCCCAGGGGGTGGGCAAAAGAGTCCGTGGCCATAGGCTATGCTGGCTTGCCACCAAAGCTGGCCCCTGCACCTTCTTCCTACAAGCCCTGCATAGCTGGTCCCAGACTGATTATTTCGGGTAGGGGGGTCCCTATGTAATTTTTTTGGATTTTGAAGGGTATTTAACCCTTAAAATTCCCCCCAAAAATGGGGTGACAATATCTCAAGTAGGCGAGCAGTTAAAAGAGTTGAAAGCAGCTATGCACGTTGGTATTGTTCTACTCGGGGGACCTTGCGTTTTCAGATTTAGCTTGTTTTTTCTTGTTTGCATATTGATATTTTAGAAAAAGGTGTTTTATATTCTGCTTTTTAATACATTTTTTAGGGAAACCCTGTGCAAGCAAAAAATTCTTCGAGGGATCACTTACAGAAAGATGAACCCACTACAGTTAGCTGGGTATGCTTAGAAAGCAAACTTTTGAAAAATTCGTTTCGACTGATTCGACGTATTTTCCGACAAAAATTGTTTCGACCCGAATTTATTCGCGACGAATCGCTATTAAAAACGGCTATTTCTGAGCCTCCTAGAGCCTCAATAGGGTTGTAAACCATTCTGCCTTGCTGTAACACGCATAGGCATAGTGAAATAATACTGTAAATAATTATCACATGCAGAACAGAGGCATCGCTAATAGAATCGCAGAGCGGCACAATTGCAGAGAGTTGAAGTGGCATCACTATGAGGGGCCCCTATAGTGCTTGAAAAACACACCCTGGAGCTGGCAGCAGCAGGAGCCCAGAAATTTGCTGAATCACACCCTGGAGTTGCAAGCAGCAGCAGTAGCAGCAGCTGCAGGAGCCCAAACATTGCTTTAAAGAGACACTGGAGTTGGCTGCTGGAGGCCAAAAATTGGATGAATCACACCCTGGAGTTGCAAGTAGCAGCAGGAGGAGAAACATTGCTTTAAAGAGACACTGGAGTTGGCTGCAGGAGGCCAAAAATTGGATGAATGACACCCTGGAGTTGAAAGCAGCAGCAAAAGCAGCCCAAACATAGCTTGAAAGAGACACTGGAGTTGGCAGCAGGAGCCCAAAAATTGGCTGAATGACACTCTGGAGTTGCAAGCAGCAGCAGCAGGAACCCAAACATAGCTTGAAAAAGACATTGGAGTTGGCTGCAGGAGCCCAAAAATTGGATGAATCACACCCTGGAGTTGCAAGCAGCAGCAGGAGCACAAACATTGCGTGAATAAGACACTGGGGTTGGCTGCAGGAGGCCAAAAATTGGATGAATCACACCCTGGAGTTGCAAGCAGCAGCAGCAGGAGCCCAAACATAGCTTGAAAGAGACACTGGAGTTGGCAGCAGGATCCCAAAAATTGGCTGAATGACACCCTGGAGTTGCAAGCTGCAGCAGCAGGAGCCCAAACATAGCTTGAAAGAGACACTGGAGTTGGCAGCAGGAGGCCAAAAATTGGATGAATCACACCCTGGAGTTGCAAGCAGCAGCAGCAGGAGCTCAAACATTGCATGAAAGAGACGCTGGAGTTGGCTGCAGGAGCCCAAAATTGGATGAATCACACCCTGGAGTTGCAAGTAGCAGCAGCAGGAGCCCAAACATAGCTTGAAAGAGACACCGGAGTTGGCTGCAGGAGGCCAAAAATTGGATGAATCACACCCTAGAGTTGCAAGCAGCTGCAGGAGCCCAAACATTGCATGAAAGAGACACTGGAGTTAGCTACAGGAGGCCAAAAATTGGATGAATCACACCCTGGAGTTGCAAATAGCAGCAGCAGGAGCCCAAACATTGCGTGAAAGAGACACTGGAGTTGGCTGCAGGAGCCCAAAAATTGGATGAATCAAACCCTGGAGTTGCAAGCAGCAGCAGGAGCCCAAACATTACTTTAAAGAGACACTGGAGTTGGCTGCAGGAGCCCAAAAATTGGATGAATCACACCCTGGAGTTGCAAGCAGCAGCAGCAGCAGGAGCCCAAACGTTGCGTGAAAGAGACACTGGAGTTTGCTGCAGGAGGCCAAAAATTGGATGAATCACACCCTGGAGTTGCAAGCAGCAGCAGGAGCCCAAACATTGCGTGAAAGAGACACTGGAGTTGGCTGCAGGAGCCCAAAAATTGGATGAATCACACCCTGGAGTTGCAAGCAGCAGCAGCAGCAGGACCCCAAACAATGCGTGAATGAGACACTGGAGTTGGCTGCAGGAGCCCAAAATTGGATGAATCACACCCTGGAGTTGAAAGCAGCAGCAGGAGCCCAAACATATCCTGAAAGAGACACTGGAGTTGGCTGCAGGAGGCCAAAAATTGGATGAATCACACCCTGGAGTTGCAAGCAGCAGGAGCCCAAACATTGCGTGAAAGAGACACTGGAGTTGGCTGCAGGAGCCCAAAAATTGAATGAATCACAACCTGGAGTTGCAAGCAGCAGCAGGAGCCCAAACATAGCTTGAAAGAGACACTGGAGTTGGCTGCAGGAGCTCAAAAATTGGATGAATCACACCCTGAAGTTGCAAGCAGCAACAGGAGCCCAAACATTACTTTAAAGAGACACTGGAGTTGGCTGCAGGAGGCCAAAAATTGGATGAATCACAGCCTGGAGCTGCAAGCAGCAGCAGCAGGAGCCCAAACATTGCTTTAAAGAGACACTGGAGTTAGCTGCAGGAGACCAAAAATTGGATGAATCACACCCTGGAGTTGCAAGCAGCAGCAGGAGCACAAACATTGCGTGAAAGAGACACTGGAGTTGGCTGCAGGAGACCAAAAATTGGATGAATCACACCCTGGGGTTGCAAATAGCAGCAGCAGGAGCCCAAACATTGCGTGAAAGAGACACTGGATTTGGCTGCAGGAGCCCAAAAATTGGTTAAATCACACCCTGGAGATGCAAGCAGCAGCAGCAGAAGCCCAAACATTGCGTGAAAGAGACACTGGAGTTGGCTGCAGGAGCCCAAAAATTGGATGAATCAAACCCTGGAGTTGCAAGCAGCAGCAGCAGGAGCCCAAACATAGCTTGAAAGAGACAGTGGAGTTGGCTGCAGGAGGCCAAAAATTGGATGAATCACACCCTGGAGTTGCAAGCAGCAGCAGGAGCCCAAACAATGCGTGAATGAGACACTGGAGTTGGCTGCAGGAGCCCAAAATTGGATGAATCACAACCTGGAGTTGCAAGCAGCAGCAGGAGCCCAAACATATCCTGAAAGAGACACTGGAGTTGGCTGCAGGAGGCCAAAAATTGGATGAATCACACCCTGGAGTTGCAAGCAGCAGGAGCCCAAACATTGCGTGAAAGAGACACTGGAGTTGGCTGCAGGAGCCCAAAAATTGGATGAATCACAACCTGGAGTTGCAAGCAGCAGCAGGAGCCCAAACATAGCTTGAAAGAGACACTGGAGTTGGCTGCAGGAGCACAAAAATTGGATGAATCACACCCTGAAGTTGCAAACAGCAGCAGGAGCCCAAACATTACTTTAAAGAGACACTGGAGTTGGCTGCAGGAGGCCAAAAATTGGATGAATCACACCCTGGAGCTGCAGGCAGCAGCAGCAGGAGCCCAAACATTGCGTGAAAGAGACACTGGAGTTGGCTGCAGGAGGCCAAAAATTGGATGAATCACACCCTGGAGCTGCAAGCAGCAGCAGCAGGAGCCCAAACATTGCTTTAAAGAGACACTGGAGTTAGCTGCTGGAGACCAAAAATTGGATGAATCACACCCTGGAGTTGCAAGCAGCAGCAGGAGCACAAACATTGCGTGAAAGAGACACTGGAGTTGGCTGCAGGAGGCCAAAAATTGGATGAATCACACCCTGGGGTTGCAAATAGCAGCAGCAGGAGCCCAAACATTGCGTGAAAGAGACACTGGAGTTGGCTGCAGGAGGCCAAAAATTGGATGAATCAAACCCTGGAGTTGCAAGCAGCAGCAGAAGGAGCCAAAACATAGCTTGAAAGAGACACTGGAGTTGGCTGCAGGAGGCCAAAAATTGGATGAATCACACCCTGGAGTTGCAAGCAGCAGCAGCAGGAGCCCAAACATAGCTTGAAAGAGACACTGGAGTTGGCTGCAGGGGCTCAAAAATTGGATGAATCACACCCTGAAGTTGCAAACAGCAGCAGGAGCCCAAACATTACTTTAAAGAGACACTGGAGTTGGCTGTAGGAGCCCAAAAATTGGAGGAATCACACCCTGGAGCTGCAAGCAGCAGCAGAAGGAGCCCAAACATAGCTTGAAAGAGACACTGGAGTTGGCTGCAGGAGGCCAAAAATTGGATGAATCACACCCTGGAGTTGCAAGCAGATGCAGCAGGAGCCCAAACATTGCGTGAAAGAGACACTGGAGTTGGCTGCAGGAGCCCAAAAATTGGATGAATCAAACCCTGGAGTTGCAAGCAGCAGCAGGAGCCCAAACATAGCTTTAAAGAAACACTGGAGTTGGCTGCAGGAGGCCAAAAATTGGATGAATCACACCCTAGAGTTGCAAGCAGCAGCAGCAACAGCAGGAGCCCAAACATTGCGTGAAAGAGACACTGGAGTTGGCTGCAGGAGCCCAAAAATTGGATGAATCACACCCTGGAGTTGCAAGCAGCAGCAGGAGCCCAAACATTGCGTGAGAGAGACACTGGAGTTGGCTGCAGGATCCCAAAAATTGGATGAATCACACCCTGGAGTTGCAAGCAGCAGCAGGAGCACAAACATTGCGTGAAAAAGACACTGGGGTTGGCTGCAGGAGGCCAAAAATTGGATGAATCACACCCTGGAGTTGCAAGCAGCAGCAGCAGGAGCCCAAACATAGCTTGAAAGAGACACTGGAGTTGGCAGCAGGAGCCCAAAAATTGGCTGAATGACACCCTGGAGTTGCAAGCTGCAGCAGCAGGAGCCCAAACATAGCTTGAAAGAGACACTGGAGTTGGCAGCAGGAGGCCAAAAATTGGATGAATCACACCCTGGAGTTGCAAGCAGCAGCAGCAGGAGCTCAAACATTGCATGAAAGAGACGCTGGAGTTGGCTGCAGGAGCCCAAAATTGGATGAATCACACCCTGGAGTTGCAAGTAGCAGCAGCAGGAGCCCAAACATAGCTTGAAAGAGACACTGGAGTTGGCTGCAGGAGGCCAAAAATTGGATGAATCACACCCTAGAGTTGCAAGCAGCTGCAGGAGCCCAAACATTGCATGAAAGAGACACTGGAGTTAGCTACAGGAGGCCAAAAATTGGATGAATCACACCCTGGAGTTGCAAATAGCAGCAGCAGGAGCCCAAACATTGCGTGAAAGAGACACTGGAGTTGGCTGCAGGAGCCCAAAAATTGGATGAATCAAACCCTGGAGTTGCAAGCAGCAGCAGGAGCCCAAACATTACTTTAAAGAGACACTGGAGTTGGCTGCAGGAGCCCAGAAATTGGATGAATCACACCCTGAAGTTGCAAACAGCAGCAGGAGCCCAAACATTACTTTAAAGAGACACTGGAGTTGGCTGCAGGAGGCCAAAAATTGGATTAATCACACCCTGGAGCTGCAGGCAGCAGCAGCAGGAGCCCAGACATTGCGTGAAAGAGACACTGGAGTTGGCTGCAGGAGGCCAAAAATTGGATGAATCACACCCTGGAGTTGCAAGCAACAGCAGGAGCACAAACATTGCCTGAAAGAGACACTGGAGTTGGCTGCAGGAGCCCAAAAATTGGATGAATCACACCCTGGAGTTGCAAGCAGCAGCAGGAGCCCAAACATAGCTTAAAAGAGACACTGGAGTTGGCTGTAGGAGCCCAAAAATTGGAGGAATCACACCCTGGAGTTGCAAGCAGCAGCAGGAGCCCAAACATTGCGTGAAAGAGACACTGGAGTTGGCTGCAGGATCCCAAAAATTGGATGAATCACACCCTGGAGTGGCAAGCAGCAGCAGGAGCCTAAACATAGTGTGAAAGAGACACTGGAGTTGGCTGCAGGAGCCCAAAAATTGGATGAATCACACCCTGGAGATGCAAGCAGCAGCAGCAGGAGCCCAAACATTGCATGAAAGAGACACTGGAGTTGGCTGCAGGAGGCCAAAAATTGGATGAATCACACCCTGGAGTTGCAAGCAGCAGCAGGAGTCCAAACATTACTTTAAAGAGACACTGGAGTTGGCTGCAGGAGGCCAAAAATTGGATGAATCACACCCTGGAGTTGCAAGCAGCAGGAGCCCAACCATTGCGTGAAAGAGACACTGGAGTTGGCTGCAGGAGCCCAAAAATTGGATGAATCACAACCTGGAGTTGCAAGCAGCAGCAGGAGCCCAAACATTACTTTAAAGAGACACTGGAGTTGGCTGCAGGAGGCCAAAAATTGGATGAATCACACCCTGGAGCTGCAAGCAGCAGCAGCAGGAGCCCAAACATTGCTTTAAAGAGACACTGGAGTTAGCTGCAGGAGACCAAAAATTGGATGACTCACACCCTGGAGTTGCAAGCAGCAGCAGGAGCACAAACATTGCGTGAAAGAGACACTGGAGTTGGCTGCAGGAGACCAAAAATTGGACGAATCACACCCTGGGGTTGCAAATAGCAGCAGCAGGAGCCCAAACATTGCGTGAAAGAGACACTGGATTTGGCTGCAGGAGCCCAAAAATTGGTTGAATCACACACTGGAGATGCAAGCAGCAGCAGCAGAAGCCCAAGCATTGCGTGAAAGAGACACTGGAGTTGGCTGCAGGAGCCCAAAAATTGGATGAATCAAACCCTGGAGTTGCAAGCAGCAGCAGCAGGAGCCCAAACATAGCTTGAAAGAGACAGTGGAGTTGGCTGCAGGAGGCCAAAAATTGGATGAATCACACCCTGGAGTTGCAAGCAGCAGCAGGAGCCCAAACAATGCGTGAATGAGACACTGGAGTTGGCTGCAGGAGCCCAAAATTGGATGAATCACAACCTGGAGTTGCAAGCAGCAGCAGGAGCCCAAACATATCCTGAAAGAGACACTGGAGTTGGCTGCAGGAGGCCAAAAATTGGATGAATCACACCCTGGAGTTGCAAGCAGCAGGAGCCCAAACATTGCGTGAAAGAGACACTGGAGTTGGCCGCAGGAGCCCAAAAATTGGATGAATCACAACCTGGAGTTGCAAGCAGCAGCAGGAGCCCAAACATAGCTTGAAAGAGACACTGGAGTTGGCTGTAGGAGCCCAAAAATTGGATGAATCACACCCTGGAGTTGCAAGCAGCAGCAGAAGGAGCCAAAACATAGCTTGAAAGAGACACTGGAGTTGGCTGCAGGAGGCCAAAAATTGGATGAATCACACCCTGGAGTTGCAAGCAGCTGCAGCAGGAGCCCAAACATTGCGTGAAAGAGACACTGGAGTTGGCTGCAGGAGCCCAAAAATTGGATTAATCACAGCCTGGAGTTGCAAGCAGCAGCAGGAGCCCAAACATAGCTTAAAAGAGACACTGGAGTTGGCTGTAGGAGCCCAAAAATTGGATGAATCACACCCTGGAGTTGCAAGCAGCAGCAGAAGGAGCCAAAACATAGCTTGAAAGAGACACTGGAGTTGGCTGCAGGAGGCCAAAAATTGGATGAATCACACCCTGGAGTTGCAAGCAGCTGCAGCAGGAGCCCAAACATTGCGTGAAAGAGACACTGGAGTTGGCTGCAGGAGCCCAAAAATTGGATTAATCAAACCCTGGAGTTGCAAGCAGCAGCAGCAGGAGCCCAAACATAGCTTGAAAGAAACACTGGAGTTGGCTGCAGGAGGCCAAAAATTGGATGAATCACACCCTAGAGTTGCAAGCAGCAGCAGCAACAGCAGGAGCCCAAACATTGCGTGAAAGAGACACTGGAGTTGGCTGCAGGAGCCCAAAAATTGGATGAATCACACCCTGGAGTTGCAAGCAGCTGCAGCAGGAGCCCAAACATTGCGTGAAAGAGACACTGGAGTTGGCTGCAGGAGCCCAAAAATTGGATGAATCAAACCCTGGAGTGGCAAGCAGCAGCAGGAGCCCAAACATAGCTTTAAAGAAACACTGGAGTTGGCTGCAGGAGGCCAAAAATTGGATGAATCACACCCTAGAGTTGCAAGCAGCAGCAGCAACAGCAGGAGCCCAAACATTGCGTGAAAGAGACACTGGAGTTGGCTGCAGGAGCCCAAAAATTGGATGAATCACACCCTGGAGTTGCAAGCAGCAGCAGGAGCCCAAACATTGCGTGAAAGAGACACTGGAGTTGGCTGCAGGATCCCAAAAATTGGATGAATCACACCCTGGAGTGGCAAGCAGCGGCAGGAGCCTAAACATAGCGTGAAAGAGACACTGGAGTTGGCTGCAGGAGCCCAAAAATTGGATGAATCACACCCTGGAGTTGCAAGCAGCAGCAGGAGCCCAAACATTGCATGAAAGAGACACTGGAGATGGCTGCAGGAGGCCAAAAATTGGATGAATCACACCCTGGAGTTGCAAGCAGCAGCAGGAGCCAAACAATTACTTTAAAGAGACACTGGAGTTGGCTGCAGGAGGCCAAAAATTGGATGAATCACACCCTGGAGTTGCAAGCAGCCACAGCAGGAGCCCAAGCATTGCGTAAAAGAGACACTGAAGGTGGCTGCAGGAGCCCAAAAATTGGATGAATCACACCCTGGAGTTGCAAGCAGCAGCAGGAGCACAAACATTGCTTTAAAGAGACACTGGAGTTGGCTGCAGGAGGCCAAAAATAGGACGAATCACACCCTGGAGTTGCAAGCAGCAGCAGCAGAAGCCCAAACATTGCGTGAAAGAGACACTGGAGTTGGCTGCAGGAGCCCAAAAATTGGTTGAATCACACCCTGGAGTTGCAAGCAGCAGCAGGAGCCCAAACATAGCTTGAAAGAGACATTGGAGTTGGCTACAGGAGGCCAAAAATTGGATGAATCACACCCTGGAGTTGCAAGCAGCAGCAGCAGGAACCCAAACATTGCGTGAAAGAGACACTGGAGTTGGCTGCAGGAGCTCAAAAATTGGATAAATCACACCCTGAAGTTGCAAACAGCAGCAGGAGCCCAAACATTACTTTAAAGAGATACTGGAGTTGGCTGCAGGAGGCCAAAAATTGGATGAATCACACCCTGGAGCTGCAAGAAGCAGCAGCAGGAGCCCAAACATTGCGTGAAAGAGACACTGGAGTTGGCTGCAGGAGGCCAAAAATTGGATGAATCACACCCTGGAGTTGCAAGCAGCAGCAGGAGCACAAACATTGCCTGAAAGAGACACTGGAGTTGGCTGCAGGAGCACAAAAATTGGATGAATCACACCCTGGAGTTGCAAGCAGCAGCAGGAGCCCAAACATAGCTTAAAAGAGACACTGGAGTTGGCTGTAGGAGCCCAAAAATTGGAGAAATCACACCCTGGAGTTGCAAGCAGCAGCAGGAGCCCAAACATTGCATGAAAGAGACACTGGAGTTGGCTGCAGGATCCAAAAATTGGATGAATCACACCCTGGAGTGGCAAGCAGCAGCAGGAGCCTAAACATAGCGTGAAAGAGACCCTGGAGTTGGCTGCAGGAGCCCAAAAATTGGATGAATCACACCCTGGATTTGCAAGCAGCAGCAGCAGGAGCCCAAACATTGCATGAAAGAGACACTGGAGTTGGCTGCAGGAGGCCAAAAATTGAATGAATCACACCCTGGAGTTGCAAGCAGCAGCAGGAGCCCAAACATTACTTTAAAGAGACACTGGAGTTGGCTGCAGGAGGCCAAAAATTGAATGAATCACACCCTGGAGTTGCAAGCAGCCACAGCAGGAGCCCAAGCATTGCGTTAAAGAGACACTGAAGTTGGCTGCAGGAGCCAAAAAATTGGATGAATCACACCCTGGAGTTGCAAGCAGCAGCAGGAGCACAAACATTGCTTTAAAGAGACACTGGAGTTGGCTGCAGGAGGCCAAAAATTGGACGAATCACACCCTGGAGTTGCAAGCAGCAGCAAAAGCCCAAACATTGCGTGAAAGAGACACTGGAGTTGGCTGCAGGAGCCGAAAAATTGGATGAATCACACCCTGGAGTGGCAAGCAGCAGCAGGAGCCCAAACATTACTTTAAAGAGACACTGGAGTTGGCTGCAGGAGCCCAAAAATTGGATGAATCACACCCTGGAGTTGCAAGCAGCAGCAGCAGCAGCAGGAGCCCAAGCGTTGCGTGAAAGAGACACTGGAGTTTGCTGCAGGAGGCCAAAAATTGGATGAATCACACCCTGGAGTTGCAAGCAGCAGCAGGAGCCCAAACATTGAGTGAAAGAGACACTGGAGTTGGCTGCAGGAGCCCAAAAATTGGATGAATCACACCCTGGAGTTGCAAGCAGCAGCAGGAGCCCAAACATTGCGTGAAAGAGACACTGGAGTTGGCTGCAGGAGGCCAAAAATTGGATGAATCACACCCTGGAGTTGCAAGCAGCAGCAGGAGCACAAACATTGCCTGAAAGAGACACTGGAGTTGGCTGCAGGAGCACAAAAATTGGATGAATCACACCCTGGAGTTGCAAGCAGCAGCAGGAGCCCAAACATAGCTTAAAAGAGACACTGGAGTTGGCTGTAGGAGCCCAAAAATTGGAGAAATCACACCCTGGAGTTGCAAGCAGCAGCAGGAGCCCAAACATTGCATGAAAGAGACACTGGAGTTGGCTGCAGGATCCAAAAATTGGATGAATCACACCCTGGAGTGGCAAGCAGCAGCAGGAGCCTAAACATAGCGTGAAAGAGACACTGGAGTTGGCTGCAGGAGCCCAAAAATTGGATGAATCACACCCTGGATTTGCAAGCAGCAGCAGCAGGAGCCCAAACATTGCATGAAAGAGACACTGGAGTTGGCTGCAGGAGGCCAAAAATTGAATGAATCACACCCTGGAGTTGCAAGCAGCAGCAGGAGCCCAAACATTACTTTAAAGAGACACTGGAGTTGGCTGCAGGAGGCCAAAAATTGGATGAATCACACCCTGGAGTTGCAAGCAGCCACAGCAGGAGCCCAAGCATTGCGTTAAAGAGACACTGAAGTTGGCTGCAGGAGCCCAAAAATTGGATGAATCACACCCTGGAGTTGCAAGCAGCAGCAGGAGCACAAACATTGCTTTAAAGAGACACTGGAGTTGGCTGCAGGAGGCCAAAAATTGGACGAATCACACCCTGGAGTTGCAAGCAGCAGCAAAAGCCCAAACATTGCGTGAAAGAGACACTGGAGTTGGCTGCAGGAGCCGAAAAATTGGATGAATCACACCCTGGAGTGGCAAGCAGCAGCAGGAGCCCAAACATTACTTTAAAGAGACACTGGAGTTGGCTGCAGGAGCCCAAAAATTGGATGAATCACACCCTGGAGTTGCAAGCAGCAGCAGCAGCAGCAGGAGCCCAAACGTTGCGTGAAAGAGACACTGGAGTTTGCTGCAGGAGGCCAAAAATTGGATGAATCACACCCTGGAGTTGCAAGCAGCAGCAGGAGCCCAAACATTGCGTGAAAGAGACACTGGAGTTGGCTGCAGGAGCCCAAAAATTGGATGAATCACACCCTGGAGTTGCAAGCAGCAGCAGGAGCCCAAACAATGCTTGAAAGAGACACTGGGATTGGCTGGAGGAGCCCAAAAATTGGATGAATCACACCCTGGAGTTGCAAGCAGCAGCAGGAGCCCAAATATAACTTGAAAGAGACACTGGAGTTGGCTGCAGGAGGCCAAAAATTGGATGAATCACACCCTGGAGTTGCAAGCAGCAGCAAAAGCCCAAACATTACTTTAAAGAGACACTGGAGTTGGCTGCAGGCGGCCAAAAATTGAATGAATCACACCCTGGAGTTGCAAGCAGCAGCAGCAGGAGCCCAACCATTGCGTTAAAGAGACACTGGAGTTGGCTGCAGGAGGCCAGAAATTGGATGAATCACACCCTGGAGTTGCAAGCAGCTGCAGCAGGAGCACAAGCATTGCATGAAAGAGACACTGGAGTTGGCTGCAGGAGCCCAAAAATTGGATGAATCACACCCTGGAGTTGCAAGCAGCAGCAGGAGCCAAACATAGCGTTAAAGAGACATTGGAGTTGGCTGCAGGTGACCAAAAATTGGATGAATCACACCCTGGAGTTGCAAGCAGCAGCAGGAGCACAAACATTGCGTGAAAGAGACACTGGAGTTGGCTGCAGGAGCCCAAAATTGGATGAATCACACCCTGGAGTTGCACGCAGCAGCAGGAGCCCATATATAGCGTGAAAGAGACACTGGAGTTGGCTGCAGGAGCCCAAAATTGGATGAATCACACCCTGGAGTTGCAAGCAGCAGCAGCAGGAGCCCAAACATTGCATGAAAGAGACACTGGAGTTAGCTGCAGGAGGCCAAAAATTGGATGAATCACACCCTGGAGTTGCAAGCAGCAGCATCAGCCCAAACATTACTTTATAGAGACACTGGAGTTGGCTGCAGGAGGCCAGAAATTGGATGAATCACACCCTGGAGTTGCAAGCAGCAGCAGCAGGAGCTAAAACATTGCATGAAAGAGACACTGGAGTTGGCTGCAGGAGGCCAAAAATTGGATGAATCACACCCTGGAGTTGCAAGCAGCAGCAGCAGGAGCACAAACATTGCGTGAAAGAGACACTGGAGTTGGCTGCAGGAGGCCAAAAATTGGATGAATCACACCCTGGGGTTGCAAATAGCAGCAGCAGGAGCCCAAACATTGCGTGAAAGAGACACTGGAGTTGGCTGCAGGAGCCCAAAAATTGGATGAATCACACCCTGGAGATGCAAGCAGCAGCAGCAGAAGCCCAAACATTGCGTGAAAGAGACACTGGAGTTGGCTGCAGGAGCCCAAAAATTGGATGAATCAAACCCTGGAGTTGCAAGCAGCAGCAGCAGGAGCCCAAACAATGCGTGAATGAAACACTGGAGTTGGCTGCAGGAGCCCAAAATTGGATGAATCACACCCTGGAGTTGCAAGCAGCAGGAGCCCAAACATTGCGTGAAAGAGACACTGATGTTGGCTGCAGGAGCCCAAAAATTGGATGAATCACAACCTGGAGTTGCAAGCAGCAGCAGGAGCCCAAACATAGCTTGAAAGAGACACTGGAGTTGGCTGCAGGAGCTCAAAAATTGGATGAATCACACCCTGAAGTTGCAAACAGCAGCAGGAGCCCAAACATTACTTTAAAGAGACACTGGAGTTGGCTGCAGGAGCCCAAAAATTGGATGAATCACACCCTGGAGCTGCAAGAAGCAGCAGCAGGAGCCCAAACATTGCGTGAAAGAGACACTGGAGTTGGCTGCAGGAGGCCAAAAATTGGATGAATCACACCCTGGAGTTGCAAGCAGCAGCAGGAGCACAAACATTGCCTGAAAGAGACACTGGAGTTGGCTGCAGGAGCCCAAAAATTGGATGAATCACAGCCTGGAGTTGCAAGCAGCAGCAGGAGCCCAAACATAGCTTAAAAGAGACACTGGAGTTGGCTGTAGGAGCCCAAAAATTGGATGAATCACACCCTGGAGTTGCAAGCAGCAGCAGAAGGAGCCAAAACATAGCTTGAAAGAGACACTGGAGTTGGCTGCAGGAGGCCAAAAATTGGATGAATCACACCCTGGAGTTGCAAGCAGCTGCAGCAGGAGCCCAAACATTGCGTGAAAGAGACACTGGAGTTGGCTGCAGGAGCCCAAAAATTGGATTAATCAAACCCTGGAGTTGCAAGCAGCAGCAGCAGGAGCCCAAACATAGCTTGAAAGAAACACTGGAGTTGGCTGCAGGAGGCCAAAAATTGGATGAATCACACCCTAGAGTTGCAAGCAGCAGCAGCAACAGCAGGAGCCCAAACATTGCGTGAAAGAGACACTGGAGTTGGCTGCAGGAGCCCAAAAATTGGATGAATCACACCCTGGAGTTGCAAGCAGCTGCAGCAGGAGCCCAAACATTGCGTGAAAGAGACACTGGAGTTGGCTGCAGGAGCCCAAAAATTGGATGAATCAAACCCTGGAGTTGCAAGCAGCAGCAGGAGCCCAAACATAGCTTTAAAGAAAAACTGGAGTTGGCTGCAGGAGGCCAAAAATTGGATGAATCACACCCTAGAGTTGCAAGCAGCAGCAACAGCAGGAGCCCAAACATTGCGTGAAAGAGACACTGGAGTTGGCTGCAGGAGCCCAAAAATTGGACGAATCACACCCTGGAGTTGCAAGCAGCAGCAGGAGCCCAAACATTGCGTGAAAGAGACACTGGAGTTGGCTGCAGGATCCCAAAAATTGGATGAATCACACCCTGGAGTGGCAAGCAGCGGCAGGAGCCTAAACATAGCGTGAAAGAGACACTGGAGTTGGCTGCAGGAGCCCAAAAATTGGATGAATCACACCCTGGGTTGCAAGCAGCAGCAGCAGGAGCCCAAACATTGCATGAAAGAGACACTGGAGATGGCTGCAGGAGGCCAAAAATTGGATGAATCACACCCTGGAGTTGCAAGCAGCAGCAGGAGCCAAACAATTACTTTAAAGAGACACTGGAGTTGGCTGCAGGAGGCCAAAAATTGGATGAATCACACCCTGGAGTTGCAAGCAGCCACAGCAGGAGCCCAAGCATTGCGTTAAAGAGACACTGAAGTTGGCTGCAGGAGCCCAAAAATTGGATGAATCACACCCTGGAGTTGCAAGCAGCAGCAGGAGCACAAACATTGCTTTAAAGAGATACTGGAGTTGGCTGCAGGAGGCCAAAAATTGGACGAATCACACCCTGGAGTTGCAAGCAGCAGCAAAAGCCCAAACATTGCGTGAAAGAGACACTGGAGTTGGCTGCAGGAGCCCAAAAATTGGATGAATCACACCCTGGAGTGGCAAGCAGCAGCAGGAGCCCAAACATTACTTTAAAGAGACACTGGAGTTGGCTGCAGGAGCCCAAAAATTGGATGAAACACACCCTGGAGTTGCAAGCAGCAGCAGCAGGAGCCCAAACGTTGCGTGAAAGAGACACTGGAGTTTGCTGCAGGAGGCCAAAAATTGGATGAATCACACCCTGGAGTTGCAAGCAGCAGCAGGAGCCCAAACATTGCGTGAAAGAGACACTGGAGTTGGCTGCAGGAGCCCAAAAATTGGATGAATCACACCCTGGAGTTGCAAGCAGCAGCAGGAGCCCAAACAATGCTTGAAAGAGACACTGGGATTGGCTGGAGGAGCCCAAAAATTGGATGAATCACACCCTGGAGTTGCAAGCAGCAGCAGGAGCCCAAATATAACTTGAAAGAGACACTGGAGTTGGCTGCAGGAGGCCAAAAATTGGATGAATCACACCCTGGAGTTGCAAGCAGCAGCAAAAGCCCAAACATTACTTTAAAGAGACACTGGAGTTGGCTGCAGGAGGCCAAAAATTGAATGAATCACACCCTGGAGTTGCAAGCAGCAGCAGCAGGAGCCCAACCATTGCGTTAAAGAGACACTGGAGTTGGCTGCAGGAGCCCAAAAATTGGATGAATCACACCCTGGAGTTGCAAGCAGCAGCAGGAGCCAAACATAGCGTTAAAGAGACATTGGAGTTGGCTGCAGGAGCCCAAAAATTGGATGAATCACACCCTGGAGTTGCAAGCAGCAGCAGGAGCCCAAACAATGCTTGAAAGAGACACTGGGATTGGCTGGAGGAGCCCAAAAATTGGATGAATCACACCCTGGAGTTGCAAGCAGCAGCAGGAGCCCAAATATAACTTGAAAGAGACACTGGAGTTGGCTGCAGGAGGCCAAAAATTGGATGAATCACACCCTGGAGTTGCAAGCAGCAGCAAAAGCCCAAACATTACTTTAAAGAGACACTGGAGTTGGCTGCAGGAGGCCAAAAATTGAATGAATCACACCCTGGAGTTGCAAGCAGCAGCAGCAGGAGCCCAACCATTGCGTTAAAGAGACACTGGAGTTGGCTGCAGGAGCCCAAAAATTGGATGAATCACACCCTGGAGTTGCAAGCAGCAGCAGGAGCCAAACATAGCGTTAAAGAGACATTGGAGTTGGCTGCAGGAGCCCAAAAATTGGATGAATCACACCCTGGAGTTGCAAGCAGCAGCAGGAGCCCAAACAATGCTTGAAAGAGACACTGGGATTGGCTGGAGGAGCCCAAAAATTGGATGAATCACACCCTGGAGTTGCAAGCAGCAGCAGGAGCCCAAATATAACTTGAAAGAGACACTGGAGTTGGCTGCAGGAGGCCAAAAATTGGATGAATCACACCCTGGAGTTGCAAGCAGCAGCAAAAGCCCAAACATTACTTTAAAGAGACACTGGAGTTGGCTGCAGGAGGCCAAAAATTGAATGAATCACACCCTGGAGTTGCAAGCAGCAGCAGCAGGAGCCCAACCATTGCGTTAAAGAGACACTGGAGTTGGCTGCAGGAGGCCAGAAATTGGATGAATCACACCCTGGAGTTGCAAGCAGCTGCAGCAGGAGCACAAGCATTGCATGAAAGAGACACTGGAGTTGGCTGCAGGAGCCCAAAAATTGGATGAATCACACCCTGGAGTTGCAAGCAGCAGCAGGAGCCAAACATAGCGTTAAAGAGACATTGGAGTTGGCTGCAGGTGCCCAAAAATTGGATGAATCACACCCTGGAGTTGCAAGCAGCAGCAGGAGCACAAACATTGCGTGAAAGAGACACTGGAGTTGGCTGCAGGAGCCCAAAATTGGATGAATCACACCCTGGAGTTGCACGCAGCAGCAGGAGCCCATACATAGCGTGAAAGAGACACTGGAGTTGGCTGCAGGAGCCCAAAATTGGATGAATCACACCCTGGAGTTGCAAGCAGCAGCAGCAGGAGCCCAAACATTGCATGAAAGAGACACTGGAGTTAGCTGCAGGAGGCCAAAAATTGGATGAATCACACCCTGGAGTTGCAAGCAGCAGCATCAGCCCAAACATTACTTTAAAGAGACACTGGAGTTGGCTGCAGGAGGCCAGAAATTGGATGAATCACACCCTGGAGTTGCAAGCAGCAGCAGCAGGAGCTAAAACATTGCATGAAAGAGACACTGGAGTTGGCTGCAGGAGGCCAAAAATTGGATGAATCACACCCTGGAGTTGCAAGCAGCAGCAGCAGGAGCACAAACATTGCGTGAAAGAGACACTGGAGTTGGCTGCAGGAGGCCAAAAATTGGATGAATCACACCCTGGGGTTGCAAATAGCAGCAGCAGGAGCCCAAACATTGCGTGAAAGAGACACTGGAGTTGGCTGCAGGAGCCCAAAAATTGGATGAATCACACCCTGGAGATGCAAGCAGCAGCAGCAGAAGCCCAAACATTGCGTGAAAGAGACACTGGAGTTGGCTGCAGGAGCCCAAAAATTGGATGAATCAAACCCTGGAGTTGCAAGCAGCAGCAGCAGGAGCCCAAACAATGCGTGAATGAGACACTGGAGTTGGCTGCAGGAGCCCAAAATTGGATGAATCACACCCTGGAGTTGCAAGCAGCAGGAGCCCAAACATTGCATGAAAGAGACACTGAAGTTGGCTGCAGGAGCCCAAAAATTGGATGAATCACAACCTGGAGTTGCAAGCAGCAGCAGGAGCCCAAACATAGCTTGAAAGAGACACTGGAGTTGGCTGCAGGAGCTCAAAAATTGGATGAATCACACCCTGAAGTTGCAAACAGCAGCAGGAGCCCAAACATTACTTTAAAGAGACACTGGAGTTGGCTGCAGGAGCCCAAAAATTGGATGAATCACACCCTGGAGCTGCAAGAAGCAGCAGCAGGAGCCCAAACATTGCGTGAAAGAGACACTGGAGTTGGCTGCAGGAGGCCAAAAATTGGATGAATCACACCCTGGAGTTGCAAGCAGCAGCAGGAGCACAAACATTGCTTGAAAGAGACACTGGAGTTGGCTGCAGGAGCCCAAAAATTGGATGAATCACAGCCTGGAGTTGCAAGCAGCAGCAGGAGCCCAAACATAGCTTAAAAGAGACACTGGAGTTGGCTGTAGGAGCCCAAAAATTGGATGAATCACACCCTGGAGTTGCAAGCAGCAGCAGAAGGAGCCAAAACATAGCTTGAAAGAGACACTGGAGTTGGCTGCAGGAGGCCAAAAATTGGATGAATCACACCCTGGAGTTGCAAGCAGCTGCAGCAGGAGCCCAAACATTGCGTGAAAGAGACACTGGAGTTGGCTGCAGGAGCCCAAAAATTGGATTAATCAAACCCTGGAGTTGCAAGCAGCAGCAGCAGGAGCCCAAACATAGCTTGAAAGAAACACTGGAGTTGGCTGCAGGAGGCCAAAAATTGGATGAATCACACCCTAGAGTTGCAAGCAGCAGCAGCAACAGCAGGAGCCCAAACATTGCGTGAAAGAGACACTGGAGTTGGCTGCAGGAGCCCAAAAATTGGATGAATCACACCCTGGAGTTGCAAGCAGCTGCAGCAGGAGCCCAAACATTGCGTGAAAGAGACACTGGAGTTGGCTGCAGGAGCCCAAAAATTGGATGAATCAAACCCTGGAGTTGCAAGCAGCAGGAGCCCAAACATAGCTTTAAAGAAAAACTGGAGTTGGCTGCAGGAGGCCAAAAATTGGATGAATCACACCCTAGAGTTGCAAGCAGCAGCAGCAACAGCAGGAGCCCAAACATTGCGTGAAAGAGACACTGGAGTTGGCTGCAGGAGCCCAAAAATTGGATGAATCACACCCTGGAGTTGCAAGCAGCAGCAGGAGCCCAAACATTGCGTGAAAGAGACACTGGAGTTGGCTGCAGGATCCCAAAAATTGGATGAATCACACCCTGGAGTGGCAAGCAGCGGCAGGAGCCTAAACATAGCGTGAAAGAGACACTGGAGTTGGCTGCAGGAGCCCAAAAATTGGATGAATCACACCCTGGAGCTGCAAGAAGCAGCAGCAGGAGCCCAAACATTGCGTGAAAGAGACACTGGAGTTGGCTGCAGGAGGCCAAAAATTGGATGAATCACACCCTGGAGTTGCAAGCAGCAGCAGGAGCACAAACATTGCCTGAAAGAGACACTGGAGTTGGCTGCAGGAGCCCAAAAATTGGATGAATCACAGCCTGGAGTTGCAAGCAGCAGCAGGAGCCCAAACATAGCTTAAAAGAGACACTGGAGTTGGCTGTAGGAGCCCAAAAATTGGATGAATCACACCCTGGAGTTGCAAGCAGCAGCAGAAGGAGCCAAAACATAGCTTGAAAGAGACACTGGAGTTGGCTGCAGGAGGCCAAAAATTGGATGAATCACACCCTGGAGTTGCAAGCAGCTGCAGCAGGAGCCCAAACATTGCGTGAAAGAGACACTGGAGTTGGCTGCAGGAGCCCAAAAATTGGATTAATCAAACCCTGGAGTTGCAAGCAGCAGCAGCAGGAGCCCAAACATAGCTTGAAAGAAACACTGGAGTTGGCTGCAGGAGGCCAAAAATTGGATGAATCACACCCTAGAGTTGCAAGCAGCAGCAGCAACAGCAGGAGCCCAAACATTGCGTGAAAGAGACACTGGAGTTGGCTGCAGGAGCCCAAAAATTGGATGAATCACACCCTGGAGTTGCAAGCAGCTGCAGCAGGAGCCCAAACATTGCGTGAAAGAGACACTGGAGTTGGCTGCAGGAGCCCAAAAATTGGATGAATCAAACCCTGGAGTGGCAAGCAGCAGCAGGAGCCCAAACATAGCTTTAAAGAAACACTGGAGTTGGCTGCAGGAGGCCAAAAATTGGATGAATCACACCCTAGAGTTGCAAGCAGCAGCAGCAACAGCAGGAGCCCAAACATTGCGTGAAAGAGACACTGGAGTTGGCTGCAGGAGCCCAAAAATTGGATGAATCACACCCTGGAGTTGCAAGCAGCAGCAGGAGCCCAAACATTGCGTGAAAGAGACACTGGAGTTGGCTGCAGGATCCCAAAAATTGGATGAATCACACCCTGGAGTGGCAAGCAGCGGCAGGAGCCTAAACATAGCGTGAAAGAGACACTGGAGTTGGCTGCAGGAGCCCAAAAATTGGATGAATCACACCCTGGAGTTGCAAGCAGCAGCAGCAGGAGCCCAAACATTGCATGAAAGAGACACTGGAGATGGCTGCAGGAGGCCAAAAATTGGATGAATCACACCCTGGAGTTGCAAGCAGCAGCAGGAGCCAAACAATTACTTTAAAGAGACACTGGAGTTGGCTGCAGGAGGCCAAAAATTGGATGAATCACACCCTGGAGTTGCAAGCAGCCACAGCAGGAGCCCAAGCATTGCGTAAAAGAGACACTGAAGGTGGCTGCAGGAGCCCAAAAATTGGATGAATCACACCCTGGAGTTGCAAGCAGCAGCAGGAGCACAAACATTGCTTTAAAGAGACACTGGAGTTGGCTGCAGGAGGCCAAAAATAGGACGAATCACACCCTGGAGTTGCAAGCAGCAGCAGCAGAAGCCCAAACATTGCGTGAAAGAGACACTGGAGTTGGCTGCAGGAGCCCAAAAATTGGATGAATCACACCCTGGAGTTGCAAGCAGCAGCAGGAGCCCAAACATAGCTTGAAAGAGACATTGGAGTTGGCTACAGGAGGCCAAAAATTGGATGAATCACACCCTGGAGTTGCAAGCAGCAGCAGCAGGAACCCAAACATTGCGTGAAAGAGACACTGGAGTTGGCTGCAGGAGCTCAAAAATTGGATGAATCACACCCTGAAGTTGCAAACAGCAGCAGGAGCCCAAACATTACTTTAAAGAGATACTGGAGTTGGCTGCAGGAGGCCAAAAATTGGATGAATCACACCCTGGAGCTGCAAGAAGCAGCAGCAGGAGCCCAAACATTGCGTGAAAGAGACACTGGAGTTGGCTGCAGGAGGCCAAAAATTGGATGAATCACACCCTGGAGTTGCAAGCAGCAGCAGGAGCACAAACATTGCCTGAAAGAGACACTGGAGTTGGCTGCAGGAGCACAAAAATTGGATGAATCACACCCTGGAGTTGCAAGCAGCAGCAGGAGCCCAAACATAGCTTAAAAGAGACACTGGAGTTGGCTGTAGGAGCCCAAAAATTGGAGGAATCACACCCTGGAGTTGCAAGCAGCAGCAGGAGCCCAAACATTGCATGAAAGAGACACTGGAGTTGGCTGCAGGATCCAAAAATTGGATGAATCACACCCTGGAGTGGCAAGCAGCAGCAGGAGCCTAAACATAGCGTGAAAGAGACACTGGAGTTGGCTGCAGGAGCCCAAAAATTGGATGAATCACACCCTGGAGTTGCAAGCAGCAGCAGCAGGAGCCCAAACATTGCATGAAAGAGACACTGGAGTTGGCTGCAGGAGGCCAAAAATTGAATGAATCACACCCTGGAGTTGCAAGCAGCAGCAGGAGCCCAAACATTACTTTAAAGAGACACTGGAGTTGGCTGCAGGAGGCCAAAAATTGGATGAATCACACCCTGGAGTTGCAAGCAGCCACAGCAGGAGCCCAAGCATTGCGTTAAAGAGACACTGAAGTTGGCTGCAGGAGCCCAAAAATTGGATGAATCACACCCTGGAGTTGCAAGCAGCAGCAGGAGCACAAACATTGCTTTAAAGAGACACTGGAGTTGGCTGCAGGAGGCCAAAAATTGGACGAATCACACCCTGGAGTTGCAAGCAGCAGCAAAAGCCCAAACATTGCGTGAAAGAGACACTGGAGTTGGCTGCAGGAGCCGAAAAATTGGATGAATCACACCCTGGAGTGGCAAGCAGCAGCAGGAGCCCAAACATTACTTTAAAGAGACACTGGAGTTGGCTGCAGGAGCCCAAAAATTGGATGAATCACACCCTGGAGTTGCAAGCAGCAGCAGCAGCAGCAGGAGCCCAAACGTTGCGTGAAAGAGACACTGGAGTTTGCTGCAGGAGGCCAAAAATTGGATGAATCACACCCTGGAGTTGCAAGCAGCAGCAGGAGCCCAAACATTGCGTGAAAGAGACACTGGAGTTGGCTGCAGGAGCCCAAAAATTGGATGAATCACACCCTGGAGTTGCAAGCAGCAGCAGGAGCCCAAACAATGCTTGAAAGAGACACTGGGATTGGCTGGAGGAGCCCAAAAATTGGATGAATCACACCCTGGAGTTGCAAGCAGCAGCAGGAGCCCAAATATAACTTGAAAGAGACACTGGAGTTGGCTGCAGGAGGCCAAAAATTGGATGAATCACACCCTGGAGTTGCAAGCAGCAGCAAAAGCCCAAACATTACTTTAAAGAGACACTGGAGTTGGCTGCAGGAGGCCAAAAATTGAATGAATCACACCCTGGAGTTGCAAGCAGCTGCAGCAGGAGCACAAGCATTGCATGAAAGAGACACTGGAGTTGGATGCAGGAGCCCAAAAATTGGATGAATCACACCCTGGAGTTGCAAGCAGCAGCAGCAGGAGCCCAACCATTGCGTTAAAGAGACACTGGAGTTGGCTGCAGGAGGCCAGAAATTGGATGAATCACACCCTGGAGTTGCAAGCAGCTGCAGCAGGAGCACAAGCATTGCATGAAAGAGACACTGGAGTTGGCTGCAGGAGCCCAAAAATTGGATGAATCACACCCTGGAGTTGCAAGCAGCAGCAGGAGCCAAACATAGCTTTAAAGAGACATTGGAGTTGGCTGCAGGTGCCCAAAAATTGGATGAATCACACCCTGGAGTTGCAAGCAGCAGCAGGAGCACAAACATTGCGTGAAAGAGACACTGGAGTTGGCTGCAGGAGCCCAAAATTGGATGAATCACACCCTGGAGTTGCACGCAGCAGCAGGAGCCCATACATAGCGTGAAAGAGACACTGGAGTTGGCTGCAGGAGCCCAAAATTGGATGAATCACACCCTGGAGTTGCAAGCAGCAGCAGCAGCAGCCCAAACATTGCATGAAAGAGACACTGGAGTTAGCTGCAGGAGGCCAAAAATTGGATGAATCACACCCTGGAGTTGCAAGCAGCAGCATCAGCCCAAACATTACTTTAAAGAGACACTGGAGTTGGCTGCAGGAGGCCAGAAATTGGATGAATCACACCCTGGAGTTGCAAGCAGCAGCAGCAGGAGCTAAAACATTGCATGAAAGAGACACTGGAGTTGGCTGCAGGAGGCCAAAAATTGGATGAATCACACCCTGGAGTTGCAAGCAGCAGCAGCAGGAGCACAAACATTGCGTGAAAGAGACACTGGAGTTGGCTGCAGGAGGCCAAAAATTGGATGAATCACACCCTGGGGTTGCAAATAGCAGCAGCAGGAGCCCAAACATTGCGTGAAAGAGACACTGGAGTTGGCTGCAGGAGCCCAAAAATTGGATGAATCACACCCTGGAGATGCAAGCAGCAGCAGCAGAAGCCCAAACATTGCGTGAAAGAGACACTGGAGTTGGCTGCAGGAGCCCAAAAATTGGATGAATCAAACCCTGGAGTTGCAAGCAGCAGCAGCAGGAGCCCAAACAATGCGTGAATGAGACACTGGAGTTGGCTGCAGGAGCCCAAAATTGGATGAATCACACCCTGGAGTTGCAAGCAGCAGGAGCCCAAACATTGCGTGAAAGAGACACTGAAGTTGGCTGCAGGAGCCCAAAAATTGGATGAATCACAACCTGGAGTTGCAAGCAGCAGCAGGAGCCCAAACATAGCTTGAAAGAGACACTGGAGTTGGCTGCAGGAGCTCAAAAATTGGATGAATCACACCCTGAAGTTGCAAACAGCAGCAGGAGCCCAAACATTACTTTAAAGAGACACTGGAGTTGGCTGCAGGAGCCCAAAAATTGGATGAATCACACCCTGGAGCTGCAAGAAGCAGCAGCAGGAGCCCAAACATTGCGTGAAAGAGACACTGGAGTTGGCTGCAGGAGGCCAAAAATTGGATGAATCACACCCTGGAGTTGCAAGCAGCAGCAGGAGCACAAACATTGCCTGAAAGAGACACTGGAGTTGGCTGCAGGAGCCCAAAAATTGGATGAATCACAGCCTGGAGTTGCAAGCAGCAGCAGGAGCCCAAACATAGCTTAAAAGAGACACTGGAGTTGGCTGTAGGAGCCCAAAAATTGGATGAATCACACCCTTGAGTTGCAAGCAGCAGCAGAAGGAGCCAAAACATAGCTTGAAAGAGACACTGGAGTTTGCTGCAGGAGGCCAAAAATTGGATGAATCACACCCTGGAGTTGCAAGCAGCTGCAGCAGGAGCCCAAACATTGCGTGAAAGAGACACTGGAGTTGGCTGCAGGAGCCCAAAAATTGGATTAATCAAACCCTGGAGTTGCAAGCAGCAGCAGCAGGAGCCCAAACATAGCTTGAAAGAAACACTGGAGTTGGCTGCAGGAGGCCAAAAATTGGATGAATCACACCCTAGAGTTGCAAGCAGCAGCAGCAACAGCAGGAGCCCAAACATTGCGTGAAAGAGACACTGGAGTTGGCTGCAGGAGCCCAAAAATTGGATGAATCACACCCTGGAGTTGCAAGCAGCTGCAGCAGGAGCCCAAACATTGCGTGAAAGAGACACTGGAGTTGGCTGCAGGAGCCCAAAAATTGGATGAATCAAACCCTGGAGTTGCAAGCAGCAGCAGGAGCCCAAACATAGCTTTAAAGAAAAACTGGAGTTGGCTGCAGGAGGCCAAAAATTGGATGAATCACACCCTAGAGTTGCAAGCAGCAGCAGCAACAGCAGGAGCCCAAACATTGCGTGAAAGAGACACTGGAGTTGGCTGCAGGAGCCCAAAAATTGGATGAATCACACCCTGGAGTTGCAAGCAGCAGCAGGAGCCCAAACATTGCGTGAAAGAGACACTGGAGTTGGCTGCAGGATCCCAAAAATTGGATGAATCACACCCTGGAGTGGCAAGCAGCGGCAGGAGCCTAAACATAGCGTGAAAGAGACACTGGAGTTGGCTGCAGGAGCCCAAAAATTGGATGAATCACACCCTGGGTTGCAAGCAGCAGCAGCAGGAGCCCAAACATTGCATGAAAGAGACACTGGAGATGGCTGCAGGAGGCCAAAAATTGGATGAATCACACCCTGGAGTTGCAAGCAGCAGCAGGAGCCAAACAATTACTTTAAAGAGACACTGGAGTTGGCTGCAGGAGGCCAAAAATTGGATGAATCACACCCTGGAGTTGCAAGCAGCCACAGCAGGAGCCCAAGCATTGCATAAAAGAGACACTGAAGGTGGCTGCAGGAGCCCAAAAATTGGATGAATCACACCCTGGAGTTGCAAGCAGCAGCAGGAGCACAAACATTGCTTTAAAGAGACACTGGAGTTGGCTGCAGGAGGCCAAAAATAGGACGAATCACACCCTGGAGTTGCAAGCAGCAGCAGCAGGTGCCCAAACATTGCGTGAAAGAGACACTGGAGTTGGCTGCAGGAGCCCAAAAATTGGATGAATCACACCCTGGAGTTGCAAGCAGCAGCAGGAGCCCAAACATAGCTTGAAAGAGACATTGGAGTTGGCTACAGGAGGCCAAAAATTGGATGAATCACACCCTGGAGTTGCAAGCAGCAGCAGCAGGAACCCAAACATTGCGTGAAAGAGACACTGGAGTTGGCTGCAGGAGCTCAAAAATTGGATGAATCACACCCTGAAGTTGCAAACAGCAGCAGGAGCCCAAACATTACTTTAAAGAGATACTGGAGTTGGCTGCAGGAGGCCAAAAATTGGATGAATCACACCCTGGAGCTGCAAGAAGCAGCAGCAGGAGCCCAAACATTGCGTGAAAGAGACACTGGAGTTGGCTGCAGGAGGCCAAAAATTGGATGAATCACACCCTGGAGTTGCAAGCAGCAGCAGGAGCACAAACATTGCCTGAAAGAGACACTGGAGTTGGCTGCAGGAGCACAAAAATTGGATGAATCACACCCTGGAGTTGCAAGCAGCAGCAGGAGCCCAAACATAGCTTAAAAGTGACACTGGAGTTGGCTGTAGGAGCCCAAAAATTGGAGGAATCACACCCTGGAGTTGCAAGCAGCAGCAGGAGCCCAAACATTGCATGAAAGAGACACTGGAGTTGGCTGCAGGATCCAAAAATTGGATGAATCACACCCTGGAGTGGCAAGCAGCAGCAGGAGCCTAAACATAGCGTGAAAGAGACACTGGAGTTGGCTGCAGGAGCCCAAAAATTGGATGAATCACACCCTGGAGTTGCAAGCAGCAGCAGCAGGAGCCCAAACATTGCATGAAAGAGACACTGGAGTTGGCTGCAGGAGGCCAAAAATTGGATGAATCACACCCTGGAGTTGCAAGCAGCAGCAGGAGCCCAAACATTACTTTAAAGAGACACTGGAGTTGGCTGCAGGAGGCCAAAAATTGGATGAATCACACCCTGGAGTTGCAAGCAGCCACAGCAGGAGCCCAAGCATTGCGTTAAAGAGACACTGGAGTTGGCTGCAGGAGCCGAAAAATTGGATGAATCACACCCTGGAGTGGCAAGCAGCAGCAGGAGCCCAAACATTACTTTAAAGAGACACTGGAGTTGGCTGCAGGAGCCCAAAAATTGGATGAATCACACCCTGGAGTTGCAAGCAGCAGCAGCAGCAGGAGCCCAAACGTTGCGTGAAAGAGACACTGGAGTTGGCTGCAGGAGGCCAAAAATTGGATGAATCACACCCTGGAGTTGCAAGCAGCAGCAGGAGCCCAAACATTGCGTGAAAGAGACACTGGAGTTGGCTGCAGGAGCCCAAAAATTGGATGAATCACACCCTGGAGTTGCAAGCAGCAGCAGGAGCCCAAACAATGCTTGAAAGAGACACTGGGATTGGCTGGAGGAGCCCAAAAATTGGATGAATCACACCCTGGAGTTGCAAGCAGCAGCAGGAGCCCAAATATAACTTGAAAGAGACACTGGAGTTGGCTGCAGGAGGCCAAAAATTGGATGAATCACACCCTGGAGTTGCAAGCAGCAGCAAAAGCCCAAACATTACTTTAAAGAGACACTGGAGTTGGCTGCAGGAGGCCAAAAATTGAATGAATCACACCCTGGAGTTGCAAGCAGCAGCAGCAGGAGCCCAACCATTGCGTTAAAGAGACACTGGAGTTGGCTGCAGGAGGCCAGAAATTGGATGAATCACACCCTGGAGTTGCAAGCAGCTGCAGCAGAAGCACAAGCATTGCATGAAAGAGACACTGGAGTTGGCTGCAGGAGCCCAAAAATTGGATGAATCACACCCTGGAGTTGCAAGCAGCAGCAGGAGCCAAACATAGCGTTAAAGAGACATTGGATTTGGCTGCAGGTGCCCAAAAATTGGATGAATCACACCCTGGAGTTGCAAGCAGCAGCAGGAGCACAAACATTGCGTGAAAGAGACACTGGAGTTGGCTGCAGGAGCCCAAAATTGGATGAATCACACCCTGGAGTTGCACGCAGCAGCAGGAGCCCATACATAGCGTGAAAGAGACACTGGAGTTGGCTGCAGGAGCCCAAAATTGGATGAATCACACCCTGGAGTTGCAAGCAGCAGCAGCAGGAGCCCAAACATTGCATGAAAGAGACACTGGAGTTAGCTGCAGGAGGCCAAAAATTGGATGAATCACACCCTGGAGTTGCAAGCAGCAGCATCAGCCCAAACATTACTTTAAAGAGACACTGGAGTTGGCTGCAGGAGGCCAGAAATTGGATGAATCACACCCTGGAGTTGCAAGCAGCAGCAGCAGGAGCTAAAACATTGCATGAAAGAGACACTGGAGTTGGCTGCAGGAGGCCAAAAATTGGATGAATCACACCCTGGAGTTGCAAGCAGCAGCAGCAGGAGCACAAACATTGCGTGAAAGAGACACTGGAGTTGGCTGCAGGAGGCCAAAAATTGGATGAATCACACCCTGGGGTTGCAAATAGCAGCAGCAGGAGCCCAAACATTGCGTGAAAGAGACACTGGAGTTGGCTGCAGGAGCCCAAAAATTGGATGAATCACACCCTGGAGATGCAAGCAGCAGCAGCAGAAGCCCAAACATTGCGTGAAAGAGACACTGGAGTTGGCTGCAGGAGCCCAAAAATTGGATGAATCAAACCCTGGAGTTGCAAGCAGCAGCAGCAGGAGCCCAAACAATGCGTGAATGAGACACTGGAGTTGGCTGCAGGAGCCCAAAATTGGATGAATCACACCCTGGAGTTGCAAGCAGCAGGAGCCCAAACATTGCGTGAAAGAGACACTGAAGTTGGCTGCAGGAGCCCAAAAATTGGATGAATCACAACCTGGAGTTGCAAGCAGCAGCAGGAGCCCAAACATAGCTTGAAAGAGACACTGGAGTTGGCTGCAGGAGCTCAAAAATTGGATGAATCACACCCTGAAGTTGCAAACAGCAGCAGGAGCCCAAACATTACTTTAAAGAGACACTGGAGTTGGCTGCAGGAGCCCAAAAATTGGATGAATCACACCCTGGAGCTGCAAGAAGCAGCAGCAGGAGCCCAAACATTGCGTGAAAGAGACACTGGAGTTGGCTGCAGGAGGCCAAAAATTGGATGAATCACACCCTGGAGTTGCAAGCAGCAGCAGGAGCACAAACATTGCCTGAAAGAGACACTGGAGTTGGCTGCAGGAGCCCAAAAATTGGATGAATCACAGCCTGGAGTTGCAAGCAGCAGCAGGAGCCCAAACATAGCTTAAAAGAGACACTGGAGTTGGCTGTAGGAGCCCAAAAATTGGATGAATCACACCCTTGAGTTGCAAGCAGCAGCAGAAGGAGCCAAAACATAGCTTGAAAGAGACACTGGAGTTTGCTGCAGGAGGCCAAAAATTGGATGAATCACACCCTGGAGTTGCAAGCAGCTGCAGCAGGAGCCCAAACATTGCGTGAAAGAGACACTGGAGTTGGCTGCAGGAGCCCAAAAATTGGATTAATCAAACCCTGGAGTTGCAAGCAGCAGCAGCAGGAGCCCAAACATAGCTTGAAAGAAACACTGGAGTTGGCTGCAGGAGGCCAAAAATTGGATGAATCACACCCTAGAGTTGCAAGCAGCAGCAGCAACAGCAGGAGCCCAAACATTGCGTGAAAGAGACACTGGAGTTGGCTGCAGGAGCCCAAAAATTGGATGAATCACACCCTGGAGTTGCAAGCAGCTGCAGCAGGAGCCCAAACATTGCGTGAAAGAGACACTGGAGTTGGCTGCAGGAGCCCAAAAATTGGATGAATCAAACCCTGGAGTTGCAAGCAGCAGCAGGAGCCCAAACATAGCTTTAAAGAAAAACTGGAGTTGGCTGCAGGAGGCCAAAAATTGGATGAATCACACCCTAGAGTTGCAAGCAGCAGCAGCAACAGCAGGAGCCCAAACATTGCGTGAAAGAGACACTGGAGTTGGCTGCAGGAGCCCAAAAATTGGATGAATCACACCCTGGAGTTGCAAGCAGCAGCAGGAGCCCAAACATTGCGTGAAAGAGACACTGGAGTTGGCTGCAGGATCCCAAAAATTGGATGAATCACACCCTGGAGTGGCAAGCAGCGGCAGGAGCCTAAACATAGCGTGAAAGAGACACTGGAGTTGGCTGCAGGAGCCCAAAAATTGGATGAATCACACCCTGGGTTGCAAGCAGCAGCAGCAGGAGCCCAAACATTGCATGAAAGAGACACTGGAGATGGCTGCAGGAGGCCAAAAATTGGATGAATCACACCCTGGAGTTGCAAGCAGCAGCAGGAGCCAAACAATTACTTTAAAGAGACACTGGAGTTGGCTGCAGGAGGCCAAAAATTGGATGAATCACACCCTGGAGTTGCAAGCAGCCACAGCAGGAGCCCAAGCATTGCATAAAAGAGACACTGAAGGTGGCTGCAGGAGCCCAAAAATTGGATGAATCACACCCTGGAGTTGCAAGCAGCAGCAGGAGCACAAACATTGCTTTAAAGAGACACTGGAGTTGGCTGCAGGAGGCCAAAAATAGGACGAATCACACCCTGGAGTTGCAAGCAGCAGCAGCAGGTGCCCAAACATTGCGTGAAAGAGACACTGGAGTTGGCTGCAGGAGCCCAAAAATTGGATGAATCACACCCTGGAGTTGCAAGCAGCAGCAGGAGCCCAAACATAGCTTGAAAGAGACATTGGAGTTGGCTACAGGAGGCCAAAAATTGGATGAATCACACCCTGGAGTTGCAAGCAGCAGCAGCAGGAACCCAAACATTGCGTGAAAGAGACACTGGAGTTGGCTGCAGGAGCTCAAAAATTGGATGAATCACACCCTGAAGTTGCAAACAGCAGCAGGAGCCCAAACATTACTTTAAAGAGATACTGGAGTTGGCTGCAGGAGGCCAAAAATTGGATGAATCACACCCTGGAGCTGCAAGAAGCAGCAGCAGGAGCCCAAACATTGCGTGAAAGAGACACTGGAGTTGGCTGCAGGAGGCCAAAAATTGGATGAATCACACCCTGGAGTTGCAAGCAGCAGCAGGAGCACAAACATTGCCTGAAAGAGACACTGGAGTTGGCTGCAGGAGCACAAAAATTGGATGAATCACACCCTGGAGTTGCAAGCAGCAGCAGGAGCCCAAACATAGCTTAAAAGTGACACTGGAGTTGGCTGTAGGAGCCCAAAAATTGGAGGAATCACACCCTGGAGTTGCAAGCAGCAGCAGGAGCCCAAACATTGCATGAAAGAGACACTGGAGTTGGCTGCAGGATCCAAAAATTGGATGAATCACACCCTGGAGTGGCAAGCAGCAGCAGGAGCCTAAACATAGCGTGAAAGAGACACTGGAGTTGGCTGCAGGAGCCCAAAAATTGGATGAATCACACCCTGGAGTTGCAAGCAGCAGCAGCAGGAGCCCAAACATTGCATGAAAGAGACACTGGAGTTGGCTGCAGGAGGCCAAAAATTGGATGAATCACACCCTGGAGTTGCAAGCAGCAGCAGGAGCCCAAACATTACTTTAAAGAGACACTGGAGTTGGCTGCAGGAGGCCAAAAATTGGATGAATCACACCCTGGAGTTGCAAGCAGCCACAGCAGGAGCCCAAGCATTGCGTTAAAGAGACACTGGAGTTGGCTGCAGGAGCCGAAAAATTGGATGAATCACACCCTGGAGTGGCAAGCAGCAGCAGGAGCCCAAACATTACTTTAAAGAGACACTGGAGTTGGCTGCAGGAGCCCAAAAATTGGATGAATCACACCCTGGAGTTGCAAGCAGCAGCAGCAGCAGGAGCCCAAACGTTGCGTGAAAGAGACACTGGAGTTGGCTGCAGGAGGCCAAAAATTGGATGAATCACACCCTGGAGTTGCAAGCAGCAGCAGGAGCCCAAACATTGCGTGAAAGAGACACTGGAGTTGGCTGCAGGAGCCCAAAAATTGGATGAATCACACCCTGGAGTTGCAAGCAGCAGCAGGAGCCCAAACAATGCTTGAAAGAGACACTGGGATTGGCTGGAGGAGCCCAAAAATTGGATGAATCACACCCTGGAGTTGCAAGCAGCAGCAGGAGCCCAAATATAACTTGAAAGAGACACTGGAGTTGGCTGCAGGAGGCCAAAAATTGGATGAATCACACCCTGGAGTTGCAAGCAGCAGCAAAAGCCCAAACATTACTTTAAAGAGACACTGGAGTTGGCTGCAGGAGGCCAAAAATTGAATGAATCACACCCTGGAGTTGCAAGCAGCAGCAGCAGGAGCCCAACCATTGCGTTAAAGAGACACTGGAGTTGGCTGCAGGAGGCCAGAAATTGGATGAATCACACCCTGGAGTTGCAAGCAGCTGCAGCAGAAGCACAAGCATTGCATGAAAGAGACACTGGAGTTGGCTGCAGGAGCCCAAAAATTGGATGAATCACACCCTGGAGTTGCAAGCAGCAGCAGGAGCCAAACATAGCGTTAAAGAGACATTGGATTTGGCTGCAGGTGCCCAAAAATTGGATGAATCACACCCTGGAGTTGCAAGCAGCAGCAGGAGCACAAACATTGCGTGAAAGAGACACTGGAGTTGGCTGCAGGAGCCCAAAATTGGATGAATCACACCCTGGAGTTGCACGCAGCAGCAGGAGCCCATACATAGCGTGAAAGAGACACTGGAGTTGGCTGCAGGAGCCCAAAATTGGATGAATCACACCCTGGAGTTGCAAGCAGCAGCAGCAGGAGCCCAAACATTGCATGAAAGAGACACTGGAGTTAGCTGCAGGAGGCCAAAAATTGGATGAATCACACCCTGGAGTTGCAAGCAGCAGCATCAGCCCAAACATTACTTTAAAGAGACACTGGAGTTGGCTGCAGGAGGCCAAAAATTGGATGAATCACACCCTGGAGTTGCAAGCAGCAGCAGCAGGAGCTAAAACATTGCATGAAAGAGACACTGGAGTTGGCTGCAGGAGGCCAAAAATTGGATGAATCACACCCTGGAGTTGCAAGCAGCCACAGCAGGAGCCCAAACATTGCGTGAAAGAGACACTGGAGTTGGCTGCAGGAGGCCAAAAATTGGATGAATCACACCCTGGAGTTGCAAGCAGCAGCAGCAGGAGCCCAAACATTGCGTGAAAGAGACACTGGAGTTGGCTACAGGAGCCCAAAAATTGGATGAATCACACCCTGGAGTTGCAAGCAGCAGCAGCAGGAGCCCAAACATTGCGTGAAAGAGACACTGGAGTTGGCTGCAGGAGCCCAAAATTTGGATGAATCACACCCTGGAGTTGCAAGCAGCAGCAGCAGGAGCCCAAACATTGCGTGAAAGAGACATTGGAGTTGGCTGCAGAAGGGCCAAAAATTGGATGAACCACACCCTGGAGTTGCAAGCAGCAGCAGCAGGAGCCCAAACATTGCGTGAAAGAGACACTGGAGTTGGCTGCAGGAGCCCAAAAATTGGATGACGTACACCCTGGAGTTGCACGCAGCAGCAGGAGCCCAAACATAGCTTGAAAGAGACACTGGAGTTGGCTGCAGGATGGCAAAAATTGGATGAATCACACCCTGGAGTTGCAAGCAGCAGCAGGAGCCCAAACATAGCTTGGAAGAGACACTGGAGTTGGCTGCAGGAGGCCATAAATTGGATGAATCACACCCTGGAGTTGCAAGCAGCAGCAGGAGCCAAAACATTGCGTGAAAGATACACTGGAGTTGGCTATAGGAGCCCAAAAATTGGATGAATCACATCCTGGAGTTGCAAGCAGCAGCAGGAGCCCAAACATAGCTTGAAAGAGACACTGGAGTTGGCTGCAGGAGGCCAAAAATTGGATGAATCACACCCTGGAGTTGCAAGCAGCAGGAGCCCAAACATTACTTTAAAGAAACACTGGAGTTGGCTGCAGGAGGCCAAAAATTGGATGAATCACACCCTGGAGTTGCAAGCAGCAGGAACCTAAACGTTGCGTGAAAGAGACACTGGAGTTTGCTGCAGTAGCCCAAAAATTGGATGAATCACACCCTGGAGTTGCAAGCAGCAGAAGGAGCCCAAACATTGCGTGAAAGAGACACTGGAGTTGGCTACAGGAGCCCATAAATTGGATGAAAAACACCCTGGAGTTGCAAGCAGCAGCAGCAGGAGCCCAAACATTGCGTGAAAGAGACACTGGAGTTGGCTGAAGGAGCCCAAAAATTGGATGAATCACACCCTGGAGTTGCAAGCAGCAGCAGCAGGAGCCCAAACATAGCTTAAAAGAGACACTGGAGTTCGCTGCCAGAGGCAAAAATTGGATGAATCACACCCTGGAGTTGCAAGCAGCAGCAGCAGGAGCCCAAACATTGCGTGAAAGAGACACTGGAGTTGGCTGTAGGAGCCCAAAAATTGGAGGAATCACACCCTGGAGTTGCAAGCAGCAGCAGGAGCCCAAACATTGCGTGAAAGAGACACTGGAGTTGGCTGCAGGAGCCCAAAAATTGGATGAATCACACCCTGGAGATGCAAGCAGCAGCAGCAGAAGCCCAAACGTTGCGTGAAAGAGACACTGGAGTTGGCTGCAGGAGGCCAAAAATTGGATGAATCACACCCTGGGGTTGCAAATAGCGGCAGCAGGAGCCCAAACATTGCGTGAAAGAGACACTGGAGTTGGCTGCAGGAGCCCAAAAATTGGATGAATCACACCCTGGAGATGCAAGCAGCAGCAGCAGAAGCCCAAACATTGCGTGAAAGAGACACTGGAGTTGGCTGCAGGAGCCCAAAAATTGGATGAATCAAACCCTGGAGTTGCAAGCAGCAGCAGCAGGAGCCCAAACATAGCTTGAAAGAGACAGTGGAGTTGGCTGCAGGAGGCCAAAAATTGGATGAATCACACCCTGGAGTTGCAAGCAGCAGCAGCAGGAGCCCAAACAATGCGTGAATGAGACACTGGAGTTGGCTGCAGGAGCCCAAAATTGGATGAATCACAACCTGGAGTTGCAAGCAGCAGCAGGAGCCCAAGCATATCCTGAAAGAGACACTGGAGTTGGCTGCAGGAGGCCAAAAATTGGATGAATCACACCCTGGAGTTGCAAGCAGCAGGAGCCCAAACATTGCGTGAAAGAGACACTGGAGTTGGCTGCAGGAGCCCAAAAATTGGATGAATCACAACCTGGAGTTGCAAGCAGCAGCAGGAGCCCAAACATAGCTTGAAAGAGACACTGGAGTTGGCTGCAGGAGCTCAAAAATTGGATAAATCACACCCTGAAGTTGCAAACAGCAGCAGGAGCCCAAACATTACTTTAAAGAGACACTGGAGTTGGCTGCAGGAGCCCAAAAATTGGATGAATCACACCCTGGAGCTGCAAGAAGCAGCAGCAGGAGCCCAAACATTGCGTGAAAGAGACACTGGAGTTGGCTGCAGGAGGCCAAAAATTGGATGAATCACACCCTGGAGTTGCAAGCAGCAGCAGGAGCACAAACATTGCCTGAAAGAGACACTGGAGTCGGCTGCAGGAGCCCAAAAATTGGATGAATCACACCCTGGAGTTGCAAGCAGCCGCAGCAGGAGCCCAAACATAGCTTAAAAGAGACACTGGAGTTGGCTGTAGGAGCCCAAAAATTGGAGGAATCACACCCTGGAGTTGCAAGCAGCTGCAGCAGGAGCCCAAACATTGCGTGAAAGAGACACTGGAGTTGGCTGCAGGAGCCCAAAAATTGGATGAATCACACCCTGGAGTTGCAAGCAGCTGCAGCAGGAGCCCAAACATTGCGTGAAAGAGACACTGGAGTTGGCTGCAGGAGCCCAAAAATTGGATGAATCAAACCCTGGAGTTGCAAGCAGCAGCAGCAGGAGCCCAAACATAGCTTGAAAGAGACAGTGGAGTTGGCTGCAGGAGGCCAAAAATTGGATGAATCACACCCTGGAGTTGCAAGCAGCAGCAGCAGGAGCCCAAACAATGCGTGAATGAGACACTGGAGTTGGCTGCAGGAGCCCAAAATTGGATGAATCACAACCTGGAGTTGCAAGCAGCAGCAGGAGCCCAAACATATCCTGAAAGAGACACTGGAGTTGGCTGCAGGAGGCCAAAAATTGGATGAATCACACCCTGGAGTTGCAAGCAGCAGCAGGAGCCCAAAAATTACTTTAAAGAGACACTGGAGTTGGCTGCAGGAGGCCAAAAATTGGATGAATCACACCCTGGAGTTGCAAGCAGCCACAGCAGGAGCCCAAGCATTGCATAAAAGAGACACTGAAGTTGGCTACAGGAGCCCAAAAATTGGATGAATCACACCCTGGAGTTGCAAGCAGCAGCAGGAGCCCAAACATAGCTTGAAAGAGACACTGGAGTTGGCTACAGGAGGCCAAAAATTGGATGAATCACACCCTGGAGTTGCAAGCAGCAGCAGCAGGAACCCAAACATTGCGTGAAAGAGACACTGGAGTTGGCTGCAGGAGCTCAAAAATTGGATGAATCACACCCTGAAGTTGCAAACAGCAGCAGGAGCCCAAACATTACTTTAAAGAGACACTGGAGTTGGCTGCAGGAGGCCAAAAATTGGATGAATCACACCCTGGAGCTGCAAGAAGCAGCAGCAGGAGCCCAAACATTGCGTGAAAGAGACACTGGAGTTGGCTGCAGGAGGCCAAAAATTGGATGAATCACACCCTGGAGTTGCAAGCAGAAGCAGGAGCACAAACATAGCCTGAAAGAGACACTGGAGTTGGCTGCAGGAGCCCAAAAATTGGATGAATCACACCCTGGAGTTGCAAGCAGCAGCAGGAGCCCAAAAATAGCTTAAAAGAGACACTGGAGTTGGCTGTAGGAGCCCAAAAATTGGAGGAATCACACCCTGGAGTTGCAAGCAGCAGCAGGAGCCCAAACATTGCGTGAAAGAGACACTGGAGTTGGCTGAAGGAGCCCAAAAATAGGATGAATCACACCCTGGAGTGGCAAGCAGCAGCAGGAGCCTAAACATAGCGTGAAAGAGACACTGGAGTTGGCTGCAGGAGCCCAAAAATTGGATGAATCACACCCTGGAGTTGCAAGCAGCAGCAGGAGCCCAAACATTACTTTAAAGAGACACTGGAGTTGGCTGCAGGAGGCCAAAAATTGGATGAATCACACCCTGGAGTTGCAAGCAGCCACAGCAGGAGCCCAAGCATTGCGTAAAAGAGACACTGAAGTTTGCTGCAGGAGCCCAAAAATTGGGTGAATCACACCCTGGAGTTGCAAGCAGCAGCAAAAGCACAAACATTGCTTTAAAGAGACACTGGAGTTGGCTGCAGGAGGCCAAAAATTGGACGAATCACACCCTGGAGTTGCAAGCAGCAGCAGGTGCCCAAACATTGCGTGAAAGAGACACTGGAGTTGGCTGCAGGAGCCCAAAAATTGGATGAATCACACCCTGGAGTTGCAAGCAGTAGCAGGAGCCCAAACATAGCTTGAAAGAGACACTGGAGTTGGCTGCAGGAGCCGAAAAATTGGATGAATCACACCCTGGAGTTGCAAGCAGCAGCAGGAGCCCAAAAATTACTTTAAAGAGACACTGGAGTTGGCTGCAGGAGGCCAAAAATTGGATGAATCACACCCTGGAGTTGCAAGCAGCCACAGCAGGAGCCCAAGCATTGCATAAAAGAGACACTGAAGTTGGCTACAGGAGCCCAAAAATTGGATGAATCACACCCTGGAGTTGCAAGCAGCCACAGCAGGAGCCCAAGCATTGCATAAAAGAGACACTGAAGTTGGCTACAGGAGCCCAAAAATTGGATGAATCACACCCTGGAGTTGCAAGCAGCAGCAGGAGCCCAAACATAGCTTGAAAGAGACACTTGAGTTGGCTACAGGAGGCCAAAAATTGGATGAATCACACCCTGGAGTTGCAAGCAGCAGCAGCAGGAACCCAAACATTGCGTGAAAGAGACACTGGAGTTGGCTGCAGGAGCTCAAAAATTGGATGAATCACACCCTGAAGTTGCAAACAGCAGCAGGAGCCCAAACATTACTTTAAAGAGACACTGGAGTTGGCTGCAGGAGGCCAAAAATTGGATGAATCACACCCTGGAGCTGCAAGAAGCAGCAGCAGGAGCCCAAACATTGCGTGAAAGAGACACTGGAGTTGGCTGCAGGAGGCCAAAAATTGGATGAATCACACCCTGGAGTTGCAAGCAGAAGCAGGAGCACAAACATAGCCTGAAAGAGACACTGGAGTTGGCTGCAGGAGCCCAAAAATTGGATGAATCACACCCTGGAGTTGCAAGCAGCAGCAGGAGCCCAAAAATAGCTTAAAAGAGACACTGGAGTTGGCTGTAGGAGCCCAAAAATTGGAGGAATCACACCCTGGAGTTGCAAGCAGCAGCAGGAGCCCAAACATTGCGTGAAAGAGACACTGGAGTTGGCTGAAGGAGCCCAAAAATAGGATGAATCACACCCTGGAGTGGCAAGCAGCAGCAGGAGCCTAAACATAGCGTGAAAGAGACACTGGAGTTGGCTGCAGGAGCCCAAAAATTGGATGAATCACACCCTGGAGTTGCAAGCAGCAGCAGCAGGAGCCCAAAAATTGCATGAAAGAGACACTGGAGTTGGCTGCAGGAGGCCAAAAATTGGATGAATCACACCCTGGAGTTGCAAGCAGCAGCAGGAGCCCAAACATTACTTTAAAGAGACACTGGAGTTGGCTGCAGGAGGCCAAAAATTGGATGAATCACACCCTGGAGTTGCAAGCAGCCACAGCAGGAGCCCAAGCATTGCGTAAAAGAGACACTGAAGTTTGCTGCAGGAGCCCAAAAATTGGGTGAATCACACCCTGGAGTTGCAAGCAGCAGCAAAAGCACAAACATTGCTTTAAAGAGACACTGGAGTTGGCTGCAGGAGGCCAAAAATTGGACGAATCACACCCTGGAGTTGCAAGCAGCAGCAGGTGCCCAAACATTGCGTGAAGGAGACACTGGAGTTGGCTGCAGGAGCCCAAAAATTGGATGAATCACACCCTGGAGTTGCAAGCAGTAGCAGGAGCCCAAACATAGCTTGAAAGAGACACTGGAGTTGGCTGCAGGAGCCGAAAAATTGGATGAATCACACCCTGGAGTTGCAAGCAGCAGCAGGAGCCCAAAAATTACTTTAAAGAGACACTGGAGTTGGCTGCAGGAGCCCAAAAATTGGATGAATCACACCCTGGAGTGGCAAGCAGCAGCAGCAGCAGGAGCCCAAACGTTGCGTAAAAGAGACACTGGAGTTTGCTGCAGGAGGCCAAAAATTGGATGAATCACACCCTGGAGTTGCAAGCAGCAGCAGGAGCCCAAACATTGCGTGAAAGAGACACTGGAGTTGGCTGCAGGAGCCCAAAAATTGGATGAATCACACCCTGGAGTTGCAAGCAGCAGCAGGAGCCCAAACAATGCTTGAAAGAGACACTGGAGTTGGCTGCAGGAGCCCAAAAATTGGATGAATCACACCCTGGAGTTGCAAGCAGCAGCAGGAGCCCAAACATAACTTGAAAGAGACACTGGAGTTGGCTGCAGGAGGCCAAAAATTGGATGAATCACACCCTGGAGTTGCAAGCAGCAGCAAAAGCCCAAACATTACTTTAAAGAGACACTGGAGTTGGCTGCAGGAGGCCAAAAATTGAATGAATCACACCCTGGAGTTGCAAGCAGCAGGAGCCCAACCATTGCGTTAAAGAGACACTGGAGTTGGCTGTAGGAGCCGAAAAATTGGATGAATCACACCCTGGAGTTGCAAGCAGCCGCAGCAGGAGCACAAGCATTGCATGAAAGAGACACTGGAGTTGGCTGCAGGAGCCCAAAAATTGGATGAATCACACCCTGGAGTTGCAAGCAGCAGCAGGAGCCAAACATAGCATTAAAGAGACATTGGAGTTGGCTGCAGGTGCCCAAAAATTGGATGAATCACACCCTGGAGTTGCAAGCAGCAGCAGGAGCACAAACATTGCGTGAAAGAGACACTGGAGTTGGCTGCAGGAGCCCAAAATTGGATGAATCACACCCTGGAGTTGCACGCAGCAGCAGGAACCCATACATAGCGTGAAAGAGACACTGGAGTTGGCTACAGGAGCCCAAAATTGGATGAATCACACCCTGGAGTTGCAAGCAGCAGCAGCAGGAGCCAAAACATTGCATGAAAGAGACACTGGAGTTAGCTGCAGGAGGCCAAAAATTGGATGAATCACACCCTGGAGTTGCAAGCAGCAGCATCAGCCCAAACATTACTTTAAAGAGACACTGGAGTTGGCTGCAGGAGGCCAAAAATTGGATGAATCACACCCTGGAGTTGCAAGCAGCAGCAGCAGGAGCTAAAACATTGCATGAAAGAGACACTGGAGTTGGCTGCAGGAGGCCAAAAATTGGATGAATCACACCCTGGAGTTGCAAGCAGCCACAGCAGGAGCCCAAACATTGCGTGAAAGAGACACTGGAGTTGGCTGCAGGAGGCCAAAAATTGGATGAATCACACCCTGGAGTTGCAAGCAGCAGCAGCAGGAGCCCAAACATTGCGTGAAAGAGACACTGGAGTTGGCTACAGGAGCCCAAAAATTGGATGAATCACACCCTGGAGTTGCAAGCAGCAGCAGCAGGAGCCCAAACATTGCATGAAAGAGACACTGGAGTTGGCTGCAGGAGCCCAAAAATTGGATGAATCACACCCTGGAGTTGCAAGCAGCCGCAGCAGGAGCCCAAACATTGCGTGAAAGAAACACTGGAGTTGGCTGCAGGAGCCCAAAAATTGGATGAATCACACCCTGGAGTTGTAAGCAGCAGCAAAAGCCCAAACATTACTTTAAAGAGACACTGGAGTTGGCTGCAGGAGCCCAAAAATTGGATGAATCACACCCTGGAATTGCAAGCAGCAGCAGGAGCCAAACATAGCGTTAAAGAGACATTGGAGTTGGCTGCAGGTGCCCAAAAATTGGATGAATCACACCCTGGAGTTGCAAGCAGCAGCAGGAGCACAAACATTGCGTGAAAGAGACACTGGAGTTGGCTGCAGGAGCCCAAAATTGGATGAATCACACCCTGGAGTTGCACGCAGCAGCAGGAGCCCAAACATTACTTTAAAGAGACACTGGAGTTGGCTGCAGGAGGCCAAAAATTGAATGAATCACACCCTGGAGTTGCAAGCAGCAGCAGCAGGAGCCCAACCATTACGTTAAAGAGACACTAGAGTTGGCTGCAGGAGGCCAAAAATTGGATGAATCACACCCTGGAGTTGCAAGCAGCCGCAGCAGGAGCACAAGCATTGCATGAAAGAGACACTGGAGTTGGCTGCAGGAGCCCAAAAATTGGATGAATCACACCCTGGAGTTGCAAGCAGCAGCAGGAGCCAAACATAGCGTTAAAGAGACATTGGAGTTGGCTGCATCCAGTGTCTCTTTCAAGCTATGTTTGGGCTCCTGCTGCTGCTTGCAACTCCAGGGTGTGATTCATCCAATTTTTGGGCTCCTGCAGCCAACTCCAGTGTCTCTTTTATGCAATGTTTGAGCTCCTGCTGCTGCTGCTTGCTACTCCAGGGTGTGATTCATCCAATTTTTGGCCTTCTGCAGCCAACTCCAGTGGAGTTGCAAGCAGCAGCAGGAGCCTAAACATTGCTTGAAAGAGACACTGGAGTTGCCTGCAGGAGCCCAAAAAATGGATGAATCACACCCTGGAGTTGCAAGCAGCAGCAGGAGCCCAAACATAGCTTGAAAGAGACACTGGAGTTGGCTGCAGGAGGCCAAAAATTGGATGAATCACACCCTGGAGTTGCAAGCAGAAGCAGGAGCACAAACATTGCCTGAAAGAGACACTGGAGTTGGCTGCAGGAGCCCAAAAATTGGATGAATCACACCCTGGAGTTGCAAGCAGCAGGAGCCAAAACATAGCGTGAAAGAGACACTGGAGTTGGCTGCAGGAGGCCAAAAATTGGATGAATCACACCCTAGAGTTGCAAGCAGCAGCAGGAGCCCAAACATTGCATGAAAGAGACACTGGAGTTGGCTGCAGAAGGCCAAAAATTGGATGAATCACACCCTGGAGTAGCAAGCAGCAGCAGGAGCTCAAACATTGCATAAAAGAGACACTGGAGTTGGCTGCAGGAGCCCAAAAATTGGATGAATCACACCCTGGAGTTGCAAGCAGCAGCAGGAGCCCAAACATAGCTTGAAAGAGACACTGGAGTTGGCTGCAGGAGGCCAAAAATTGGATGAATCACACCCTGGGGTTGCAAGCAGCAGCAGCAGGATCCCAAACATTGCGTGAAAGAGACACTGGAGTTGGCTGTAGGAGCCCAAAAATTGGATGAATCACACCCTGGAGTTGCAAGCAGCAGCAGGAGCCCAAACATAGCTTGAAAGAGACACTGAAGTTGGCTGCAGGAGGCCATAAATTAGATGAATCACACCCTGAAGTTGCAAGCAGCAGCAGGAGCCCAAAAATTGGCCTAAAGACATAAATATGTTTTGCACCATTTGGAAAGTGTAAAACGTGGCACCATGCTGAATCTAGTTGCATGCATCATCCATTGGTGGGTGGAAATCCTGGCTGATCTATCCCTGATTCATTTTGACAAAGGTGAGTCTCTCTACACTTTTAGTTGACAGACGAGTTCTCCTCGCCGTAACTATGGCCCCCGCCGCACTAAACACCCGCTCAGATGGCACGCTACTGGCCGGGCAGGACAGCTTTTCCAGGGCAAACTCTGCTAGTTGTGGCCACAAGCCAAATTTGGCTGTCCATAAGTCCAGCGGATCCTCAAGGTGTGTTGGCATGGTCATGTCAAGGTATGACATGACCTGCTGGTTGAGGTCCTGCTCCAGGTCTTCCTGCTGCTCATGAGTAGCCTCACTATGCGGGTGTAGAAAGCTACTCATTTGCGACTGAAGACTGAGGCTGCTGCTGATGGAGCTGCTGCTGCTGCTGCTTTCCTGCCAACCCCCCCAGCAGGCATGGCAGTGGAAGGTGCTCGCAGAGGTCCGCCCGAGTCAGACCTGCGAGAGTATAGACCATGGCGCAGATAGGCCTCGGCCAACTGACTACGTAGAATGTCTTTGTATTAGTTCAGTTTGTCCTCCCTCTCGGCGGGTTTAAGAAATGCCCCTATTTTGTGCCGGAAGCGAGGGTCCAATAAGGTGGACAGCCAGAAGTCATCCCGCCGACAAATGGAAACAATTCTGGGGTCACTATGCAAGCACGTGAGCATGCTTCCTGCCATTTGCGCAAGTGACTTGGAGGGTCTACCTGTCTCCATCTCCACTGCATACTGCCACGGTGTGTCCGGGTCCTCTGTCTCGCCTTCCTCACAACCCTCTAGCTCCTCTTGCTGCTCCTGCTCCTCCTCTCCTGTCCACTGACTAGATAAACCAGCCATTTCGCCAAGCCTAAACTGTGCTTCACTGGGCCACTCCTCCTCCTCTTGCTCCTCCTCCTCCAGTTCAGCTCCAACGGGGTTCATGTGGCCGTAAGATGTAGACGCCATGTCTCCAGTGCCCTGACTAGCCATGGTTTCCAACATGTGCTGTAGTACATGAAGCAGTGGAATCACATCGTTCATCCCGTAATCCTGCCGACTGACAAATAAAGTGGCTTCCTCAAAGGGCCTGAGCAAACGGCAGGTGTCACGTATGAGCTGCCACTTGTTGACATTGAAGTTACACAAGGGAGTCCACCTATCCGCTTGGATCATCAGGAAATCCATGATGGCTTTTCTCTGTTCATATAATCGGTCCAACATGTGAAGGGTGGAATTCCAACGGGTGGAAACATCGCAAATCAGACTATGTTGGGGGCTACCGTTCTGACGCTGTAGCTCAAGAAGGGTGTGTTTGGCAGTGTATGAGTGGCTGAAGTGCATGCAAAGTTTCCTTGAAGTTGTTAGGATGTCTTGCAGATCGGGGGAAGACTTCAGAAACCGCTTCACAACCAGATTGAAGACGTGAGCCATGCAGGGCGCATGGGTCAGGCTTCCTTGGCGCAGCACAGACAAAATGTTCTTCCCATTGTCGGTAACCATGGTTCCCATTTTTAGTTTTCTTGGAGTAAGCCATGTTTGGATTTCTTGATGAATTTTAAGCAGTTCCTCCCCTGTGTGACTCCGTTCGCCAAGACAAACCATGTGAAGCACAGCATGACACCTCCGTGCCCTGCACACATGGTAGACTGGAGAGGCACTGAGACTTGACCCTACAGTGGAGGGTGAGGAGATGGCGGAGGATGAGGAGGCCGAGTCGCACGATGTCACAGGCACAACGGCCAGGGAGCGCGGAGGCCGAAGCGGCGTGACCTGTCCAAGTTGCTGCTGCTGCTGCAAAGGGACCACATTCACCCAGTGGGCCGTAAACGACATGTACTGTCCCTGACTGTAGTTACAGCTCCAGACGTCGGCGCTGCCTTGCACTTTGCTACACATCAACAGGCTCAAGGACTGGTCCACCTTCTGTTCAACAAAAGTGTGCAGCGCTGGTACTGCCTTCTTGGCAAAGAAGTGACGGCTTGGGACTCTCCACCTTGGCTCGGCACAAGTCATCAGTTCTCTGAAAGGTGCAGAGTCCACCACCTGAAAAGGGAGTGACTGCAGCACCAGCAACTTAGACAGGAGCACATTCAGCTTCTGCACCGTAGGATGAGTGGGCGCATACTGCTGTCTCTTGGACATGGCTTCGCTGATGGATTGCTGACGGGATGCATGACTTGGAGGAGGAGGAGGAGCAGGAGCATCAGGAGGAGCGACAGAGGATGGGTATGACGCACACCTGCTTTCGGCTGAGGTGCTGGAGCCTTGGCTGGCAGAAATTGGAAGCGGCGTGCCGCTTGGTGAGGAAGCAGGCTGGACCACCTCTTCGGAGCCTCGGTTCTCCCAGGCCGCTTTATGGTGACACATCATATGTTGACGCAGGGCCGTGGTGCCAACATTTGGGCCCTGGCCATGCTTCACCTTCTGCCTACATATCTTGCATGTGGCCATGTTACCCTCCTGCGGGTGCTTCAGGAAAAACTGCCACACTGCTGAGTAGCTACTTTTCCCACCAACAGGCCGCACTGATTCACTGCTACTGTCGCCAACTCCAGGAACCCCTGCTCCACTACCTCCCGATAAGGTAGCCTGCCATGCAGAAGATGCTCTACCCCGGCCCCGGCCCCGTTTGGCTCCAGGCTTTACAATTCTGCCCCCATGCTGACTGCCAACCATGCTGCTAACACCTTGCTGCCTCAGCTGCTGACTCCGGGGCAACCTGCGCCCCTCTTCTCCTGATGATGACGATGAAGCCCTTCTGCACCCGGCTCCCAAGTGGGATCAGCTTCTTCATCATCATCATCACCGAGTTGTGGCTGCACGTCACTGATGTTCTCGGTTTCCTCAACAGTGTCTGGCGCAGGAGCTGGAATGCCCGCAACACACACGACACTCTCCACATCACTATTTGTCTGCCTAGCTAAAGAAGCCACCTCCATTTCTTGGCTGGGCAGTAGCTGCTGACTGTCCTCTATCTGATCGTCCTCCTCACTAAAGAGTGGAGCTGAACCCAAAGCATAGGATACGTCACTGGGGGAGGGAACGGCGTAGGACAGAGGCAACGGGAGGACAGGGACTGCTCTCGGGGCATGCCAACTCAGGGTTGTGTCAGAGGAACCTATCGACCCTAGACTGGGGGTCTCAGATGTAACTTGTGATGATGTGGATGACCGCGTTAACCAATCTACCACAGCAGATGCGTTACTGGTGGAGACACGACCGCTAGCAGATACTGGCAGATCAGGTCTCTCACTGTGACTCCTGCTGCCACTCGCCCCTAGTCTGCTGCGACCTCTGCCTGCTGAATTTTGGCCTCTGCCGCTCCTCTTTGAACATCCTGGCACTTGTCTGCCTGAAATTTGTATGTATTTGAAATGCACAATAGGTACTTTAAAAAATGTGTTTACTTTAAAAAGCAGAAGCTAAATAAAGTGAGGAACTGCTTCTCTGCACCAGATACTATGAAAATTGGCAATATGGGATGCCCTGCGGCCTGGTGTTTTGACAGCAGGACAAAAACCAATTCAAAATGCAACAGCTTAATAAAGCTGAGGCTGAACAAACTGTTTTAGTATAAAAGATAGGGTGCAACGTGGTGATTTGGGATACCCTGCGGCCTGGTGTTTTGACAGCAGGACAAAAACCAATTCAAAATGCAATAGCTTAATAAAACTGAGGATGAACAAGCTTATTTAGTATAACAGATAGGGTGCAACGTGCAGGTTTGGGATACCCTGCGGCCTGGTGTTATGACAGCAGACCAAAAACCAATTCAAAATGCGATAGCTTGATAAAGCTGAAGATGAACAAGCGAATTTAGAATAACAGATAGGGTGCTACAAGATAGTTTTGGATACCCTGCAGCCTGGTGTTCAAAATGCAATAGCTTAATAAAGCTGAGGATGAACAAGCTGATTTAGTATAAAAGATAGGGTGCAACGTGGTGGTTTGGGATACCCTGCGGCCTGGTGTTTTGACAGCAGGACAAAAACCAATTCAAAATGCAATAGCTTGATTAAGCTGAGGATGAAAAAGCGTATTTAGTATAACAGATAGGGTGCTACGTGCAGGTTTGGGATGCCCTGCGACCTAGTGTTTTGGCAGCAGACCAAAAACCAATTCAAAATAATGCAATAGCTTGATTAAGCTGAGGATGAACAAGCGTATTTAGTATAACAGATAGGGTGCTACGTGCAGGTTTGGGATACCCGGCGGTCTGGTGTTTTTTTTAAAAGCAGGATAAAAACCAATTCAAAATGCAATAGCTTGATTAAGCTGAGGATGAAAAGGGGTATTTAGTATAACAGATAGGGTGCTACGTGCAGGTTTGGGATACCCTGTGGCCTAGTGTTTTGGCAGCAGGACAAAAACCAATTCAAAATGCAATAGCTTGATTAAGCTGAGGATGAACAAGCGTATATAGTATAACAGATAGGGTGCTACGTGCAGGTTTGGAATACCCTGCGGCCTGGTGTTTTTTTTAAAAGCAGGACAAAAAACAATTCCAATTGCAATAGCTTGATTAAGCTGAGGATGAACAAGGGTATTTAGTATAACAGGGTGCTACGTGCAGGTCTGGGATACCCTGCCGCCTAGTGTTTTGACAGCAGACCAAAAACCAATTCAAAATGCAATAGCTTGATTAAGCTAAAGATGAACAAGCGTATTTAGTATAACAGATAGGGTACTACGTGCAGGTTTGGGATATCCTGCGGCCTGGTGTTTTTTTGACAGCAGGACAAAAACCAATTCAAATTGCAATAGCTTGATTAAGCTGAGGATGAACAACACTTATTTAGTATAACGGATAGGGTGACATGTGCTGGTTTGGGATGCCCATGTGGGCTGGTGTATTTAAAGCAGACAAAAACCAATTCAAAATGCAATAGCTTGATTAAAATGAGGCTGAACAACGCCTATTTAGTATAACAGATAGGGTGACATGTGCTGGTTTGGGATGCCCATGTGGGCTGGTGTATTTAAAGCAGACAAAAACCAATTCAAAATGCAATAGCTTGATTAAGCTGAGGATGAACAAGCGTATTTAGTATAATAGATAGGGTGCTACGTGCAGGTTTGGGATACCCTGCGGCCTAGTGTTTTGGCAGCAGGACAAAAAACAATTCAAAATGCAATAGCTTGATTAAGCTGAGGATGAACAAGTGTATTTAGTATAACAGATAGGGTGCTACGTGCAGGTTTGGGATACCCTGCGGCCTAGTGTTTTGGCTGCAGACCAAAAACCAATTAAAAATGTAATCGCTTGATTAAGCTGAGGATGAACAAGCGTATTTAGTATAACAGATAGGGTGCTATGTGCAGGTTTGGGATACCCTGCGGCCTGGTGTTTTGGCTGCAGACCAAAAACCAATTCAAAATGCAATAGCTTGATTAAGCTGAGGATGAACAAGCGTATTTAGTATAACAGATAGGGTGCTACGTGCAGGTTTGGGATACCCTGTGGCCTGGTGTTTTTTTTAAAAGCAGGACAAAAAACAATTCAAAATGCAATAGCTTGATTAAGCTGAGGATGAACAAGCGCATTTAGTATAACAGATAGGGTGCCTACCTAAACCACACAACTAGGATATGCACAGCACAGTCCCATATATTAGGTGCTAGCCTGTGGGATAAAAATCCTTGTAAACTGAACTACACTCCTAGGTGGGACTCCAGGGCTAGCCCACCACCATATCCTCACAAATCAGGCTGCACACTGCTTCACAATTATATACTATTTATTAATCTAATAGAATTCCATGTGTATATCACATATATAACAAAAACATCACATTACATCATAAAAAACACATAATTAAAAACCCCAAGTGGGGAGGAACATACGGGCTTGCATATTCATATACTATCCATCAATATCTCACCACCCAATTAATTCAATTTAAATATAAAGTATGGCTCTTAAATATAAAAAACATACATATGCTGATGCTAAGAAGATAGAGTGCTAAGTGACAGTGCAGCCTATCAAGGAAAGAGTGATTGAATTATATTAACTATAAAGCAGTGCTACTCAATAAATGAGTATAAATAACTAAAACCATTAATAATACAAATACTGTGCAAATTAACAAGGAAAAGTGCAATGAAAAAGTGCCTAAGTGCGGTCTAAATCACTGTGCAGTGATACTATATATCTCCATTAACATCAGCTATACATGTCAATATAAGCCATTAATGCAATCACTATGTTCAATAACGCCCTTAGTCCTCCCCACTTACCTCACCTACGCGCTGCGTGGTCTAAAACCGCTTCACCTGGGTGCCGATATTCCAGCTGCTGCCCCGCTCTTTAAATGTGGTCTCGCATTCTCCAAGGCGGAAACGACACGGCGCCCCCTCTCTGCCTCACTTCCGCCCTTCAGAGTGCCACAACCGTGCACTGTAGGGCAGAAGTGACGCCACTACATCCTACCCGCCTCCTCCCCGCCCCCCGGAACGCCCACCTGGATAATGAGCATTGCCTGCGATGTTTAGATTACTTATTGCAGCCGCACTACGCAGCTGCCCTTGTTACATAGATCACAATAGTTACACCACATCGCCAGACCTACGTCCGTTCCCCACAATAAACTCTTATCACCTGCTAAGAGTAGTCCGGCCGCATCATCTTATAGCCCACAGCAGCTTGAGACTCACGTAGCTGACATTTTCCTACCTCAAAGCTGTTTGGAAGGTCGCAGCACCACAGTTCAGGATTCTTCTTGAAGAAAAGGCCTGGGGGGGTTCATCCAGAGGTCACCTGAGGGTTGCACCTGTGACACGATCTTCGCAGGAGTCAATCAAAATGCAGTAAATGCAGCTGTCATCAGCCGGCACCACGCCCCTTTAAAACAGCAGGTCACATGGCTTCCGAACTTTTGCTGCGTCGATCTGAGGTGGGTGATGGTGTGTGTTTTTTAGTAATTTGCCCCCAATCTCTGCTGTTTCTTGCTTTGTTTCCCCCGATCACTCCCCCAGCTGCTGCTTTGTGCGATTGCGATGTGTATTTTGTAGGGGGGTGGGGGATGTGTCTCATGTTTCCCTCATGTTTCCCCAACCTCTCTTGTCTGTGACCCCCCTCTGTCATTGTCCTGGCACCTGTCTTTCTTGTGCTGCCATGTGTCAGACAGGCACTCTGACACAGAAAGCGATCCTAATGTCTGCCGATCGGTGTGTAAGCTTTGGAGGGTGGTGAGGAGGGTTCCTCTTGCCCCCCCCCATGCATGCCCTTTGCCCTGCTCCTAATTCCCTGCGATCGGTTCACCCCCCCCCCCCCCCCGCGGTGCGTCCCCCCCACCGATCGCTTTGGAGGGGGTGAGGGTTCCTTGTGTTACCCCCCTCCCTGGGGGGGGGACACAAGGAACCCCCCCCATGCATGCTATCACCACTGCCCCAGACATGCCCGCCCTCACTTGCCATGTCTGCTGCTGTCATCCCCCAACTCCCTCCAAAGCGGTCTGAGAGAGAGATGTGGGGAAAACAGCAGGAGCAGGGCAAAGGCAATCCCATGCATGGGGGCGCACGAGGGACCCTCCCCCCCCATGCATGCGATGGCCACTGCCCCAGACATGTCTGTCCTCACCTCCAATGTCTGCTGCTGTCATCCCCGCCGATCGCTTTGGAGGGAGGTGTTACCCCCCAATGCATGCGATCGCCGCTGCCCCAGATATGCCTGTCATGTCTGCTACTGTCATCCCTGCTGATCAGTGTGCATCTCTCTCCCCTCCATCGATCACTGTGTAAGGTTTAGAGGGAGTCTTTTTTTCTCTTTCTCTCTTTTTTTTCTCTTTTTCTCTTTTATTCATCCATCATCTAGTACCTACCCCAGAGCCACATAGTACAACAGATAACAGGCTGCTCCCTCTTCCTCACCTAGTATGTCCTGGTCTGGATGTCTCTTTGGCTCTACATCCGTCGTTGTGTGGATCCGCATGTGCCCTCCCATGGCGCCGCATCTGCCCTCACTCACCTTCCTCTGGCTCCACATCCACCCTCACTTACCCTCCTCGTACTCCGCATCCATTCTCCCATAGCGCTGCATATGCAGTCACCTTCCTCCAGCGCCGCATCTGCCCTCACTCACCCTCCTCTGGCTCTGCAACCACCCTCCTGTGGCTCCACATCGACCCTCACTCACCCCCCCTCTGCTTATGCACGCCATCCTGGCACCATATCTGCCACCTTTGGCCATGCAACCCATCCTGATATTGCATCTGTCTCTCTCCACAGGCCACCATCCTGACACCACATCTGCCTCCTCTGGCCATGCAACCCATCCTGATATTGCATCTGCCTCTCTCCTCAGGCCACCATCCTGGCACCGCACCTGCCCCCTCTGCTCATGCACCACATCCCGGTACCGGATCTACCTGTTTCCATTCCAGCACCGTATCTGCCTCTTTCCCCATTCCTCATCCCAGCACTGCATCTGCCTCAGTGGTGGCCGCTTGGTATGGTGGCGATAAGGCCAGCCTAGTCAGGTGCCATGCTGCGTTGACTGAGGGGCCCATGACCAGAGAGAGCATATACATATTGTGTACATATCTTCCCGCAGGCTCCTCCCGCAGCCTCTCTGTACATGGGCCTTACAGCTGAAGCTGCTGGGGGTTTCAACCATCCTTCTTAATATTAATGTTCTGTTACTTTAACTTCCTTTAGGTATGCGATTGCTCTAGAAGATCCTGAAAGCATCAAGCTTGCTGACCGACAACGTGGTGGACTCCAGCTTAAAGGTCTCAAGCTTCTAGTTTTACAGCCCCTCACTTGGCCTTACCCTTGCCTATTGATATTTGGGGATACCGAGCAGGCACCAGAGATGGCTGGTAACGATGATGAGTTAATGCTAGTTGGGAAGCATATAAAGTGCATTCCCTCCATCAATACGAAAAGGTATCCCCAGAAGCCTTATAGGGTAAGTAGTAGGCATGGCTTTAGGAGAGATGTGCGCTACTTCTGCCCGACATGTCCCAGCCAACCTGGTTTGTGTTTAGAGGGTTGTTTTGAGGCTTACCATACACAATTGCATTATTGATTTTTGCATTGTTTTGGACTTTTCTGGACTTTTATTTTCAGCTTCAGACCTTCAACTTTTCAAATTTGATTTGGAATACCCTGCTCGGTGAAACCCCCCAGATCTTTAGTAACAGATTACCTCTCCACGGCTCAACAGTGCATGTGTGGACTCTCATCCATCTAACCTGCTTGCCATGTCATTCAGCAAATGGCTCTATGTGCAATAGGAGTGCAAGCTGCCACATCCGTAGCAGCATGTGCGCTTCTGCCCCAGCCTATCTTAATATCTGGGTCGGGAACACGCACACAACCACAAGATGCTGGGGATGTGCCCGCTCTTGCTCCCCGTTGCATATAGAGCCATATGACAAGAACACGTCAAACGGCTATGATGGGACAAGAACATGCACTGCTGGAAGTAAGCCATTACTGTTAATCTGGGGGGGTTCACACAGCAGGCCATCCTAATTTGGGATGCCCCGGGGGAAGGTAAGTGATCATCCTTGGAATCTTTTAGGTTTAGGTTTTTTCCTGCTTTAATTTACCTTTTTTTTCTGTAGCCTGAAACACATATTTAACAAGTAGGGTGTAGAAAGTGTATTTACTTGTCCTTTTTTTGGTACCGACGGAGGAAATGGTGAAGGAGGAGCCACTGGATACTTCTGAAGGATGATGAAAACATGGGCTCCTTCATTAGGATTTCGGTGTTTACTGACGTTCACAAGCTATCAGCACAAGTCTAATCCTCCAATTGCTAATCCTAATGGCACCTCTTAGTACCATTATTGAGGATAAGTTTATTTTGCCATTTATTATAATTTCTTTCCGATCTTTATTAAAGTGTTGTACTTTCTGTCTAGTGCTCTGTTTCCACAATAGCATCCCTAGATCACAAAAGGTTTATTTTAGATATAAGACAGGTAAAGGGTTTTTTGACTGGAAAAAAAACTAAATTATTGAAGTAAAACTACCCTTATGCATATGTTTTACTTTAGGGTGTTTAGCAACTCTACCCATAAAGTAACTAAGCATGTTAGGTATTGTTATGTTCCAGGGACCTTGCTGTTTCTGATTTCATGAGTCTTTCTTGTTTGCATATCGATATATTAGGAAAATTGGCTTGTATGCTGTATTTGTATTAATTGTTTTAGGGAAATACTGTGCAATCAATGGTCACCTCAAGGGTTTTCATCCAGAAAACGGCTCCTGCAACAATAAACCCAGTACGCCTAGAAACCTCGAGGTACCGTATGTACTTTCCAAAAATATATGGTTTGTGGGGGTATTAAAAACTTAAAGGGTTGTATTTCTTGAAAAACTGCAAGGTGCCCGCTTTGTCTGTGCAGCAGATTTTTGCCAGTAAAATTACCCTTACGTGCATGCTTTACTTTGGGGTGTTTAGCAACTTTACGCTTCAAAGTACCTATGCATGTTGGGTATTGTTCTCTTCAGGGGACCTTGCGCTTTCAGATTTACTATGTTATTTCTTGCTTGCTTATTGTTTTTTTTTTAGGAAATTAGGGTTTTGATTCTGCTTTTTCTTATTTTTTTAGGAAAAGCCTTTGGACTCTTTTTTGGATTTTTGAAAGAGGTTCTGTTTGCAAACAACTGTGCACACACCAACAAGCCCAGTACAACTAGAAACCTTGAGGTGTGTAATTTCCAAAAATATATGGTTTGTGGGGGTATTATAAATGTAAAGGGTTGTATTTCTTGAAAAACTGCAAGGCACAAATAGTATTTGTGTTTTATCTGAAAATCTCCTTTAGCGCTCTTTGCAGTTAGTGGTGTCTCCTGGGCAGGAAATGGTGTCTATCAACACATATGTGGTACCATTGTAACCGGGTGAAACAGGGCTTTTACAGTTTTTATTGCAAAATTTTTGATTATAAAAAAAGCTACAAAATGTAAACAAATGTTTTTATGTTATTGTTTTTACTCTTTTACCCAAAATTATATAGACAACAAAAATGACAAAGAAAGACATTTCTTGTTAAATCCCAGACTCTGCTGAAAAAAACAGTATTGACCTGATGCAGAGCCTCCCCCAACCTGACCTTAGTTTTTTCCGTTTTTCCTATGGCCCGTTTTCCTTCCGTTTGTCTCGAGGTCCAAATGTGATTCAGAGCCACTGTCGGGAGAGCTCTGTTACTGTTCCGTTTATGTGTCTTCAATCGGGAAGGGTTTTTTCCCCTCACGGGTGCTTTCCGTGTGGTCGTGGGTTCAGTTGCCATTCCCACGGACAATCGTTTTTTTGGTCCTTTTTCTTGCGTTTCCAAACGTAGCTTCGTGCCATCTGTTTCCGTTTTCACCCAGATTCCGACTGTTTTTCCGTGTATACTTACATTTCCATGGTTTTCCTGTTGTCAATCTGGGTACACGCAAGCGCACATCCCTAGTCCTCCCTCAAGCTTTCACCATACAACAAACTGACACTTTTAGCAACACCAAAACTTACCTTCAAATAATATCCTTCCTCTTCTTCCTCCTCCTCCCTGTGTTTAATGCTTACCTTAATCTGTTCTCCTTCTTTTTCTTCTTCTTCTTCCCTGTGTTTAATGCTTACCTTAATCTGTTCTCCTTCTTCTTCTTCTCCCTCTTCCTCCCTGTGTTTAATGTTTACCTTAATCTGTTCTCCTTCTTTTTCTTCTTCGTCTTCCCTGTGTTTAATGCTTACCTTAATCTGTTCTCCTTCTTCTTTTTCTTCCTATTCCTTGTCCCATATATTTACCTTTTGGGACATGTAAGTGTATGTTCATGTTGTGAGAACGTACAGTGCCAGGAAAGAGAACACCCCACACATTTTTTTTTATAGAAACTTTAAAATCTTAAAACGAATTCAAACATTAAAATGTTGCCAAGCCACCCAGGAGGGTCTTCTGGGTCTTCAATTGGGCCCTTTTCTTTGATCTGTGAATGAAAAACATCATCAGTTTTGCCTTGTAAGCATTACTTGCTTATCTATGGGTTTTGTTTTGGGCCATTTTTAGGGGTAATGTGGCCCTAAGTTATTTAATTACTGTGTCTTAGATCCTTTTTTTTTTTTTGGGCCCAGGAGTTTAAAATACATTAATTATATATTGAAAAAACTTACAAGGCTTGCGGCCAACAGGGCGTCTGGAGCGCAGCCTCCTCCCTGGGTCCACCAGAACGTCCGGCTGTGAAGCTGTTTGTATCAAAAATAGGGATGAGCGAATCGATCCGGACGAACCCGGATTCGATCCGAATTTCAGGAAAAATTCGATTCGGATCGAATCCGAATTTCCCCGCGATTCGATCACTCGAAGTTTTCCTTTAACATCCATTCATTTACATTTACAGGCATTCTAAGATGGCGGACGGGACATGTCTGGACATGTATCCCGCGCCAGTGCAAGCTGGGGCAGTCACATGCAGCCTATCAGCAGCCAGCAAGCCCGGTGACGTCACACAGCGGTATTTAACGGCGGCCATCTTGCTTTTCCTCATTTCTCTATTGCATTCGTGAGAGACAGAACGCTGTGTAGCTGAGGGACAGACAGTTAGACAGGCAGGGACAGGCAGGGACAGACAGGGACAGGCTGGAGACAGGCAGGAGACAGACAGGAGACAGACAGAAAGCCAGGGAAAGGTAGGAAAAAACGGAGGCTGTGACAGGGAGATTTTTTTTTTTTTTCATCCAGCCTGAGTGTTACTAGCTGGCTGACAGGCTTTGTTAGCGTTTTCAGGCTGCTTATAGTAACTAACTGTGCATATATACTGAACTGATCTTAAGTCTGCTGTGAGGCATCCCATTCTGTGACTACACCAGCCTCTGTTTAAGACCATATAAGCATTTGCTCTTATCATATTTGAAATTAGACCTGATAAAGACACTTTTGCTGGGCATAGCACTACTGGACCCTGCCAGGTGCACTCCTATTTGGGGCATCCCATTCTGTGACTACAGCAGCCTCTGTTTAAGACCATATAAGCATTTGCTCTTATCATATTTGAAATTAGGCCTGATAAAGACACTTTTGCTGGGCAAAGCACTAATGGACCCTGCCAGGTGCACTCCTATTTGGGGCATCCCATTCTGTGACTACAGCAGCCTCTGTTTAAGACCATATAAGCATTTGCTCTTATCATATTTGAAATTAGGCCTGATAAAGACACTTTTGCTGGGCATAGCACTACTGGACCCTGCCAGGTGCACTCCTATTTGGGGCATCCCATTCTGTGACTACAGCAGCCTCTGTTTAAGACCATATAAGCATTTGCTCTTATCATATTTGAAATTAGGCCTGATAAAGACACTTTTGCTGGGCATAGCACTACTGGACCCTGCCAGGTGCACTCCTATTTGGGGCATCCCATTCTGTGACTAAAGCAGCCTCTGTTTAAGACCATATAAGCATTTGCTCTTATCATATTTGAAATTGGGCCTGATAAAGACACTTTTGCTGGGCAAAGCACTACTGGACCCTGCCAGGTGCACTCCTATTTGGGGCATCCCATTCTGTGACTACAGCAGCCTCTGTTTAAGACCATATAAGCATTTGCTCTTATCATATTTGAAATTAGGCCTGATAAAGACACTTTTGCTGGGCAAAGCACTACTGGACCCTGCCAGGTGCACTCCTATTTGGGGCATCCCATTCTGTGACTACAGCAGCCTCTGTTTAAGACCATATAAGCATTTGCTCTTATCATATTTGAAATTAGGCCTGATAAAGACACTTTTGCTGGGCATAGCACTACTGGACCCTGCCAGGTGCACTCCTATTTGGGGCATCCCATTCTGTGACTACAGCAGCCTCTGTTTAAGACCATATAAGCATTTGCTCTTATCATATTTGAAATTAGGCCTGATAAAGACACTTTTGCTGGGCATAGCACTACTGGACCCTGCCAGGTGCACTCCTATTTGGGGCATCCCATTCTGTGACTAAAGCAGCCTCTGTTTAAGACCATATAAGCATTTGCTCTTATCATATTTGAAATTAGGCCTGATAAAGACACTTTTGCTGGGCAAAGCACTACTGGACCCTGCCAGGTGCACTCCTATTTGGGGCATCCCATTCTGTGACTACAGCAGCCTCTGTTTAAGACCATATAAGCATTTGCTCTTATCATATTTGAAATTAGGCCTGATAAAGACACTTTTGCTGGGCAAAGCACTACTGGACCCTGCCAGGTGCACTCCTATTTGGGGCATCCCATTCTGTGACTACAGCAGCCTCTGTTTAAGACCATATAAGCATTTGCTCTTATCATATTTGAAATTAGGCCTGATAAAGACACTTTTGCTGGGCAAAGCACTACTGGACCCTGCCAGGTGCACTCCTATTTGGGGCATCCCATTCTGTGACTACAGCAGCCTCTGTTTAAGACCATATAAGCATTTGCTCTTATCATATTTGAAATTAGGCCTGATAAAGACACTTTTGCTGGGCAAAGCACTACTGGACCCTGCCAGGTGCACTCCTATTTGGGGCATCCCATTCTGTGACTACAGCAGCCTCTGTTTAAGACCATATAAGCATTTGCTCTTATCATATTTGAAATTAGGCCTGATAAAGACACTTTTGCTGGGCATAGCACTACTGGACCCTGCCAGGTGCACTCCTATTTGGGGCATCCCATTCTGTGACTACAGCAGCCTCTGTTTAAGACCATATAAGCATTTGCTCTTATCATATTTGAAATTAGGCCTGATAAAGACACTTTTGCTGGGCATAGCACTACTGGACCCTGCCAGGTGCACTCCTATTTGGGGCATCCCATTCTGTGACTAAAGCAGCCTCTGTTTAAGACCATATAAGCATTTGCTCTTATCATATTTGAAATTAGGCCTGATAAAGACACTTTTGCTGGGCAAAGCACTACTGGACCCTGCCAGGTGCACTCCTATTTGGGGCATCCCATTCTGTGACTACAGCAGCCTCTGTTTAAGACCATATAAGCATTTGCTCTTATCATATTTGAAATTAGGCCTGATAAAGACACTTTTGCTGGGCAAAGCACTACTGGACCCTGCCAGGTGCACTCCTATTTGGGGCATCCCATTCTGTGACTACAGCAGCCTCTGTTTAAGACCATATAAGCATTTGCTCTTATCATATTTGAAATTAGGCCTGATAAAGACACTTTTGCTGGGCAAAGCACTACTGGACCCTGCCAGGTGCACTCCTATTTGGGGCATCCCATTCTGTGACTACAGCAGCCTCTGTTTAAGACCATATAAGCATTTGCTCTTATCATATTTGAAATTAGGCCTGATAAAGACACTTTTGCTGGGCAAAGCACTACTGGACCCTGCCAGGTGCACTCCTATTTGGGGCATCCCATTCTGTGACTACAGCAGCCTCTGTTTAAGACCATATAAGCATTTGCTCTTATCATATTTGAAATTAGGCCTGATAAAGACACTTTTGCTGGGCATAGCACTACTGGACCCTGCCAGGTGCACTCCTATTTGGGGCATCCCATTCTGTGACTACAGCAGCCTCTGTTTAAGACCATATAAGCATTTGCTCTTATCATATTTGAAATTAGGCCTGATAAAGACACTTTTGCTGGGCATAGCACTACTGGACCCTGCCAGGTGCACTCCTATTTGGGGCATCCCATTCTGTGACTACAGCAGCCTCTGTTTAAGACCATATAAGCATTTGCTCTTATCATATTTGAAATTAGGCCTGATAAAGACACTTTTGCTGGGCATAGCACTACTGGACCCTGCCAGGTGCACTCCTATTTGGGGCATCCCATTCTGTGACTAAAGCAGCCTCTGTTTAAGACCATATAAGCATTTGCTCTTATCATATTTGAAATTAGGCCTGATAAAGACACTTTTGCTGGGCAAAGCACTACTGGACCCTGCCAGGTGCACTCCTATTTGGGGCATCCCATTCTGTGACTACAGCAGCCTCTGTTTAAGACCATATAAGCATTTGCTCTTATCATATTTGAAATTAGGCCTGATAAAGACACTTTTGCTGGGCATAGCACTACTGGACCCTGCCAGGTGCACTCCTATTTGGGGCATCCCATTCTGTGACTACAGCAGCCTCTGTTTAAGACCATATAAGCATTTGCTCTTATCATATTTGAAATTAGGCCTGATAAAGACACTTTTGCTGGGCATAGCACTACTGGACCCTGCCAGGTGCACTCCTATTTGGGGCATCCCATTCTGTGACTACAGCAGCCTCTGTTTAAGACCATATAAGCATTTGCTCTTATCATATTTGAAATTAGGCCTGATAACGACACTTTTGCTGGGCATAGCACTACTGGACCCTGCCAGGTGCACTCCTATTTGGGGCATCCCATTCTGTGACTAAAGCAGCCTCTGTTTAAGACCATATAAGCATTTGCTCTTATCATATTTGAAATTAGGCCTGATAAAGACACTTTTGCTGGGCAAAGCACTACTGGACCCTGCCAGGTGCACTCCTATTTGGGGCATCCCATTCTGTGACTACAGCAGCCTCTGTTTAAGACCATATAAGCATTTGCTCTTATCATATTTGAAATTAGGCCTGATAAAGACACTTTTGCTGGGCAAAGCACTACTGGACCCTGCCAGGTGCACTCCTATTTGGGGCATCCCATTCTGTGACTACAGCAGCCTCTGTTTAAGACCATATAAGCATTTGCTCTTATCATATTTGAAATTAGGCCTGATAAAGACATTTTTGCTGGGCAAAGCACTACTGGACCCTGCCAGGTGCACTCCTATTTGGGGCATCCCATTCTGTGACTACAGCAGCCTCTGTTTAAGACCATATAAGCATTTGCTCTTATCATATTTGAAATTAGGCCTGATAAAGACACTTTTGCTGGGCAAAGCACTACTGGACCCTGCCAGGTGCACTCCTATTTGGGGCATCCCATTCTGTGACTACAGCAGCCTCTGTTTAAGACCATATAAGCATTTGCTCTTATCATATTTGAAATTAGGCCTGATAAAGACACTTTTGCTGGGCAAAGCACTACTGGACCCTGCCAGGTGCACTCCTATTTGGGGCATCCCATTCTGTGACTACAGCAGCCTCTGTTTAAGACCATATAAGCATTTGCTCTTATCATATTTGAAATTAGGCCTGATAAAGACACTTTTGCTGGGCAAAGCACTACTGGACCCTGCCAGGTGCACTCCTATTTGGGGCATCCCATTCTGTGACTACAGCAGCCTCTGTTTAAGACCATATAAGCATTTGCTCTTATCATATTTGAAATTAGGCCTGATAAAGACACTTTTGCTGGGCATAGCACTACTGGACCCTGCCAGGTGCACTCCTATTTGGGGCATCCCATTCTGTGACTACAGCAGCCTCTGTTTAAGACCATATAAGCATTTGCTCTTATCATATTTGAAATTAGGCCTGATAAAGACACTTTTGCTGGGCAAAGCACTACTGGACCCTGCCAGGTGCACTCCTATTTGGTGCATCCCATTCTGTGACTACAGCAGCCTCTGTTTAAGACCATATAAGCATTTGCTCTTATCATATTTGAAATTAGGCCTGATAAAGACACTTTTGCTGGGCAAAGCACTACTGGACCCTGCCAGGTGCACTCCTATTTGGGGCATCCCATTCTGTGACTACAGCAGCCTCTGTTTAAGACCATATAAGCATTTGCTCTTATCATATTTGAAATTAGGCCTGATAAAGACACTTTTGCTGGGCATAGCACTACTGGACCCTGCCAGGTGCACTCCTATTTGGGGCATCCCATTCTGTGACTACAGCAGCCTCTGTTTAAGACCATATAAGCATTTGCTCTTATCATATTTGAAATTAGGCCTGATAAAGACACTTTTGCTGGGCATAGCACTACTGGACCCTGCCAGGTGCACTCCTATTTGGGGCATCCCATTCTGTGACTAAAGCAGCCTCTGTTTAAGACCATATAAGCATTTGCTCTTATCATATTTGAAATTAGGCCTGATAAAGACACTTTTGCTGGGCAAAGCACTACTGGACCCTGCCAGGTGCACTCCTATTTGGTGCATCCCATTCTGTGACTACAGCAGCCTCTGTTTAAGACCATATAAGCATTTGCTCTTATCATATTTGAAATTAGGCCTGATAAAGACACTTTTGCTGGGCAAAGCACTACTGGACCCTGCCAGGTGCACTCCTATTTGGGGCATCCCATTCTGTGACTACAGCAGCCTCTGTTTAAGACCATATAAGCATTTGCTCTTATCATATTTGAAATTAGGCCTGATAAAGACACTTTTGCTGGGCAAAGCACTACTGGACCCTGCCAGGTGCACTCCTATTTGGGGCATCCCATTCTGTGACTACAGCAGCCTCTGTTTAAGACCATATAAGCATTTGCTCTTATCATATTTGAAATTAGGCCTGATAAAGACACTTTTGCTGGGCATAGCACTACTGGACCCTGCCAGGTGCACTCCTATTTGGGGCATCCCATTCTGTGACTACAGCAGCCTCTGTTTAAGACCATATAAGCATTTGCTCTTATCATATTTGAAATTAGGCCTGATAAAGACACTTTTGCTGGGCATAGCACTACTGGACCCTGCCAGGTGCACTCCTATTTGGGGCATCCCATTCTGTGACTACAGCAGCCTCTGTTTAAGACCATATAAGCATTTGCTCTTATCATATTTGAAATTAGGCCTGATAAAGACACTTTTGCTGGGCAAAGCACTACTGGACCCTGCCAGGTGCACTCCTATTTGGGGCATCCCATTCTGTGACTACAGCAGCCTCTGTTTAAGACCATATAAGCATTTGCTCTTATCATATTTGAAATTAGGCCTGATAAAGACACTTTTGCTGGGCAAAGCACTACTGGACCCTGCCAGGTGCACTCCTATTTGGGGCATCCCATTCTGTGACTACAGCAGCCTCTGTTTAAGACCATATAAGCATTTGCTCTTATCATATTTGAAATTAGGCCTGATAAAGACACTTTTGCTGGGCATAGCACTACTGGACCCTGCCAGGTGCACTCCTATTTGGGGCATCCCATTCTGTGACTACAGCAGCCTCTGTTTAAGACCATATAAGCATTTGCTCTTATCATATTTGAAATTAGGCCTGATAAAGACACTTTTGCTGGGCATAGCACTACTGGACCCTGCCAGGTGCACTCCTATTTGGGGCATCCCATTCTGTGACTACAGCAGCCTCTGTTTAAGACCTTATAAGCATTTGCTCTTATCATATTTGAAATTAGGCCTGATAAAGACACTTTTGCTGGGCATAGTACTACTGGATCTTTTTTGGGGGCATCCCATTCTGTGACTAAAGCAGCCTCTGTTTAAGACCATATAAGCATTTGCTCTTATTATATTTATATTATAAGACACTTTTGCTGGGCATAGTACTACTGGATCTTTTTTGGGGGGCATCCCATTCTGTGACTAAAGCAGCCTCTGTTTAAGACCATATAAGCATTTGCTCTTATCATATTTGAAATTAGCCTGATAAAGACACTTTTGCTGGGCATAGTACTACTGGATCTTTTTTGGGGGGCATCCCATTCTGTGACTAAAGCAGCCTCTGTTTAAGACCATATAAGCATTTGCTCTTATCATATTTGAAATTAGCCTGATAAAGACACTTTTGCTGGGCATAGTACTACTGGATCTTTTTTTGGGGGCATCCCATTCTGTGACTAAAGCAGCCTCTGTTTAAGACCATATAAGCATTTGCTCTTATTATATTTATATTATAAGACACTTTTGCTGGGCATAGTACTACTGGATCTTTTTTGGGGGGCATCCCATTCTGTGACTAAAGCAGCCTCTGTTTAAGACCATATAAGCATTTGCTCTTATCATATTTGAAATTAGCCTGATAAAGACACTTTTGCTGGGCATAGTACTACTGGATCTTTTTTGGGGGGCATCCCATTCTGTGACTAAAGCAGCCTCTGTTTAAGACCATATAAGCATTTGCTCTTATCATATTTGAAATTAGCCTGATAAAGACACTTTTGCTGGGCATAGTACTACTGCATCTTTTTTGGGGGGCATCCCATTCTGTGACTAAAGCAGCCTCTGTTTAAGACCATATAAGCATTTGCTCTTATCATATTTGAAATTAGCCTGATAAAGACACTTTTGCTGGGCATAGTACTACTGGATCTTTTTTTGGGGGCATCCCATTCTGTGACTAAAGCAGCCTCTGTTTAAGACCATATAAGCATTTGCTCTTATCATATTTGAAATTAGCCTGATAAAGACACTTTTGCTGGGCATAGTACTACTGGATCTTTTTTGGGGGGCATCCCATTCTGTGACTAAAGCAGCCTCTGTTTAAGACCATATAAGCATTTGCTCTTATCATATTTGAAATTAGCCTGATAAAGACACTTTTGCTGGGCATAGTACTACTGGATCTTTTTTGGGGGGCATCCCATTCTGTGACTAAAGCTGGGCATAGCACTACTGGATAAGAGCACTACTGCTCTTATCATATTTGAAATTAGCCTGATAAAGACACTTTTGCTGGGCATAGTACTACTGGATCTTTTTTGGGGGGCATCCCATTCTGTGACTAAAGCAGCCTCTGTTTAAGACCATATAAGCATTTGCTCTTATCATATTTGAAATTAGCCTGATAAAGACACTTTTGCTGGGCATAGTACTACTGCATCTTTTTTGGGGGGCATCCCATTCTGTGACTAAAGCAGCCTCTGTTTAAGACCATATAAGCATTTGCTCTTATCATATTTGAAATTAGCCTGATAAAGACACTTTTGCTGGGCATAGTACTACTGGATCTTTTTTGGGGGGCATCCCATTCTGTGACTAAAGCAGCCTCTGTTTAAGACCATATAAGCATTTGCTCTTATCATATTTGAAATTAGCCTGATAAAGACACTTTTGCTGGGCATAGTACTACTGGATCTTTTTTGGGGGGCATCCCATTCTGTGACTAAAGCAGCCTCTGTTTAAGACCATATAAGCATTTGCTCTTATCATATTTGAAATTAGCCTGATAAAGACACTTTTGCTGGGCATAGTACTACTGCATCTTTTTTGGGGGGCATCCCATTCTGTGACTAAAGCAGCCTCTGTTTAAGACCATATAAGCATTTGCTCTTATCATATTTGAAATTAGCCTGATAAAGACACTTTTGCTGGGCATAGTACTACTGGATCTTTTTTGGGGGCATCCCATTCTGTGACTTAAGCAGCCTCTGTTTAAGACCATATAAGCATTTGCTCTTATTATATTTATATTATAAGACACTTTTGCTGGGCATAGTACTACTGGATCTTTTTTGGGGGGCATCCCATTCTGTGACTAAAGCAGCCTCTGTTTAAGACCATATAAGCATTTGCTCTTATCATATTTGAAATTAGCCTGATAAAGACACTTTTGCTGGGCATAGTACTACTGGATCTTTTTTGGGGGGCATCCCATTCTGTGACTAAAGCAGCCTCTGTTTAAGACCATATAAGCATTTGCTCTTATCATATTTGAAATTAGCCTGATAAAGACACTTTTGCTGGGCATAGTACTACTGCATCTTTTTGGGGGGGCATCCCATTCTGTGACTAAAGCAGCCTCTGTTTAAGACCATATAAGCATTTGCTCTTATCATATTTGAAATTAGCCTGATAAAGACACTTTTGCTGGGCATAGTACTACTGGATCTTTTTTTTGGGGCATCCCATTCTGTGACTAAAGCAGCCTCTGTTTAAGACCATATAAGCATTTGCTCTTATCATATTTGAAATTAGCCTGATAAAGACACTTTTGCTGGGCATAGTACTACTGGATCTTTTTTGGGGGGCATCCCATTCTGTGACTAAAGCAGCCTCTGTTTAAGACCATATAAGCATTTGCTCTTATCATATTTGAAATTAGCCTGATAAAGACACTTTTGCTGGGCATAGTACTACTGCATCTTTTTGGGGGGCATCCCATTCTGTGACTAAAGCAGCCTCTGTTTAAGACCATATAAGCATTTGCTCTTATCATATTTGAAATTAGCCTGATAAAGACACTTTTGCTGGGCATAGTACTACTGGATCTTTTTTTGGGGGCATCCCATTCTGTGACTAAAGCAGCCTCTGTTTAAGACCATATAAGCATTTGCTCTTATCATATTTGAAATTAGCCTGATAAAGACACTTTTGCTGGGCATAGTACTACTGGATCTTTTTTTGGGGGCATCCCATTCTGTGACTAAAACAGCCTCTGTTTAAGACCATATAAGCATTTGCTCTTATCATATTTATATTATAAGACACTTTTGCTGGGCATAGGCTTACTGCTGCCTGCCAGGTGCACTTCTGTTGAGGCATCCCATTCTGTAACATAGCATACCCCTCTTTATTTACACTAAGCAGCTCTCTTATTTACACTAAGCAGGCCTGTTGGAGGCTGAGTGTTACTGCTCACTTTTGGTGTGCATTATATTCTGTTTCATATAGACCCACCGCTGCCCGGGGGATCTTAAAATATCACCTACTACCACGCCAGTTAGACTATGTCGGGCAGACAAGTGCCTGGAAGTGAAAAGAGGAGTGGCAGAGGCCAAGATTCCGCAGGCAGAGCTCGCATCAGACTGGGGGCCAGTAGCAGCAGGAGTCACGCTGAGAGACCTAATCTGCCAGTATCTGCTAGCGGTCGGGTCTCCACCAGTAACGCATCTGCCGTGGTAGATTGGTTGACGCGCTCATCAACAACATCATCACAACTTACGTCTGAGACCCCCAGTCTAGGGTCGGTAGGTTCCTCTGACACAACCCTGAGTTGGCATGCCCCGAGAGCAGTCCCTGTCCTCCCATTGCCTCTGGCCTACGCCGTTCCCTCCCCCAGCGACGTATCCTATGCTTTGGGTTCAGCTCCACTCTTTAGTGAGGAGGACGATCAGATACAGGAGGACAGTCAGCAGCTACTGCCCAGCCAAGAAATGGAGGTGGCTTCTTTAGCTAGGCAGACAAATAGTGATGTGGACAGTGTCGTGGGTGCTGCGAGCGTTCCAGCTCCTGCGCCAGACACTGTTGACGAATCCACGAACATCAGTGACGTACAGCCACAACTCGGTGATGATGATGATGATGACGATGAAGCCGATCTCACTTGGGAGCCGGGTGATGAAGGGGCTTCATCGTCATCATCAGGAGAAGAGGGGCGCAGGTTGCCCCGGAGTCAGCAGCTGAGGCAGCAAGGTGGTAGCAGTCAGCATGGGGGCACAATTCCAAAGGCTGGAGCCGGCCGGGGCCGGGGCCGGCGTAGAGCACCTGCTGTGCGGCAGTCTACCTTATCGGGAGGTAGTGGAGCAGGGGTTCCTGGAGTTGGCAACAGCAGCAGTGAATCAATGAGGCCAGGGGGTGGGAAAAGTAGCTACTCGGCAGTGTGGCAGTTTTTCCTGAGGCATCCGCAGGAGGGTAACATGGCCACATGCAAGATATGTAGGCAAAAGGTGAAGCGTGGCCAGGGTCCAAATGTTGGCACCACGGCCCTGCGTCAACATATGATGCGTCACCATAAAACGACCTGGGAGAACCGAGGCTCCCAAGGGGTGGTCCAGTCTGCTTCCTCACCAAGTGAGCTCCCAATTTCTGCCAGCCAAGGCTCCAGCACCTCAGCCGAAGGCAGCTGTGCGTCATACCCATCCTCTGTCGCTCCTGCTCCTCCTCCTCCTCCTCCAAGTCATGCATCCCGCCAGCAATCCATCAGCGAAGCCATGTCCAAGAGACAGCAGTATGCGCCCACTCATCCTACGGCGCAGAAGCTGAATGTGCTCCTGTCCAAGTTGCTGGTGCTGCAGTCGCTCCCTTTTCAGGTGGTGGAATCTGCACCTTTCAGAGAACTGATGGCTTGTGCCGAGCCGAGGTGGAGAGTCCCAAGCCGTCATTTCTTTGCCAAGAAGGCAGTACCAGCGCTGCACACTTTTGTTGAACAGAAGGTGGGCCAGTCCTTGAGCCTGTCGGTGTGTAGCAAAATACATGGCAGCGCCGACATCTGGAGCTGTAACTACGGTCAGGGGCAGTACATGTCGTTTACGGCCCACTGGGTGAATGTGGTCCCTTTGCAGCAGCAACTTGGACAGGTCACGCCGCTTCGGCCTCCGCGCTCTCTGCCCATTGGGCCTGTGACACCGTGCGACTCGGCCTCCTCATCCTCCGCCATCTCCTCACCCTCCACTGTAGGCTCAAGTCTCAGTGCCCCTCCAGTCTACCATGTGTGCAGGGCACGGAGGTGTCACGCAGTGCTTCACATGGTTTGTCTTGGCGAACGGAGTCACACAGGGGAGGAACTGCTTAAATGTATTCATCAGGAAATCCAAACATGGCTTACTCCGAGAAAACTTAAAATGGGAATCATGGTTACCGACAATGGGAAGAACATTTTGTCTGCGCTGCGCCAAGGAAGCCTGACCCATGCCCCCTGCATGGCTCACGTCTTCAATCTGGTTGTCAAGCGGTTTCTGAAGTGTTCCCCCCATCTGCAGGACATCCTAACAACTTCACGGAAACTTTGCATGCACTTCAGCCACTCCTACACCGCCAAACACACCCTTCTTGAGCTACAGCGTCAGAATGGTATCCCCCAACATAGTCTGATTTGCGATGTTTCCACCCGTTGGAATTCCACCCTTCACATGTTGGACCGATTATATGAACAGAGAAAAGCCATCACGGATTTCCTGATGATCCAAGCAGATAGGGGGACTCCCCTGTGTAACTTCAATGTCAACCAGTGGCAGCTCATACGTGACACCTGCCGTTTGCTCAGGCCCTTTGAGGAAGCCACTTTATTTGTCAGTCGGCAGGATTACGGGATGAACGACGTGATTCCACTGCTTCATGTACTACAGCACATGTTGGAAACCATGGCTGGTCAGGGCACTGGAGACATGGCGTTTACATCTTACGGCCACATGAACCCCGTTGGAGCTGAACTGGAGGAGGAGGAGGAGGAAGAGGAGGAGGAGGAGTTGCCCAGCGAAACACAGTTTAGGCTTGGCGAAATGGCTGGTTTATCTAGTCAGCGGACAGGAGAGGAGGAGCAGGAGCAGCCAGAGGAGCTAGAGGTTTTTGAGGAAGGAGAGACAGAGGACCCGGGCACACCGTGGCAGTATGCAGTGGAGATGGAGACAGGTAGTCCATCCGAGTCACTTGCGCAAATGGCACGAAGCATGCTCACATGCTTGCGTAGTGACCCCAGAATTGTTTCCATCTGTCGGCGGGATGACTTCTGGCTGTCCACCTTATTGGACCCTCGCTTCCGGCACAAAATGGGGGCATTTTTTAAACCCACCGAGAGGGAGGACAAACTCAACTACTACAAAGACATTCTACGTAGGCAGTTGGCCGATGCCTATCTGCGCCATGGTCCATACTCTCGCAGGTCTGACTCGAGGGGACCTCTGCGCTCACCTTCCACTGCCATGGCCGCTGGGGGGGTTGGCAGCAGCAGCAGCAGAAGCTCCATCAGCAGCAGCAGCCTCAGTCTTCAGTCGCTAATGAGTAGCTTTCTACACCCGCATAGTGAGGCTACTCATGAGCAGCAGGAAGACCTGGAGCAGGACCTGAACCAGCAGGTCATGTCATACTTTGACATGACCATGCCAACACACCTTGAGGATCCGCTGGACTTCTGGGCAGCCAAACTTGATTTGTGGCCGCAACTAGCAGAGTTTGCCCTGGAAAAGCTGTCCTGCCCGGCAAGTAGCGTGCCATCTGAGCGGGTGTTTAGTGCGGCGGGGGCCATAGTTACGGCGAGGAGAACTCGTCTGTCAACTAAAAATGTGGAGAGACTCACCTTTGTCAAAATGAATCAGGGATGGATCAGCCAGGATTTCCACCCACCAATGCCTGATGCATGCGACTAGATTCAGCATGGTGCCACGTTTTACACTTTCCAAATGGTGCAAAACATATTTATGTCTTTAGGCCATTTTTTGGGCTCCTGCTGCTGCTGCTGCCAACTTCTGCCAACTCCAGGGTGTGATTCATCCAATTTTTGGGCTCCTGAAGCCAACTCCAGTGTATATTTGGGCTCCTGCTGCTGCTACTGTCAACTCCTGCCAACTCCAGGGTGTGATTCATCCAATTTTTGGGCTCCTGAGGCCAACTCCAGTGTATATTTGGGCTCCTGCTGCTGCTGCTGCCAACTTCTGCCAACTCCAGGGTGTGATTCATCCAATTTTTGGGCTCCTGAAGCCAACTCCAGTGTATATTTGGGCTCCTGCTGCTGCTACTGTCAACTCCTGCCAACTCCAGGGTGTGATTCATCCAATTTTTGGGCTCCTGAAGCCAACTCCAGTGTATATTTGGGCTCCTGCTGCTGCTACTGTCAACTCCTGCCAACTCCAGGGTGTGATTCATCCAATTTTTGGGCTCCTGAAGCCAACTCCAGTGTATATTTGGGCTCCTGCTGCTGCTGCTGCCAACTTCTGCCAACTCCAGGGTGTGATTCATCCAATTTTTGGGCTCCTGAGGCCAACTCCAGTGTATATTTGGGCTCCTGCTGCTGCTGCTGCCAACTTCTGCCAACTCCAGGGTGTGATTCATCCAATTTTTGGGCTCCTGAAGCCAACTCCAGTGTATATTTGGGCTCCTGCTGCTGCTGCTGCCAACTTCTGCCAACTCCAGGGTGTGATTCATCCAATTTTTGGGCTCCTGAGGCCAACTCCAGTGTATATTTGGGCTCCTGCTGCTGCTGCTGCCAACTTCTGCCAACTCCAGGGTGTGATTCATCCAATTTTTGGGCTCCTGAAGCCAACTCCAGTGTATATTTGGGCTCCTGCTGCTGCTACTGTCAACTCCTGCCAACTCCAGGGTGTGATTCATCCAATTTTTGGGCTCCTGAAGCCAACTCCAGTGTATATTTGGGCTCCTGCTGCTGCTACTGTCAACTCCTGCCAACTCCAGGGTGTGATTCATCCAATTTTTGGGCTCCTGAGGCCAACTCCAGTGTATATTTGGGCTCCTGCTGCTGCTGCTGCCAACTTCTGCCAACTCCAGGGTGTGATTCATCCAATTTTTGGGCTCCTGAAGCCAACTCCAGTGTATATTTGGGCTCCTGCTGCTGCTACTGTCAACTCCTGCCAACTCCAGGGTGTGATTCATCCAATTTTTGGGCTCCTGAAGCCAACTCCAGTATATATTTGGGCTCCTGCTGCTGCTGCTGCCAACTTCTGCCAACTCCAGGGTGTGATTCATCCAATTTTTGGGCTCCTGCTGCTGCTGCTGCCAACTTCTGCCAACTCCAGGGTGTGATTCATCCAATTTTTGGGCTCCTGAAGCCAACTCCAGTGTATATTTGGGCTCCTGATGCTGCTACTGTCAACTCCTGCCAACTCCAGGGTGTGATTCATCCGATTTTTGGGCTCCTGAGGCCAACTCCAGTGTATATTTGGGCTCCTGCTGCTGCTGCTGCCAACTTCTGCCAACTCCAGGGTGTGATTCATCCAATTTTTGGGCTCCTGAAGCCAACTCCAGTGTATATTTGGGCTCCTGCTGCTGCTGCTGCCAACTTCTGCCAACTCCAGGGTGTGATTCATCCAATTTTTGGGCTCCTGCTGCTGCTGCTGCCAACTTCTGCCAACTCCAGGGTGTGATTCATCCAATTTTTGGGCTCCTGAGGCCAACTCCAGTGTATATTTGGGCTCCTGCTGCTGCTGCTGCCAACTTCTGCCAACTCCAGGGTGTGATTCATCCAATTTTTGGGCTCCTGCTGCTGCTGCTGCCAACTTCTGCCAACTCCAGGGTGTGATTCATCCAATTTTTGGGCTCCTGAAGCCAACTCCAGTGTATATTTGGGCTCCTGCTGCTGCTACTGTCAACTCCTGCCAACTCCAGGGTGTGATTCATCCAATTTTTGGGCTCCTGAAGCCAACTCCAGTGTATATTTGGGCTCCTGCTGCTGCTGCTGCCAACTTCTGCCAACTCCAGGGTGTGATTCATCCAATTTTTGGGCTCCTGAAGCCAACTCCAGTGTATATTTGGGCTCCTGCTGCTGCTACTGTCAACTCCTGCCAACTCCAGGGTGTGATTCATCCAATTTTTGGGCTCCTGAGGCCAACTCCAGTGTATATTTGGGCTCCTGCTGCTGCTGCTGCCAACTTCTGCCAACTCCAGGGTGTGATTCATCCAATTTTTGGGCTCCTGAAGCCAACTCCAGTGTATATTTGGGCTCCTGCTGCTGCTACTGTCAACTCCTGCCAACTCCAGGGTGTGATTCATCCAATTTTTGGGCTCCTGAAGCCAACTCCAGTATATATTTGGGCTCCTGCTGCTGCTGCTGCCAACTTCTGCCAACTCCAGGGTGTGATTCATCCAATTTTTGGGCTCCTGAAGCCAACTCCAGTGTATATTTGGGCTCCTGCTGCTGCTGCTGCCAACTTCTGCCAACTCCAGGGTGTGATTCATCCAATTTTTGGGCTCCTGCTGCTGCTGCTGCCAACTTCTGCCAACTCCAGGGTGTGATTCATCCAATTTTTGGGCTCCTGAGGCCAACTCCAGTGTATATTTGGGCTCCTGCTGCTGCTGCTGCCAACTTCTGCCAACTCCAGGGTGTGATTCATCCAATTTTTGGGCTCCTGCTGCTGCTGCTGCCAACTTCTGCCAACTCCAGGGTGTGATTCATCCAATTTTTGGGCTCCTGCTGCTGCTGCTGCCAACTTCTGCCAACTCCAGGGTGTGATTCATCCAATTTTTGGGCTCCTGAGGCCAACTCCAGTGTATATTTGGGCTCCTGCTGCTGCTGCTGCCAACTTCTGCCAACTCCAGGGTGTGATTCATCCAATTTTTGGGCTCCTGAAGCCAACTCCAGTGTATATTTGGGCTCCTGCTGCTGCTGCTGCCAACTTCTGCCAACTCCAGGGTGTGATTCATCCAATTTTTGGGCTCCTGAGGCCAACTCCAGTGTATATTTGGGCTCCTTCTGCCCCTCATAGTGATGCCACTTCAACTCTCTGCAATTGTGCCGCTCTGCGATTCTATTAGCGATGCCTCTGATCTGCATGTGATATTTCTTCAAAGTATTATTTAACTAACCCAGCACGCATCCTGTGCGTGTTACAGCAAGGCTGAATGGTTTACAACCCTATTGAGGCTCTAGGAGGCTCAGAAATAGCCGTTTTTAATAGCGATTCGTCGCGAATTTATTCGGGTCGAAACGATTTTTGTCGGAAAATTCGGCGAATCAGTCGAATCGAATTTTTCAAAAGTTCGCTCATCTCTAATCAAAAACACAAGGATATTATTGACTCTTTGTGCCTCCTGAATGTCAGATTAGGTTAGGCTTCTATGCATCAAATCACTCACCTTCCCCAGGCACCTATTCAGCTTGCCCAGCTTCCTCCACTATTCTTTGGGATGGGCCTGCGACGTCATAATCTACAAATAACAATAGTGCACATTAGTATATGTCTTGTTTGCATGTATCTGACATATGCAGGTTTGAGAGTCTTACCGGTTGTTGCTGTGTCTGTATTGACTCCCTGCCGTGCGTATCCTCAGGTCCAATGGTTCCTCAAAGTCACTGGCAGAGGAGGGGGTGGGCGTTGGCACTGGCGGGGCACCACCTATACCTTCACCAGTACCTCCCAACACTGGGCTGCGGGCTCTTGTCCAGGTGGGGCAGAACCGCATATTCCATTCATGCGCTACAATATAAACACAATCATAAACACAGGCCTAGGCAAGGGCAGTGTGATTATTGCATGTCAAGTAGCAAGACTTACCTGGAAAGTGCTTGGAAAAGTACTGCCTTACCCGGGACCTATGCCTCCTCTTCAAGTCAGACCAGTGTTGGGCGGTCTGTGTGAAGGTATAGGTGGTTCCCGAAATCCTGGCAATCGCGTCCACCACCGCCAGTGCCAACGTCCTCTTATCGAAATAGCACGGCAGGAAATCGTAACGGTTTCTCAGCATCATCTGTTTTGAATAAACACAATGGTACAGCATTAGTCACACAAATAGATGACAAAGTCTCATGCCCTATCTAAAGCAAGTTTCTGACCCTCATTCCGACTCACATGGGCCTACTTAGTCTATCTGCCTCTAGGCTAGTGTGCTGCTTTGCACATGTTTAAAACTAAGCTGGGCTAGTAGTTTAGTTTAACAAGTCAGTTGGTCCTCACTACTCTTGCCCTGCCATAGCTATTTTTCGTTTAGCGGCTTGTGCGCGCACATAAACGCACGCTCACCTACTCACATCCATTATAATTTTGTCCTGCTCCTCGGTGTAGATGGCTGGCGACATATTTCTGTATCTTCCGGGTGTGGTTATGATGTTCCCCCGCGGTGGCGTGCGTGCACGCGCGCACGCAGCCACACACGCTGCAGAACACGCCCACACGGGAAAACTATTTAAAGGTCAATGCACTCAGCTCTGTGTTGGTTACCATATCACTATGCCCAGACCAAAAGGGAGCCGTAAGACCCCAAAAAGCCCAGAGCAACATGCTCGCCGCACAGAGAGACATCAGGAACAACCACACAAGAGCAGGCACCGGATCCGGGACGGACATGGCCATAGTCAAAGGGGGGATAAGCCAGCCAAACAGGCTGCTGGGATCAAATGCAGTAGCAAGGAGCCCTTGGCCCAGTCGCCCCCACCTGCTAAATCATCCAGGGCTCACAAGGGACACCAATTTTGAGCAACCCAGCAACCTCCACCTCCTCCACCCAGAAAGCATGTGGCTAAATCCAGCCACACCACAAAGGGTAAGCGTAGGGCCAAAACCACTAGCCCACCCAGCCCAACCACCCCTCCTCCTCGACACTCTGTGTGCCCAAGTACCACCAGCACGGGGTCACTAGAGAGCTCCACAGGTGCCAGCTCGACAGGCACCCTGCCATTATCACATAGCACCCCCCACAGTCCTTCACAGTCACCCATCAACCAAATAATCCGAAACTACTCCCCAGACAGCCAGCCATCAATGTTGTCTGCTGCCGGGGACACCACACACCCATGTGGGAGCCAGCTGCGACGTGGCTCACTTACAGCCCGTTTCTGTGATGTGCAAAGCATGGCTGTAGCCACTGGTGTTTGTGAGCACTATGATGCCCTATTTGGGCGTTATTCCAAGTCAACTCCAAAGCAGGCCAAGCAGGAGATGTGGGATAAGATTTGCCGGCAAGTGAATAGTGTTGGTTCTGTGAGGAGGGATGTTGAGCAAATTAAACGTAAATTTGGGGACCTTATATATTATGGGAAAAAAAAAAATGGACATGCGCCGCCAGCAGAGGTAAAGCCCATTTAGAGTGTAACTGAATGGACAGCCTGCTTTGTAGCAGTATGTAACACTTATTAGGTGTGCTTTCCTCTTCCCCAGCCTGCAGACAGGGGGTGGTATCCCTACTAAAATCCTCCTAACACCAGCGGAAGAGCATGTATTGACCTATATTCACCCGCCCAAATGAAATAGCACTTGCCTACATTTAAGTTAAAATAGTGGCCTCACTACCTGCTACCTTTCTTGGCAGACCCTACCCAGCCCACCCATTATTGAAGTAATTCGGGATTTGGAGGACACAAATCTGCTGCAGCCAAGGCCACCAGACCCAGTGGGACAACATCCAACACACCAGCCCCAGCAAGTGCAGCCCCTGATGTTCACTACCCATACCTCAGGGGCACAAACCTCTGCTGCCGTGGACATTGGCCGCACAACAGACTCTGCGCCCAGCCAGCCACCTGCAGCCACTCAATCAGTACCAGACGCACCCACCCATGCCAGTGGCGGAACCCAGCAACGTCGCCATATCAGCCAGAGGAGACATCTGCAGATAATGGAGGAAGCATGGCACCAGGAAAACGTGGAGTTTGCAGCTAACACACAGAGGTTTAATGAGACAGTGTGTTCACAAATCAACTCTCTATCACAACAACTAGAGGTTTGGAATCTAAATGTGTCCGGCCTGCTTGCAGAAACAAGACAACAAAGCAGGCATATGGCGGAAATGGTACAGCAATGGCAGTTAATGAATCAGAGCCTTGCTCATATTGCCGCTAACATGCAGCAACCCCATCCATCAACTTCAACCTCCTACTCTACCTACCACTGAAGGCATGTGTTTATGTATTGATTCTGGGGAGCAGGACACAAGACTACCGTAACCCCAAACACATGCTCTTCCACAACACCACATTAACAGCCTAAACATTTTTCCACAGTGTTTGTCCCTTTTTTTTTTGTGGGGATCACACAAAATAAAAAAGGCACACATTGCCTAAAATGCATGGAAATAAAGCAAAAACATTGTCCACAAGCTGGGAACAGATTGCCTGTGGTGAACCACTTTGTGTTCCAGAGTAGGGAGGTGTTACATCTTCTGAAATAACTAAAGCATCCTCAGCCAGGTCACTGTATCTGGGAACCCGGCTACGGATGGCGAGGTTGTGCAGGACCCCACACGCAACAATTATTTGGAGGACCTTGGCGGGCTAATACTGCCAGGCACCTGCAGTCTGGTCCAGACAATGGAAGCGCATCTTCAACAAGCCAAAGGCACGTTCCACCACTGAGCCAGTCCTCCTATGTGCAGTGTTATACCGCTCCTGGGCCTGCGAGGATGGGTGGAGGATGGGGGTGAGTAACCAGGGGAGCAATGGATAGCCAGAATCACCTTCCAAAAAAGATACAAAAAATAAGCACACACCATAATACAAAAAACACATGACAAATGGGCCCCTTTGCCACATATGTAGTGGCAGGCCCCATAACTAGCCGAGACAGAGAAACCTAAACAACAAACATCTAAAGTGTATCTAAACAAGTACCATCATGCTACTAAGGAAGAGCCACAAGTACCTTACATGTTACTTACAAATACGGCATGTTAGGTTACTTTAAACTGCTAAGAACAGGGAATAACAGACAGAGGCCTAAGGGGAAAAGGCTCAATAATGTGCTGTTTAGCATTCCAGCATTAGTGAACAGGGACAATAGGTCAGCTGGGCAGTGTCAGTGCAAAGCACAGTTCTGATGAGGCAACATGCACATCCACCCAGAACACTCCTGTACAATGACTCTGGGATGAAACATAGCTAAGAGGGCCAGGACAGAAAGGTATAGTGGCGAATCACAAACAAAGCCATAGGAGGAAATACTGGTAAGAAAGTGAGGGTTAACTTCTACTGTTTCATTGGAGTCTATAACAGATTAGTGGGGTACAGGCACAGACCAGATCAGAAAAATCAGGCTGGACGGCAACAACTATTTTTAAACACATACGTTGGCATGTTGACTATATTATAAAAGCACAACCGCTGTGTCAGGGAAAAATATAAATTTTGGTGCCAGGGTAGCCATGCCATCCAAAAACTTGGTAAGGCTGCGGCTCAGCGTAGACTGGGACATCCCCACGGAGAAGGCACCCAGTCTCTGGAACGAGCCGTTTGCCAAAAACTGCAGGCAGCCAACCAATTTGGTCATACCTGCAATTGCATGCCCCTTCCTTGTGGTGCGGGCTAACCATGGCCGCAGCTGCCTATACAAGTCCTGGAGAGAAACACGGCGGGTGAGCTCGAATAGCTCAAGGTCATGCATGCCATCGATGTCCAGACGTGTTCAGTGCAGCCTGGTTTCTGCCATGCTCAAAAGAACCAGGCCGCGTTGCCTACGCCTTTGATGCTCACGCACAGCAGAGTGCATTTCCAAGTCACAAAGATCAAATACGGCTGCTAAGACTGCCCGTAAGTGGGCTTGTTTCAATTGGAAGTCAAGGCTCTGAATCAATTAAAAAACAGACCAATCAACGGCCAGTCCGTTTTCGCAGAGTTCAGCCTCTTGCGGGCCGTCAATCGGAAAGGCGCCTGCAGAAACACCTGAGCGCATGCACGCACACAAAAAGCAACGTAGCACCCTTTCCTGACCCGATCACAGACCAAAAACAACGGGAAAACGCACGGGATAGCTGAACGAGGAGGTTCTGCATCAGGCCATATATAATTTTCCTAACAAATCCCAGGAAATCCCTTCAAAAATCACAGTTAAATCTGTTTAGCAGAAAATAGTGAAAAATGCTCTGGCAACAGAGGGTGACAAAATATTTTGGGGGGCTGGCACTTAAAGGGTTAAATGTCCCTGGTCTAACCAAGGAAGAAGAGCAGCGTCATCTCAAGCAGATGAAAATCGATAAATCCCAGGGACCAGATGGCATACATCCCTGTGTTTTAAGGGAGTTATCTACAGTAATAGACAAGCCATTATTTCTAATATTTGTAGATTCAATAATTACGGGGGCTGTTCTGAGGGATTGGCGATTAGCAAATATGGTTCCAGTATTCAAGAAGGGTTCTAAGGGGGAACCTGGGAATTATAGACCGGTAAGTTTAACATGTGGTGGGCAAGCTGTTCCTTAAGGGATATTAGGGCTGATTCAAAGCCTTTTTCACATGCACTTTCGCATGTGTTTGTGTAAGTTTTGTGAGTTTTTGCGCCTTTTTCAGAATTTTCGTTACTGTTTTTATGCGTATATGCGTTTACATTAACGCGAATACGCTCTTTCGATGGTCGTATATTTATCTTAAAATGTCCGTTATGTCTGGCAACTTACGTTATTGGTATGGGCTTGCACATGATTCAGAGTCTTGATTGTTGATTACAACCCAGCCAATAAAACAAGTTTGTTTTCGTTACTTACGGTGTAGTTTTGTAGGAGAAAGTTAGCTGTTGAGATCGGAGATGATGTTTGCTGAGTACGTGGAGGAATACGAGCGATTACTACGTGGCATGCTCTGCATGAGCATGGCCGAATCCAGTTTGCACCGCGCACGTATGGACATCAATCACATGCATGACATTGAGCTATTCAAGCTCACCCGACTTAACCATGATAAGTCGGGTGAGCCCCCTATAACTTGTATAGTGAGCTGCGGCCATGGTTGGCCCGCACCACAAGGAAGGGGCATGCAATTGCAGGTATGACCAAAATGCTTGGCTGCCTGCAATTTTTAGCGGACGGCTCATTCCAGAGGCTGGGTCTCCTCTCCTACGCTGAGTCGCACGCTCAACAAGTTTTTGGATGGCATGGCTACCCTGTGTCAAAAATACATATATTTCCCTGACAACATGGTAGCCTGGAATGCTCTTAAGTTGGTCTTTTTTGATATAGCCAATATGCCTAACGTCCTGGGTGTGATCGATTGTTCGCACGTAGCGTTGGTGCCTCCAGCAGCTGAGGAATATCTCTATCGTTCTGTGGTTTATGTGAACATGTATCTTTTAATGTATATCTAGATCAATCATTTTCATGTAGACCTTAATCAATCATTTTCATGTAGACCTTAATCAATCATTTTCATGTAGACCTTAATCAATCATTTTCATGTAGACCTTGATCAATCCAGAGTGACCAACTATTATTTAGTTGTTTTAGTGATAATTATATTGTCTTAACAACCAATATGAAACAATAATGGTCCCTTAAGTTTTTTTTTTAAACTTGGTTATTTGAGGTATTGTTTTGGGGTGCCAAAAACCTTTATTTATGCTATTACAGGAACCGGAAGATGGGCCACTCCATTAACATTCAAGCTGTCATTGGGCCTGACCTTCGGTTCCTCAGTGTCATGGCAGGGTTTCCCGGATCCACCCACGATGCGTACATCCTGAGAAATTCCAGCCTCTATGGTCGGTTTGAATCAGGAAACTTGTCTGGTGGCTTGCTACTGGGTAAGTGTTACCAAATAGCTTAATTAGGGTTTCATAACCCTGTCTCAACATATGATGTTCTTTCCCTCTGATGACATGATATACAATGTAACTATGAAGTAGAGACTAATTTTGTGTTTTATTATTTTTAGGGGATTTGGGTTATCCATTGCTGCCATAGCTCATGACAGCAATCCTGCGGCCTCAGATGCATCCACAGGAGGGCTATAACCCTAGGAATGTCATTAAGATCATAATGGCCTGCTGTGTTTTGCATAATTTTGCAATAATGCAGAACGTCCCCCAATACCTCAATGTGTCCCCCTCTCCAGCAGTAATGGACATTCCAGAAGAATTATATGACGGCACCCAGAGTGCTTCTGGACAGTCAGTCCGGGCCCACCTTATTTCAAATTATTTCACTTAACCTTTCTTTCTTGTTGTTTATTTTTGGTGTCATGATTTATCTTATTTCACTGTGAATCAACAATTTTATATTATTTATACATTGCTTTGCTTATGGGCAAAAATTAATACAAAAAACATTTTGAAATGATTTGAGATTAATTAATTTCTATTTGCAAATATTTCCTTGGACAACACATCTTTTTGTTACCAAACAGATCAAAAATCCCTAAAAATAACACAGAACAGAAACCTTAATTGATACATTTTTCAATTAGGTAGGGAGATTAAGTGGGGAAGGGCACTCGCAGCCTACGAGGACATCCACTAGGCAAAGGAAGGATCCATTGGGGCAGACTCCAGCCCCCTCAAAATCTGGCACATCCAGGATGGGCAAGGAGACTTCCTCCAGGCATAATGCTCCCCGTTCACCAACATCCCAAACCATAGGGAGCACTAGTATTAAGGGCAAGTGGAAGAGTAGGCCAAGATTCCCTAGCCCCCCAACAACACCCTCACCTGCTCGAGGCCTATTTGAGCATTACAATGTTGAGAGCCCTGAGTCAGCGGACATCTCAACGGCTGCAACTTCTTTGGCCAGCCAGCCTATGACACCCAGCCCCCAAGCAAGTCCAGCCCAATCCTTTCAGAGCAAAAGTTGTTGCTATTTGTTGGGTGTAAGTCAGCCAAGAATGTCACCTACTATGTCAACCACCCAGGATGAGCCAGGCAGGACATCATTAGGCCTAAACCTGCTGTGTGGGAGCTAAAGCGGGCTCTTTACTGAGGGCCAAACTATGGATTTGGCAAGTGGGGTTTCTGACCACTATCAGGAGCTATATGGTGGGAAATTTAAAGCTGCCATCACTGGCAAAAATACACAAATATGGGTGGAGATCACCAGACAGGTGCATTGTGGTGGAATGTAGAGAAAACATGTAGAGCAAATACCACGCAAATTCTAAAAAATGGTGGATTTCCATAATAAGGATGTCGGGCTGCTTCAAAGCCTCTTTGTTGTTGTGCTTGTAGGATGCCCAGCAACTGTGCATGGGTGGCATTCATCATCTGCCACTGCAGATTTATGTGATTCAATTGTCCAGCCAGCTCTTCATTTAATCTTTGGGTACTTTACTTGAAGTAGCGGTTGTCATTTCTCCATGCTGTTTCCATCAGCTGCACACGCCTCACCTGGGTTACATGGCGACGTGGCTGAGGGCATCCTCCTCTTCCTCGGGTTTGGTCGCGTGCAGCTGATGAAGGTCTAGGCCTAGCAACAGTAGCAGATGGTGTTGGCAAATCCTCTACAGCAGAGCTAGCACATGGCACAGTTGGTTGGGTCTTGTGTTGCTGGCCATGCTGGTGTTGTTGTTGGTCTCAGCAGAGGGCGTGATTTACTCTGGCTGCTGCTGATGCAGTGGCAAATGATGATGCTGGGTTTGCTTTTGGGGGGCATCGAAATGTTCCCCTCCTGTTCAAGATGGTGGATAGCTTCCATTATGGGTGGTGTCTGTAAGGACAGGGAAAAATGTGTTTGGGGTAGTTGCTCAAATATATGTTGGGGCAAGTAGTCATCTTGCTTCACATGCATCACCAGTTAGTGCAGAGTACACATAACAGATCGAGCTGTTCCTGTATAGGAGATGGCTGGCGGGACGTACTGGCAGTGGCCAAAGAAGTGGAGGGTTGCACACTAGCTTGAGTAGTTTGATGTGCTGGAATGTAAAAGTAAAGTCAAGTTAACACATACACATACCTTGTGTACCCAGAGAAGTAGCTAGGCTTTCTGGCACCCGGGGAAAAGCTTAAAAATGGTGTACCCCACCTGTTATCAGGACCCCCTTTGGCACTCCCCTGACCTGCTGCACCAGGGGAACGTGCCCCCCCCTGCTCCCCCTAGCTACGCCCCTGTGTGTACCTAAGCTTTTCATCTACATTTTTTCTACCCAAAGCCAAAGAACCATTCCTTTAAATACTAACCTGCTGGCGTGATATTACTGTCAGTGTCTATGGCCCTAGCCAATCCCTCAAGTGAAGACAGGTGTATGAGGCTCAGAACCAGCTCCTCATCTGCGGTGAACTGCAGTTTTGATGGGAAGCCACCTCCTGTTTTCAACCTTTAAAACAAAGAAAAAACATTACTTATAAGGTCATGCACAACAACAACCTGCCAAACTCAAACACCCATCTGTACCCATGCTGCCTGCGCCTATTTCGCTTCTGGCGAACTGCATATTTCAGGTTTCTGGCTAATGTTGTCCTGCCTGGCTCTTCCTGGGTCGACTTTCAGCTGACGAATAGCCAGACCATTTGCTCAGAAAGGATTGTGCTGGACTTGCATGGGGGCTGGGTGTCATAGGCTGGCTGGCAAAAGAAGTTGCAGCCGTTGAGCTGCCCGGTGACTCAGGGCTCTCCATGTTGGAGTGCTCAAATTGGGCACGAGCAGGAGAGGGTGGTGTTGGGGGGCTATGGGTTCTAGGCCTAGTCTTCCCCTTGCCCTTAGTAGTAGTGCTCCCTTGGGTTCTGGATGTTGTTGGACGGAGAGCATTACGCCTGGAGGAAGTCTCCTTCGCCTTCTGGGATGTGCCAGATTTTGAGGGGGCTGGAGTCTGGCCCAATGGATCCTTCCTTTGGCAACTGGATGTCCTCGTAGGCTGCGAGTGGCCACTGGATTTGTTGGACCTAGTTGCAGGCCTGCGACTATGTTGCCTTGAAGTTGTTTCCGGCCGTACACCACGACGATCATGCCGTTCATGGGGCTTGGGGGTCTGGCAGCCACCTCTCTTGGCAGGCATATCGATATCTTTAAAGACACTCAGCTGTGTGTACTGGTACCCTTTAAATAGTTATGATTGTGTATGAGGTTTACGTCGTGTGTACGGCCGTGCGCATCCCGGAAACCGCTGGGGCGCAACACATCTGTTATTACAGCAATTAAAGATGGTCCCCACGCTCTTTACCAGCGAGCAACAGGAGACAATCATGATAGTTAGTGTTTGTGCAGGCGTTTATTTGCACGCAAAATGCATGCATATGCGATTAGGCAGCGCAGGCAAAAAAAGTGGGGACCAAATTGGATTAGAAACGCCGCGGCAAGCAAAAGTTAGTGCGCACATGTGCGCAACACTAAAATGGCGTCTAGAAGGATAGCTAAAGCCTTGAAATGGTAGTGGGAATGATAATTATTAAACTGCTATCATTAACATTGTGATTAGTATGATGTTTCAATTAATGACATCTGTTTTTATTTCACCTTTTAGATGATGATGTCTAACAGATACGACTATCTGGCGAGTGGCTTTAAAAAGAAGACCTTGGCACTGGAGATAGTGGCCAAAATAGCCGAGGATACTGACACCACCTTCACTTATACCCAGATAATTCATCACTGGTCGGACCTGAAACGCAGGAAGAGGCCCCGGGTGAGGAGATTCTTCATCAAACATTTCCCAAGTAAGTACATTACTATTACATGTAAGAAATACAATGCCCTTAGCCAGGCCTGTGTTTATGAATGCTATTCTCTTCTAGTGAGGGAGTGGGAATACAGAATCAGACCCACCTGGGGGCGAACAGTCCGGCCAGTGCTGGAGAGATCTGGGCCAAGTGAAGGTGGTGGCAGTCCAGTACTTTTAGATGATGATGTAGCGGGTGAAGAGCCGGGTTTCGAGATGCCACAAGACCTGAGGTGCATGGAGAAGGTGGGTGATGTCACACACACATTCTAATTAAAATCTCTTCATTATCAAATATAACATTATAACTAACCATATTTTTGCTTTCTCAACAGACTCAGACCAGGAGGAGTGGCAGGCCCCAGAGAGGGGGCTGGTCCCCCAGGATCATGTCGTCCACCAGCCTAGTAAGTTTGTAGTCTATTTAGTTGATTTACATAAACATGCTTTCATCAACAGGTATTCAAAATCCCTAGCCTACAAACTTAGATTAATTTATGGCCCAATCCCTAGCCTACAAACTTAGATTAATTTATGGCCCAATCCCTAACCTACAAACTTAGATTAATTTATGGCCCAATCCCTAGGCTAGAAAAATGATAATATTTCATCCAACAGGTTTTCAAAATGCATATACGAAAAATAAATTTTTGATTTCTTTTCACAGCAACACCGCAGCAGAGATTGCAAGTGTTGACGGCAACTGTACATAGGCTGGTGGGCAGCATCCAGGAGCTAGCAGCTTCATTGGGGACCAGCGAAGAATAGAATCCTGGGGCCAGCCACGTGTTTTTAAACATTTTGTAATATTTTAATGAAAAAAAAAAAAATGTTGTTAAAAATTTTAAGGAAAATAAAAAATATATACAAAGTTTGTTACCAATTTTTATCACAAAAAATGTGTTTAATAACATTTTACAAATAAAAAAAAAATAAAACATTTTTAAAAAATGTTTGAAATAAAATTTCAAAAAATACATATTTTAAAATTACATTTTCTTAACCAGGTTTCGTCTTTCATTTCTAAAAATGTAATGGTTGCACACATCCACTAAATAACATAAATCCAAAGACATCTAGAAGGAACTGAGAAATATCTACAGAATCCAGAACATTAAGGTAAGCATGAAAATATGTGGATAGAAAACACCAAAGAGTGCCATGGGAGTTCAGGTAAGCATGAATCGCATGGGAAGTAGAAAAAACAACCTCTAGTGAGTTCAGGTAAGCATGAAGCGTGGGGGAAGAAGAAAAAAACAACAACTGCTAGTGAGTTCAGGTAAGCATGAATCGCGGGGGAAGAAGAAAAAAACAACAACCGCTAGTGAGTTCAGGTAAGCATAAATCGCGGGGGAAGAAGAAAAAAACAACAACCGCTAGTGAGTTCAGGTAAGCATGAATCGCGGTGGAAGAAGAAAAAAACAACAACCGCTAGTGAGTTCAGGTAAGCATGAATCGCGGGGGAAGAAGAAAAAAACAACAACCGCTAGTGATTTCAGGTAAGCATAAATCGCGGGGGAAGAAGAAAAAAACAACAACTGCTAGTGAGTTCAGGTAAGCATGAATCGCGGGGGAAGAAGAAAAAAACAACAACCGCTAGTGAGTTCAGGTAAGCATGGGAGCAGAAGTGAGTGAGAGAATAGTTGAGATGGGGGACATGAATGAGTTAAATAGCTGCGCGCATGCGTACATGCGTGCAAACATAGCAGCTTGTCCAACAAATTTCCGTTTGGATGTATATTTTGAGAAAGATGCATGCTGAATATCGCGGGACACTGACAATCTTTGTTGGATGCTACATTGGAAAACGCTGAAAAAAGTGTAGTATACGAGGTTTACTAACCAACGTAAATGGAAACCTCATCCTTTCGAGGACGCAATGAGAGCCTAAAAATGGCATTCTCGTTGGCGTACGCAGATATGAACAGTAGCCTCGATTCAAAGACACATTCGTCCGGACTTCCATAGCTCTCTGTGAAAGTTTGGGTGGGTGTTAGTCTTTTTTGGCTTTGTTTCGTTCATTTTTCATTCGTACGAACGTTTGGGAAAATGTGTATGTGCGCTTTCGATGAACGGAAGCAAATCGGATCATTTCCATTAGTTCGGATCATTTTCCAAACAAAATCTGATATTTTTCGTTCGTTCAGATAACTTACATTAGGCTTGATTCAGAGAGACAAAAAAACTTCAGTTTTAGAGCCGATCTGTTTTTTGTGTGAAATGTTTCCGTTCTCGTATGAGTGTACGAGCGATTCTATGCATGCATTGAAAACCTTCTGTAAAGTTTCCGTCCGTTCGTACGGCAGATTACGAATACGAGGATGTCATTTTCCAGCATGACTTTTCCGTTTCATTTTCACATGTTACAACTAGGGATGAGCGAATCGATCCGGATGAACCCGGATTCGTTCCGAATTTCATGAAAAATTCGATTCTGAACGAATCCGAATTTCCCGGCGATTCGATCGATCGAAGTTTTCCTTAAAACTCAATGACAGGCATTCTAAGATGGTGGACGGACATGTTCAGACATGTCCCCAGGGGCAAGTGATGATGGGACAGTCACATGCAGCCTATCAGCAGCCAGGAAGCCCGGTGATGTCACCGTGCTATATAAAGCAGCGGCAATTTTCCTTTTGCGCAGTTCAGACTTGCATTGCAGACAGAACGGAGCTAGCTGCAGGAAGGGACAGACAGTCATAGTTAGGTGAGAGTTAGCGATAGCTAGAGACAGTTACAGATAGGTAAAGAGAGAGACAGATAGTTAGGGAGATTTAGAGTGGTAGACAGAGCTAGGGAAAGATAGATTTCAAACCGGAACAATCCAGCAGCATACAAGTCACAGTGACAGGGTGCCTAGTGCTGCCTATGATTCATATTTCATAATAACTGGGTTACTGTTAATATATTTGGTTTGGTTTAAATACAGCTGCACACTGTGCATGCCATGCACATGCTATTTAACCCTTTCTGATATTTAGCCCTGAACGCTATTTTAACCCTATCTGTTAAACAAAAGCATTTCTCATAATTGGATTAGTGTTAATATTTTCTGTTCAGCTTAAAATACACCAGGCCACATGGGCATCCCAAGGCACATGCTATTTAACCCTATCTGTTAAACAAAAGCATTTCTCATAATTGGATTAGTGTTAATATTTTCTGTTCAGCTTAAAATGCACCAGGCCACACGGGCATCCCAAGGCACATGCTATTTAACTAATTGGATTAGTGTTAATATTTTCTGTTCAGCTTAAAATACACCAGGCCACATTGGCATCCCAAGGCACATGCTATTTAACCCTATCTGTTAAACAAAAGCATTTCTCATAATTTGATTAGTGTTAATATTTTCTGTTAAGCTTAAAATACACCAGGCCACATTGGCATTCCAAGGCACATGCTTTTTTAACCCTATCTGTTAAACAAAAGCATTTCTCATAGTTGGATTAGTGTTAATATTTTCTGTTCAGCTTAAAATACACCAGGCCACACGGGCATCCCAAGGCACATGCTATTTAACCCTATCTGTTAAACAAAAGCATTTCTCATAATTGGATTAGTGTTAATATTTTCTGTTAAGCTTAAAATACGCCAGGTCACACGGGCATCCCAAGGCACATGCTATTTAACCCTATCTGTTAAACAAAAGCATTTCTCATAATTGGATTAGTGTTAATATTTTCTGTTCAGCTTAAAATACACCAGGCCACATGGGCATCCCAAGGCACATGCAATTTAACCCTATCTGTTAAACAAAAGCATTTCTCATAATTGGATTAGTGTTAATATTTTCTGTTCAGCTTAAAATACACCAGGCCACACGGGCATCCCAAGGCACATGCTATTTTAACCCTATCTGTTATACAACATAAGCGTTGATCAGCATCAGCTGCTTTATTAAGCTACTTCAGTTTGCACTTGTTTTTGACTGCTTTCAATAAACCAGGCCGCAAGGCACCCCAAAGCTGCACCTTGCACCCTATCTGTTATACAACATAAGCGCTGATCAGCATCAGCTTTATTAAGCTACTTCAGTTTGAACTTGCTTTTTGACTGCTTTCAATAAACAGGCCACAGGGCACCCCTAAGCTGCACCTTGCAACCTATCTGTTATACAACATAAGCGTTGATCAGCATCAGCTGCTTTATTAAGCTACTTCAGTTTGCACTTGCTTTTTGACTGCTTTCAATAAACCAGGCCGCAAGGGCACCCCAAAGCTGCAGCTTGCACCCTATCTGTTATACAACATAAGCGTTGATCAGCATCAGCTTTATTAAGCTACTTCAGTTTGCACTTGTTTTTGACTTCTTTCAATAAACCAGGCCGCAGGGCACCGCAAAGCTACACCTTGCACCCTATCTGTTATACAACATAAGTGTTGATCAGAATCAGCTTTATTAAGCTACTTCAGTTTGCACTTGTTTTTGACTGCTTTCAATAAACCAGGCCGCAGGGCACCCCAAAGCTGCACCTTGCACCCTATCTGTTATACAACATAAGCGTTGATCAGCATCAGCTTTATTAAGCTACTTCAGTTTGCACTTGCTATTGACTGCTTTCAATAAACCAGGCCGCAAGGGCACCCCAAAGCTGCACCTTGCACCCTATCTGTTATACAACATAAGCGTTGATCAGCATCAGCTTTATTAAGCTACTTCAGTTTACACTTGTTTTTGACTTCTTTCAATAAACCAGGCCGCAGGGCACCACAAAGCTACACCTTGCACCCTATCTGTTATACAACATAAGTGTTGATCAGAATCAGCTTTATTAAGCTACTTCAGTTTGCACTTGTTTTTGACTGCTTTCAATAAACCAGGCCGCAGGGCACCCCAAAGCTGCACCTTGCACCCTATCTGTTATACAACATAAGCGTTGATCAGCATCAGCTTTATTAAGCTACTTCAGTTTGCACTTGCTATTGACTGCTTTCAATAAACCAGGCCGCAGGGCACCCCAAAGCTGCACCTTGCACCCTATCTGTTATACAACATAAGCGTTGATCAGCATCAGCTGCTTTATTAAGCTACTTCAGTTTGCACTTGCTTTTTGATTGCTTTCAATAAACCAGGCCGCAGGGCACCCCAAAGCTGCACCTTGTACCCTATCTGTTATACAACATAAGCGTTGATCAGCATCAGCTTTATTAAGCTACTTCAGTTTGCACTTGTTTTTGACTGCTTTCAATAAACAAGGCCGCAGGGCACCCCAAAGCTGCACCTTGAACCCTATCTGTTATACAACATAAGCGTTGATCAGCATCAGCTTTATTAAGCTACTTCAGTTTGCACTTGTTTTTGACTGCTTTCAATAAACCAGGCCGCAGGGCACCCTATCTGTTATACAACATAAGCATTGATCAGCATCAGCTTTATTAAGCTTTTCAGTTTGCACTTGTTTTTGACTGCTTTCAATAAACCAGGCCGCAGGGCACCCCAAAGCTGCACCTTGCACCCTATCTGTTATACAACATAAGCGTTGATCAGCATCAGCTTTATTAAGCTACTTCAGTTTGCAATTGTTTTTGACTGCTTTCAATAAACCAGGCCGCAGGGCACCCCTAAGCTGCACCTTGCACCCTATCTGTTATACAATATAAGCGTTGATCAGCATCCGTTGCTTTATTAAGCTACTTCAGTTTGCACTTGTTTTTGACTGCTTTCAATAAACCAGGCCGCTGGGCACCCCAAAGCTGCACCTTGCACCCTATCTGTTATACAACATAAGCGTTGATCAGCATCAGCTTTATTAAGCTACTTCAGTTTGCACTTGTTTTTGACTTCTTTCAATAAACCAGGCCGCAGGGCACCGCAAAGCTACACCTTGCACCCTATCTGTTATACAACATAAGTGTTGATCAGAATCAGCTTTATTAAGCTACTTCAGTTTGCACTTGTTTTTGACTGCTTTCAATAAACCAGGCCGCAGGGCACCCCAAAGCTGCGCCTTGCACCCTATCTGTTATACAACATAAGCGTTGATCAGCATCAGCTTTATTAAGCTACTTCAGTTTGCACTTGCTATTGACTGCTTTCAATAAACCAGGCCGCAGGGCACCCCAAAGCTGCACCTTGCACCCTATCTGTTATACAACATAAGCGTTGATCAGCATCAGCTGCTTTATTAAGCTACTTCAGTTTGCACTTGCTTTTTGATTGCTTTCAATAAACCAGGCCGCAGGGCACCCCAAAGCTGCACCTTGTACCCTATCTGTTATACAACATAAGCGTTGATCAGCATCAGCTTTATTAAGCTACTTCAGTTTGCACTTGTTTTTGACTTCTTTCAATAAACAAGGCCGCAGGGCACCCCAAAGCTGCACCTTGAACCCTATCTGTTATACAACATAAGCGTTGATCAGCATCAGCTTTATTTAGCTACTTCAGTTTGCACTTGTTTTTGACTGCTTTCAATAAACCAGGCCGCAGGGCACCCTATCTGTTATACAACATAAGCATTGATCAGCATCAGCTTTATTAAGCTTTTCAGTTTGCACTTGTTTTTGACTGCTTTCAATAAACCAGGCCGCAGGGCACCCCAAAGCTGCACCTTGCACCCTATCTGTTATACAACATAAGCGTTGATCAGCATCAGCTTTATTAAGCTACTTCAGTTTGCAATTGTTTTTGACTGCTTTCAATAAACCAGGCCGCAGGGCACCCCTAAGCTGCACCTTGCACCCTATCTGTTATACAATATAAGCATTGATCAGCATCCGTTGCTTTATTAAGCTACTTCAGTTTGCACTTGTTTTTGACTGCTTTCAATAAACCAGGCCGCTGGGCACCCCAAAGCTGCACCTTGCACCCTATCTGTTATACAACATAAGCGTTAATCAGCATCAGCTTTATTAAGCTACTTCAGTTTGCACTTGTTTTTGACTGCTTTCAATAAACCAGGCTGCAGGGCACCCCAAAGCTGCACCTTGCACCCTATCTGTTATACAACATAAGCGCTGATCAGCATCAGCTTTATTAAGCTACTTCAGTTTGCACTTGTTTTTGACTGCTTTCAATAAACCAGGCTGCAGGGCACCCCAAAGCTGCACCTTGCACCCTATCTGTTATACAACATAAGCGTTGATCAGCATCAGCTTTATTTAGCTACTTCAGTTTGCACTTGTTTTTGACTGCTTTCAATAAACAGGCCGCAGGGCACCCCAAAGCTGCACCTTGCACCCTATCTGTTATACAACATAAGCGTTGATCAGCATCAGCTGTTTTATTAAGCTACTTCAGTTTGCACTTGTTTTTGACTGCTTTCAATAAACAAGGCCGCAGGGCACCCCAAAGCTGCACCTTGCACCCTATCTGTTTATACTAAATAAGCAAATACATAAAAATGTCAGGCAGACAAGTGCCAGGATGTTCCAAGAGGAGTGGCAGAGGCCAAGATTCAGCAGGCAGAGGTCGCAGCAGACTAGGGGCGAGTGGCAGCAGGAGTCACGGTGAGAAACCTGATCTGCCAGTATCTGCTAGCGGTCGTGTCTCCACCAGTAACGCATCTGCCGTGGTAGATTGTTTAACGCGCTCATCAACATCATCACAAGTTACGTCTGAGACCCCCAGACTAGGGTCGGTAGGCTCCTCTGAGACAACCCTGAGTTGGCATCCCCCGAGAGCAGTCCCTGTCCTCCCATTGCCTCTGTCCTACGCCGTTCCCTCCCCCAGAGACGTATACTATGCTTTGGGTTCAGCTCCACTCTTTAGTGAGGAGGACGATCAGATAGAGGACAGTCAGCAGCTACTGCCCAGCCAGGAAATGGAGGTGGCTTCTTTAGCTCGGCAGACAAATAGTGATGTGGACAGTGTTGTGGGTGTTGCGAGCGTTCCAGCTCCTGCGCCAGACACTGAGGAAACCGAGAACATCAGTGACGTACAGCCACAACTCGGTGATAATGATGATGATGATGAAGCCGATCGCACTTGGGAGCCGGGTGATGAAGGGGCTTCATCGTCATCATCAGGAGAAGAGGGGCGCAGGTTGCCCCGGAGTCAGCATCTCAGGCAGCAAGGTGTTAGCAGCATGGTTGGCAGGCAGCATGGGGGCACAATTGTAAAGCCTGGAGCCAAACGGGGCGGGGTAGAGCACCTGCTGCGCGGCAGGCTACCTTATCGGGAGGTAGTGGAGCAGGGGTTCCTGGAGTTGGCGACAATAGCAGTGAATCAGTGAGGCCTGTTGGTCGGAAAAGTAGCTACTCTGCAGTGTGGCAGTTTTTCCTGAAACATCCGCAGGAGGGTAACATGGCCACATGCAAGATATGTAGGCAGAAGGTGAAGCGTGGCCAGGGTCCAAATGTGGCACCACGGCCCTGCGTCAACATATAATGCGTCACCATAAAGCGACCTGGGAGAACCGAGGCTCCCAAGGGGTGGTCCAGCCTGCTTCCTCACCAAGTGGCACGCCGCTCCCAATTTCTGCCAGCCAAGGCTCCAGCACCTCAGCCGAAGGCAGCTGTGTGTCATACCCATCCTCTGTCGCTCCTGCTCCTCCTCCTCCTCCAAGTCATGCATCCCGCCAGCAATCCATCAGCGAAGCCATGGCCAAGAGACAGCAGTATGCGGCCACCTACGGCGCAGAAGCTGAATGTGCTCCTGTCCAAGTTGCTGGTGCTGCAGTCGCTCCCTTTTCAGGTGGTGGACTCTGCACCTTTCAGAGAACTGATGGCTTGTGCCGAGCCGAGGTGGAGAGTCCCAAGCCGTCATTTCTTTGCCAAGAAGGCAGTACCAGCGCTGCACACGCAGTGCTTCACATGGTTTGTCTTGGCGAACGAAGTCAAACAGGGGAGGAACTGCTTAAATTTATTCATCAGGAAATCTAAACATGGCTTACTCCAAGAAAACGTAAAATGGGAATCATGGTTACCGACAATGGGAAGAACATTTTGTCTGCGCTGCGCCAAGGAAGGCTGACCCATGCCCCCTGCATGGCTCACGTCTTCAATCTGGTTGTCAAGCAGTTTCTGAAGGGTTCCCCCCATATGCAAGACATCCTAACAACTTCAAGGAAACTTTGCATGCACTTCAGCCACTCATACCCCGCCAAACACACCCTTCTTGAGCTACAGCGTCAGAACGGTATCCCCCAACATAGTCTGATTTGCGATGTTTCCACCCGTTGGAATTCCACCCTTCACATGTTGTACCGATTATATGAACAGAGAAAAGCCATCACGGATTTCCTGATGATCCAAGCGGATAGGGGGACTCCCCTGTGTAACTTCAATGTCAACCAGTGGCAGCTCATACGTGACACATGCCGTTTGCTCAGGCCCTTTGAGGAAGCCACTTTATTTGTCAGTCGGCAGGATTACGGGATGAACGACATGATTCCACTGCTTCATGTACTACAGCACATGTTGGAAACCATGGCTGGTCAGGGCACTGGAGACATGGCGTCTAAATCTTACGGCCACATGAACCCCGTTGGAGCTGAACTGGAGGAGGAGGAGGAGGAAGAGGAGGAGGGGGGGCACAGTGAAGCACAGTTTAGGCTTGGTGAAATGGCTGGTTTATCTAGTTAGCGGACAGGAGAGGAGGAGCAGGAGCAGCCAGAGGAGGTAGAGGGTTTTGAGGAAGGCGAGACAGAGGACTCGGACGCACCGTGGCAGTATGGCGACAGATAGTCCCTCCTAGTCACTTGCGCAAATGGCAGGAAGCATGCTCACGTGCTTGCGTAGTGACCCCAGAGTTGTTTCCATTTCTCGCCGGGATGACTTCTGGCTGTCCACCTTATTGGACCCTCGCTTCCGGCACAAAATGGGGGCATTTTTTAAACCCGCCAAGAGGGAGGACAAACTGAACTACTACAAAGACATTCTACGTAGTCAGTTGGCCGATGCCTATCTGCACCATGGTCCATACTCTCGCAGGTCTGACTCAGGGGGGACCTCTGCGCTCACCTTCCACTGCCATGGCTTCTGGGGGGGGTTGGCAGGAGCAGCAGCTGCAGCTCCATCAGCAGCTGCCTCAGTCTTCAGTCGCTAATGAGTAGCTTTCTACACCCGTATAGTGAGGCTACTCATGAGCAACAAGAAGACCTGGAGCAGGACCTCAACCAGCAGGTCATGTCATACCTTGACATGACCATGACAACACACCTTGAGGATCCGCTGGACTTCTGGGCAGCCAAACTTGGCTTGTGGCCGCAACTAGCAGAGTTTGCCCTGGAAAAGCTGTCCTGCCCGGCCAGTAGCGTGCCATCTGAGCAGGTGTTTAGTACGGAGGGGGCCATAGTTACGGCGAGGAGAACTCGTCTGTCAACTAAAAATGTGGAGAGACTCACCTTTGTCAAAATGAATCAGGGATGGATCAGCCAGGATTTCCACCCACCAATGCCTGATGCATGCGACTAAATTCAGCATGGTGCCATGTTTTACACTTTTCAAATAGTGCAAAACATATTTATGTCTTTAGGCCAATTTGTGGGCACCTGCTGATGCCAACTTCAGGGTGTGCCTTCCAACCAATTTTTGGCCTCCTGCTGCTGCTGCTGCTGCTGCTTGCAACTCCAGGGTGTGATTCATCCAATTTTTGGGCTCCTGCTGCAAACTCCAGTGTCTCTTTCAGCCAATATTTGGGCTCCTGCTGCTGCTACTTGCGACTCCAGGGTGTCATTCAGCCAATTTTTGGGCTCCTGCTGCCAACTCCAGTGTCTCTTTCAAGCTATGTTTGGGCTGCTGCTGCTTGCAACTCCAGGGTGTGATTCATCCAACTTTTGGGCTCCTGCTGCCAACTCCAGTGTCTCTTTCAAGCTATGTTTGGGCTGCTGCTGCTTGCAACTCCAGGGTGTGATTCATCCAATTTTTGGGCTCCTGCTGCCAACTCCAGTGTCTCTTTCAAGCTATGTTTGGGCTGCTGCTGCTGCTGCTTGCTGCTCCAGGGTGTGATTCATCCAATTTTTGGGCTCCTGCTGCCAACTCCAGTGTCTATTTAAAGCAATGTTTGGGCTCTTGCTGCTGCTTGCAACTCCAGGGTGTGATTCATCCAATTTTTGGGCTCCTGCTGCCAACTCCAGTGTCTCTTTCAAGCTATGTTTGGGATCCTGCTGCTGCTTGCAACTCCAGGGTGTGATTCATCCAATTTTTGGGCTCCTGCTGCCAACTCCAGTGTCTCTTTCAAGCTATGTTTGGGCTCCTGCTGCTGCTTGCAACTCCAGGGTGTCATTCATCCAATTTTTGGGCTCCTGCTGCCAACTCCAGTGTCTCTTTCAAGCTATGTTTGGGCTGCTGCTGCTGCTGCTGCTTGCAAACTGCTGGGTGTGATTAATCCAATTTTTGGATTCCTGCTGCCAACTCCAGTGTCTCTTTAAAGTAATATTTGGGCTCCTGCTGCTGCTTGCAACTCCAGGGTGTGATTCATCCAATTTTTGGGCTCCTGCTGCAAACTCCAGTGTCTCTTTCAGCCAATGTTTGGGCCCCTGCTGCTGCTGCTGCTTGCAACTCCAGGGTGCGATTCATCCAATTTTTGGGCTCCTGCTGCCAGATCCAGTGTATCTTTCAAGCTATGTTTGGACTCCTGCTGCTGCTTGCAACTCCAGGGTGTGATTCATCCAATTTTTGGGCTCCTGCTGCCAACTCCAGTGTCTCTTTCAAGCTATGTTTTGGCTGCTGCTGCTTGCCAACTCCAGGGTGTGATTCATCCAATTTTTGGGCTCCTGAAGCCAACTCCAGTGTCTCTTTAAAGTAATGTTTGGGCTCCTGCTGCTGCTTGCAACTCCAGGGTGTGATTCATTCAATTTTTTGGCTCCTGCTGCCAACTGCAGTGTCTCTTTCAAGCTATGTTTGGGCTGCTGCTGCTGCTGCTTGCAACTCCAGGGTGTGATTCATCCAATGTTTGGGCTCCTGCTGCCAACTCCAGTGTCTCTTTAAAGTAATGTTTGTGCTCCTGCTGCTGCTTGCAACTCCAGGGTGTGATTCATCCAATTTTTGGGCTCCTGCTGCCAACTCAAGTGTCCCTTTCAAGCTATGTTTGGGCTCCTGCTGCTGCTTGCAACTCCAGGGTGTCATTCATCCAATTTTTGGGCTCCTGCTGCCAAGTCCAGGGTGTCTTTCAGCCAATATTTGGGCTCCTGCTGCTGCCAGCTCCAGGGTGTGTTTTTCAGGCAATATAGGGGCCCCTTATAGTAATGCCGCCTCAACTTTCTGCAATTGTGCCGCTCTGCGATTCTAATAGCGATGCCTCTGATCTGCATGTCCTAATTATTTACAGTATTATTTCACTAACCCAGCACGCATCCTATGCGCGTTACAGCAAGGCAGAATGGTTTACAACCCTATTGAGGCTCTAGGAAGCTCAGAAATAGCCGTTTTTAATAGCGATTCATCGCGAATAAATTCGGGTCGAACGATTTTTGTCGGAAAATTCGGCGAATCAGTCTAATCGAATTTTTCAAAAGTTCACTCATCTATAGTTACAACGTAGGCTTTCGTTTTTGCCCTTTTCCCAACGGATCCTCCAACGAACCCTTTACGTTTCCCGTTCGATTATGATTCCCCTTTTCAATAAATATTCGTCCAGACGGAAATCCTTACGATCTTCTACTACAATGTTTAGCTAAATCACTTAGCACTATCCTTCATCTTCCCTTTTGGACCCTTAAAGCTCACCCAAACCACTTAGCACTATCCTCCATCTTCCCTTTTGGACCCCTAAAGCTCACCCAAATCACTTCTCGGTCATGTGAATATTCATCTTTAAATATTTCTGGGCCCATTAGATTGGGTGTTAATGTATTTTGTAAATGAAATGACACTGTAACATTTTTTTGGGGGGATTCCATCATAAAATATAAAATTTTTTACAACTATAAAAAACAAAATACATAGCAATGGCAGGCTACAGAACATTATTCCTCATCTGTGGTCCCCAACGAGTTGCGCAGCTCCTGTATCTCGCCCACCAACTGAAGGACCCTGACACTCAGTTGTGCCACTCTGGCACGCGTGGTCCCTGTTAAATAACTTAAATTAAAATATTGGTAGAACCTTGTTGGGGTCATACTGCAGTTCCCCCCCCCCCCCCCCGTATGGTCCAAACACCTAAATCTGGACTTCAAATGCCAGAGGGCCCTCGCCACCACGGCCCGGGTTTTGCATAGTGCCCGATTAGAGAACCCCTGGCCCGAATTCTGCAGGCAAAGAATGGGCATCAGGAGCAAGGGCAGGAGTGGATATCCTGAATCCCCTGAAAGTATTTAAAAATAATAACATAAAATACACATTCTAAGCTACAATATTGTTTAAGATGTCATCAAGGGCTAAAAACATCAATAGGTTAAGTCATGACTCATCAACTATATTGGTTGCCATACAGTGAAAATGGATTGATGGAATGTGAGCAAACTTACCCAGTAGCCATCTACCAGATAATTCTCCTGACTCAAACTGACGAAATAAGCCGGAGCTCTGCAATATATAAGCATCATGGGACGACCCTGGATGCCCTGCAAGAACACTGAGGAATCGCATAGTTGGACCAAAGACTGCTTGTATGTTGTGTGAGTGGCACATCTTGCGGTTCCTGCAACCAAATATAAAATAATTACACAAAGCAAAGGTAACCGACTAAAACAACAACTCCTACAACAAATTAAGATTCAAGTTCAACAATCCAAATATAATTCACAAAGGACATAAGTCTAAAAAAATATAGCAATTATATGGATGTGTGGGAAAATAAATGTTTACATGCTAAGGACTAATTAAGGTCAGCATTAAAATGCTTCTATAAAGCATACATGAAATGTATTGATTTAGGTATGCATTGCTATACAATTTATGGCCTCGGTCATGCTGCTACATGCAATGCCTTGGTGCTAAAGGCGCGCAAAACACATAGCCACAAAACATGTTCAACAATAGCAATCCGAGCCCTCAAAGGTCCCGTAAGTGGATCGGAAATGAAACGGATTTATAGGGTGGTGGTCCGTCGGAAATCAGCTCTCTGAATCAGACGGAAACCCATCCCAACAAAGTTATCGGAACGAACTAAAAATTTCCAATTTTCTTTGGAAAATGATCCGAACTAACGGAAATGTTCCGATTTGCTTCCGTTCATCGAAAGCGCATATACACATTAGTCTGAACGTTCGTACGAATGAAAAATGAACGAAAAAAAGCAAAAAAAAAGACTAACACCCACCCAAACTTTCACAGACAGCTATGGAAGTCCGGACGAATGTGTCTTTGAATCGAGGCTGTTGTTGGGATGGGCTTACGTCTGATTCAGAGAGCTGATTTCCGACGGATCACCACCCTATAAATCTGTTTCATTTCCGATCCACTTACGGGACCTTTGAGGGCTCGGATTGCTATCCATTTTCACTGTATGGCAATGAATATAGTTGATGACTCATGTCTTAACCTATGGCTGTTTTTAGCCCTTGATGACATGTTAAACAATATTGTAGCTTAGAATGTGTATTTTATGTTATTATGTTTAAATTCTTTCAGGGGATTCAGGATATCCACTCCTGCCCTTGATCCTGATGCCCGTTCTTTGCCTGCAGAATGCGGGCCAGGGGTTCTCTAATCGGGCACTATGCAAAACCCGGGCCGTGGTGGCGAGGGCCCTCTGGCTTTTGAAGTCCAGATTTAGTTGTTTGGACCATACGGGGGGGGGGGGGGGGGCACTGCAGTATGACCCCAACAAGGTTATACCAATATTTTAATTTAAGTTTTTTAACAGGGACCTTACGTGCCAGAGTGTTAGGGTCCTTCAGTTGGTGGGCGAGATGAAGGAGCTGCGCAACTCGTTGGGGACCACAGATGAAGAATAATGTTCTGTGGCCTGCCATTGCTATGTATTTTGTTTTTTATAGTTGTAAAAATGAGAAATTTTCTACATTTTTGAAATTTTTATATTTTATGATGGAATAAAAAAACAAATGTTAGTGTCATTTCATTTACAAAATACATTAACACAAAACTAATGGGCCCAGAAATATTTAAAGATGAATATTCACATGACCGAGAAGTGATTTGGGTAAGTTTTAGGGGACTAAAATGGAAGCAGAACCTAACCGCGAAGTGGTTTGGGTGAGCTTTAAGGGTCCAAAAGGGAAGATGGAGGATAGTGCTAAGTGGTTTGGGTGAGCTTTAAGGGTCCAAAAGGGAAGATGGAGGATAGTGCTAAGTGGTTTGGGTGAGCTTTAAGGGTCCAAAAGGGAAGATGGAGGATAGTGCTAAGTGGTTTGGGTGAGCTTTAAGGGTCCAAAAGGGAAGATGGAGGATAATGCTAAGTGGTTTGGGTGAGCTTTAAGGGTCCAAAAGGGAAGATGGAGGATAGCGCTAAGTGATTTAGCTAAACATTGTAGTAGAAGTGAGGGTGGCAAATATGTAGGTGAGCACTTTAATGAGTTAAGTTTGTGGTGCGCAGGCGCAAGATCGTAAGGTTTTCCATCTGGACGAATATTTATTGAAAAAGGGAAACAGAATCTAACGGGAAACGTAAAGGATTCGTGGGAGGATACGATGGGAAAAGGGCAAAAACGAAAGCCTACATTGTAACATGTGAAAATGAAACAGAAAAGTCACGCTGGAAAATGACATCCTCGTATTCGTAATCTGCCGTACGAACAGACGGAAACTTTACAGAAGGATTGCAATGCATGCATAGAATCGCTCGTACACTCATACGAGAGCGGAAACATTTCACAAAAAAAACAGATCGGCACTAAAACGGAAGTTTTTTTTTGTCTCTCTGAATCAAGCCTAGTAAATGGAAGGCTCCTGATGGAGACTCTGAATCATGTGTACGCACCTATGCATATTGAAAAAAAGTGAAAAATACACATTACGAGACAAATACAAGACGGTTTTGAGGAGGCTCTGAATCAACCCTATTATCCTGAAGTATCTTGAGGGAAAATGACCTTATTACTCCATTTCAGCATTATTTATGAGAAATCGCTTCTGCCAGACAAACCTAATTAGCTTTTATGAGCAGGTAATTTCCAAATTGGATCGGGGGGGGGGGGGGGCTCAATGGATATCATATTTCTTGACTTTTCTAAAGTATTTGACACTGTGCCAAATAAAAGATTGGTACAAAAGATGAGAATGCTTAGACTGGGGGAAAATGTGTGCACATGGGTGAGAAACTGGCTTAATGATCGGAAGCCAAGGGTGGTTATCAAAGATATATACTCAGATTGGGTCACCGTTACTAGCAGAGTACCACAAGGGTCAGTTCTGTGATCAATTCTATTCAACATATATATTAACAACATAGGGTACGGATTAAACAGTAAAGTCTCAATCTTTGCAGATGATACTAAGCTGTGTAAAGTAATCACAAAAGAGGACAGCAGGCAGCTACAAACAGATTTTGATCAATTGGAAGCATGGGCAGTTAAATGGCAAATACAGTTTAACACAGATAAATGTAGGGTTATGCACATGGGAAGGAGAAATCTGTGCCATGATTACATACTAAATAAAGAAATGCTTGGTAAAACAACAATGGAAAAGGACCTTGGGGTTTTAGTTAACAATAAACTTGCCAGACAGTAGCTGCCAAAGCAAACAGGATCATGCGGTGCATCAAGAGGGGCATAGCCCATGACCAGAACATACTTTTACCCCTGTACAAGTCACTGGTCAGACCCCATGGAGTACTGTGTACAGTTCTGGGCACCTGTGCTAAGAAGGTCATATCAGAACTAAAGCGCATTCAAAGGAGGGCAACTAAGTTAATAAAAGAAGTGTGGGGACTAGAGTACCCTGAAAGATTGTCGACATCAGGTTTATTTAGTTTGGAAAAGAGGGGTGATCTAATAACTATGTATAAATATATATGAGGGCAATACAAAGATCTGTCACACAATCTATTTATATCCTGTAGTTTAACCATAACCCAAGGGCATCCACTAAGGTTAGAGGAAAGGTGCTTTCTGTCATAGGACATAGGAGGAGATTATTCTATGTAAGAGCAGTGAGACTATGAAACTCACTGCCAGAGGAGGTAGTTATGAAGGATACAGTAAAAACATTCAAAAGTGGCCTGGATGCCTTCTTTGCATTTAATAACATTTCCAGCTGAGGCTACTAGACCACTGGAAGGAGATAAACAAACTGAACTGAACTGAGACTAAAGCCTTAATTCAGCCTTACATACTATGTTACTATGTTCTTGGTGTACAGTCTTGGTGTATGTTGCCAATAGTAACAGATTGCACATAGAAACTGCTTTCATAAAACAAACATTTTGTAACATAAGAAAATATTTTAAAAAAACTAGATCAGATCAGCACCTTGAGGACATTATTTTGGCACCCAAAAATATATACTTTCAAAAATTCCATTGAATGTTGACTTTTCCTTTAAGTGTTAAATTTCCTGCTATAACTCTGCTTTGCCTCCTGTTTTGCTTTCCAAACTTTATACCTTGTAGTCGGACAAGTTAGGTCCATGTTGTAGGCAACTGTTATGTGTGTATGTTTTTTGTATATTTCACTGTGTTCACTGCTTTACAATAAATCCCATTTTATAATTCCTGCCTCTATCTTAGATGATTGCTGGTCACACCTTGCAGTTATGACAGGGACAAAGGCTCCACTTTTGGGGCTCCACTGCTAACACACCATAGCTTAAATCGCATGATTCAGGGGATGTAGAGTCTGTGGTGATATTGTTTAAAGACTAAAAGTGCTACAGCAGGCAAAGGTAGTTGTTACACCTTTACGTCGGGCTACATGTGGCACTGTCCTAAACTGTTTTCGTTTTTGAATTGAAGAAATACCATTTTGTGAGTACTCACCTGTAAAATGGTTATTATGAGTATGTCACACACCCCACTTCCAAATATTCATGACACTTGGGAACCCGGCATGTAGAGGGCGATCTTGCAGAGATGACATGGAAAAAGGAGCCCCTCCTGGTCCATAAGTACTGGGTTCCTCCCACTATTCCTCAGTCTTTTTAAAAAGCAGTGAAGAACCAGGAAGAGCAAATTATATTCGATAATTGAAAAATAGTTTGAAAATAATAATCACCATATAAAGGATCCCTTAGAACAAAAAAGGGTGGGGGAAGTGGGGTGTGTGACATACTCGTAATAACCATTTTACAGGTGAGTACTCACAAATATACAAGATAGGCAGGCGCACACCAATTAATAATGATTTGCAAAGTTTATATTTGAAAAATAATAATCATATAGAATATACAAACAATTAATTTATATACATGTATATACACAAAGAATCAAGTATGTAAGGTATCTCCTATCTCTGAAGAAAATGATACATCAATATGCACATGAGATACAATTATGTTTCACCCAAATGACTGTGCTGTGACACAACATCATATAGAAATAACTAAATATCTGTATAACAGGGTATAGACAAAGTAACTAGTCTGCATATAATGTTTAAATAAAGAAATATCTCCAAATGTGACTATTACAGTCCAGTGTTACCACAGTCATCCATGGATTAATCACACAATGGGTTAAATATATAACAGCCGATTCAAGATCTGAAGAAAATGATATATATTCATATGAGTATAGTCACAGTTTCAAATGTATCCAGATATAATATTTACAAATTGGTGTTGCTTCAGTAAGCCTCAGATTGATCACACAATAGGTTAATTGTATGATAGTTGAAACAAAGTATAGACAAAATACTGTGTATTCATATGAATATAGTCAAAACATCCCCTGACATATTTAAATGAGATATAATCCCACTGTATGACTACTGATTCTAATGTCAGGATGCAATAGAGCTCTGGAGATCCCATACACACTAAGACAAATATGCGATTATACCACAGCAGAACTACAATAACATAACAGTTACAACATGGATGTAAAGTACATGATCGCTCAAACGGATATGTTTAACAACGTTTCACGGCCGCAGGCCATTTCATCAGGGTAGCGATAGTCTAAGTGAAGAAAGCGCGCGCTTTTATGTCCCTAGCCTCCCCCCTGGCCGGCCAGTGTGTGCTCGGCGTGAGCGGCGTTTCCTGTAGCCGCTCACGACGTCACATCAGGTGGAGACGTCCCGACCCGAGACGTCAGCGCTGGAGGGCGGAAGTGAGACCTCCTCCGCCCGCTCAGTGACATACTGGCTGGCAGAAAGAGCGCTCACATCCGCGCATGCGCGCCGCGTCAACGGGCGCTCGGGGCGCCACACATCGGACATCGCCTGAATATATTATGTCCAACTGAAACGGCATTAGAGGACAATGAAGTACAACAATCAGTGCATATTAGGCGAAATCTTGTGGAGGAGACTTCAATTGAGGGGATGGCTGGTTGCGCTTGTATCTCGCATATCTATAATAGAACAATACAAACAAATTAAAAAATATTAAAAACAAACTATATGAGCGATCTGATTGAACGATTATATATCCAATTTCCACATTCTATTCTTCCAATACCAATACTTAATTTATGCTTAATTTATTCTAAATTTATGCTTAATTTATTCATCCTCACTTTCATAGATCTATTGAGCAGATATACCCATGTGTCATGCTGTAAAAGCCACACAAATCTACTAGTATGTCCGTCACCGCATGACACACAGCTCCAGCAGCAGCTAATGACCTGGTCACAAGAACTTTCTTTATGGTAACCAGTAAGTTTTTAATTCTAGTAACTAGAGGACATGCATTGAATACTCCATTTTCAAGGTAGAGTGCCGCCATCTAAGCCCGCATAGGGAGTCTTTATGGAATGCCCTCTTAATGCTACCATCCTCCTATGTATAAGATTTAATCTTCATGGATATATAGACAGGTTCTAATGCACAAAGTGTTTAATTCCCCTATTGATCCAAACAGGGATTCTGGCATAGCCAGAAATAAAGTAAGTAGACGAAAATATAGTACGTACTAGAGCAAAACATAAAAGAACCAGGAAAATATAAATCTTATATAAAAGGTGTGTAGTCTAATTCTTCATTAAGTCCCTTAGGGGCCATAGTGTCTAAAGTAAAGATCCAATCCAATTCTCGTCGTAACAGGGCTTTATCCCTATCTCCACCCCGTCTTGCTGCTACTTGTTGGTCTATGGCCATGAACCGAAGTTGGGATACTTGATGTCCCATTCGTAAAAAATGTCGGGCTACCGAGGATTCAATATCTCCCCGTCTTATTGCACTCCGGTGTTCGCTAATCCGAGTTTTAAGGGCCCTTTTAGTCTTACCCACATATAGTTTACCACACGGGCATTTTAAGATATATACTACATATGTGGAATTGCAGTTAAAAAACTGTTTTATGTTGTATTTTTTACCTGACTGTGGATGGCTAAATGTATCGCCCTTTATTACAGAATTACATTGTGCACATCCACCGCAGCGAAACATTCCCTGAATCGCTGAGGATGGCGGCATCCATGTATGTTGAAGTTGGGATTTTTGCGTTGGTACATATATATCAGCTCTGATTATGTTTTCCCTCAGGTTTCTTGGCCTCTTGCGTATGAACATAGGGGAATCTGAAAAAGTCTGCCCAAGTTTAGGATCACTCCCTAAAACATGCCAATGTATTTTTATGGCTTTTTCAATCTTTGGTGAGAGGGCCGAAAAAGTCAGGATAGCCGGAATCCGGCATGGATTTTCCCGTGGATGATGTTGTAACAATTGCGATCTATCTTTCATCCTAGCTTCATCTCTGGCCGTCACTAGTTCCATGTATGTATAGCCCCGTGTCATGAATTCATTTATTAATTCTTGTGATCTCTCAAAAAAGATGTTATCGTCTGCAATAATGCGTCTCATGCGTATAAATTGGCTGTAAGGCAGACTTTTCTTTAGGGACTCACTATGGAAACTAGTACGATGAAGGAAAGTCGTTCGGTCCGTCGGTTTACGATATAGGTCGGTTGTCAATATATTGTTGTCAATGTATATCATAACATCCAAAAAATGTACCTGGGTCCTGCTATGTTCCAGGGTGAAACTAATCGTGGGTAGTCTGTGGTTTAAGCCGTCAGTAAAGGTTAGTAGGTCTTTTTCAGTGCCCTGCCACAAAAAGAAGATGTCATCAATAAATCTTAGCCAAAGGCTTACATGAGATTGGAAAAATGGGTCATTGTAAACAAAGGTCCGCTCAAAGCGGTCCATAAATAGATTCGCATAAGAGAGTGCCACATTTGACCCCATGGCGGTGCCCTGGAGCTGTAAGCAGTACTTATCACCATAGAGGAAATTATTTTTGGTCAATACCATGGTTAACAATTCAATACATAATTCATTAAATTCTGGGGTTGTTCCAAGTGTATTAAGAGCCTCTTCGACCGCTGCTATGCCTAAGTCGTGTGGGATTGATGTGTATAATGAACACACATCCATGCTACACAAGATGGTCTGCTCAGGGAGTGGTCCCAAATTAGTGATGTGGTTCAAAAAGTTACCCGTATCCAGTAAATAGGATCTTGTAGTAATTACCTTGGGCTGTAACACCCGGTCCAGAAAGGTGGCCACATTTTGGAATATCGATTCTGTTCCGGCTACGATCGGACGTCCAGGGGGGTTGACAGGGTCTTTATGTACTTTAAGTAGAACATAAAGCACTGGTGTTACAGGATGTTCTACAGTCATAAATGCATATAACTTCTTATCAATTATCTCATCATCTACAGCTTTCTTCAAGAGCCGGTCTAATGTCAGTTTAATGGCTGTAAGAGGATTCTCTGGGAGCTGTCTATATATGGTCGTGTCTGATAATTGGTTCATTATAGTCTGGTGGTAAAATTCTCTATCCATTATGACTGTTGCTCCCCCCTTGTCAGCGGGTTTGATAATAATTTCTTGATCACGGGCTAATGATCGTAAAGCTGCTCGTTCTCGTTTAGTTAAATTTTGTCTACCCCTGTCTTTATGTGCCATATTTTGATGTATATGTGTTACCTCCTGTTCAACCAGCTTAATGAATGTCTCAACAGTAGGGAATGTGGTCGGTGGTATCCACTTACTTTTCAATTTACATCCTGAGACATCAATAGATGGGGGAAGAGAGATGGATTTTGCTTTAATAGTCATTTCCGAATGGAATAAGGCCTTTAACCTAATAGTGCGAAAAAAGCGGTGAAGATCAATATTGTTTTCTATTGGATTCCCTCTATATGTAGGGGTAAATCCAAGTCCTAGATTTAATACCCTTGTTTCGTCCTCTGTCAGTGTTCTCTTTGATATATTAATAACTAGGTTGTTGTTTGGGTCCGACTGCGGGTTTGGATTTGTCGTTCGTGTATATCTCTTGCCCCTTCTGGTCTTCTTCCTCGTCCTTTGGGTCCCCTTGATTTCCCTAAAAAACGCTGTGACCTATTCTCTCCACTGCTTGTACTTTCGTCACTATCTGAAGATGATATTTTATTGTCTATGTTGCGTGTCTTATCTCTCCTAAGGTCCCTCCAGGTGTACACTCTATCTTCCCTGTAGTCTGTTGCGTCCCGTCTGTACTTATGAAGTTTGAAATTGAGAGTCTCAGTATTATAGGTATCCAACTTAATTTTCACTTCCTCTAGGTAGGTTTTAAAGTCAGTATTGGGAATATTTTGTTCTAATTGGGTCTTCAATATCGAAATGGAATTTTCTATTGAACTTAATTGGCCCTGTATGCCCTCTATAGTTAATGCAATCAAATCAAGGCTGCACTTGTTTAATATCTTATACCAATTTGTGCAAAATTTGGGATCCTCTCTGCAAAATGTGGGGCGTATGGCCAAGCGTAAACCTCTAGGTATGCACTTGACCTTTAAATACTCTACTAAAGTTAATGAATGCAACTGATACTGTACCAGTTTTTTGCTGGCTGCTTCGTATTGGCGTTTCAAAGAAATGTGGTCGTTGGAAAACGGACTAGTGGAATCGGAATACCGTGCCACGAGCCCGTCAAGTTCTGCTTGTGTATATGCTAATGTATCAGCTTTTTGTGATGTAAGCGTATTCACATCCTCAAACATCTTTCTTGTTTGAATATATGTTAATTTGGGTGCTCAAGACCTGAAGGATAAAGCATAAACAAAATTAATAGATTTGGTCGGCACTCCACTTGAAAAAACTAAATTATATTTATATATATATATATGTATAGGGTGCTGCCTCCCCTGGATTAAATCCTCCTTTAATCCTTAACATTAGACCAAAAATATACAAGATAGGCAGGCGCACACCAATTAATAATGATTTGCAAAGTTTATATTTGAAAAATAATAATCATATAGAATATACAAACAATTAATTTATATACATGTATATACACAAAGAATCAAGTATGTAAGGTATCTCCTATCTCTGAAGAAAATGATACATCAATATGCACATGAGATACAATTATGTTTCACCCAAATGACTGTGCTGTGACACAACATCATATAGAAATAACTAAATATCTGTATAACAGGGTGTAGACAAAGTAACTAGTCTGCATATAATGTTTAAATAAAGAAATATCTCCATATGTGACTATTACAGTCCAGTGTTACCACAGTCATCCATGGATTAATCACACAATGGGTTAAATATATAACAGCCGATTCAAGATCTGAAGAAAATGATACATATTCATATGAGTATAGTCACAGTTTCAAATGTATCCAGATATAAGGTGAGTACTCACAAAATGGTATTATTCCTAGTATGTCACACACCCCACTTCCAAATATTCATGACACTTGGGACATCCAATAGCAGAGTCTATAATGGGTGGGGAGCTTGCAGAATTTTGCGGCCAAAAGCAGCCTCCGCTGAGGCCCGCACATCAACCTTGTAAAACTTAGAAAAAGTATGCACAGAAGACCAAGTCACAGCCTTGCAAACCTGTTCAACAGAAGCCTGGTGCTGAAATGCCCAGGAAGCTCCAATAGCACGAGTAGAATGAGCGGTGACACGAAAAGGGGGAACCTTCCCCTTAGCCATATAGGCCCCAATGATGACGTATCCACTTACTAAGAGAAGATTTGGCAGGAGCAAAACCCTTCTTGGGCCCAGAAGGCACAACAAAAAAGGCATCCGTCTTGCGGAAGGCCGAAGTAGTAACTAAATAATACTTAACACAACGAACTACATCCAAAGAATGTAAGACCCTTTCCTTGTCGTTACTAGGTTTAGGACACAAGGAAGGAAGAACTATATCCTGATTTAGGTGGAAAGCAGACACCACCTTAGGAAGGAAATCCGGTTTAAAACGGAAAACAACCTTATCTTGATGCCTCTCAAAATAAGGGGCTAGAATAGACAAAGCCGCCATTTCAGAAACTCGGCGGACAGAAGTAATAGCAACCAAAAAGGCAACCTTCTGAGTAAGAATAGGAAGAGGAATATCCTGCAAAGGCTCAAAGGGAGCGGCCTGCATAGCTGAAAGCACTAGGTTAAGGTCCCAAACAGGAAGTATAGGCTTTCTGGGAGGCCGCACATGCGCGACTCCTTGGAAAAAAGTCTTAACCAAAGGATGAAGAGCAAACGACCTTTGAAAGCAAATAGCCAAGGCAGAGACTTGCCCTTTCAAAGTACTAATCTGGAATCCCATATCCAGACCTCGTTGCAGATATTCCAGAATTCTAGGAATAGAAAATACTCTGGATTCACACCAATCAATATAGGACCTCCAAGTCCTGTAATAAATGACAGAGGAAGACTTCTTCCTAGCTCTAATAAGAGTCTGAATAACCACATCAGAAAGACCTTCCTCTTTCAAGAAGGAGACTTCAGCAGCCATGCCGCGAAAGCCAGCCTTTGTAAATTGGGGTAACAAAGTTGACCCTGAGTGATGAGATCTGGAAGAAGAGGCAGATGGAAACGATCCACTGCCAGCCTTACGACGTCTGCGTACCACAGACGTCTTGGCCACCTTGGCGCCACCAGAATTGCTGGCGCCTCCTCCAGTGCTAACTTGCGCACCACCTTGCTGATGTGGAGAATGGGGGAAACAGATATAGGAACCCCTGATCCTTCCAGGCCAGAGACATGGCATCCGCTGCCACTGTCAGAGGATCCTGGGATAGAGACACAAAAGCTGGCAGCTTGTGATTGTGGCGAGAAGCAAACAGGTCCAACTGTGGAGTCCCCCACTTGTGACAGAGGAACTGAAAGACCCTTGGATTGAGAGACCATTCTCCCTGGCGAGAACATCCCCTGCTCAGGGAGTCTGCCTCCACATTCTCTATCCCCGGAATGTAAACTGCTGATATGCAGGGAACATTGATCTCTGCCCACTGAAGGATCAGAGACACTTCCCTCCCTGGTGATTGATGTATGCAACAGCTGTTCGGTTGTCTGACCGAATCTGTACTGGCAGACCCTGTAAGAAATGGGTCAGTCGAAGTAGAACAAGACGTATGGCCCGAAGCTCTAATACATTGATTGGAGAATGAGCCTCCTGAGGCCCCCACAATCCTTGGAACTGATGCTTCTTCCAGAAGCCCCCCCAGCCCACCAGGCTGGCATCCGTGGTAACCAGTTCCCAACACGGAATCAGAAATGACTTGCCCTTCTGGAGGTTGAGCGATATTAACCACCACTGAAGGGACTGCAAAACGTGGGGAGACAATAGAGAAGTCTGATTCAATGATAGTGGGCACCTGTCCCACTTTGCCAAGAGGAAGAGCTGAAGCGTCCTTATGTGAAACTGGGCAAACGGGACTGCCTCGAATGCAGCTACCATCAATCCCACTAGTCTCATCCCTAGACGGATAGACTGACAAAGGTTGGACAAGAATAGACGAATCAAGTCCTGAATCAGAACCATTTTGGTCTGAGGAAGAAAAACCTTGGCCTGAAATGTATCCAGAATCAGGCCCAGAAAGGGAATTTCCCTGGACGGACAGAGAGAGGATTTGGGGTAACCTATTACCCATCCGAACCTCTCTAGCATAGAGACCACCGTCCTGGTGTCCAACTCTGATTGTTCGAGGGAGGAGGCCACGATAAGAAGATCGTCCAGAAAAGGCACAATGCGGATGCCCTGGACCCTGAATATAGCCATCACTCCTGGCAGCATCTTGGTAAAGACTCTTGGGGCCGAGGTAAGGCCGAATGGCAGGGCCACAAATTGATAATGCTGGTCTTCTATCGAGAACCTGAGAAATCTCTGGTGACCCGGAAAAATAGCAATGTGCAAATAAGCATCCTTGATGTCTATGGATGTCATGAAGTCGTTGATCGCAGAGACCCCATGCGGAATTTTCTGAAACGGATAAATTGATTGAGTCTCCTTAGGTCTAGGATAGGCCAAACAGAGCCGTCCTTTTTGGGTACGGTGAATAGGTTGGAGTAAAACCCCAAACCCCTTTCCACTGGAGGCACTAGGCACTATTCGCTACTGCTGCCTGCAGTCCCTGCGCAACTGCCGGATCTGACAGCATCCGGGACATGAAAAATCTGGGAGGAGGCCGGAACTCGAATTCCAGTTTGTAACCGGAAGAGACTACTTCCAGAACCCAATTGTCTGATACCTCCTGACCCCAGACCTGGAAGAAGAACCGCAGCCGTCCCCCCACCCGTAAGGGTGAGGGCGTCCCCTCATTGTTGAGCAGGCTTAGTGGCAGATTTGGTTTTGGACCCCCAATTCTGACTTGGACGGCCACGTCCCTTTCCTCTATTCCATGCATTCCCTCTAGGGGCTGAAAAGGCCGATCCTCTACCGGATCTAGACCCCCGAAAGGAATGGTTAAAAGAGGCCACTCCACGAAAGGAACAACGTTGTTTCTTACGCTGAGGTAATTTACCTCCTTTAGTGACAGAATCCAATTTTTCTCCAAATCCCACAAAAGGGAGCGCTGTATGCGGTTTCTTGGCTACAATATCAGCTGCCCACTGCCGCAACCATACTGACCACCGAATGGCGATTAACAAGGCAGAGGTTCTGCTGCACATGAGCAGAGTATCATCTAAGGCAGAAAGTACAAAAGATGCAAACATCTCACATCGCTTAAGAGCGGCGTACTCATCAGAGGCCGGATCAAACCCTGAGTAATTCATTAGTTCTCTCACAACAGACCTAATAGCCACTGTCATGAGTGCAGAAGCACCAACAGGCAGCAAGGCCGAGCCCACACTGGAAAAAGCATGGCACGCCATTTCATCAATACGCTTATCCTCTCCATCTTTAAGTGTAGTGGAGTCAGGAGAATGCAACACAGAAGAATTGGATAAATTAAGCACAGGGGCATCCACCACAGGTGGTGATGACCAACGCTTAACAGTATCAGCTGGGAAGGGATATTTCTTGTCCCAGCCCAAGGGAATGCCAGGAAGCCGCGCAGGCTTCTCCCATTCTTTAAGAATAATTTCATCAAAATGCTTTTGATTTGGAAATTCTAAACGAGGTTTAGAGACTCCAAAGAATTCCCCTTTTTAAGGAGAGACTACTTCAGGAGGAGTGATAACCAAAACCTCAAATAACTGAGCAAGAGCCTTTGGGGTATCCACAACACTAGCTTCACCCTGCTCAATCACAGTACCAACAAATTGCTGTTCATCAAAAACATCTGAATCCTCATAGAATTCTCCTTCTTCTAACTGAGAAGGATCAGACCAATAAAGCATTTCACAATTATCCAACTCACTTACCGGAATGGCCTGAGTCAAATGTTTCCTTTTAGCTGAGGCCTTCTTAGCCACAGAGCTAGACATTAATTTTTCAAGATGAGCCAATCTGGCACATAAATCAGAATGCGACTCACCACCCATGACAATATCACTGGGGGTACGGACAAGACATGGCGGAGTAGGAGATAAGGCAGAAGCCGCAGACACAGAAGCCTGGGCCCCAGTTTGCTGCATAATAGTTAATTGAGCACAAGGGACGCAAAGAATTGCGTTATCTCCAACAAGGGATGCCCCACATCCAAAACATTGCCGAGTCTGTGCAGAGAGAACTGCATGCCCGTTGTCCTGAGATGCCTCCATATGGTGTTTAGTATTATACTATAATTGATTATAGTCGCCAAGTATATATGGGATTTACACAATTGCTACCCGGGATGCCCCTTTAAATAGTCCCAAGTAGGAGGATATTAACACAAATAGACCCCCAAATAAGGCTTTAAGGGCTAAAGACCAGGAGAAACCCCTTTAAAATAAAGAGTTTCCACCTACAAAGAAAACAAACAGTCACCAATGCACACAATACAATAAATGACAAAGCATGAAAAAAATGGCAGAAACTTCCTTCAGCAAGCTGAGGGGTACTCATAGCACCTTTAAATATGGAACGCTTCATGAATATGCGTGTCATCCTTGCGCAGGGGCCATGCTAATCTTCTCTGTTCCAATTTTAGTATATGTGCTGCCTAAGCAAGCACAATGAGGGAAGACCATAGGGAAACTGCAGGAGCCAGGCAGACAAGGAGAGCACACCAGGTGCTCTGATAATGAAATGATGCTGTGTGCCTAAGCCCCGCCCACCCCCAGAATCACATGACCAAGAATGGAGGGAAATTCAAATCTGAACATAGCAGAAACAAAGAGCTTTGAAAGGTAAACAAAAGAATGCTGCCTAGACAGAAATAGGAAAATCAAAATAAAACATATCCTATTAAATAGTATAGTAAACATACATAATAATATATATGTAATAAAGATTTATTTTATATATCTTTTTTTTTTTTTCATTATTTGTGTGCATGGTGACAAATAAGCCCAGATAACGCCCCCCCCCCCCTCCTTTTTACCCCAGCAGGGTAAAGGAGAACTAAAAGGGGAGAGGATAGACATGCACCCATAAGGCACAAGGGGATTATAAAGGGACAGGGGCATCCCATGCCGAGAACACCAACCCGGAAACTGCCTACCCACATTTGGGTCTCACGGAGGAGTAAAACTCCTGTATACACCAGAAGGTGTATGTATCTTCCTTTGCCTGAACCATACAGCCAGGGCTGGGAGGCATACAATATAACCAAACAGGTTTAAAGAGTATCAGACAGAAATAGAGAAAAAAAGGGGCCGGGAGCAAACCCGGCTACCTGCAGCTTGAAGGCGAGTCATCTTCTGAATGCTTCGCCGACTGCAGAGACGAAAAGACTGAGGGATAGTGGGAGGAACTGCAAGATCGCCCTCTACAGGCCGGGTTCCCAAGTGTCATGAATATTTGGAAGTGGGGTGTGTGACATACTAGGAATAGAGGTTCAGTCTATTACATTCCCCCTTACATCCAATCCCTCTCAGGGACAGAATTGCTGCCCCTCCCTCCACCTCCTTCTCCTCCAGCTTTACGTCCTCCATGCTGGGCAGACGTGGGGAGAATCCTCAACCCACTTGGCGTGGATGTCAGCGGCCGCCAGGGGCATGTTTCTTCTCCCCCTGCCACTCACACACACAGAGGGGAGAAGAAACATTCTCTTCTTTCTCCCGCCGATGCTAGGAGAGAGCTTACGGAGTGTGTGCATGCACTTTGGGAGTGCACGCATGGGCTTTTGGGAATGTGCGCATGAACTTTGGGAGTGTGTCTGGGAGTGCTGGTCCCAATGTCACCTAGCAACATGGGGAGAGGGGAGAGGCACAGAGTGTCTTATGCAAGCTCTGGGAATCTTACACCCCATCCATTATGCTGATTATTATGCAGCATCACAAATCCCGGAGCCATGCCCATATTTTTCAGAAGAGAAATCATGAGGTAAAACTATAAACCTTGATATCTTGGCCATTTCTTCTTTAATTTAAAAATAGAAGAGTACCAAACGTAGCCTGACGGAATGGTGTAACAATTGCCTTTGCGGGCAGTAGCACTTTAACAAAAACCCTCAAGTAAAAAGCCAGTTCTTCAAAATCCCAGTCTAGGCACACACTAATTTCATCCCACCTAGCCCCCCTGGGAACAGTGTAAAATTTGCCATTTCAAAGCATCTCAAAATCTCAGATTACCTGTAAATGCGTTATGTGTTCTATGCAAAGCCACTTTCTTCTCTTCCATTTCATGGTTGTGGCTGATCTGGGATGGGCGTGTTATGGCGCAGCTTTATGATTCATGTTAATGCTCTGCTGAGATCAGAGAAAGCTGTGGGACAACTGTGGCTTGCTGTGCTCGCTCATGCTGAGAGCACCAAGGGACAGAGTGGCTGTTAGGCCAATTTTTTGGATGGTCCTGGAGGAATAAAATTGAAGGTAGGGCAAAATGTTTAACCCTGCTATGGCTTCTACCCTGCGCTGCAGAAAATGGAGGTGAGGTACATGGGACAGGCATCAGGAGACCTGCTTCTTGCTTTATTTTGGGTTTACAATTCCTTTGAGCAAGAATTTGCATTGAGGAATATCCAAGTTTACATCAATTTCAATGTTACCTTGGATATTCTAATCTAATCTAATCTTTTAACTACAGTTTGGACTGCTGACATAGTTTTTCGTCTTGTTTTTTCCCCTTGGTGGGCTCCTCTTTGCTCCTTCAATTGCTCACAGAATTCTACCCTGTAATTGGGCAGCCTGCTAATGGCTCCCTTTCACCAAATGCCGGTGAACTATCACACAGCACAAAGTATAATACACAATCTTAATTACAGTACCTCTAGAATTTTAAAACAATAACATAGTACATTTGGTCCCACAGACCACAAGTCTTAAAGGAAAAGTCCACTTTTGTTTATCTTTTTCCACTGACTGCAGACCGGTAGTGTCAACAGGCATGAGGCACCCCTAGCACCTGCCCCCACACCACATATTGCTCACCTGCCATGAGGAGCTGCCTGGCATGTAAGCGTGGTCTAAGTCTGAATTGTTCCTTATTACTTCATGGACACTCTGTACACAGAAGTTTCAGGTGCCCATTGAAGTCAGCAAGCAACCCAGCACAAAATGGGAAGGAGAACACAATCATAGGTAAAAGCTGCATACAGTTAGGTCAGAGGAATTTCATGGAGAGGTGTGGTTTTGTGGTTTTGTTGCCATAGAAACCTACCATTTGCTTCCAGCTGGGGCCACTACAAGATATGTCAGACAACTGGGCAAGTGTGCCTGTGAAACTAAAGCAAACTGGTAAAATGAGGTGCCTTAGGCTGACAAGGTGTAAGAAAATAGTTGTCATTCTCCATTGTAGGGAGACATAAGACCGCTAAGTTATACTCTACTTTAATACATAAGCAACCATATTTAAACATTACCAGGAAGGCAAGCCTGTATAGAAATTACACGCTTTAAGATACTGTTGCTATAACATTTATTAGATATTGGGCAATTAGGCAATAACTGTACAGTGGTTTACAAAAGGCATGTATACATTTATAAAGCCCACGGCTTTTATCAATAACTCTACACAAGAAATCAGTCTATAAATATAAGAATAACACAACAGAGGCAAATACCATACTGCCTTAACATTTTTAGTCCAGACAAATCCAAGCAACTATACTTTCTGTGCTTTATAAAGAGCTCATTATCCTATGAACTGATATAGAGGAAAATAAAGGGGTGGCTGACATTAATCTTCTGAAATAAGGCTAAATATCTGCCAGTTATGTAAACAAATCTGATCTCAAATTTCCCAGCCTGGGACATCTGAGCAAATAAGCAGCTTGGACATGTCAATAGCTGCATGTGTGTTGCAGATCCCAGACTCCAGCTGGGGGAGAATCTTAACTGCGGGGCCACTACTTTATCTGTAGAGGATGAATGGCAATGGTAGATACTGACTTTAATGACAGGTTTGATTTGTGGTGCCAAAGTGACAAAAAAACTCTCATTAGACAAAGCGGACAATGGCAAAGAAAATTTGTGTCCCTTAATCGGCTTCATTTTGGCTTAGCGAAGGTATTATGTGCTTCTGCCTTCTTTAGATAAAGTTCACAAAAATCAGGGCGAGAAAAAGCATAATGATAGCTGATGACTTGCAGAAACCTATAAGAAAATACAGGTAATAAATTATTTTAGCTGTGCAGTTCTAAAGTGTTTACTGTGCAAGCTCAGCCCCTCGCCGCATCCCAAAATCTGTTTCTAACAAGGAAAGGGGTGAAATTGATAATAATATTGCAGCTGAGTCTACAAACATTTTATCTAAAGCATATCTCCTTTCTTAACCTAAATTCTAAAAATAATGCTCATGCCCAGGAGAATGCATGTGGTGCAGCCACCATAGGGAGCTATTATTGTAACTGGCCTCTCTGCTCTACTGCCTTATACTTTGACCACTATCAGAAGTAAGGGGGGCAGAGTTCAGCATTACCAAATAATCAGATCACCTTGAAACAATGCTGAGAAATGTTGAAATGTATTTTTAAAGTGGGCCAACACCCAGGATTTTGACTATCCTGGGTTTTGGTCCACTTCCCCGGGGACTTGATCGTGGGTGCCCCGCTATGTGAAACCCCCCCAGATTGCTAGTTACAACTCACCTCACCCCGCTCCTACGGCTCATGCACGGCCGCTCGTCCAATCAGCGTGCTCGGAGCCGCTGAACTATGCGTGTCCAAGCGACGTCTTAATTCAGCGGCTTGGAGCACACTGGCGGGCGCATCTCGCGCTTCCCTCTAACAGGGAGCGTGCCCGCGATGGCCATTCATAAATGGCCAGCGCGGGCATGCGCCCTGCTAGAGAGAAGCGCAAGATGCGTCCTGGGGGGTTTCACACAATGGGGCATCCCGATTTTGGATGTCCCGTGGGGAGGGATTGGATCGCCCCGGGAATCTTATAAATTCCTGGGCCGATCCTGGTGGGTGTTGGTCCACTTTAAGGGCATTAGGACATTCAAATTTGCACCCATGCTTGCATAACATACAGTAGATTAGCATTGGGACAAAAGAGTAAACCATGGACTGCCTATAGAGAAATTTGATTTACAGTAAAGCATACATCAGAAGATGAAAGCGAAAATAAATACTTACGGTCAATGGCTGATGAAGTGGAATCTAGTTTGCTGGCTATAAAAAAGTAGCAAAAACAGAAATAATAAGTTCATGCAATAGCGTGGCATAATAATACAACATAAACAATAGAAAATTAGCTGTTTCAGGCTGAACTATTATAATTAATATTTTACAGTGATCACTTTCAAAGATTTATTTATCTGAAAGTGATCACTAAATTGCTTAAAGCAATCCTGTGACAAAATCTGAGTAGCATCACATTCAATTACTTAATTACATGTAGTTCTTCTTTTAATTTCCTAAAGTAGACATTTTCCTTTGGCCTGGGATATGTATTATAAATATAAAATATATATTAAGGACCCACAGTAACTGCCCTGCAGCCTGTAGATACCCTATAACCTTTAGGGCCCCCTGGACAAGGGTTTACTTTATGGTCATTTTACATATCACAAGATGCATGATTGCTATTATTAATTCATGTGATAGGCTATTTCTCCTGCATAGGGTATAATGGTCCCCATATGAAGGGCAGTATATTTTTGGTCTTGACTGGTTACCCTGCCCTTACCCTCGTGATTGTCAATGTTTGCATTATGAGAAACATTTGAGTACAAGTGTCCTTGGAGCAATCACTATAATGTAACAGATTCTTCTTTCATGCATTTGCACTGCATGTTTGCCATTGACCTAAAACTACTAAATTTATGTTTGTTGGTTCAAAGAAGGGTCTCGCTTACCGGCAGTTAATTCCAATTGCAACGTAGCCACATTTTCTGATGAAGATCTGGCAAGTAGTCTGGATCCCTTGCATGTCTGTATAAAAATAGGCACAAGAGTCATTACTTTGCTTGCACACATACAGTAATTATTTTTCTGCCATAATTATGTGTGAAATTGGTAAGAAATTGTTCATTGTATACTGATAGTTTGAAAGCCACTGATAAAAAATGTCTTATAGTTAGTTACTGCTGCCAAAATATATTTCTGGACCAAGAATCCAAATCTCTGCGCACTTCTCCTACTTCAAACTTGTGATAAATTTATATTTGATGGAGACATAGTATCTGCCCATCCAGCACCAATTTCTGAGGAACTTACCATTCCAAGGCAGCTTTTTATTATATATGTTACAGGGAAGAAGTTGGCTTGCTGGGGTGCTATTACAGCAACCTCTGTCTGGGCTTTATACAAGACTCATGTCTGCCCTGTATTAATGGATGGCCTCAGTGTAGTTTTAATGCAGCTATGTCCTAATCTAGAACCATATATGTAAAATCAGTTTCTCAAAAGAGCTGTAATTTTTTTTTACTCATCTACCCCTGATACTCCTTGTGCTTTTGCAATTATACTTGAAGATATCTATAGCGGGTGACTATATGGGACTATTTTTGCCTAAAAAGAACAGGTGTTTAAACAAAAGAAACAAGCAAATGTATTTTCCCTATAAGAGTAAATACATAGAAACTGAAAGCTCACAGAAAAATGTGCTATACACTTTTGAAAAGTAGCTTCAGCAACCTAGTTATCATATCATCACTACTAGCATGTACATCACATGAAAATTACATTTGTAAAGAAAAGAAAATCATAAAAAGTAGGAATTGTAAAGAACATTTAGAAGGGACAACTTACTGGAGTACAAGCCGAAAGACAAACTGAAATATCTGTCATTAGTTTAACAGAATCCTCATTTGCAAGCTTGAAGACTTTCAGTTTGTATCTTGCTTCAGTACCGTTTCCATTATTGATGATGTTAACAAAATCAGCGTACTCAGGATTTGGACAGCTAAAGGCAATTGACAATTAAAAATCAGATTTTAGTTATGCTGAAACTATGTGGCTTCATCATGATGTAACATTGTTTTAAATGAGGCTTAGCTAAGCAATGTTAACATAACAATGAGGTTAAGTACAATGTACAATTAATATACTCAGCAGGGGCATACAATCAGTGGAGAGAAAGGGGGCATGCCAGGCTGTCAGCCAGGGGGTGTCTGGGATCTGGAAAGAACCAGGGGCACCCTAGAGCCATACCAGGCTACATGCTCAATACCATTGATTTGTAGGAGTGTGACTAGAGCTAGTTGTTCCCAAAATCTGCATCCCTGCTTTCTATCGAAACACTCTCACCCCCCCCCCCCTTTGTCTTCCTTTTATGTGTTCCCATTCGTTATTTAATAATTTCTCAACACAACCACTCTATTCCCCTAAACTCTTCTTGCGTTATTTCTTCTTAACCCTTCCCTTTAACCTCTCTGGATTCCATTCCAAGAGGGCATTGCAAAAATGGTCGAACCACCACTTGTCCCTTGGAGCTCTTAGTGTAAGCAAGCATCGTAAGCCACAGTGGTCCTGTAGTTGGCTCTGATCACAGAGGAATATTATCAAGACTCTTAAAGCTGCCCATGACATGCCCTTACCAGCTCAGCCATGCTCAGAAATAAAAGTGAAGCCAGTATCTTTACTTAGAATACACAAAGTATTTTCATATAAGAGATTTTGAGATGATTTGGAATTTTACACATTTTCCTGGGGCATGCTCACGCACCCACATGCCTTATGCTCAAGGACTTAGTACACTGGTCCACCCCACTAGTTTTTAGTGAAACATTTCCATTTCCTGTTTAAAAGACACAAGCAATTTTTACAAATGTTCTTCCTTCCAGGTTCTTGGTGTCTCTTATATTGAAAATGTTTGGAATATTATACATAACACTTTGATCAGCACAGCAGTCTCTCTCATCTCTCACAGGTGAGATCTGTGGAAGCTGGCTGCTATGTATTTCATCCTGCAAATAAAATGAATTGTTTGAGGATTCTGATGATTCTTTCTGACATTGGCACGGCTTCTAATATCCTGTCACATGATATATCTTTTGAATTCTAACCTTACTTATTGTAGAGAAACAATCTGAATGAAAATATGGTCACTTCATTTTGCCAAGCAGCTATTCTGGTCATTGCATTGGCATATGGGGAGCATACATGTAGCATTCTCCATAGTGTTTCCAGCTGCCTGTCTATCATACAATAGTTGTCAGACAATTGGTGTTATGTATTTGGGCCAAATGGAAGCACTGATTAGATGGCAATGGATGGAGCAGATTGAAAAATTCACAGTGGAATTAGGTCTTGTAAGTTTTACTCTCGTTGGCAGGAAGGTTTTACCCAATTTGGCAGTTGCCATGCTTGACTTTTTGATTTCCTAATCTAATGGAAATATTTATTTTATTTCATTTTCTTTATTTTTCTAAAACAAGGCATGCTGACATAAATATAGGGCTAAATTCAAAAGAGGACACCAAAATATAAAAAAAATATTGCAGTATTATCTTACCTATCTGGAGCAAGTGTCAGGTTATACACAGTTGTGTCAATTAGGCCACTGACATAGATTCTCTCTAACTTAACTGAAAAGCTATTTGCATCCAGACTTGGGATACTTATTCCAATATAAGCATAGTCTTCCACATTTAATTCTGTGTTTTCTGTAGAGTAGACCTTTGTAAATGTTTCATCTGTATACAGTGCCATGGTTACAGTTAGAGTACCAGTGACCCCTGGTATGGCTATCTGGGTAGTCCTGAAAAAGACAAATACAGGAATGAAATACAAATGTGGATATATTTTACTCATATGAAGGTACTGCTAATTGCAAACTTCTAGTTCTTTCAAAATGTTTAAAGTGGACCAAAAGTCCAAAAAATAAATTTTAATAAATTGCTCCCCTAAAGCCCCGCTCAATCAAAAACAATTTGTGAGGGCTTAACTCCATGCAGATGTTCTGGAATAACAGGCTGATTCTTTGCTGCAGGACTGCGTGGGAGAAACCATCTTGTCACACACATAAGCATGAGGGGAGAGCGGTGCCAGCAGCAGCCCACGCCAAATGGAGAGAGAGAAATGCCTCAGAAATAGGTGAAGCATGTATATTATGTTATATAAACACACACACTGAATAACCAGTTGCTAGAAGGGTAGTATGTGTGTGAGGGGAAAGCTGCAACAATGTTTCTTTATCACTGTTCACTGCAGAATCTGGATTTACTGCACACCATTCAGTCAGTGTAAACATATGTTTCTGAAATATTAAAATTCTTTCAGCTGTGCAGCAGAGCAATGAGTCATCACAACTGATGGCTTTCTACTGGAAATAAAAGAGAATTGCACTGATATGTGAGGTAATTTTGACTGCGGGATTGGATTTTTCAGAAGCTCGACTCATGTATGTGGCAAGATGGCAGCTCCCATGCAGCTATGCAGCACAGAGTCTGCCTGCTATTCCATAACATCTGCATGGGGTTAAGCCCTCTCAAATAGTTCATGTCACTGATTGCCAGAGTGAGGCTTTAGGGGTGAAATTTACTGTACTTGCTTTTTTTACTTTTGGTCTGCTTTAAGTTACACAATTATGTTGGATTATAATTTAATACAAAGGGTAAATTGCTTCTTAAAAGACAACTGCCATTAAACTTGGAAATTAAATGTTATTAAATGTTAGACTATAAAAAAATAAATATTTCCCTAATTTACTTTAAGAACTTCCATAAGTTTCAAGTTTTTCTAAAGACCTTTTTGTGTCAGAAAATGACTGGCACGCAACTAAAACATATGATGGAAAAAGAAACAAATGACACTTACCCTAGTTTGGGATTCAAGGTGGTATTAAGTGTAGCTTGATATTGTAAGGGAATTGTGCAGTTTATTCCCAAGGATAAAACATTTTTTGTCACAATGGGTGATAATAGAGGATAAATAGTCAGATTATTGGAGAAAGTTGCATGGCTAGAGTTCAGCTGTGAAATAAAGAATTAATCTTTGTTTAACATCTCTCTTCACTACATTTATTAAACATTTCAAACATATATATATATATATATATATATATATATATATATATATTGTTATCCTCTTGAATGTGTTTAAGGTTTAAACATTGACTTATTTAAATTTTATTATTTTAACTTTGATATCACACATGTTTATAACTTCATGAGACATATAACAGTGCAGTTTTATTTCTCTCTGATGTTTCTCTAATGTCTATGATGTTCCCATCGGTTGTCACATGCTCCTCCCTAATGAGAAATAGGAGCATGAGAATGGGACAGCTGTGTGAGCTGCTATACTTGTAGTTCACTCAATTATATGGAATGCAATTGTAGACAAATAAATAGCTTTACTTACTGTTAATTGGTTGCCACACGTCCCATTGACCAGAGGATTTTTAAAAACCACTTGAGCTGTACCATTTACTAAATACTGCTGGCCTATACAATTGGACTGGCTGCTTTGGATCAGTGACAGATTGGAAGCATTATATTTATTAAGTGGCAATTGGCATTTAGGAACATAAATGGCCATAGTCCCACTGGAGCATTCCACTGTTAGCAATGGAAATGGAGCTAAAGGACAAAAAAAGAAAAAAATATGTTGAAACACATGAAACAAAGCAAAAAAATAATAATTTAAAACAAAAAATACTGCAAAATAAAAGCTTTTTATAAAAGAGTGGCTTTATGGCAAAATCTTTCTCTTGCTAAACAAATCCCTCCCCTGCCTCCTGCCTGCACAATAGTCAATAAAGAAATCTAGTGCTGTCATTTTTCTGACACTCTAAGCTTGTACACAAGCCATGCTGGTATCCCTGAATGCTGAATTGGAGCACTTCTAAAAGGTTGTGGCAGGTTGCCAAGTCATCAGGCTCTTTTGGAGGAGCACCATTGTACTGCATCTTGGGATGCCAGCATTGCCAGTGGAAGAAATTGTACTGCCATTCTGGGAGTATATACACTTTTATTTTATTGACAGGTTCATTGACAGGGTGAGAGTACCAATATATGTCCATTTTTATGTATGTTTTGCATTTGTGGTTTGCTGCATTTTGCTGTGCCCTTCTAATAAATATTTACATGCATTTCAATTGTAATAAATATCTGTTGGCATTTGAAAATATCTAGTGTATAAACAATAAATGGAACTAGACAATGGAAAATACACATTGGTCCTTTTTAATATACGCTATAAATGATGTGAATGTAGTTTAATGTGGGTTTTAGTACTCAGCGGGAACCTTAAGTTGACCACAGTGGATTTATTGTAAAAATGTTAATAAAGCCAAAGTAAATGTAATCCCTTCAGCAATGTTGAGTTTAATCATTCATTACCCAAATGATCAGACCCAACTTTTTTATGCTCTTAACACCAAGTGGTGTTATTGTTCAGACAGGGAACCTTATTTAAGAAGCTCCAAAGCTGGCCCTATAGCCACAAAAATGATGCCAACAGATGCACATCATAAATTAGAACCATAGGTTTTAAAACAATGACAGGAAGTTAAAAAGCCGCCTTTAGTCTAATGATAGGGGAACAATACAGGAATGTGAGCCTGGTGGATCTACCTGTTGGATGGCTTAATAGCTCTATAATTCTCCATTTTAGCTTTTGCCATGGCATTGATTAATATCTAGCTATTGGCCTAAATCCTTGTGCTATTTTCACATGGTGATTTGAGACTTGATTGATGTAAAAGGAGATTTGTGAGTTTGTGGAAATGGGAGGGTCATGCTAAATATTTGGTCAGAGTGACTTCCAGTGTGCATTGGGGTTTGGATTGTATCCTGCTTCCCGGTGAGCTTTTTAGCAATAACACACAAAATGTGCAAAAAAAATGTTTGACCCACATTTTCCCCAAAAAATTCATCTGTACATGTGATGACACATTTTTACAGTTTAGGTACATTATTTTTCCAGCGATGTAAGGATATATTTTTAAAGTTTGGAAACAAGAGCACCCTGTGGGCTATGCGAAAGATTATACCAATGTTTTCTGCATGGCCCATTGGGTTCTGTTGTTTCCAACTTAAAAACAAATATTCTTACCTCACTGGAAAAAAAATGTAACTAACCTGTAAAAATGGTCCATCACATGTACAGTTAACTTGGGGGGAAAAAGGTAGAAAAAACATTTTTTTCTTGCTATGTTAGATATTTTGTGTTGAGAGGGGGGTAGTAAAAATGTCGCTTCTCATGCTGGGTTGCTCCAGTCACAGCAGTGACCGAGTGGCTGGATCAGACAATCATTCACTGCATGTCATGGACTTATCCAGTTATACATGATGGTCATATACAGGAGCAATCAGAATAATTTCTTTGTATCATAATAAGGGATTTTCAAAGAGCTGATTAGTGGTGCAGAGGGGTTGGAAGACTTAGCAGTGCAAAAATAAAAAATACAAAACATGTTTGCAGTAACTAAAAGAAATCGGAGCTACCGTAGGTATAAAAGGAACACCATACCTGATGCATTATACACTGCACTGGAGCAATCACAATTAGTGGCATCACATTTGATTTCATCTGCTATGCTCACTGAAGAAAGAAAAAGGCAAAAGGAATCACAATATAGACTTTCATCTAATTGTATACTATTATAAATTATAAACAAAATTAGGCTTGCATTACATGCTGAAAACCAGATTAAAAATGTCATCTTATAAAATAGTTTTAATTATAAAATATAAAACGCTGCACATGGCTGGAAAGTTTATGTTTTCTGCATGGCATGCACATCATAAGATAGCCATGTAATAGCATGCTGGGGTATACAGAAGATATATATATTGAATTAGCAAGAAAAAGAGTTAAGACGTTTTAATCCCTATGCCCTTTTTTAGTTGTTATATTTTTCAGATTTACCCTGCTAAATGTACACATTTCCTCTTACTTTCAAAACTACAGCGATGATTAGCACACCACACGAAAGGGTGTCATAATAGAGGGGGCGGATTAATAGAATCTAAAGCCCAACTTTAAACAAAGCCTAGAGCTACCTGACACAAGTACCTATTACAATTCTTGATTAGGAAGTCCAAGCATTTTGCAACACTCCAACCACTCCTCCCTCCCACGGTGCTAAGCCCAATTTTGCTCGCCCCACTCGGGGCAGGCAATTTGCATGTAAGCTGAAGCTGGAGCCTTGAGTGACAGGTCAGTCACTCAATCCCATGTGACTGTACTGGTCTGTCTCTTAAGTCAACAGCTGCCAAGCAAAGCCCTGCTGAGCATCAGGGGAGGATGGTGGAGTGAGTTTTATATTTTAATGCCCAAATCAGGTTTAACACAGGGGAATTAAGGGGTGACTGGTGGGTTACAAAAAGCTTGGACTGCCACTTCAAGTGTTGGGAATTATCCTATTCACTTTAAGACTCTTCTTTTGCTGATTGAGACTGCATTTGTACAGGCTGTATATACCCTGTATCTATAATTAAGAATTCAATTCAATTTACATTGATTTATAATGTCTCTGCAGTTATAATAATTTCACTAGTCACTGGCTGTCATTCTTCATTATTCTTTAATTTAATAAATATTCCCTTTACAAAAAAAAAAAAAAATTTAAAATTGTGGTATTCCTTACCTGAGAAAATAGTGCAGAGTGCCAGAAAAAGCCTGAACAAGCCCGTCATTTTCTAGCAATGAAAATACAATTTTAGAGAAGCATATTCAACAAAATATATTTTACTTACGGTACTCAAAAGTATCAGTTATGAGTACAGTGTGCAAGGAAATATTTTTGGTTGTTAGACACACCCCTTCAGGTAACATGTACCCTCCTGCAGTTCCAATTTCCCTAACTCAGCTTAATAGCACAGATGAAAGTACTTTCAGTATTTGCAACACAGGCTAAAGTATGAAGATATTTTCCAGTTCTAAGAAATATGAACAAGTGTGAATTCTTAACTATGGACAACTATCATTTCTCAGCTTGGACTTTTATTTTTAATTTATTAGCAGTGTTTTTGTCTTATAACAACACAATTCGCAAATGACTGAACACTGCTTAAAGTGAAGACAAATATTACAATTCAAAGGCACAATATGCTTATGCAAATTTAGGTTATATAGTGTTATGTATACTGTGCCACAAAACATCTATACACCCGAACCTGTTTATAACAACCACCATTGGGGCAAATAGATAACTAACCAGATACATTTAAGAGATGGTTGCACTCTCACACATTTCATTTTCCCCTGTTTTCAAAATGTGACCCTCTTTTCTGTGCCCTCTGGAGCCAGGGCACTCTACCTATCCTCGCCTAATAGAAAATCCAGGCCTGTTAGACCTCTAACCTCTGAATGTCTTTAAATGTTAAATGCCCACCTTCCCGAGACATGACAGATGTTTAACTGCAAATAATTTAGAGCCTTATTCAAGAAGCAACAATGCCACACAGTGCCACTCAGCATTCTTTTTAAGAAACGAGAAAACAGCACCTCCGATGCAGCCGCCAGCTGGCATCTTATTTAACACTAGCGCCGAAAAGGTTGCAATGCCAGCTGCTCTGGCTGAAGCACCGCAAGATGAAACCTGGTGCTCTAGGTGAAGATCCTATAGAGTACAATGGGTAGAACTGCCCGTGTGTTTTATGCTTAAAAATAATATTGCACACATTTATTTGTCAGTAATGGAAACGTAAGAACTAGATGTGGCAAAATGCCTTTTTTTTTAAAATAAACAAATCATTTTTCATTGCTTCTTTTGGTTACAAATGTGTAATTTGGACAATAACAACTAAAACCCAGCAAAAATGCACTGTAAAGTTTGTCCCTAGCAGTGAATGTTTGTACCTGTAATGATGAAACTCTGACCAGTGCCAGGAAATTACAGTGCCAATCTTTTCATGGAGAAAAATTTCATGAATGCACTGTGCAGAGCTGAAAAGATGGCCGTACAAAGAGGCGCTCACTGGCACTTTGATAATCGACAGTCAGGTCCAACAGGTGCTGACACAGGCTGGCCAATACATAGTGCATCAATCAAAGCAAATTGATTAGTGTTGGCCACTGTAACATAAAGCGCCATTTGAAGTCTGCAGTGCATCGCCAGACAAGATTAAAATGCTGGCACTGCAAAACTGGTGCTATGGCCACTAGAAAGATTCTATACAGCTCACATCATAAATAAACCCCCTTAATCTGGAATTATTGGCAATAAGTTAGAGAGAGTTTTTGTGATCCCTTGTATGTAAAGATTATAAAAACTTACCTAAAGCAAGTATTTCATAAAGAGTTATAAGAATGACAAATCAAGCAAAGTGCATGTGAAACAAGTGTAAACAAATACATTATTATTATAAGTATTATCTTAAAATTATTGCCAGATGTCAGTAAGCTTTTGGAAACCTGTGACTTCTTCATAGCCATATATTTTAACAGCTTTGTTCAACAAATCTATCTCATGAAGCTATGCAATATGTCAGAGTAAGCTGTCAGTGAGGTCTAGTTACCTTGGTAGGTAGGAGGGTGATCCTGAATGCTATGCAAACACTGAGCTTAGGTCCTTTTTATACAGTATTGCTCGGTGGTGTGTCTCCATTTGAGTTTAAGCATATAGGTCAGCAAGGTGTGTTGTACCAACCCCAAACAAATAATGATAACTATTTATCCTTAGGGGAACTTAGTCATATTACTAGAATACATGTGAGCAACTGACGGCAAAAATCTATAATGACGACTAAACTTGTTTTCTAAATAATTCTATTTGTATTTATTACTGCAGGCATAGGTATAAGCAAAAGAAAAGTCAGCAATAAATACAATATATTTTTCTTGTTTTCAAATAAACAGTCAAGGTGTGGTTAACAGAAGAGTAAAAAATTACTCTTCTGTTAAGAAAAAAAGCCAGTGTAGGGGAAAAAGTGAGGGTCATGCTAGATCTGGAGAAGCAGAAGTATACCTTTGAGTGCTCTTTTGGGCGTGAAGTGAAGTTTATATCTGAATTAGCTTTGAAACTGGAACACACAAATTCTGTAAAAACGTTTTGTTCTAATTTTTCCACATAAAATCACCTACCTACTTTTTACAAGTGAGGTGCATCATTTTTCCAGTGGCGTAAAGATTTGAGATGGGTGAATCCAAATCTCAAAGTTCAGGTTCGTACCAAACTTTACAAGCTCGGGTCCCCAAACCCGAGCACGGATTTCATATTGAAATCAATGAGTGTATTCGGTGCTTGGCCCGAACCTGGAAGAAGGCTTACTTGCTGCACTTGGATGTCAAAACTCTGTAATAACAATTGGGTGTCAGTACTTTGTAATATCATTTTGGTGTCAGTACTCTGCAATAGCGCTTGGGAATCGGTACTCTGTATTAACACTTGGGTGTCAGTACTCTGTAATAGCACTTTGGTGTCAGTACTCTGAAATAGCACTTGGGAATCAGAACTCTGTAATAACACTTGGGTGTCAGTACTTTGTAATAGCATTTGGGTATCAGTACTCTGTAACAGCACTTGAGTGTCATTACTCTGTATTATCAATTATTATTGGTGTATGCACCAGGTCAATGAAGTTAAAGTATTTAAGTAAAGTATCAACATTTAAAAAATAAATATCAGTAGCTTAGCTTACCTTTCATTAAGTGGCTCTAGCGCTCTCCTTCCTGCTATGTCTCCTTAGTAGGAAAATCACTTCCTAATTCAGCTTTCAGTACCCACCCCACTGACCTGGTCCATCAAAAAACCTTCAGTGGACCAAGAAAGGAAACACCCCCACTCTCTGCCCAGATGGCCTGATTGGTTGCCTCTCTCTGCAGCTCTGAACCCCCCTCCTCTCTCTTCTCTCACACTTATCACAGTGTGCTTACATCACATCACTGTTGCCACACCCACAGTTCCTCTTCATATTTTCTATGACTCTCCAATGCTTTAATACTTTTAAAGATAACTTAGGAACTACATGGTCTTTTTTGGGATTGCCTTTAGTATAATTTTAAGGTAATCTTCAAAAAAAATAAAACTTTTTTGTAGTGTCACTTTGGTCTCTTTAAAGGCACCAGCTCCAACCTCTTGGGTGTCAGTACTTGCTCCAATTGTTATTGGAGTATGCACTGGGTCAGGGCAGTTAAGTCCCTCTTAAAAAAACATTATTGTGTAGTGTGCACTGTGCACTGATTTCAGTGGACTCCCCCAACCCCTCACTCATCTGGCCTGCAAAATACCTATCCTCTAATTTTTTAGATTTCTGTTATTGTTTTGAGTACTTTCCCTAGCCCGATTTTGTGCAGTGAAATTGCCCCACTGGCCTCTGAGAAAATTAATATTTTATTTATATTTTTAATTGACTTTTGTATGTATTCCTTTAACCCTTCTAGCGCCAGCTACGTAAAATTCACGTAGCTGCCTCTCCTGTCGTTAAACGCCAGCTACGTAAATTTTACGTACCTGGCTTTCCCCCCTGCCAGCGGCCAAAAAAAAAAAAAGCCACTCACCTGACCCCTCTATCGAACCATCCGAGTCTCCTCTTCATCAGGGGGGGGCTTCGATCCCCCACCGAGGCCCCCCGGCTGCAGGGGAGTGCCCGGAATAGGTGCCCCCCCCCCGCTTTCGAGCTGCCAGTATTACATGTAAAAAAAAAATTACATTTACTAACCTTGGTTCCCGATCGCTCCCGCTGGCGCTCCTCTTCTTCGGGGGGGGGGGGGGCCTCCGATCACCCCCCCTGGCTCTTCAGTCTTGAGGAGGGCGGCCAACAGGCCCCATTCCTCTGCCCTCCCGATGAGCACCACAATCTTGCTGGGTAGCCCCACCCATTTGGGGGCGGGGCGTGTGACATCATCATGCAGGTGTCGTCCCAGTCCTCGCCATCTCAGCTGTCAGATGCCTGGAGAACGGTGGGCAGAGGAGAGGGGCACCCCCAATTACCTGCCTCCCCAAAGCCCGGGGGGGGGCAGAAGTGCCCGGGCCCACAGACGGTATGTGGGCTTGTAGGCTGCAAGGTGGAGGGGCCACTAGAGCTGGCCCCTGCACCCTGTTCTACAAGCCCTTATGTTTATAGTGTGGATAGTAGTTGTATTTTATTTGTAAATGTTATAAAGTGCTCTTTTCAGTTTGGGGGGTCTCCGATACATATGTGGTACCTTTGTAATCAGGAGAAATGGGGCTTTCACATGCAATATGGTTTTAATTAATAAAACAAATGTTTTATTTAAAATAAAGGGGACAATTGTCTAAAAAATATTATTTTATTTATCTTTTGTTTTTTTTTACGCAAAAATATTTAAAAAAACTGTAGAAAAATGACAAACGAGACATTTCATGCTAAAGCCCAAACTCTGCTGCAAAATATATATATATATATATATATATATATATATATATATATATATTTTACTGAAAATTCCGGCAAAAATCACGGTTAAACATGGCGCAAAATGAGGAAAAATTACCTGTCAACAGAGGGTGACAAAACTTCAAGTAGGCTGGCAATTAAAAGGGTTAATAGTACCTATGCATGTTGGGTATTGTTCTCCTCGGCGGACCTTGCTCTTTCAGATTTAGCTTGTTTTTTCTTGTTTGCATATTTATATTTTAGCAAAACATGTTATTTATTCAATTTTTAATTCATTTTTTTAGGGAAACCCTGTGCAACCTAAGAATTCTTTGAGGGATGACTAGAAAGAAGGTGAGCCTACTACAACATGCTGGGAACTCTTAGAAAGCTTAACATGTGTACATTCAGGGAATATATGGTTTATCGTGGATATTCCAAATGTAAAAGGGTTGTTTTGGTTGAAAAATTGCAAGGTGCGCACTTTGTCTGCAGAGCTGAAATTTTCAAGTAAAATTACTGTTATGCGCACACTTTACTTTGTGGTTTTTGCCAACTCTTCCCTTGACAGTACCTATGCATGTTGGGTATCGTTCTGTTCGGGGCATGTTGCTTTTTGAGTTTTTTTAGGAAAATGTGGCTTGATTCTTCCGTTTTATTCTTTTTTAGGGAAACTTTGTGCAACCGAAAATACATTGAGGGATTACTTCCAGAAAACTAAGCCCACATAAACAAGCTTGGTATGGCTAGAAAGCTTGAGGCGTGTACTTCCAGAGAATATATAATTGGGGTGTGTATATAATTGTGGGGGGTATTTCAAATGTAAAGGGCTGTTTTTCTGGAAAGACTGCAAGGTGCGCATAGCGCAAAGCGCAGTTGTATTTTATGTGAAAATCTCCTAAAGCTCTGTTTCAGTTTGGGGGAGTCTCCTGGGCTGAAAAGGGTGTCTACCAATGCATATGTGGTACTGCTGTGACCGGGAAAAATTGGGGTTTTGCATGCAACAAAATTTTATTGAAAAACTTACATTTTTTATTACAAAAAAACACTACAAATTGCAGAAAATAGATTTTTTTTATTTCCCAAAAAGTATTGAGAATACACTAAAAAAAGGCCAAACAAGACATTTCATGTTGAAGCCCAGACTCTGTTGAAAAAAACAATATATAATTTTCCTGGATAATCCCTGGAAATCTTTTCAAAAATCACAGTTGAACATGTGGGACGCAAAATAGTGAAACATGGTCTGGCAACAGAGGGTGACAAAAGCTGCAGGTAGGCTGGCAGCAAAAGGGTTAAACAGCGTGTTAGAACATTTTTAGAAACTTTTTTGACTTTTTATATTTTTATGCAGAATTGTCATTACAGGTCTCACACTAAAGTGTTAAAGTCACAATGTTAAAACAATGTAATTCCATGTGTTTTCGCTTTGTTACTGGTGTTACTTCAATCACACAGCATCTGGCACTCTATGCTATAGCGACCAGATTTAGAGTGCCAACGCTGTGTGTGTATCCTTTTTTTATAAGTATGGTGTGGAGCGGCAAGAGTCAGTCACACTGAGCTGGCGCTACCTCTCGCTCTCTGCAGCACTGTACCTGTGTTACAGCGCCCAACATACATCACATTCATCAATGTCGGCCAGGTTACTACAGCGACTGAGAGCACCCGATAACCGCTTACAGGGTCTACTGGCAGCCGCTCTAAGCGCCGTTATACAGATGCTCATCTGCCAATACCTGGCATTAGTAATGAATCAGCCTCCACTTACCAGTGATTAGTGACCAGTGTCTAGTTAAATGTGTTGCACTATGGGGCTGATTTACAAAAACACTGTGGTAGGATATTCCACATTGGATTAGTTCTAGACAAAGCACGGCCTAAGGCAAAATTTAAAGTGGGGCTCCAAGTCACATTCAGAGAAAATACAGATGCTGCATGACGCTGGTTACATTGTTATCGTGGTTACCTGTCTCACTCTTTGTGGTTACAATATAACACAGCAGGAACCTTTCTTAAGGACCACAGAAATTGGGTCCTATCCGCGACCTCAAAGAACCCCTATATAACTAATACTATAGTGGGTTGGTTCATAGCTCAGCCTTTTGTAATAAGCACCACTTAACCCAGGGCTAGGTCCCCTACGTTACTTCAACGTAGAGTTATTTCATTTGTATACACCTTCAAATTTCCCCAAGAAGAGTTGGTGATGCGCCAGTTTCCCTCTTTTTTTCCTTGTAGGGATTATTAATTTATATATTTGTCTATTACATTCCAAACTGTATCATAATTGGGGCATACTATAATGAAAGTTACAGAGTACCTGGTCCCGGTATTTCCCCTTTAAGATTGTCCAACGGGTCTCTGTTCAGGGATTCCTTAATGTTGTTTCTGGGTGCCTATATGATAATCTGTAATAAACAGAGCGAGGTACAAAAATGCCCCTTGATTATATTTTTTCTACTAGTGTCCTGATAGCTTCTCCATATGTGAGTGCCTGTATAATAATGATACCTGTAATGATGCAGCTGTACTACGCAGTCGCAGCGGCGGAGAGCAGTACGTGATACAGACGTTGGTGGCTGCCCGGACGACGCTGTCCCTTCTGGGCTCCCTCAGGTTTCCGGGTTTGTTGGCATATGTGGGGACGGGCACGGGATACTCACCCGCCGCTGCGCCAGCGATGCTCTTTATGCGCACCAGGTGCGCATCTGCCCTCACTCCCTGCTTCAGCTGGAAGTGACGCGATGTGTCGCTGGTGTGGCCTGTGTGTCTGCAGAGGCGGACACAGCAGGAAACTTGACAGACTTTAACAATGTAGCAGCAGGGCACCGTCCTGCTGGTTACATAGCACAGCAATGCAGCAGTGTAATGGGTACCTTGGTAATGGGTATCCTGGAAAATGGCCCAGTTTGCTCTCCTCTAACCTTGCACATTGGCACACCTTGGAGCAGCCTTACAAAATATATTTACATGTGGATTGGGGGCTGCATGACCAAGCTCTGTTCAAACAAATACAAAGGTGATGTTGCACAAAATGTTACTTAGATATGAGTAAACTGAATTAAAATTCGATTTAGGTGATTCGCCGAATTTCCCCATGAAATTCAGGTTTGTCCAAATTAAACTGTTAATAAACTCACTAATAAACCATTAAAAAAAAACGTACTTTAGTCCTTGTTCCAGTGCCGAGGCTCCAAAGCAGCAGCAGCTGATGCAGGACATAATTCACTTTGTGAACTAGTAAGGGGTACTTGAGACCCATATAACAGTTCATAGGGCATGAGGGGCTGGCAAGTCACCTGCCAGCAAGCGGGTGACTTGCTGTTAACCCCCCATTACCTGCGTCCCCAGGGGGGTGCAGAAGGGCCTGCAGCCCATGAGGGCTATGAAGGGCCAGGCCAGCCGCTCTACCTCTGCACCCTGCTCTACCAGCCCCCATAGCTGGTGCCTGAGCTGGCTTTACTTGGATAAGGAGGACTCCACACTGTTTTTAAAATACATTTTTAAGGGTTTAAACACACAAATAAATATTTTATTATTTTTTTCCCCCCATACCTTCGATTCATTATGATCCCTGTGTCCAGAGAGCTTTTGACATCTGGATCCCTGCTGCAGGGAGGGGGGTTAGTTAATTCCCAAGTTTAAATAGCCCCTCCCTGCAGTTGGAAGCAAGATGCTAGGAGCCCAGCCGGGGCTTTGAATTCTGCAGACAGTCGCATGAGATAGTGACTGGAGAAAAGAGAGCACTGAAAGAGAGCAGTTGAGTTTTACTTTTTATTCAATCGGCATGAATCACAAGACATTCATATTTGTACCAAATCAAATTTTTCCTGAAATTTGTGGCCAACTTTAATGAACTGGTTCGCTCATCTCTAATGTAAGCTTTTCTTTTTCTAACCAAATTCTGTCCATGGCTTTGGGTATATTACAGTAACATATTTACACTAAATATGATTTTGGAAATATCTTCTCATCTTCTCTAAAATTAGACAATAATACACATATCCTTCTTGTAAGGTATGTCAAATACTTGTGCTTAAGATTCTGCATACAACAACACACAGGGTTTAACCCTTTAACCGCCAGCCTACCTGGAGTTTTTGTCACCCTTTGTTGCCAGACCATTTTGCACTATTTTGCGCTCCCCTTGTTCAACTGTGATTTTTGAAGGGATTTCCATGGATTTCCCAGGAAAATTATATATTGTTTTTTTCAGCAGAGTCTGGGCTTTAACATGAATTGTCTTGTTTGTCAATTTTCAAGTGTTTTTTTTAATATTTTGGGGTGAAATATGTGCAAAAAGATTTAAAAAATCTATTTTTTACAATTTGTAGTTTTTTTTTTGTAATAAAAAATGTAAGTTTGTCAATAAAATCTTATTGCGTGTGAAATCCCAATTTCTCCCAGTTACAACGGTACCACATATGTATTGGTAGACACCCTTTCCTGCCCAGGAGACTCCCTCAAACTGAAACAGCACTTTAAGAGATTTTTAGATCAAATACAGCTATGCTAAGCGCTATGTGCACCTTGCAGTTTTTTAATAAAAACAACCCTTTACATTTGAAATACCCCCCACAAACGATATATTCTCTGGAAATACACACTTCAAGCTTTCTAGGCGTACCAGGCTTGTTGATGTTGCCACAGTTTTCTGGAAGTTCTCCCTCAATATATTCTTTGGTTACACAGAGCTTCCCTAAAAAAGGATAAAAAAAACAGGATCAAAGCCACATTTTCCTAAAAAAAAAATATATGCAAACAAGAAAAAACAAGTTAATCTGAAAAAGCAACATCCCCCGAACAGAACATGCATAGGTACTGTCAAAAGAAGAGTTGCCAAACACCAAAAAGTAAAGCATATGCACAATGGTAATTTTGCTTGAAAATTTCAACTCTGCAGACAAAGTGCGCACCTTGCGCTTTTTCTGCCAAAAAAAACCTTTACATTTGGAATACCCCCCACAAACCATACATTCCTGAAAGTACACATGATAAGCTTTCTAAGCCTACCCAGCATGTTGTAGTGGGCCCATCTTTCTGAAAATAATCCCTCAAAGAATTCTTTGGTCGCACAGGGTTTCCTTAAAAAATGTATAATAAAGCAGAATCAAAAATGAGTATGCAAACAAAAAAAAACAAGCTAAATCTGAAAGCGCAAGGTCCCCCGAGCAGAACGATACCCAACATGCATAGGTTCTATTAACCCTTTTAACTGCCAGCCTACTTGAGGTTTTGTCACCCTCTCTTGACGGGTCATTTTTCACCATTTTGCGCTATGCTTAACTGTGATTTTTGCAGGAATTTCCAGGAAAATGATATATTTTATTTTTGCGGCAGAGTTTAGGCTTTAACATGAAATGTCTTGTTTGTAATTTTTTTACTGTTTTTTTTAAATATTTTTGAATAAATTTAACAAAACAAAATAAAAAAAAATATTTTTTAGAAAATTGTCTCCTTTATTTCAAATAAAACCTTTTTTTTTTTTTAAAGAAAACCATATTGCATGTGAAAGACCCATTTCTCCTGATTACAACGGTACCACATATGTATCGGTAGCCCCCCGTTACTGTTCAGAAGTCCCCCCCAAACTGAAAAAACACTTTATAACATGTAAAAATAAAATACAACTACAATCCACACTATAAAGGGTTAAATCAAGAAAAAAATTGGCATGGGGTTCCCCTTCCAAGGGGGGGGGGTAATCCCCATTTTTTTTAATTTTAAGGGTTAAAAACCCCTTAAAAATTCCCATAAAAAATTACATGGGGTCCCCCCTACCCAGCATAACCAGCCCGGGGATCAGCTATGCAGGGCTTGTAGAACAGGGCGCAGGGGCCAGCTTTGGTGGCCCCCCACCCTGCCAGGTATAAGCCCGCACCTCCTAAATCTGCCCGGGCCCTTCTGCCCCCCCTGGGCTTCGGGAAGGCAGGTAATAGGGAGGCCGGGGTTAATGGCAAATCACCCGCTTGCCGCAGGTGACTTGACAGCCCCCCAGCCTTGTGAACTGGTATAGGGGTTTCATGGACTCCTTACAAGTTCACAATGGGTTAAAGTGGACCAACACCCAGGGATGATCGGCCCGGGAATCTATAAGATTCCCAGACCGTTCTATTTCCTCCCCCTGGGGTATCCAAAATCGGGATGCCCCTCTGTGTGAAACCCCCCGGAACACCCGCTACCACTTACTTCAATCCCGGTCCTACGGCCGCAACCCCGCTATCCCTCTAGTAGGGCGCTTGCCCGCGCAGGCTATTTACGCTCCCTGTTAGAGGGAAGTGGGGGATGCACCCGCTAGCGCACTCAGAGCGGCTGAGCTTAGATGTCCATAACTCAGCCCCTCTGAGCGCGCTGATTGGACGAGCGGCCGCGCATGCGCCGTAGGACCCTGGTGAGGTGAGTTATTGTGGGTGATCGGAGGGGGTTTCACACAGCGGGGCATCCCCGATCGGGATGCCCGGGGAAAAGGACCAATACCCAGGATAGTCAAAATCCTGGGTGTTGGTCCACTTAAAAAAAACACACACACACCACAAAATGCTGGAAGCATTTATTACCAGCTGGGCGACAGGACATAAGGGGTTCATTTAAAAAAAAATTGACATATGGTCCCCCCTCTCAGGGGGGGGGGGGGACTCCATTTTTTATAGACCCCTTACCAGCTCACAAAGGGTTAACTGAAAAAAACACACAGACAAAATGATTTTATTAAAAAAAGAAAAAATTTTTTACTGTACTTACCTCCGATTGTAAGCTCTTGTCCCTCGCCGCTCTGATGACAGATGCCAGCGATCGCCATCCAGAGAAGGGGGAGGCAGGAGATCAGAGGATCTCCTGTCACCTCCTTCCCCGGCACCGATCACCAGCATCTGACAGCTAAGAGAGCTGTAGCCGGTGATCGGGACTGGGCTGACGTCATAGCCCCGCCCCAAAAGGGGTGGGGCTTAGCGGCAAGATGGCGGCCGCCATCGGAATAGCAGAGGGGAGAGAGCCTTCCAGGCTCTCTCCTGAAGATCGGAAAGACCTGGGGGGGATCGGAGGCCCCCCAGGTGAAGAGGAGGGTCGGCGGGAGCCAGCGCACACGGAGGTAAGTAAATGTCATTTTTTTTTTTTTTTTTTACAGAAAAAGCCGGAGGAAGCTGAAATGGGGGGGGGCACCCTATTCCGGGCCCTCTCCTGCAGCCGGAGGAGGTCCGATGAATGATCGGAGACCACCATCTTGAAGAGGAGACCCGGCTGAATCAAACTAGGGGTCAGGTAAGTGACTTTTTTAAAAACTTTTTTACTATTAGTGGGGAAAGTCAGGCACGTAAAATTTACGTGGCTGGCGGTTAACTGCAGGAGAGGCAGCCACGTAAATATTACGTGGCTGGCGTTTAAAGGGTTAACCCTTTCAGTGCCACGCACGTAACACCTACGTGCTCGCATGTCTATGCCTTAAGTGCCAAGCCTGTAGGTGTTACGTGCTTGACTTTCCCCCCCTGCTAGTTAAAAAATAAAAAATAAAAATACTCACCTGACCCCTCGCTAGATCCGGCCGGGTCTCCTCTTTAATTTGGTGCCATCCAATCCCCCGTGGGGGGTCGGATGGCTCCAGGAGAGCCTCCGGAATAGCCCCCCCGCCTCGGCAGCAGCAGCTGCTAACTGTAAAGAAAAAAAAAATAAAAATGACATTTTCTTACCTGAAGCCGCGCTGTCTCCCGACGGGTGTCCTCTTCAGCCTCCCCCCCAGCCTCTTCCGTGGCGAGGAGAGGGCAGAAATCGCCCTCTCCCCCCACTTCCTGAATCGCGACTGCTAGCCACGCCCCCAGCAGCCGGCTTTTTAAGTCCAGCACCCGAGACTAAGACTCAGTCTGCTCGGGTGGTTGGAGGAAAGAGGTGGGGAGGGGGAGAGGGCTGTGATCGCCCCCCCCCAGGCTCTCTCCTCCAAACACCCGAGCAGACTGTCAGCTGTCATCGGAGATCGCCGGGGGACACAGGATTGGAGGTGAGTAAAGTAAAAAAAATAAAAATAAATTACATTTTTTTTCTTATTTACATTTAACCCCTTGTGAACTGGTAAGGGGTCCATGAGACCCCTTATACCAGTTCACAAGGCTGGGGGCTGGCAAGTTACCTGCGGTAGCCGCAGGTGACTTGCCATTAACCCCCGGCACCCCTATTACCTGCCTCCCCAAAGGCATTTAACCCCTTGTGTTCTGGTAAGGGGTCCATGAGACCCCTATGCCAGTTCACAAGGCTGGGGGGCTGGTAAATCACCTGCGGCTAGCGGATGACTTGCCGTTAACCCCCGGCACCCCAATTACCTGCCTCCCCAAAGTCCAGGGGGGGCAGAAGAGCCTGGGCCATGGCTATGTGGGCTTGTAGCCTGCAGGGTGGGGGGGCCACCAAAACTGCCCCCCTTGCACCCTGTTCTACAAGCCCCCATAGCGGGTCCAGGGCTGGTTATGATGGGTAAGGGGGACCCCATATCATTTTTGGGGGGAGTTTTAAGGGTTTTGAACCCTATGTCATTTTTTTTTTAAATTAACCCCTTATGTTTATAGTGTGGATAGTAGTAGTATTTTAATTGTAAATGTTATAAAGTGTTATTTTTAATTTAGGGGTCTCCTGGGCAAGAATGGGGGGGGCTACCAATACATATGTGGTACCATTGTAATCGGGAGAAATTGGGCTTTCACATGCAATATGGTTTTCTCTAATAAAGTAAATGTTTTATTTAAAATAAATGAGACAATTGTCTAAAAAATATTTATTTATTTTTTTTTTTGCTTTTACACAAAAATATTTAAAAAAAAGTAGAAAAATTACAACCAAGACATTCCATGTTAAAGCCTAAAGTCTGCTGCAAAATATATATCTATAATTTTCCTGGAAATTCCGGCACAAAACACGGTTAAACATGGCGCAGAATGGGGAAAAATGACCTGTCAACAGAGGGTGACAAGACTTCAAGTAGGCTGGCAATTAAAAGAGTTAATAGTACCTATGCATGTTGGGTGTTGTTCTGCTCGGAGGACCTTGCTCTTTCAGATTTAGCTTGTTTTTTCTTGTTTGCATATTTATATTTTAGGAAAACATGTTATTTATTCAGTTTTTTAATTCATTTTTTTTAGGGAAACCCTGTGCAACCTAAAAATTCCTTGAGGGATTACTTCCATAAAGGTGAGCTTACTACAACAAGCTGGGTACTCTTAGAAAGCTAAACATGTGTACTTTCAGGGAATATATGGTTTATTGGGGACATTCCAAATGTAAAGGGTTGTTTTGAAAGATTGCAAGGTTGCGCACTTTGTCTGCAGAGCTGAAATTTTCAAGTAAAATTGCTGTTACGGCCACGCTTTACTTTGTGGTGTTTGCCAACTCTTCCCTTGACAGTACCTATGCATGTTGGGTATCGTTCTGTTCGGGGCATGTTGCTTTTTGAGATTTTACTTGTTATTTCTTGTTTGCATATAGTTTTTTTTTAGGAAAATGTGGCTTGATTCTTCCGTTTTATTCTTTTTAGGGAAACTTTGTGCAATCAAAGAATACATTGAGGGATTACTTCCAGGAAAACTAAGCCCACATAAACAAGCTTGGTACGCCTAGAAGGCTTGAGGCATGTACTTCCAGAGAATATATAGTTTGTGGGGGGTATTTCAAATGTAAAGGGTTCTTTTTCTGGAAAAATTGCAAGGTGCGCATAGCGCAGTTGTATTTTATCTGAAAATCTCCTAAAGCTCTTTTTCAGTTTGGGGGAGTCTCCTGAGCAGGAAAGGCTGTCTACCAATACATATGTGGTACTGCTGTGACCGGGAGAAATTGGGGTTTCGCACGCAATACAATTTTATTGACAAACTTTTTTATTGCAAAAAAACACTACAAATTGCAATTTGCACATATTACGCCAAAAAGAGAGAATACACTAAAAAAAGGCCAAACAAGACATTTCATGTTGAAGCCCAGACTCTGTTGAAAAAAACTATATATATTTTTCCTGGGAAATCCCTGGAAATCCTTTCAAAAATCACAGTTGAACATATGTAGCGCAAAATAGTGAAACATGGTCTGGCAACAGAGGGTGACAAAAGCTGCAGGTAGGCTGTCAGCAAAAGGGTTAAGCTGTGAAGGTGCAGTGCATGCACCACGCATTATTTTTTTATACCATGTCCCTGACTAGGGCAGTGGATTTAGTAAACTTGACCCTATGCTGAAAAAGATCAAAACTGGCGTTTTACTGATCTGGCTAACATTTGTATAAAAATGATCAAAATGTTTTATTTTAGAATGCCCCCAAAGTAATGTACTGAAGCCATTTTAAATGTATTTATTAAGCTACATTACGACCTCGAATTGAAGCCTGCATGTAGCTGCATTGCTTATATACAAAACATTTCTCTCAGGCTGACAAGAACAGTTTGTGATCAAGCCACAGGTCATACAAACACGTTGTTAGGGCGAGCGCTGCGGGCCCATCTCGCAGCACTTCCCTCACCTCTGTTGCTGCTCCCGCTGCCCATGTGAGCGTTGCGTGCCCATCTCGCGGCACTCCCCAGTCCCTCTCCTTACCCGCACATGCCTGGGGGCCCGCGGCTTCCGGCACGGTGGCTGGCCGTGCGCCGGCTGCTCCCAGCCGTCTTCCTCCTCCTCATGCTGCTTCCTCGCGCGCTGGATTCCTGAAATTTAAAGGGCCTGTACACCACTGATTGGTGCCTGGTCATCCAATCCTGCATCCACTTCCCCTATTTAAGGGGCACTTCCTTTTCCATCAGTGTCGGATCTTGGTCTTCCTTTGTATGCAGAAAGTCTGTTGTTTTCAGTATTGCTCACCCGTGTACCGACCTTTGCCTGTCCCCGACTCTGAAGCTGTGCTGCCAGCCCTGACCTCTGCTTGAACTTTTACATCGCCTTTTGCCTGCCTCCTTTGTACCACGCATTACCTCGGCTTACTGTGGCTGAGCCGCTGTTGGGGGGTAGCGACCTGGGGGTCACTCGCCGCTGCAAGACCAACCTGCTTTGCAGCGGGCTCTGGTGAATACCGGTGGCCTCTTAGACTCCGCTCCCCTGACGCGGCACTCGCTATCAGTAACACGGTCACAGCGGATCCACACCTGTGCCGCCACACCCGCCCCGTGGCAGTTAAATCTGGCCATGGATCCCACTGAGGTGCCACTGCCTGATGCCTCTGCAATACCTGCAATAGTGGCTATGCAGTCTCGCCAAATTAACCAGCTCTCTGCCATGGTTCAGCAGCTTTTATCGATTCAGCAACAGCAATTGCCATCAACCGCCCCCAGTATTGCCGCCACAGCCTCCAGTAGCATCAACTTCTATAAGTCTCTCCTTGCCGGCAAAGTTTGACGGGAATGCCAAGTTACGCCGAGGCTTCCTTACCCAGTGTTCTATGCATTTGGAAATGTTGGCAGACCAATTTCCCACTGAACATGCTAAGGTGGCCTTTGTTATTAGTCTGCTCTCAGAAAAAGCTCTGGCCTGGGCTACCCCATTATGGGATCGCGAGGACCCAGTCACTTCCAATATACTTGCTTTTGTCTCCAGGTCTTCGAGGAACCAGCCCAGGCCTTGTCTGCAGAGACGACCCTGTTGAACTTGGTTCAGGGCAACCTGTCTGTTGAATACGCCATTCAGTTCCGTACCCTGGCATCTGAACTGTCCTGGAATAATGAGGCCTTATGTGCCTCCTTCAAGAAGGGACTGTCTAGCAATATTAAAGATGCTCTAGCCGCACGTGATTTGCCTTCATCTTTGACTGATCTCACCCATTTGGCCACACGCATCGATGTGCGTTTTTCCAAAAGACGTGAGGAACTCCGCCTGGAAAGAGACTCTCAGCGCCCTAGGAGGGCATCCCGTTTGGCTCCTGTGTTTCAACATCCTATGACCGAACATGCGCCCTCCAGTGAGGAGGCCATGCAGGTGGACCGATCCCACTTAACCCAGCTGGAGAGAACTCGCAGGAGGAATGAGAATCTTTGTTTGTATTGTGCAGGCTCAGAGCACTTCCTGAAAGACTATCCTATTCGCCTGCTGCGACAGGGAAATGTGCGCACCTAGTGAATGTGGGAGAGGCATCCCTAGGTGTGTGTGCCACCTCTCCATGGCTTACGGTTCCTGTGCTACTCACCGTTGCAGCTACCATCTCCTTAAACCTGACTGCCTTTGTGGATTCTGGCTCTGCAGGAAACTTTATTGAGGCCTCCTTGATTAATAAATATAACATCTCCGTGAATCGCCTTGCAAAGCCTCTATTCATCGCTTCGTTTAATGGTGACAGGCTTGATTTCACCGTGCGTTATCGCACAGTACCCCTCCTATTAAAGATTGGACTTTTTCACCAAGAGAATATTGAGTTCTATGTGCTCCCTCAATGTACCTCTCAGATTCTCCTCGGCCTACCCTGGCTTCAACGTCACAACCCCACTCTTGACTGGAATACCGGCGATATCAAGAGTTGGGGTGCAGGCTGGAACAAGAGGTGTTTGAAGTCCGTTCCGTCCAGACCTGTTCCTGCCTCTGCTCCACTTCCCAGCCTGCCTGCAATTTACCAGGTCTTCTCAGATGTTTTCTGCAAAAAGCAAGCGAAGGTACTTCCGCCTCATTGATCTTATGATTGTCCTATTGACCTCTTGCCGGGTACTACTCCACCTCATGGCAGAATCTATCCTCTCTCGGCTCCTGAGACTCAGGCTATGTCAGAGTATATACAGGAGAATCTCCAAAGAGGCTTTATACGGAAATCTTCCTCTGATACGTATACGTGAGGGCGATGAGTGGAAGACCGCCTTTAACACCCGCGAAGGCCACTTTGAATACCTAGTGATGCCCTTTGGACTTTGCAATGCACCTGCCGTATTCCAGGAATACGTGAACGACATATTCCGGGATTTGCTTTACTCCTGCGTGGTAGTGTATCTGGATGATATACTCATCTTCTCTTCTAATCCTGAAGAACATCACCGCCACGTCCAGCAAGTCCTGTCTCGCCTCGGCCTACATCGTTTATACGCCAAGTTGAAGTGCATATTTGATCAGACCTCTCTACCATTTCTTGGGTACATAGTTTCTGGTCGTGGTCTCCAGATGGACCCCAGCAAGTTAAAGGCAGTGTTGGACTGACCTTGTCCTTCTGGCCTACGGGCTATCCAACGCTTTTTGGGCTTCGCTAATTATTATCGCCAGTTTATTCCCCACTTTTCGACTATAGTTGCGCCTATTGTGGCTCTCACGAAGAAGAACGCTAATGCTAAGTCGTGGCCTCCTAAGGCTGAAGAGGCCTTTAATACTCTTAAAAATGGCTTCTCTTCTGCTCCGGTGCTTTCAAGACCAGATCCAGCTAGACCCTTTGCCCTTAAGGTAGAGGCCTCCTCCACTGGAGCTGGAGCCGTGCTTACTCAAAAATCTGCTACTGGCAGGGTTTCTTTTCGAAAACGTTTTCTCCGGCAGAGAGGAATTACTCCATTGGAGTTGGCATTGGCGTAGTGGAGACATCTCTTGGAAGGTTCTGCCTACCTTGTTACCATCTTTACCGACCACAAGAATCTGTCTAACTTAGAAACTGCCCAGCGGTTAAACCCTCGGCAAGCCTGATGGTCGTTATTTTTCGCCCGTTTCTACTTTCAAATCTACTTCCGTCCAGCCGTCAAGAACACCAGCGCAGACGCCCTTTCTCATTCTTCGGATGTCTCCGGGTCGGAATCCACTCCACAGCATCCCCCTCCTGAATGTCTAGTCCACTCTGTTCCCGCAACCCTGGTACAGGCACCACCTGGAAAGACCTTCGTGCCTCCTTCCCCTACCCAGACACTCCATGTTCACACAATGCTATGGACTTCATTTCCTCCTTCACATGGCAACACCGTTATTTGGGTGGTAGTAGATAGGTTCTCTAAGATGGCGCATTTTGCACCTTTGCCTGGTCTTCCTTCGGCTCCTCAGCTGGCGAAACACTTCCTTATGCATATCTTTCAACTTCATGGGCTGCCTGCACACATTGTGTCTAACAGAGGAGTGCAATTTGTTTCTTAAGTTCTGGAGGGCTCTTTGTAAGCAAATGAAGATTAAATTGGACTTTTCCTCTGCCTATCATCCCCAGTCAAATGGCCAAGTGGAAAGAGTAAACCAAGTCCTCGGCCATTATCTTCGCCATTTTGTTTCCGCTACGTCAAGATGATTGGGTCGACCTTCTGCTCTGGGCGGAGTTCTCATATAACTTTAAGGTTTCTGAATCTACGAGAAAATCCCTGTTCTTTGTAGTGTACGGTCGTCACCCTCTTCCGCCACTGCCTTTGTCCACGTCTTCTGAAGTACCCGCTGTGGAAGAACTCATACGGGATTTTTCCACCATCTGGCAAGAGACTCAATGTGCTCTTTTTCAAGCTTCCGCTCGTATGAAAATTAGCGCTGATAGGAGAATAACTCCTCCTGTTTACTCTCCTTGAGATAAGGTGTGGCTTTCGGCGAAATACATCCGCTTCCGAATTCCCAGCTACAAATTGGGTCCCCGCTACCTGGGTCCTTATAAGATCAAGCAACGGATCAATCCGGTTTGTTATAAGCTTCACCTTCCAGCATCTCTTCGTATCCCTAACTCCTTCCACGTCTCTCTTTTGAAGCCAGTAATTTGCAATCGTTTTTCTCCGCAAAATCCTGGAGCCCGCTCCAATCTCTGGTACCGTGGACGTTTTCACGGTGAAAGAGATCCTGGCCTCTAAAGTCTCCAGAGGCAAAAGATATTTTTTGGTCGACTGGGAAGGCTGTGGTCCAGAGGAAAGATCTTGGGAACCCGAGGAGAACATTCTGGACCATAGTCTCAACTCAGATTTTCTTGGTCCCAAGAAGAGGGGGAGACCCAAGGGGGGGGGTTCTGTTAGGGCGAGCACTCGCAGCATTTCCCTCACCTCCATTGCTGCTCCCGCTGCCCGGGTGAGCGCTGAGCGCTCATCTCGCAGCGCTCCCCAGTCCCTCTCCTTACCCGCTCCTGCCCGTGGGCCCGCGGCTTCCGGAACAGTGGCTGGCCATGCGCCGGCTGCTCCCAGCCGTCTTCCTCCTCCTCGTGCTGCTTCCTCGCATGGTTCGGTGCGCGCACTCCCCGTCCACTAGGGGGCGCGCGCGCCGGATTCCTGAAATTTAAAGGGCCTGTACACCACTGATTGGTGCCTGGTCATCCAATCCTGCATCCACTTCCCCTATTTAAGGGGCACTTCCTTTTCCATCAGTGCCGGATCTTGGTCTTCATTTGTATGCAGAAAGTCTGTTGTTTTCAGTATTGCTCACCCAAGTACCGACCTTTGCCTGTCCCCGACTCTGAAGCTGTGCTGCCAGCCCTGACCTCTGCTTGAACTTTTACATCGCCTTTTGCCTGCCTCCTTTGTACCACGCATTACCTCGGCTGACTGTGTGGCTGTTGGGGGGTAGCGACCTGGGGGTCACTAGCCGCTGCAAGACCAACCTGCTTTGCGGCGGGCTCTGGTGAATACCGGTGGCCTCTTAGACTCCGCTCCCCTGACGCGGCACTTGCTATCAGTAACACAGTCACAGCGGATCCACACCTGTGCCGCCACACCCGGTCCGTGAGACACGTGCATATCATCAAACCTGAATGACTGAATAGGGCAAAACATTTCTTAGATATTGCCATTAGCAGCAGAGCTGCAACATTCTTTCATTTACATGCTTTAGACAGAGCAGTAAGCTGTAAAATGTGCTGGATATGTGTCACTTCCTGCACCAGTCTTAACACAGAAAGACAAGTCTTGCGTTTCATTAACATCAATGCATCTTTAAAATCCATTCTTTCCTCCAGCAAGGAAAGGTTAATATCAATATATTATTCATTGTGCTGTCTTTATTCCTGATTGCAACCTGAAGTGTGAGGCGATTGAATGGAAGAGTGGAATGAATGGAAAATGAATGGCTGAATGGAAAAAGCCATGGATGTCACATGGGCCAGGGGCCTTACTGGTTACAGACCCATAGATTTTCAGTTAAAGCAAATGTTCTCAATAGGATCATAGACAGCAAAAATAACAAGACATTGGTAATAAATGATCCTTACATGTTCAAAAAAGGACATTTTGGGCAGAATCTAGCTTTAATTTGCAACATGCATGCACAAATGCATTCCCACATGTGAGACTGGTTATATTTCTCGGTTTTGCATGTTTTTTTCAGGAAATGTTGTTTTGCGTACACCCAAACAAGTATTAGGGGGCCTTATAAGGTTTTCGTGAGTTTTTCAACAGAAAAATCCTGCAAAACGAACAAAATTTAGGGATTCGAGTCTTTTTCACATGAAAAAGGCCAAAATGAATTTTTGTGTGCAGCCATTCCCGACAGCAAAAAGCATGCGAGAGCGACCGTCTTAGCACGGGCAAAGTTGTTAAAACTCATGCTGCCTGCACTGGCATGCATTTTAAATAATAGAAATACATTTTTCACTTATAATTTACACATTTTTATTTACATATAAAGCCTGATTCTAAGCCTCTCCATAATTGTTCCGGGAAGTTGCGGACATTCGTATTATTCTTTTATTTTTTATTAGTCGCGTCCTGAGATTTTCACAGCAAGGTGTTATCGAAAGTGTTTTGCGTAACCTTTCATTTTAACCACTAGACTCGTAAGCTGTGTTCGTTCATGTTTCCAGCCATATGCTGCCTCAGAGTCTTTGGTTCTTGGTGCTCTGTGGCCATCTTAGTTGCATGCCAGCATACACATACAGTTTGGCTGTTTTTTCTCCCTTGCTGAACCTCACCTTTGGGCATCCAATGTTTGTGTGCATCCCGCAATGTGAATTACCTTCTCCCTTCTGATTCCTTTAGGGGCATTTCATGTAGTGTGTGTCCCGTGTCACTTACCTTCTTCTTCCTGTCTTTCCTGGTTCCTTTTTGGGCATCCCATGTAGTGTGCATCCCTGCAGTGTGACTTAAAAAAGTAAACAGGACCGGCACTCCAATTTGTAGTGAAAACAATTATATTCAATCACAAAGATGTTCTATTGCATTTGTAGAAAAAACTTTGTTTTTTCTACAAATGTAATGGAACATCTTTGTGATGCAGGCCAAACCCACCTGCTGCACTGACCCAGGTGCTCGTGTGTGCCCCAGCCAGAAGATGCAGCAGATGGAGGAGTAGGGATGAGCGAATCGATCCGGACGAACCCGGATTCGATCCGAATTTCATGAAAAATTCGATTCTGATCGAATCCGAATTTCCCCGCGATTCGATCGCTCGAAGTTTTCCTTTAACATCCATTCATTTACATTACAGGCATTCTAAGATGGCGGACGGGACATGTCCAGACATGTAAGCTGGGGCAGTGTATGCTGGGACAGTCACATGCAGCCTGTCAGCAGCCAGCAAGCCCGGTGACGTCACAGCGCTATTTAAGGCCGGCGGCCATCTTGCTTTTCCTCATTTCTCTATTGCATTCGTGAGAGACAGGACGCTGCTGTAGGCAGGGAGAGAGACAGTTAGACAGACAGGGACAGACAGGGACAGGCTGGAGACAGGGAGGAGACAGGCAGGAGACAGACAGAAAGTCAGCGAAAAACAGGGAAAGTTAGGAAAAATCGGAGGCAGTCACAGGGAGATTTTTTTTTTTTTCATCCAGCCTGAGTGTTACTGGCTGGCTGACTGGCTTTGTTAGCGTTTTCAGGCTGCTTATACACTAACTGTGCATATATACTGAACTGATCTTAAGTCTGCTGTGAGGCATCCCATTCTGTGACTACACCAGCCTCTATTTAATACCATAACCATTTGCACTTATTCTAATAGAAATTAGGCCTGATAAAGACACTTTTGCTGTGCATAGTCTTACTGCTGCCTGCCAGGTGCTCTCTGGTTTTTGGGGCATCCCATTCTGTGACTACACCAGCCTCGATTTAATACCATAACCATTTCCACTTATTCTAATAGAAATTAGGCCTGATAAAGACACTTTTGCTGAGCATAGGACTGCTCCCAGGTGCTCTCTGGTTGGGGCATCCCATTCTGTGACTACACCAGCCTCTATTTACTATAACCCTTTGCACTTATTCTAAAAGTAATTTGGCCTGATAAAGACACTTTTGCTGTGCATAGTACTGCTCCCAGGTGCACTCTGGTTGGGGCATCCCATTCTGTGACTACACCAGCCTCTATTTACTATAACCCTTTGCACTTATTCTAAAAGTAATTTGGCCTGATAAAGACACTTTTGCTGTGCATAGTAGTACTGCTCCCAGGTGCACTCCGGTTGGGGCATCCCATTCTGTGACTACACCAGCCTCTATTTACTATAACCCTTTGCACTTATTCTAAAAGTAATTTGGCCTGATAAAGACACTTTTGCTGTGCATAGAACTGCTCCCAGGTGCACTCTGGTTGGGGCATCCCATTCTGTGACTACACCAGCCTCTATTTACTATAACCCTTTGCACTTATTCTAAAAGTAATTTGGCCTGATAAAGACACTTTTGCTGTGCATAGTACTGCTCCCAGGTGCTCTCCGGTTGGGGCATCCCATTCTGTGACTACACCAGCCTCTATTTACTATAACCGTTTGCACTTATTCTAAAAGTAATTTGGCCTGATAAAGACACTTTTGCTGTGCATAGTAGTACTGCTCCCAGGTGCACTCCGGTTGGGGCATCCCATTCTGTGACTACACCAGCCTCTATTTACTATAACCCTTTGCACTTATTCTAAAAGTGATTTGGCCTGATAAAGACACTTTTGCTGTGCATAGTACTGCTCCCAGGTGCTCTCTGGTTGGGGCATCCCATTCTGTGACTACACCAGCCTCTATTTACTATAACCCTTTGCACTTATTCTAAAAGTAATTTGGCCTGATAAAGACAATTTTGCTGTGCATAGTACTGCTCCCAGGTGCACTCTGGTTGGGGCATCCCATTCTGTGACTACACCAGCCTCTATTTACTATAACCCTTTGCACTTATTCTAAAAGTAATTTGGCCTGATAAAGACACTTTTGCTGTGCATAGTAGTACTGCTCCCAGGTGCACTCCGGTTGGGGCATCCCATTCTGTGACTACACCAGCCTCTATTTACTATAACCCTTTGCACTTATTCTAAAAGTAATTTGGCCTGATAAAGACACTTTTGCTGTGCATAGTACTGCTCCCAGGTGCACTCTGGTTGGGGCATCCCATTCTGTGACTACACCAGCCTCTATTTACTATAACCCTTTGCACTTATTCTAAAAGTAATTTGGCCTGATAAAGACACTTTTGCTGTGCATAGTACTGCTCCCAGGTGCTCTCCGGTTGGGGCATCCCATTCTGTGACTACACCAGCCTCTATTTACTATAACCGTTTGCACTTATTCTAAAAGTAATTTGGCCTGATAAAGACACTTTTGCTGTGCATAGTAGTACTGCTCCCAGGTGCACTCTGGTTGGGGCATCCCATTCTGTGACTACACCAGCCTCTATTTACTATAACCCTTTGCACTTATTCTAAAAGTAATTTGGCCTGATAAAGACACTTTTGCTGTGCATAGTACTGCTCCCAGGTGCTCTCTGGTTGGGGCATCCCATTCTGTGACTACACCAGCCTCTATTTTCTATAACCCTTTGCACTTATTCTAAAAGTAATTTGGCCTGATAAAGACACTTTTGCTGTGCATAGTACTGCTCCCAGGTGCTCTCCGGTTGGGGCATCCCATTCTATGACTACACCAGCCTCTATTTACTATAACCCTTTGCACTTATTCTAAAAGTAATTTGGCCTGATAAAGACACTTTTGCTGTACATAGTAGTACTGCTCCCAGGTGCACTCCGGTTGGGGCATCCCATTCTGTGACTACACCAGCCTCTATTTACTATAACCCTTTGCACTTATTCTAAAAGTAATTTGGCCTGATAAAGATACTTTTGCTGTGCATAGTACTGCTCCCAGGTGCTCTCCGGTTGGGGCATCCCATTCTGTGACTACACCAGCCTCTATTTACTATAACCCTTTGCACTTATTCTAAAAGTAATTTGGCCTGATAAAGACACTTTTGCTGTGCATAGTAGTACTGCTCCCAGGTGCACTCCGGTTGGGGCATCCCATTCTGTGACTACACCAGCCTCTATTTACTATAACCCTTTGCACATATTCTAAAAGTAATTTGGCCTGATAAAGACACTTTTGCTGTGCATAGTACTGCTCCGAGGTGCTCTCTGGTTGGGGCATCCCATTCTGTGACTACACCAGCCTCTATTAACTATAACCCTTTGCACTTATTCTAAAAGTAATTTGGCCTGATAAAGATACTTTTGCTGTGCATATTACTGCTCCCAGGTGCTCTCCGGTTGGGGCATCCCATTCTGTGACTACACCAGCCTCTATTTACTATAACCCTTTGCACTTATTCTAAAAGTAATTTGGCCTGATAAAGACACTTTTGCTGTGCATAGTACTGCTCCCAGGTGCACTCTGGTTGGGGCATCCCATTCTGTGACTACACCAGCCTCTATTTACTATAACCCTTTGCACTTATTCTAAAAGTAATTTGGCCTGATAAAGACACTTTTGCTGTGCATAGTACTGCTCCCAGGTGCTCTCCGGTTGGGGCATCCCATTCTGTGACTACACCAGCCTCTATTTACTATAACCCTTTGCACTTAATCTAAAAGTAATTTGGCCTGATAAAGACACTTTTGCTGTGCATAGTACTGCTCCCAGGTGCACTCTGGTTGGGGCATCCCATTCTGTGACTACACAAGCCTCTATTTACTATAACCCTTTGCACTTATTCTAAAAGTAATTTGGCCTGATAAAGACACTTTTGCTGTGCATAGTACTGCTCCCAGGTGCTCTCTGGTTGGGGCATCCCATTCTGTGACTACACCAGCCTCTATTTACAATAACCCTTTGCACTTATTCTAAAAGTAATTTGGCCTGATAAAGACACTTTTGCTGTGCATAGTACTGCTCCCAGGTGCTCTCTGGTTGGGACATCCCATTCTGTGACTACACCAGCCTCTATTTACTATAACCCTTTGCACTTATTCTAAAAGTAATTTGGCCTGATAAAGACACTTTTGCTGTGCACAGTACTGCTCCCATGTGCTCTCTGGTTGGGGCATCCCATTCTATGACTACACCAGCCTCTATTTACTATAACCCTTTGCACTTATTCTAAAAGTAATTTGGCCTGATAAAGACACTTTTGCTGTGCATAGTACTGCTCCCAGGTGCTCTCTGGTTGGGGCATCCCATTCTGTGACTACACCAGCCTCTATTTAATACCATAACCATTTGCACTTATTCTAATAGAAATTAGGCCTGATAAAGACACTTTTGCTGTGCATAGTCTCACTGCTGCCAGGTGCTCTCTGGTTTTTGGGGCATCCCATTCTGTGACTACACCAGCCTCTATTTAATACCATAACCATTTGCACTTATTCTAATAGAAATTAGGCCTGATAAAGACACTTTTGCTGTGCATAGTCTTAGTGCTGCCAGGTGCTCTCTGGTTTTTGGGGCTTCCCATTCTGTGACTACACCAGCCTCTATTTAATACCATAACCATTTGCACTTATTCTAATAGAAATGAGGCCTGATAAAGACACTTTTGCTGTGCATAGTCTCACTGCTGCCAGGTGCTCTCTGGTTTTTGGGGCATCCCATTCTGTGACTACACCAGCCTCTATTTAATACCATAACCATTTGCACTTATTCTAATAGAAATGAGGCCTGATAAAGACACTTTTGCTGTGCATAGTCTCACTGCTGCCAGGTGCTCTCTGGTTTTTGGGGCATCCCATTCTGTGACTACACCAGCCTCTATTTAATACCATAACCATTTGCACTTATTCTAATAGAAATTAGGCCTGATAAAGACACTTTTGCTGTGCATAGTCTTAGTGCTGCCAGGTGCTCTCTGGTTTTTGTGGCATCCCATTCTGTGACTACACCAGCCTCTATTTAATACCATAACCATTTGCACTTATTCTTATAGAAATTTGGCCTGATAAACACACTTGCTGTGCATAGTATTACTGCTCACAGGTGCACTGCTGGCTCTTGGGGCATCCCATTCTCTGACTACCCAAGCCTCTATTTAATACCATAGCCATTTGCACTTATTCTAATAGAAATTTGCCCTGATAAAGACACTTTTGCTGTGCATAGTAGTACTGCTGCCAGGTGCACTCCTGTTGGGGCATCCCATTCTGTAACATACCATTAGCCTCTGCCTTTACTGTAAGCTGTACAGTTATTTAAAGAAATTTGGCCTGTATGAGCCTGCTTACACACTGCTGCTGTGTGCATATATACTGATCTCAAGTCAGCTTTGGGGCATCCCATTCTGTAACATACCATTAGCCTCTGCATTTACTGTAAGCTGCACAGTTATTTAAAGTAATTTGGGCTGTATGAGCCTGCTTAGACACTGTTGCTGAGTGCATATATACTGATCTCAAGTCAGCTTTGGGGCATCCCATTCTGTAACATACCATTAGCCTCTGCATTTACTGTAAGCTGCACAGTTATTTAAAGAAATGTGGCCTGTATGAGCCTGCTAACACTGCTGCTGTGTGCATATATACTGATCTCAAGTCAGCTTTGGGGCATCCCATTCTGTAACATACCATTAGCCTCTGCATTTACTGTAAGCTGCACAGTTATTTAAAGTAATTTGGGCTGTATGAGCCTGCTTAGACACTGTTGCTGTGTGCATATATACTGATCTCAAGTCAGCTTTGGGGCATCACATTCTGTAACATACCATTAGCCTCTGTATTTACTCTAAGCTGCACAGTTATTTAAAGAAATTTGGCCTGTATGAGCCTGCTTACACACTGCTGCTGTGTGCATATATACTGATCTCAAGTCAGCTTTGGGGCATCCCATTCTGTAACATACCATTAGCCTCTGCATTTACTGTAAGCTGCACAGTTATTTAAAGTAATTTGGGCTGTATGAGCCTGCTTAGACACTGTTGCTGTGTGCATATATACTGATCTCAAGTCAGCTTTGGGGCATCACATTCTGTAACATACCATTAGCCTCTGTATTTACTCTAAGCTGCACAGTTATTTAAAGAAATTTGGCCTGTATGAGCCTGCTTACACACTGCTGCTGTGTGCATATATACTGATCTCAAGTCTGCTTGGGGCATCCCATTCTGTAACATCCCATTAGCCTCTGTATTTACTCTAAGCTGCAAACTTATTTAAAGAAATTTGGCCTGTATGAGCCTGCTTACACACTGCTGCTGTGTGCATATATACTGATCTCAAGTCAGCTTTGGGGCATCCCATTCTGTAACATACCATTAGCCTCTGCATTTACTGTAAGCTGCACAGTTATTTAAAGTAATTTGGGCTATATGAGCCTGCTTAGACACTGTTGCTGTGTGCATATATACTGATCTCAAGTCAGCTTTGGGGCATCCCATTCTGTAACATACCATTAGCCTCTGCATTTACTGTAAGCTGCACAGTTATTTAAAGTAATTTGGGCTATATGAGCCTGCTTAGACACTGTTGCTGTGTGCATATATACTGATCTCAGGTCTGCTGTGGGGGCATCCCATTCTGTAACATAACATAACATAACCTACCTCTCTTATTTACACTAAGCAGCTCTCTTATTTAAACTAAGCAGGCCTCTTATTTACACTAAGCATCTCTCTTATTTAAACTAAGCAGGCCTCTTGGAGGCTGATTGTCCACTTTTGGGTGTGCATTTATATTCGGTTTCATATACAGTGGGGTATCCCAATTTGTAAGATAACCTACCCCATGTAAACTAAATAGGCCTGTTGCAGCCTGAGTTTCTCTGCTTGCGTATGGCCTGCATTACAATCTGTCTCTTTCAATGACACTGCTGCCTGGGGTATCCCAATTTGTAAGATAACCTACCCCAACCATGTAAACTAAAGGTTACGTCCTTCCAGAAGGAAAACTTATGCCGAACACTATTTTTGTTAGGGGCATTGACCTTTGGATTGATCGGCATGAAATTAAGGTTTTTTTTTCAAAGTATGGCGCTGTAAAGAAGGTCAAAATTATTTCTCATACTTGGATTATTGTTACTTTTTGTTCAGCTTGAAATATACCAGGCCACACGGGCATCCCAAGGCACATGCTGATTAACCCTATATGTTAAGCACAAGCATTTCTCATACTTGGATTATTGTTACTTTTTGTTCAGCTTGAAATATACCAGGCCACACGGGCATCCCAAGGCACATGCTATTTTAACCCTATCTGTTATACAACATAAGCGTTGATCAGCATCAGCTGCTTTATTAAGCTACTTCAGTTTGCACTTGTTTTTGACTGCTTTTAATAAACCAGGCCACAGGGCACCCCAAAGCTGCACCTTGCACCCTATCTGGTATACAACATAAGCGTTGATCAGCATCAGCTTCATTAAGCTACTTCAGTTTGCACTTCCTTTTTGACTGCTTTCATTTAACCAGGCCGCAGGGCACCCCAAAGCTGCACCTTGCACCCTACCTGTTTATACTAAATAAGCATCTACAGCCTCAGCTTTATTAAGTTATTGCATTTTGAATTGGTTTTGGTCTGCTTTAAATACACCAGGCCGCAGGGCATCCCAAACCTGCATGTTGCACCGCATCTGTTATACTAAATAAGCATTGATCAGCATCAGCTTTATTAAGCTATTGCACTTTGCATTGGTTTTTGTACTGCTGCCAAAACACTAGCCCATATGGGCATCCCAAACCAGCACATGTCACCCTATCTGTTATACTAAATAAGCTTCTACAGGCCCTTTTTTTATTTATTTATTTTTATTTATATAGAGCTGTAATAGCTTATATTGTGAGGTAAATTTGCCATTTTGCAGCATAATATAGAGCAGCCCCTGTGTAAATCTGAGGGGCAATAGCTTATATTGTGAGGTAAATTTGCCATTTTGCTTCGTTATATAGAGCAGGCCCTGTGTAAATCTGAGGGGCAATAGCTTATATTGTGAGGTAAATTTGCCATTTTGCAGCATAATATAGAGCAGCCCCTGTGTAAATCTGAGGGGCAATAGTTTATATTATGAGGTAAATTCATGGTTTTGCACCATTATATGGAGCAGGCCCTGTGTAAATCTGAGGGGCAATAGCTTATATTGTGAGGTAAATTTGCCATTTTGCAGCATAATATAGAGCAGCCCCTGTGTAAATCTGAGGGGCAATAGCTTATATAGTGAGGTAAATTTGCCATTTTGCTTCGTTATATAGAGCAGGCCCTGTGTAAATCTGAGGGGCAATAGCTTATATTGTGAGGTAAATTTGCCATTTTGCAGCATAATATAGAGCAGCCCCTGTGTAAATCTGAGGGGCAATAGTTTATATTATGAGGTAAATTCATGGTTTTGCACCATTATAGGGAGCAGGCCCTGTGTACATCTGAGGGGCAATAGCTTATATTGTGAGGTAAATTTGCCATTTTGCTTCATTATATAGAGCAGCCCAGTTGCCATCTAAATCAACTACTGTCCGGCCAGTACAGCTTTTCCAGGGCAAACTCTGCTAGTTGCGGACACAAGTCAAGTTTGGCTTCCCAGCAAATCCAGTGGATCCTGAAGGTGTGTTGGCATGGTCATGTCAAGGTATGACATGACCTGCTGTTTGAGGTCCAGCTCCAGGTCTTCCTGCTGCTCATGAGTAGACTCACTATGCGGGTGTAGAAAGCTACTCACTAGCGACTGAAGACTGAGGCTGCTGCTGATGGAGCTGCTGCTGCTGCTGCTCCTTCCACCCCCCCAGCAGCCATGGCAGTGGAAGGTGATCGCAGAGGTCCCCCCGAGTCAGACCTGCGGGAGTATGGGCCATGGCACAGATAGACATCGCCCAACTGACTACGTGGGATGTCTCTGTAGTAGGTCAGTTTTTCCTCCCTCTCAGTGGGCGTAAAAAATGCCCCCATTTTGTGCCAGAAGTGACTCGGAGGGACTACCTGTCTCCATCTCCACTGTAAACTGCCACGGTGTGTCTGGGTCCTCTGTCTCGCCTTCCTCACAACCCTCTAGCTCCTGTGGCTGCTCCTGCTACTCCTCTCCTGTCAGATGACTAGATAAAATGGTCATTTTGTGAAACCTAAACTGTGGTTTGCTGTGCCCCACCCCTCCTCCTCCTCCACTTCAGCCCCCACAGGCTTCATGTGGCTGTGAAATGTATGTGCCATGTCTCCAGTGCCCTGACCAGCCATGCTTTCCAACATGTGTTGTAGTACATGAAGCAGTGGAATCTCATTGTTCATCTCATAGTCCTGGCAACTGACTAATAAAGTAGCTTCCTCAAAGGGCCTGAGCAAACGGTCGGTGTCACGTATGAGCTGCCAATGGTTTACATTGAATTTACACAGGGGTGTCCCCCTATCCGTTTGGATCATCCAGAAATCCGTGATGGCTTTTCTCTGTTCCTATAGTGCAGTGGTCCTCAACCCTGTCCTCAAGGCCCACCAACATGTCATGTTTTTTGGATCTCCAAATAGCCAGCTCTATTGCTCTGCAGCTGCACTAATTACTCCACCTGTGCATCTTTGTGGAGATCTGCAAAACCTGGCCTGTTGGTGGGCCTTGAGGACAGGGTTGGGGACCACTGCTATAGTGGATCCTGCATATGGAGGGTGAAATTCCAACGGGTGGAAACATCGCAAATCAGACTATGTTGGGGTACACCGTTGTGACGCTGAGGCTCAATAAGGTTGTGCTTGGTGGTGTAGGAGTGCCAGAAGTGCATGCTAACTTTCTTTCCTGTTGTTCGGATGTCTTTCAGATGGGGGCAAGACTTCAGAACTAGACTGAACACGTGTGCCATGTCAGGACGCATGACTCTGGCTTCCTTGTCGCGGCGCAAACAAGATGTTCTTCCAAGTGTCAGTCACCATGGGTCCAAATTTGCAGTTTTCGTGGATTAAGCAATGCTTTCATGGATTGAGTTCTCATTTTTAGTAGTTCCTCCCATGTGTGACTCTGTTGGTCAAGGAAAACCATGTGAAGAACAGCGTGAAACCACAATCACCAAGGGGGCCTAAAAGGATATATATTGTCCACCATGAGTCCTTAGTTACAGCTCCAGACGTAGACAACACTGTGCACTTTGGTACACACTGACAGGCTAAAGGACTGGCCCACCTTCTGTTCAACAACCATGCCATGGGACTCTCCACCTCGGCTCGGCACAAGCCATCAGTTCTCTGAAAGGTCCACCACTGGGTAATGCAGCAGGCTGGACTTATGGTGACGCTGTCTGAGAGGAGAAATCCCTCAGACATCAAGATTAAAAATTCCAAGAATTTTTGAGGGCTAATTATTCAGAGGCAAATGATAGCTAGTTGTTTCTGATTTAATTACAAGGTGGAAACACACCCTCAAACAAAACTTCACTTTGGCAATACTATTGCATTTGTCTATTCATAATTTTATGTATATATACTAACTAACCTACTTTTTCTCCACAGGATTGTGGATGCAACATGAAAAACTGACACATCGCTGAGTAGCTGATTTTTCCTATCAACAGTCCCCAATAATTCACTGCTGCTGCTGCCGCCACCACCGCAGACTCCAGGGACCCTCTTCCACTACCTCGGCTTGCAACACCTCCTCCCATGACACTCTCCTCATCACTAATTGCCGGCTAGTGGAAGAAGAGGCGAGTGTCTCCTCCACTTCTTGGCTGGGCAGTAGCTGCTGAATTTTATGATTATCAGATCTTCATCAATGGATAGTGGAGCTGAACCCAAAGCATAACAGACAGACAACAGACAGTTGACTGGGGGTGTCAGATGCCACTTGTGATGCAGTGGACTGCTTTTGCAGCACTTCCAGACAAAGTTGCTTCATTGGCTGACACAATGACTGGTAAAGCTGTGGAACATATGGTTTAATAGCAAAAATAACCATTTGTTTTTATATGAAAAAGACCCTGGTTTATACATACTTTTTTTTTTTCAGAGACTGCCCTGCGTGGAAATGAATGGCGCATGGATCAGCCAAGCTTTCCTCCCAACAATGCCTGATGTATTCCAGTAGATAGATGACGGGGTCAGACCAACACTAAAGAAAGATAGATCGTGCAAAACAGATTTAAGGCGCTGCTCTCCAGTTACAGACATTCCTCCGCATCGGACCACAAGTAAGTATTGCTAAAAAATCCTTTACGTTACTCTTACTTTTTATTAATATTCTTCGGATAAGACGGATCAGACATGATTCCAGATTAAAAATTCCAAGAATTTTTGAGGGCTAATTAGTCAGAGGCAATGATACCTTGTTGTTTCTAATTTAATTAAAAGGTGGAAACACACCCTCAAACAAAACTTCACTTTGGCAATACTTTTGCATTTTTTTATTCATAATTTTATGTAGATATTCCTAACTAAGCTACTTTTTCTCCACATGACTCTCCACAGGGTGTGATTCATCCAATTTTTGGGCTCCTGAAGCCAACCCCAGTGTCTCTTTAAAGTAATGTTTGGGCTCCTGCTGCTGCTGCTGCCAACTCCAGGGTGTGAATCATCCAATTTTTGGGCTCCTGAAGCCAACTCCAGTGTATCTTTAAAGTAATATTTGGGCTCCTGCTGCTGCTGCTGCCAACTCCAGGGTGCGATTCATCCAATTTTTGGGCTCCTGAAGCCAACCCCAGTGTCTCTTTAAAGTAATGTTTGGGCTCCTGCTGCTGCTGCTGCCAACTCCAGGGTGTGATTCATCCAATTTTTGGGCTCCTGAAGCCAACCCCAGTGTCTCTTTAAAGTAATGTTTGGGCTCCTGCTGCTGCTGCTGCTGCCAACTCCAGGGTGTGATTAATCCAATTTTTGGGCTCCTGATGCCAACTCCAGTGTCTCTTTAAAGTAATATTTGGGCTCCTGCTGCTGCTGCTGCTGCTGCTGCCAACTCCAGGGTGTGAATCATCCAATTTTTGGGCTCCTGAAGCCAACTCCAGTGTCTCTTTAAAGTAATATTTGGGCTCCTGCTGCTGCTGCCAACTCCAGGGTGTGAATCATCCAATTTTTGGGCTCCTGAAGCCAACTCCAGTGTCTCTTTAAAGTAATATTTGGGCTCCTGCTGCTGCTGCTGCCAACTCCAGGGTGTGAATCATCCAATTTTTGGGCTCCTGAAGCCAACCCCAGTGTCTCTTTAAAGTAATGTTTGGGCTCCTGCTGCTGCTGCCAACTCCAGGGTGTGATTCATCCAATTTTTGGGCTCCTGAAGCCAACCCCAGTGTCTCTTTAAAGTAATGTTTGGGCTCCTGCTGCTGCTGCCAACTCCAGGGTGTGATTCATCCAATTTTTGGGCTCCTGAAGCCAACCCCAGTGTCTCTTTAAAGTAATATTTGGGCTCCTGCTGCTGCCAACTCCAGGGTGTGATTCATCCAATTTTTGGGCTCCTGAAGCCCACTCCAGTGTCTCTTTAAAGTAATATTTGGGCTCCTGCTGCTGCTGCTGCTGCCAACTCCAGGGTGTGATTCATCCAATTTTTGGGCTCCTGAAGCCAACTCCAGTGTCTCTTTAAAGTAATACTTGGGCTCCTGCTGCTGCTGCTGCCAACTCCAGGGTGTGAATCATCCAATTTTTGGGCTCCTGAAGCCAACCCCAGTGTCTCTTTAAAGTAATATTTGGGCTCCTGCTGCTGCTGCTTGCAACTCCAGGGTGTGATTCATCCAATTTGTGGGATCCTGAAGCCAACCCCAGTGTCTCTTTAAAGTAATGTTTGGGCTCCTGCTGCTGCTGCCAACTCCAGGGTGTGATTCATCCAATTTTTGGGCTCCTGAAGCCAACCCCAGTGTCTCTTTAAAGTAATGTTTGGGCTCCTGCTGCTGCTGCTGCTGCCAACTCCAGGGTGTGATTCATCCAATCTTTGGGCTCCTGCTGCCAAATCCAGTGTCTCTTTAAAGTAATATTTGGGCTCCTGCTGCTGCTGCTTGCAACTGCAGGGTGTGATTCATCCAATCTTTGGGCTCCTGCAGCCAACTCCACTGTCTCTTTCAAGCTATGTTTGGGCCCCTGCTGCTGCTGCTGCTGCTTGAAACTCCAGGGTGTGTCAGTCAATTTTTGGGCTCCTGCTGCTGCCAACTCCAGTGTCTCTTTCAGCCATTGTTTGGGCTCCTGCTGCTGCTTGCAACTCCAGGGTGTGATTCATCCAATTTTTGGGCTCCTGCTGCTGCCAACTCCAGTGTCTCTTTAAAGCAATGTTTGGGCTCCTGCCCCTCATAGTGATGCCACTTCAACTCTCTGCACAATTCGCTCTGCGATTCTATTAGCGATGCCTCTAATCTGCATGTGATATTTATTCAAAGTATTATTTAACTAACCCAGCACGCATCCTGTGCGTGTTACAGCAAGGCAGAATGGTTTACAACCCTATTGAGGCTCTAGGAGGCTCAGAAATAGCCGTTTTTAATAGCGATTCGTCGCGAATAAATTTGGGTCGAAACGATTTTTGTCGGAAAATTCGGCGAATCAGTCGAATCGAATTTTTCAAAAGTTCGCTCATCTCTATGGAGGAGTGGAGGGCGCTGTCTCTGTCCTTCCCGCTGCTGTTGCTGCCAGAAAAGACAGCGATAGCAGCGGTGGGGACGGGGACAGAGCTCGCAGCTCCTCTGTCTTTTTCTGGCCTCCCACAGTGTGGCAGGCAATGCGGGAGTGCCGGTAATGGGTGAGTTTACCCGATAAGGCGCACAGACATTTTCCCACCACTTTTGGGGAAAAATAAGTGCGTCTTATGTGGCGGGAAATACGGTAAGCATTCTAAAATTTTTCAAAATGTGGAGCCCATCTGGTTCTCTGCCACATCCTCTGCTGCAAAGAAAAAAAAGGGCATGTCAACATCTGCATTCTCCATATAGGCAGTGTGGCATGTTCCTCCATTCCCCATATAAGCAGTGTGGCATTCCCCCCTCCCATTCCCCATATAAGCAGTGTGGCATTCCCCCCACCCATTCCCTATATAGGCAGTGTGGCATTTCACCCCTCCCATTCCTCATATAGGCAGTGTGGCATTCCCCCTCCCATTCCCCATATAGGCAGTGTGGCATTCCCTCCCTCCCATTCCCCATAGAGGCAGTGTGGCATTTTCCCCTCCCATTCCCCATATGGGCAGTGTGGCATTCCCCCCTCCTATTCCCCATATAGGCAGTGTGGCATTCACCCCATCCCATTCCCCATATAGGCAGTGTGCCCCCCTATTCCCATAGGCAGTGTGGCATTCCCCCTCCCCCATTATCATAGGCAGTGTGGCATCCCCCTAGAAGTAAAAAGGAAAAAAAATATTGAAACTCACCTCTCCGCTGACACCCCTCCGCTGAGCGTCTGGCTCCGTGAATCGGGTGGGCGTGGCCTGCACTGCTGCCTCTTCCTGGGCACGGGCAAACACCCAGGTCAGGGCAGACCAAATCAATAAGCTCCATAAGATAACCAATAGAAAAATCCTGTGACAATCAGGCAGACTAGCATATAAGCCTCGATTCATAGACACATTCGTCTGGACTTCCGTAGCTGTCTGTGTATGTTTTTGTGTGTGTTTGTCATTTTTTTAGGTTTTTTGCTTTCGTTCGAGCTCATGCGTATATGCGCTTTCGATGAACGAAAGTAAATCAGATCATTTGCATTAGTTCTGATCATTTTCCCATCTAAATCTGATATTTTGTGTTTGTTCAGATAACTTAAGTTATTGGTATAGGCTTGCATCTCATTCAGAGAGCTGATTGCCGAGGGACCACCACCCTATAAAACCGTTTCATTTGCGATCCTCTTACGGGACCATTTTGACCTCGGATACCTTGCAATCACCATGTTTTGTGCCTTTGTGGAGGAACATCACCAACTCCAGCCAATGGCATTGCATGTATCAGCAGGGCCGAGGCCAGATTGCACCAGCGACGCATACATATCGATGGCATGCATGACGTTGAGCTGTTCGAGCTGACCAGACTTAATTGCGCTTCTCTCCATAAGTTGTATAGTGAGCTGCGGCCACGGTTAGCCCGCACCACAAGGAAGGGGCAAGCAATTTCAGGTATGACCAAGATGCTTGGCTGCCTGCAATTTTTGGCGAACGGCTCGTTCCAGAGGCTGGGTGCCCTCTCCGTTGGCATCTCCCAGCCTACGCTGAGCCACGCGCTATCCAAGTTATTGGAAGGCATGGCTACCATTAGTCAGAAATATATTTATTTTCCAGACGACATGGTAGCCTGGAACGCGCTTAAGCTGGCATTTTATAATATCGCCGACATGCCCAACATCATGGGTGCCATTGATTGCACCCACGTTGCATTGGTCCCTTCGGCAGCCGACGAGTACATCTATAGGCAAGTTCAATCAGTCATTTTTTTATATAGTTTACATAAATTATATTTTAACTATCTATTAATCCCTCCTTGTAAATTGTCCCTGTGAAATAACTTACACTGTATATCTATTAATTCCTCCTTGTAAATTGTCCCTGTGAAATAGCTTACACTGTATATCTATTAATCCCTCCTTGTAAATTGTCCCTGTGATACATTTGGCCGTCTTTAGCTTCATCAATGTTTTTCATGTCGGCCAAAGCCAAACATTTTCATGTGGACCTTAATTAGTCATTTTAAAGTTAATCTTCAGTTAATCCAACATACATATCCTTTTTTGGGCTAAAAAATACGTACTGTATTTTTCGCCCTATAAGACGCACTTATTTTTCACCCCAAAGTGGGGGGAAAATGTCCGTGCGCCTTATCGGGCGAATGTAAAAAAAAAAAACTCACCTGTTCCCGGCGCTCCCGCGTTGCCTGTCACACTGCGGGAGCCCAGAGGAGCGGCGGGGGCTATGTCCCGGCCCCGCCGCTGCGATCGCTGTCTTTTACCGGCAGCGATGACAGCGGCGGGCCAGAGACAGCGCCCCCGCCGCTCCTCCATCTGCTGCCTCTTCTGCCTGGGGCACATGCGAGCACCCAGGTCAGGGCAGTGGGTGGGCGCGGCCTGCACCAAGTCGCCCACAGAGGGGGATGCCACACAGCCTATACAAATGGGGGGGAGGGGATGCCACACAGCCTATGGGGGGAGAGGGGGATGCCACACAGCCTATACTAATGGGGGGTAGGGGGGATGCCACACAGCCTATGGGGGGAGAGGGGGATGCCACACAGCCTATGGGGGGAGAGGGGGATGCCACACAGCCTATACTAATGGGGGGAGGGGGGATGCCACACATCCTATGGGGGGAGAGGGGGATGCAACACAGCCTATACTAATGGGGGGTAGGGGGGATGCCACACAGCCTATGGGGGGAGAGGGGGATGCCACACAGCCTATGGGGGAGAGGGGGATGCCACACAGCCTATGGGGGGAGAGGGGGATGCCACACAGCCTATACTAATGGGGGGGAGGGGGGATGCCACACAGCCTATGGGGGGAGAGGGGGATGCCACACAGCCTATACTAATGGGGGGATGGGGATGCCACACAGCCAATGGGAATGGGGGCCTATATGGAGAATAGGAGGGGGGAATTCCACACTGCTTATGATAATGGGGTGCACACTGCCTATATGGGAATGGGAGGTGGGAGAATGCCCCACTGCCTATATCCCTTTCAGTGCCAACAGTGCCAAGCACGTAGTTTCTACGTGCTTGCTTCTACTCCACTTAAGTGCCAAGCACGTAGAATCTACGTGCTTGACTTTCCCCCCTGCTAGTAAAAAAAATACAAATCACAAATACTCACCTGACCCCTCGTTGGATCCGGCTGGGTCTCCTCTTTAATTTGGTGCCATCCGATCCCCCGTGGGGGGTCGGATGGCTCCAGGAGAGCCCCCGGAATAGGCCCCCCCCGTTTTGGCAGCAGCAGCTGCTAACTGTAAAAAAAAAAAAAATGACATTTACTTACCTGCAGTCGCGCTGCCTCCCTCCGGGTCTCCTCTTCACTGGGGGGGCCTCCGATTGCCCCCCCCCAGCCTCTTCAGCTTCAGGGGAGAGCCTGAAAGGGCTCTCCCCCTCCTCTCCCGACGGGCGCCGCCATCTTGTTGTTAAGCCCCGCCCCTTTGGGGGGCTTATGACGTCACTCCTGGGCCTCTTGCTGCCTCTCCTCGGCTCAGCTGTCAGATGCCCTGGTGATCACTGGGCAGAGCAGTGGAGGGGCAGGGGATGCTCTGATCCCCTGCCCCCCCCTCCTCTGGCCAGCGATCACCAAGGCATTTGACAGCTGATCGACACAGGAGCTGACAATCGGGTGAGGTAAGTAAAGTAAAAAAAAACTTTTTTTTTTTTTTTAATAAATGACATTTTTGTGTGTGTGTGTGTTTTTTTTTTTATGTTAACCCTTTGTGAACTGGTAAGGGGTCCATGAGACCCCTTATACCAGTTCACAAGGCTGGGGTTTGGCAAGCCACCTGCAACTAGCGGGTGGCTTGCCATTAACCCCCGCACCCCCAATTACCTGCCTCCCCAAAGCCCAGGGGGGGGCAGAAGAGCCCGGACCCACACAGGGTATGTGGGCTCGTAGGCTGCAGGGTGGGGGGCCACAAAAGCTGGCCCCCCCACTCTGTGCCTACAAGCCCCCATAGCTGGTCCCAGGCTGGTTATGACGGGTAAGGGGGACCCTACGTCATTTTTTTTTTAATTTTAAGGGTTAGGGTTAGGGTTAGGGTTAGCCTAAACCTAACCCTAACCCTTAAAATAAAAAAAAAAATGGGTTCCCCCCCCGGAGGGGGGACCTTACGTCATTTTTATTTAATTTTTAAGGGTTAGGGTTAGCTTAACCCTAACCCTTAAAATTAAAAAAAAAATGGGTTCCCCTCTACGTAATTGTTTTTATTTTTAAGGGTTAGGGTTAGCCTAACCCTAACCCTTAAAATTCAAAATAAAATTAAAAAATTTTTTTTTAAGGGTGAGGGTTAGGGTTAGGCTAACCCTAACCCTTAAAAAAAAAAAAAAAATGACATGGGGGGTCCCCATTTTTTGGGGGGAATTTTTATTTTTGTATTTTTTTTATTTTTAAGGGTTAGGGTTAGCCTAACCCTAACCCTTAAAATTCAAAATAAAATAAAAAAAAATGTTTAAGGGTGAGGGTTAGGGTTAGGCTAACCCTAACCCTTAAAAAAAAAATGACATGGGGGGGTCCCCATTTTTTGGGGGGAATTTTTATTTTTGTATATTTTTTTATTTTTAAGGGTTAGGGTTAGCCTAACCCTAACCCTTAAAATTCCCCCAAAAAAGGGGGGACCCTATGTAATTTTTTGCGGGATTTTTGAGGGTTAGGGTTAGCCTAACCCTAAACCCTTAAAATTACCCCCAAAAATGCCCCCCCCCCCCCCCCGGAAGGGGGGACCCTATGTCATTTTTTTTTAATTAACCCCTTATGTTTATAGTGTGGATAGTAGTTGTATTTTATTTGTAATGTAATAATGTAATAAATAAATGTAAGTGCTCTTTTCAGTTTGGGGGGTCTCCAGGGCAAAAATGGGGGGGCTACCGATACATATGTGGTACCGTTGTAATCGGGAGAAATGGGGCTATCACATGCAATATGGTTTTCATTAAAAAAAAAAAAAGTTTTATTTAAAATAAAGGAGACAAGTGTTTAAAAATATATATATATTTTTTTGTTTTGTTTTTTTAAGCAGAAATATTCAAAAAACAGTAGAAAAATTGCAAACAAGACATTTCATGTTAAAGCCTAAACTCTGCTGCAAAAAATGTATATGTAATGTATAAAATTTTTCTGGAAATTCCAGCAAAAATCACGGGTAATCATGCCGCAAAATGGGGAAAAATGACCTGTCAACAGAGGGTGACAAAACTTCAAGTAGGCTGACAATTAAAAGGGTTAATAGTACCTATGCATGTTGGGTATTGTTCTGCTCGGGGGACCTTGCGCTTTCAGATTTAGCTTGTTTTTTCTTGTTTGCATATTGATATTTTAGGAAAACATGGTTTTTATTTTGCTTTTTTATAATTGTTTTTAGGGAAACCCTGTGCAACCTAAGAATTCTTCAATGGATTACTTCCAGAAAGATGAGCCCACTACAACAAGCTCAGTACTCTTAGAAAGCTTAACGCTTAACATGTGTACTTTCAGGGAATATATAGTTTGTGGGGATATTCTTAATTTAAAGGGTTGTTTTGGTTGAAAAATCGCAAGGTGCGCACTTTGTCTGCAGAGCTGAAATTTTTAAGTAAAATTACCGTTATGCGCACGCTTTACTTTGGGGTGTTTGGCAACTCTTCCCTTGACAGTACCTATGCATGTTGGGTATTGTTCTGCTCAGGGGATGTTGCTTTTTCAGATTTTATATGTTTTTTTCTGTTTGCATATAGTGGCTTTGATTCTTCTTTTTTATTCTTTTTTAGGGAAACTCTGTGCAACCAAAGAATTGATTGAGGGATTACTTCCAGAAAATTGCGCCCATGTCAACAAACCTGGTACGCCTAGAAAGCCTGAGGTGTATACTTCCAGGGAATTTATAGTTTTTGGGGGGTATTTCAAATTTAAAGGGTTCTTTTTCTGGAAAGACTGCAAGGTGCGCTTAGCGCGGTGCATAGTTGTATTTTATCTGAAAATCTCCTAAAGCGCTGTTTCAGTTTAGGGGAGTCTCCTGGGCAGGAAAGGGTGTCTACCTATACATATGTGGTAACGCTGTGACCGGGATTAATTGGGGTTTCACATGCAATAAGATTTTATTGACAAACTTACATTTTTTATTACAAAAAAACACTACAAATTGCAAAAAATAGATTTTTTTTTATTTTTTTGCACATATTTCACCCAAAAGTATTGAGAATACACCTAAAAAATTACAAACAAGACATTTCATGTTAAAGCCCAGACTCTGCTGAAAAAAACAATATATCATTTTCCTGGGAAATCCCTGGAAATCCCTTCAAAAATCACATTTGAACATGGGGAGCGTAAAATAGTGCAAAATGGTCTGGCACCAAGGGTGACAAAAACTCCAGGTAGGCTGGCAGCGAAAGGGATATAGGGAATGGTTAAATATTTGGACGGGCACCACTATTTTAAGACTAATGAAAAAATAAATAGAAAGAGGTGCTCCGATGGTCCCCACTTTTAAACTAGACATGCACAATAATAACCCTTATTGTGGACCATAAACAGGCACAACAACCTTCAAATGATCAAAAAGGTTACTTTATTTTAATATATTACAAGCCAAACCAAAAAATCTAAAAACATATAGACACCGACTCATTTAAAACCAATTGTCTACCCTGAACTATGAATAACATCAATATTATACAATAAAGGGTTAAATACCACAGGCGGTGTCTCTTGTCTCTACCTCTTAATAATACAATACACATGGAGGTATACAATCCTATAATAATCTTTTTGATTATTTGAAGGTTGTTGTGCCCGTTTATGGTCCACAATAAGGGTTATTATTGTGCATGTCTAGTTTAAAAGGTGGGACCATCGGAGCACCTCTTTTTATTTATTTTTTCATTAGTCTTATTAGAATAGTGGTGCCCGCCCAAATATTTAAACGTTCTTTCCTGCTTGTATAGGCTTATGAGTTCTCCCTTTTTGGGTTTTCTTATATAGCCTAATTTTGGCGGTGGAGGCACACTAACTTTACTATCTATACTTCCCTAACAAGATGCTTTTCAATATTGAGACTCTTGAACATCAATGGTCAAATAAGATCCATGATATTTTTGGTAATATGGAGACCATGTAGGGGCATATGATGCCGGATGGGTTTAAGAGTATAACCCGTAAACTGAAAAATGCTTACCTTACACACACAAGATTATGGTGGAACGTGCAAACTTTAGAAATGTACAAGGAGCTGGGCTTATGCCCCAGGGGACAGAGAGTTCAGATTTTCCCCACCTGGGAACCCACAGAGGTTTTTAAAAATATGTGGGACTCTCCAAATACTCTGCCATTTAAATAGAGATGTTGATCCAACATGATAAAGAGTTGTTAACAACTGTCAAATCAAGGATAAGGGAATTTGAGGAATCTTTATCTCAGTATGACCAGAAACGGATGGTCATTCTCTTTATGAAAAATGTGGAGCTAGAGGTGTCTCAGCAGGAACAGAAAATCATAGAGGGGAAAAAGAAAAAGTTTATGCGGGATAAACAAGATCCTGAATATAAGAGGTTGTATAAATGGCAGCATAAAGGAAACCAGAGATATGCCCCAGGAGCACCCATAAGTCGGGGATGCCCCTCTCGAGAACGAACATCTAAATCGAGAGGGAGTCCGTCGCAATCCCGTAGCTCCTCTTTTTTATCAGGGAGCGAGACGGGAGACGAACCTGACGAGGGGGTAAATCGAAAAGACAAACACAATTTAATCCCCAGACTGAGAGATCGCAGGAGATGGGGCTATGGCAGTCAGATGCGTCAGTCCTACAGATAGATCATAGAGATCCCCCACCCACTCCGCCACTGCATACCTCTAACATTGACTATGCCTGCATTTCTTTGCCTGAACCTACAAAGAGCCAGGATCAGACCTTACAGGTGATTAACTTATCTGAAGTCCCACTGACAGATATTGAAAGGTTAGTACTGCAAAAAGGATTATCCTTTTCCCCCACATGTAATTTAAATAAATTTGAGGTAACCAAGGATATTTTCCTTTTTTGTAGGTGGTTATTACTTAAGAAGCATTTTGCTATGGTGCAGCGACGGAGGGATGGGGTTGATTGGGATCCCCAAGACTTGGCTATGTTGGATACCCTTATGGAACTGGAACAAGACAAAGATATTAAAGAAAAAAGACTCTACCATAAGCCATCCACTTTCATACCACCCTTTAATAGCAGTTCAGCTATATCTACGTTTTACCAAATAAAGAAAGTGAAAGTATTTGGAACCTTCCAACCAGGGGCGGCAAAAAGAACATGTCTAGAGAGGAATTGGATGCCAGAGCTTGAATAACGTAAGGATATAGTGATCAAAGAGGCCGACGGGGGGGCAACATTGTGGTCCTCCCTGTCGGCCTCTACACAGAAGAGGTGTATAGACAGCTGAATAACACTAGGTATTATGAAAAATTGATGAACAATCCAACTATTGCCTATAAACGGGAGATCGACTGTCTGATTGATTCAGCATTGTCAGATAAAGTCATCACTAGAAATGAGGCTGACTTTTTGAAGGTTAGCCATCCAGTAATTCCCACCTTTTATACCTTACCAAAGGTTCACAAGAATCTGGAGAAGCCCCCCGGAAGGCCCATTGTTTCGGGCATTGGCTCCCTCCACGCTGAAAAGTGTTGAATTTGGATTGATGATGCCCTGCAGCCACACGTAGTGAGTTTAACATCTTATATTAGAGACTCGTTAGATTTTCTATTAAAGTTAGAGTCAGTGCAAGTGCCTTCTGATTGTCTATTAGTCACGTGCGATGTGGAATCTTTATATTCCAATATTTCACATGAGAATGCTGTTGGGACTACCAGTTACTTCTTAAGTATGGAGTCTAACAATCACCCAGAGAGAAGTTCTTTCCTGCTGGACAGTCTCAAATTAGTTTTGGGACACAATTATTTTGTGTTTGATGGCAGTTATTACCGCCAACAGATGGGGGTTGCGATGGGGGCTAGATGTGTACCCTCCATTGCGAATCTCTTCTTGGGGTGGTGGGAACGGGAGTGTGTCTTTGGGTTGTCAATGGAACCTTACCATGGCCACATTGTGGCCTGATTTCAGGACATAGACGACGTGCTGCTATTATGGGACGGTCCAGAATTAGTGTGTAGGAGATTTTTTGATGCTTTGAACAACAATACCCACAACATTATTCTAACATATCAAATCTCCACAGATAAGGTAGATTTCTTGGACCTGTCCCTTACACTCCGGAAAGATGGCACCATCGAAAGTACATTATTTAAAAAAAGTACTGCAAGCAACTCACTCCTACATTACGACAGCTTCCACCCCCCACATTTGAAGAAAGGGATCCCAACCGGGCAATTCCTACGAGTAAGGAGAAATTGCACCAATGACCAGGAATACAATAAACAAGCAGCTAGCTTGACTAGACGCTTTGAGGCTATCCCAAGAGGATTATTACACAAGCGAATTTGAGGGCGAAACAAGCCAATCGCGGTAAACTTCTACAAAAAAACGAGAAGGGAGCCCTTCAAAGAGGTGAGATTGGTCACCAGGTACAATCAGCGGACTACTCAAAAGGGTCCTGGGAAAACACTGGGACATCCTAAAAAGTGACCGAGATGTGGCACAATGGATACCAGAAACGCCCGGATTGTGGCTAAGAGAGCCCCTAGCATTAAGGACAAGCTATGTCACAGTCACTTTACACATGAGGAAACAAGATGGCTACCCCCTAAACATCTCAAGGGATCAGTTGCATGCGGATCTTGTACCGTATGCAAACACATGAGCAAAACATGTGAGGGCAAAAACCCCCACACGGAGATCAGCTATAATTTACGGCAATTTATTAACTGCAACACTAAATCCGTGATTTACCTTATAAGATGCTCGTGCCCGAAACTGTATGTGGGCGAGACCAAGAATGCCCTAAAGAATAGAGTTCTGGCCCATTTATCGAATATTCGGTTGGCGAGCCGGGATCAAAGCCAAGGTAAGAACTTGACACCGGTCGCCCGCCATTTCCTGAATTATCATAACTCTAGAATAGACTCATTAGAAGTAATAGGTTTACAGCGGGTCACCTTGGGGCTCCGGGGCAGATAAGGCAAGAATAAACTGCTACTGAAGGAATTAAGGTGGATTTTTCGCCTTGATACTGCGTCCCCTCGAGGTCTCAATGAAGATGTTTCATTTGGCCCTTTTTTGACCCGATGATATATTACAATAATTCCACTGGCTCTCTTCCTTTGTTTAAGAAATTCCTTCTCCTCTGGTTTATCCCTCTTCCCCTGACCTCTCCTGGTGCCTGACTAGAATCCTGCCCACTTAATAGACCAGGCGTCCGTCGCCATTTGTTATATCACTTTCATCACTTGTTATTTTATCCTATTTTTTAGGTCTTCCCACATTGGTTGTTGTGAATGTTAGAATATTTGGTTAGTAATTAAGATGAGGGTTTTCACTTTGATATCTGTATGGATTTTTATGTCACTTCATTAGTCTATTGTTGTCTACTTATTGGTTTCTTTTTTTATTATTGTATAGAGCACGGTGGGTAATTCATAATTAGGAGCATCCTAAAAATTAATTAATATTTGGTTTCTAATTGTCCTTAATTGATTATTATTATTTTTTCCACCTGAAATTAATTGTGAAGTAATCGTGGGACAATATACTGTTTTATTACTCTGCTATAATTTTATTTATAATTGTTTTCCTCTCATATTTCCACATATTCTCGCCAAATACGCACACCCTAAAGCGCACCTACACACAAATCATTGTTTTACAATTTGGCATTGTAAGACTTGCTTTGAAAAATACTTTCTAATTCTAAGTAAGAAGAGGTCTCTTACTCATAAGGTGCAGCTCACCCCCTTAACACTATCCATAGCGCTCTATACCCCACTCTTTTCACTATGAGTTGATTGGCTGGACCGAGGAGTCGTTTGGGTATCCATCAGAATTGCGTGTCTGAGAGTCATCAGGTGCTGCCAAGGGATTGATGGCCCCTCATTTGGGCCATTATATAAATTGTAATTTAGTGTAAATACTGGATTTCTTGTAATTAACTTCGTAAGGGAAATAATGCCCTGTTTATACTGGTAATTAGAGATGAGCGAACTTTTGAAAAGTTCGATTCGGCCGATTCGCCGAATTTCACAAAGAAATTCGGGTTCGGCCGAATCGAACTTTTACGAAGTTCCCCATCAAAAATGCCGGCATGGTGGGAGCGGGCTGGTTCCGCTGTCAGCGGGCCGGCCGGCGGGCCGGTGAAGCCGGCCAGCCCGCTCCCACCATGCCGGCATTTAAAAAACAAAAAAAAAAAAGCATTTTTGCCGGCATGGTGGGAGCGGGCCGGCCGGCTCCGCTGTCAGTGGAACCGGCCGGCCCGCTCCCACCATGCCGGCATTTAAAAAAAAAGCAAACACTTACCGTATTTTTCGCCCTATAAGACGCACTTATTTTTCCCCAAAAGTGGGGGAAAAATGTCAGTGCGCCTTATCGGGCGAATGTAAAAAAAAAAAAAACTAACCCGTCCCCGGCGCTCCCGCGTTGTCTGCCACACTGCGAGAGGCCAGAGGAGCGGCGGGGCTCTGTCTCTGGCCCCGCCTCTGTCATCGCTGCCTGAAAAGACAGCGATCGCAGCGGCGGGGCCGGGACAGAGCCAGCTCGTGAATGGGGTGGGCGTGGCCTGCGTCGAAGCTGCGGCGCAGGCCACGCCCACCCCATTCACGGAGCCGGCCGCTCAGCGCAGCGGTGTCAGCGGACAGGTGAGTTTAACTTTTTTTTTTTTAATATGGCGCCTGCCTATACTAATGGGGGGAGGGGGTGGGAATGGGGGGAGAGGGGCCACACTGCCTATGGGAATGGGGGGAGGGGTATGCCACACAGCCTATGGGAATGGGGGGAGGGGGATGCCACACAGCCTTTGGGAATGGGGGGAGGGGGATGCCACACAGCCTATGGGAATGGGGGGATGGGGATGCCACACAGCCTATAGGAATGGGGGGAGGGGGATGCCACACAGCCTATGGGAATGGGGGGAGGGGGATGCCACACAGCCTTTGGGAATGGGGGGGAGGGGGATGCCACACAGCCTTTGGGAATGGGGGGAGGGGGATGCCACACAGCCTATGGGAATGGGGGGAGGGGGATGCCACACAGCCTATGGGAATGGGGGGAGGGGGATGCCACACAGCCTATGGGAATGGGGGGATGGGGATGCTACACAGCCTTTGGGAATGGGGGGAGGGGTATGCCACACAGCCTATGGGAATGGGGGGAGGGGGATGCCACACAGCCTATGGGAATGGGGGGATGGGGATGCCACACAGCCTTTGGGAATTGGGGGAGGGGTATGCCACGCAGCCTATGGGAATGGGGGGAGGGGGATGCCACACAGCCTATGGGAATGGGGGGATGGGGATGCCACACAGCCTTTGGGAATGGGGGGAGGGGTATGCCACACAGCCTATGGGAATGGGGGGAGGGGGATGCCACACAGCCTATGGGAATGGGGGGAGGGGGATGCCACACAGCCTATGGGAATGGGGGGATGGGGATGCCACACAGCCTTTGGGAATTGGGGGAGGGGTATGCCACACAGCCTATGGAAATGGGGGGAGGGGGATGCCACACAGCCTATGGGAATGGGGGGATGGGGATGCCACACAGCCTTTGGGAATTGGGGGAGGGGTATGCCACACAGCCAAAGGGAATGGGGGGAGGGGGATGCCACACAGCCTATGGGAATGGGGGGATTGGGATGCCACACAGCCTATAGGAATGGGGGGATGGGGATGCCACACAGCCTTTGGGAATGGGGGGAGGGGTATGCCACACAGCCTATGGGAATGGGGGGAGGGGGATGTCACACAGCCTATGGGAATGGGGGGAGGGGGATGTCACACAGCCTATGGGAATGGGGGATGCCACACAGCCTATGGGAATGGGGGGAGGGGGATGCCACACAGCCTATGGGAATGGGGGGAGGGGGATGCCACACAGCCTATGGGGAGAGGGGGATGCCACGCAGCCTATGGGAATGGGGGGAGGGGGATGCCACACAGCCTATGGGAATGGGGATGCCACACAGCCTATGGGAATGGGGGGAGGGGGATGCCACACAGCCTATGGGAATGGGGAGAGGGGGATGCCACACAGCCTATGGGAATGGGGGAGGGGGTGGCCACACAGCCTATAATAATGGGGGAGGGGGATGCCACACAGCCTATGGGAATGTGGGGAGAGGGATGCCACACAGCCTATACTAATGGGGGGAGAGGGGGATGCCACACAGCCAATGGGTATATCGGGAATGGGAGGGGCGATGCCACACTGGATATACGGGGAATGGGATGGGGGCATGCTACACTGTCTATGGAATAGGGGCATCCCACACTGCCTATGGGAATTGGATAGGGGAATGCCACACTGTCTGTAATGGTGCGTTTTTGGTTTAAAATTTTTTTTTCTTATTTTCTTCCCCCAAATCCTAGGTGCGTTTTATGGGCAGGTGCGTCTTATAGGGTGAAAAATACGGTACCTGCAGGTCCGGAGCGTGGAGGCCGGCGCCGCTCTCAGCTGTCATCTGAGGGCGCGTCATGTTTTAGTGTTTGCTTTTTTTTTTAAATGCCGGCATGGTGGGAGCGGGCCGGCCGGTTCCGCTGACAGCGGAGCCGGCCGGCCCGCTCCCACCATGCCGGCAAAAATGCTTTTTTTTTTTTTTTTTTTTTTTTTAAATGCCGGCATGGTGGGAGCGGGCCGGCCGGCTTTACCGGCCCACCGGCCGGCTCCGCTATCAGCGCGGAACCGGCCGGCCCGCTCCCACCATACCGGCAAAAATGCTTTTTTTTTTGTTTTTTAAATGCCGGCATGGTGGGAGCGGGCCGGCCGGCTTTACCGGCCCGCCCGCTCCCACCATGGCGGCATTTTTTTTTTTTAATTTCAGGAAAAATTCGATCGGCACGAACCACAAAATATTCGGGTTCGTGCCGAATCGAATATTTCCTGAAATTCGGAGCGAATTCCGGTTCGTCCGAACCGGTTCGCTCATCTCTACTGGTAATCAATAATTCCTTTTTTTTTTTTTTTTTTTTTATATATTTTTTTTTTGTCCCTCATTTGGGCCATTATATAAATTGTAAGGTAGTGTAAATACTGGATTTCTTCTAATTAACTTCGTAAGGGAAATAATGCCATGTTTATACTGGTAGTGATTACCATGGATTTAAGCAGATGGGAAGTACTTATCTTCATGAAATTTAATTTTAATTTAATATGAGAATTTGAGAATGTATATGTTATCAATTCATACATGTGTTAGCCTTGTTTTTATGTATTAATTGGGACTGTCTACAGCAATGGTGCCGGGGTTACTCTCCTGCCTGTCAGGCGGGCGCTCCTTTACAGTAGCCCAACTGGGGCAGAGATACACTGTCTCCATTGCCGAGGTGCTGGTCTCGCCCCTGGCCGGGTCATCGGGTGAGGGGCGATTCCTGCACTTCCTGGCCACACAGCCTTTCCACCTGTTACTGAGTGGTTTAGAGGGCGTGGAGCTCTAGTGTGCACTCCTATTGGCTGGGGGGGTGCTGGGCCGGGGTTTAAGGAAGGAAGCCAGGGACCCGGAATTTACTCCTTCTAAAGCTTTTGGCAAATGGTGGAGCGCGCGGGGTGAGCGTCCCTGCCAAACCCTGAACTTTACTTCATCCTAAAGGCGGTATCTCTCTTATTGTCTCCCCTTTATGCTGCTATTTATGTGCATGCTGTGCTTAATTGATTAATCTACATCTCTTTGTAGGGATTTATATTCACTGTCTTTACTGTGGTAGCTTGAACATTTAGGTTTGATATTGTTTTTCAGTTGTTGCATCATGTCACCTTTGGATTTTTACATTTTTCATTTATAATTTATTTGTTTCACCTCTAAATTATAGCACTCGCACAAAGATTATTATAGGATTGTATATAAGCATATATCCCCCCTTTTGTTTATCAAGATATATTGGTGTGCACTTTAGATAGAGAATATGGAGGTCACTTTGTGATACCTCCATGTGTATTGTATTATTAAGAGGTAGAGACAAGAGACACCGCCTGTGGTATTTAACCCTTTATTGTATAATATTGATGTTATTTATAGTTCAGGGTAGACAATTGGTTTTAAATGAGTCGGTGTCTATATGTTTTTAGATTTTTTTGGTTTGGCTTGTAATATATTAAAATAAAGTAACCTTTTTGATTATATGAAGGTTGTTGTGCCCATTTATGGTCCACAATAAGGGTTATTATTGTGCATATATAGGGAATGGGAGGGGGATGTCACAATGGGTATACGGGGAATGGGATGGGGGCATGCTACACTGTCTATGGAATGGGGGCATCTCACACGGCCTATGGGAATGGGATAGGGGAATGCCACACTGTCTGTAATGGTGCGTTTTTGGTTTAAAATATTTTTTTTCTTATTTTTCTCCCCCAAATCCTATGTGCGTCTTATGGGCAGGTGCGTCTTATATGGCGAAAAAATACGGTAGGTGCTTACTTAATGTTATTTGTATTGCCCAACATGTTTTTTGGAGGGTGTTAGGAGTTACCTTGCTAATTTTTGTTGTTTTTCTTTTTTCCCAGGAACCGCAAAATGGGCCACTCCCTGAATGTCCAAGTAGTGGTGGCCCCAGACATGCGGTTCCTTAGTGTTCTCGCCGGGTTTCCAGGCTCATCCCATGACGCATACATATTGCGATGATGTGGATTGTACTGTTGGTTTGAGTCTGGAGAATTCTCCGGTGGATGGCTCCTTGGTAAGTTGACGCAAATGACGTCATTCACTTTTCAATGTATGCCTTTGAATATAGTTGATGACCCATGTCTGAGCCTATGGCTGTTTTTACCCCTTGATGACATGTTAAACCGGACCTTAACCATGATCTTTCTCAAAGCACACACCCTTAAAAAATTATTTGCCACCATTTAAAAAGAATATATTTCTACTTTCTAGTAAATTACTTATTATTCTTCCAAACACTCAGCTGCAATTCTGTTCTTGACTTTATGATAGGGTCTGCGCCATCTTTGCTCAGAAGCATGACACTTACTGAGTAGAGGAGAGTGGGATAAAGTGCAGGGGGTGGGTTAGAGCTGTGCTTGGCTCAGACAAAGCAGATCTGGGGTCCTGAAAAGATAAGACATCCAAGAATGCTAAGCAGCACAGTCCTAACCCAATTCCTGTTTGCAGTCTGCCTGATTTGCCCTCATCCGCCATCTTGGATGTTTAAAGGGTCAGAACATGCAGTAGAGGGTGTTAGGCTGTTTTTTTTAGCAGAGCAATCTGTATGTACAGGATGTGTCTAAAATTTAAGATAGGCTCTTAGTCAAGGGGAACGACCGCTTTTCACAACATTTTTTGTTGTAATGTGTAATTTATGTTAGTATTTTCTTATTCTTTCAGGGGATTCCGGCTATCCGCTACTTCCCTGGCTGATGACGCCTGGCCTTCGGCCACAGAATGCGGCACAGGACGCCTACAATCGGGCCCACCGGAAGACCCGGGCCGTTGTGGAGAGGGCCTTTGGCCTCTTAAAAACTCGCTTCAATTGGTTGGACCATACCGGGGGGCACTCCAGTATGACCCCAACAAGGTCATAGACATCATACTGGCCTGCTGTGTCCTACATAACTTTGCCATCATGCAGCGTGTCCCCCGGTATGTGGATCTGCCCCCCTCTTCACCCAGCCAGGACCCAGAAGACCACTACCGTGGCACACCTAGTGCCTCTGGCCAAGCTGTTCGGGCCAATTTTATTAATACCCATTTTGCCTAATTTCTTTGTCCTGTATTTGTTTGTTGCATGTATTTAATATTTTATACTATAATTTGGCTTTGTGAATGCTTTAATATTTTTTTTGTATCAAATAGTAATGAGTTAATTACTTAAATATTCACACATAATCTGAGACTCATGCATTTTTTTGGGCCCTGTTTGTTTCGAAAAACCTTCAGCAATCTCAAAATAACCCAAACATTAATGCATCAACTTAGTCAACAACAGCTAAAGTCACATTCAATATATTTTTTTGAAATATGATAAATTGGAGTTGAAGGGCACTCGCAGACTTCATGTACATACATAGTACAACAAAAATATACATTGGTGCTGAATCAGGGCACCTAGCAATTGGCCACATCCAGGAGTTTTAAAGTAACGCACTCCAGGCCGAAGTTTCAATAACCAATAAAATAAACAGACATAGGGAGCAAGCATTTGCATGTCAATATTTGGCCACTTATATATAGGGCCACATACACACCCTCTCCTGCTTGGCCACATTTGCCACAGGCACAGGTAGAAAGCAGCCATACGTATGCCACGTCCACGGCTGTAAGTCAGTGGCCCACCCAAACAATGACCCCCAGTCCAAATGTAAGTCCAGTCCAATCTTTGCCAGGGTTCAAGGTAGTAGTTTGCCAGCACAGAATGTCCCCCAATCATGCCCAGAAACAGGATGAGCTAGATATAATTTCATTAGGCCAAAGCCTGCAGCGTGGCAGCTTGAACGGCAGGTTCAGTGAGGCTTTATCTCAGGCATTGGCTAGTGGGGTATCTCAGCACTCTAATGAGCTATATGGGTGAAAATCCAAATCATACAAGCAAAGTCATAAAAAAGGCAATCTTGGTAGCGCTCAGATACAGGGCAAATAGCTGTTAAAATGGGTGTTGCCCATAAAACCCTGGTGGTGGGCCTTGGGGATGGCCCATCACCTGGGCCCATCAATCTGCCACTGTTCCAACATGAGTCTATTGCTAGTTCTAACTTCCTCGAGCATGCCTGTCAAATTATTAGTTAAGGTGGCCATGTGGCTGTTGCTCGTCCTAAATTCTGTCAGCATGGAGGTGAATATATTATTTAATGTATCTAATTGTGCAGTAAGCTGCTCTGTGGTTCTTTGAGTCACCTGGCGAAATAAACGCCTCTTATGAAGCCACGCTGACTCCAGGATCGGCATGCTCCTCCCCTGGGAAACTGGTCGACGTTGCTGACTACGTCTCCCAATTCCCCGGGTTTGAGCGCCTGCTGATGCTGGACCTCTAGGGCGAAAAGTTGCAGATGTGCTCGGCAAATCCTCTGCAGGAGAGCTACCACTGGGGACTGTAGGCTCAGTCTCTGCATGCTTTCCACGATGGGCTGGCAGCATGCGTCCAGCTTCACTCTGCTGCAGAGGATTTGGTGCAGTAGCATGTTGGGACCGTGGCAGATTATGTTCCAGGGGGGTCAGTTGTGAAGGTCCCATCAAGGTGACATCCTCCTCCATCTCCTGGATTTCCTCCATCAGTGTGTGGGTCTGTTGGGACATGTGCAAAAAAAGGTTACGTTTGGTCCCTAAATATATCAGTTATGCAAATGAGTCATGTTCATTCACATGCATCAGCAGAATCATCAAAGTACACTTACCGTATATATATCTGCTCCTTGCTCCTAGGCAGCACGGAAGATGGCGGTGTGGTCAAACTGGATGAGGCTTCCACACTTGCTGAAGGTTGATGCTGGGCTGTATTGTAAATAAAAAGGCACGTAAACACCCAAATATCCATTGATGATCTGGATTACTACATATGCTTCAATAAAACCCGTGGGCAAGCAGGAATGGCAACTCCCCCAACGGTCCAAGGTGACCTTCACTATGAATGTCATTATCTGTTATATGTATGACTCACCCTGTACATACACATTGGTCACCTTAAATAATACAAACATGCATGTACTGCATGTTATGAGGCTTCACACATCCCTAAAGGGCCATTAGGGACCCACACTCAGCTTGCAAATAGCATTTGGCTTAAGAGTATGCTGGTGGGCATTCTTCCTATGTAGACCTTTCCCTGACCCCAGATCAAGTATTTGAGACCAAAGCACAGCTAAAACCCAAGTGGCCTAAAGACAAAGAAGGAAGTGTTGGATATGAATGAGTTGAATCACATAACAGGCAGTGCTTTGCTAATATTAAGACTTTAATAGTGACCATAAATACTCTCCAAGGTCGTGTATGGCCTGGCAAATTTGAAAATGAACATTCCGTAGACACTACACCGTAGACTGTAACCTCTACTACAAGCCACTCCCTAGGGGTATGTGTTCATATATGCCTGTGAGCCTCATTATACACGTTTAAAACATTTCACATACACACTAACATTACTAACCTGCATGATAGGAGGGATGTCCGTGTCCTGTCGCCCCGAGAGGCCCTCTAATGCCACGGGATGTATCAGCGCCAGCACCATCTCCTCAACTCGGGTAAACTGTAATTTTGTGGGGAAGCCCTGGCCAGTTTGTAAGCTGAAAAAATACAATTCTGTGATTACTCACCTGTAGAATTGGTATTATGAGTATACAGTATATCCTGTTCCAAATCTAATACTTACAGTTGGGATATACTCCACCAGATGGCGCTGGACTGCAGAGACATCGAAAATAGGCTCCTCCCGGCCCCTCAAATACCCGGGGACCTCCCACTAATCCCCAGCATTGAAAAGCAGTTAATGAGAAGCCGGGAGAATTAAACAATCCAAACTATCAACTATAACAATGATAACAATCACCATACAGGGGATCTAAGATAATGCAACCAAGGGTGGGTTGGAGCAGGACGTACTGTATACTCATAATACCAATTCTACAGGTGAGTAATCACAGAATTGTATTATTCTTAGTATACAGTACGTCCTGCTCCAAATCTAATACTTACAGTTGGCACATCCAATAGCAGTGTCCATAAGTAGGGTGGGATCCCCAAGAAGAATCAGCAGCAGACAGTTTAAACCACTGCCGCCTGCAGAATCTCTCAGCCAAAACAGCATCAGCTGAGGCCCTAACATCAACCTTGTAAAACTTTAAAAAGGTATGAACAGAAGACCAAGTAGCGGCCTTGCAAACTTGTTCAACATCGCGCACATGAGCACATGACCCCATGGAAAAATGTCCTGATCAGAGGGGGCTGAGCCAGGGCAGAAACCTGACCCTTCAGAGTACTGAGTTGGAGCCCCATCTCCAACCCATGCTGCAGGAACTCCAGAATCCTGGGAATAGAGAACACACGACAGAGAAGAGACTTAGACTCACACCAGTCAATGTAGGCACTTCTTCCTAGCTTTAATCAAAGTATCCACATCCGAGGAAGACAGCCCCTTCTCCATCAAGATGGAGGTTTCAGCAGCCAAGCCGTCAAAGCCAGAGTTTGTAAATTGGGAGGGCGTAGTGAGCCCTGAGTGAGCAGATCTGGCACCAAGGGCAGAGCGTACTGATCTACTGCCAGCTGTACCACGTCTGCGAACCACACTCTTCTTGGCCACCTGGGGACCACCAGAATTGCTAAAACCCTTTCCAGAGCAATCTTGCGCAGAACCCTGCCCAGCAGGGGGATTGGAGGAAAGACATGCAGAAACTGAAAGTCCTGCCATGACATTGCTAGCGCATCCGAGGTCAAGGCCAGAGGATCCTGGGACAGGGAGACAAAGGCTGGGAGCTTGTGATTGTGGCGGGACACAAACAGATCCACATCTGGTTGGCCCCAACGGAGACACAGAGATTGAAACACCCTGCTGCATAGGGACCATTCTCCCTGGCAAGAGGTCCCCCTGCTCAGAGAGTCCGCCAGGTGATTTTCCACCCCGGGATGTACACAGCTGATATGCAGGGGACATTGGCCTCCGCCCAAGTCAGGATCAGAGACACTTCCTGGAGGGCCCCCTTGCTCCGGGTCCCTCCCTGATGATTGATGTAGGCGACTGCTGTCTGGTTGTCTGAGCGCACCTGAACAGGCAGACCCCGAAGGTGAGTAGTCAAGTAAGCCAGAACTAGCCTCATCGCCCGCAGTTCCAAGACATTGATAGGTGTGTGGGCCTCCTGAGGGCCCCACCTCCCCTGGAACCGCAGGGACTTCCAGAAACCCCCCGAACCTGACAGACTTGCATCCGTGGTGACCGTCTCCCAAGAAGTCCATCCACCACGAGAGGGACCTCCTGACCAGGGGGGAGAGCACACAGACCCTGTCCAGGGACGCTGGGTCCTTGTCCCATACTGACAATAGGTGAAGTTGCAGGGGCCTCAAGTGGCACTGAGCATAAGGGACCGCTTCGAAGCATGCCACCATCAGGCCCACCAGCTGCATCCCCTGCCTGATGGAGGGATGGGGACAAGCTAGGAGGGACTGAGCCTGTGCAATCAGACTGCCCACCTTCTGTTGAGGAAGGAAGATCCTTGCCTGAACTGTATCCAGATTCATTCCTAGGAATGGAATTACCAAGGAAGGGGACAGTGAGGACTTGGGGTGGTTGATCACCCATCCAAATGACTCCAGAGTAGACACCACCAGCTGAGTATCCAACTCTGCCTGATATAGAGACTGGGAAGTGATGAGAATGTTGTCCAGATAGGGAAGCACGTGGACGCCCTGACACCTGAGCAGAGACATCACGCCAGCCAGCACCTTGGTGAACACCATGGGAGCTGAAGTGAGGCCGAAGGGCAAGGCCACAAATTGGTAGTGTTGATCCATCAGAGCGAACCTGAGGAACCTTTGATGACCTGGGAACACAGGAATATGAAGATAAGCATCTTTGATGTCCACAGAAGTCATGAAATTCCCTTGGTGCAGGGAATTGATGGCAGAGCGCAGAGTTTCCATGCGAAAGCGCCTGCCCCTGACAAACTTGTTGAGGATCTTCAAGTCCAGGATGGGCCTGACAGAACCATCCTTTTTGGGTACTGTGAATAGGTTGGAATAAAAGCCCTTGCCTTTTTCTCTTAAGGGGACCTGGCAGATGACCCCCAGTTCCAGGAGGCCTTGCACTAGCTCCTGAGCTGACACAGGGTCCTGAGGAATCCGGGATCTGATGACTCCAACTTGTAACCGGAGGACACTACCCCCTGAATCCATCGGTCTGAGACATGAAGCCTCCAGACATGAAGCCTCCAGTCCTGAGCGAAGTGCTGCAGCCGTCCCCCCACCCGGATGGGTGAGGGCGCCCCCTCATGCCTGAGGGGGCTTGGGAGAGGATTTTGCTTTTGCTTTGGGACACCAGGAGGGGCCAGGACGTCCACGTCCTCTGCCTCTACCCCAGAAATCTCCCCAGGCCCCAGGGAAAGAAACCCCCCTTCCCTGTCTTGCACCACGGTAAGGGGAGGAGAAGGAACCCTGACCCCGAAAGGGCCAAGATTGCCGCCTGCGCTGGGGTAACCTGCCTCCCTTAGCAAAAAGGTCAAGGCGGTCCCCAAACAGGCGCAGTCCTTTAAAGGGAAACCCAGTGAGGGCCTTCTTGTCAACGTTGTCAGCAGCCCACTGGCGCAGCCAAACCGAGCGGCGTATAGCCACCACGAGGGCAGAAGTTCTGGCACATATTCTGATGGTGTCATCCAATGCTGAGAGGAAAAATTTACAAAAACATCACAACTGGAGAGTGCATAAAACACCTCACAAGGCACTATCAAGCATATTTCTGATAAGGGTTCTAGTGGCCACAGCAGTAATGGCAGAGGCACAGACCGGGCGCAGCGCCATCCCCGCACATGCAAAGGCGTGGGATGCCAGTTGATCAATACGCTGGTCTTCAGCATCCCGCAGGGTAGTAGAATCAGGGGAATGCATGACAGAGGTGTTAGATAGCCCTAGGATCGGGGCATACACCTCGGGGGGGGGGGGATGACCAACATTTAACCACCTCAGCAGGAAAGCGATACTTCCTATTCCAACTCTTTGGTCCCCGGGAAGTTTACTGGGGCGCTCCCATTACTTGAGCACAAGGTTATGGAAATGTGCCTGCTCGGGAAATTCCAAACGTGATTTTGCTGTATAGAAAAGTTCCCCTCTTTGCCTAGGAGCCTCAACAGGGAGAGAGATAGACAGAACCTCAAAAATCTGGGTCAATAATCTGTCAGTGTCATCCGGGGCACAGGGGTCAGAGCCAGAATCGTCATGACCCCTTGGTCTCTCATCAGATGAGCCTGAATCAGAAAAGAGCTCCCCTTCATCAGACGGGGTATAGCCACACAGATTCCAAAACTCCTCAGTTCCCATAGGGAAAACAGTAACATTAGGCATCAAGTGCCGCTTTTAGCAGGGGCCTTACGCGCTAAGGACTTCTCAATCAACTGTTCAACAGTAGCCAGTCTAGAAGACACATCAGGCTGAGAATCCCCACTAGTATGCAACTCAGTAGGAGTGAGGTTTAAGCTTGGGGGAGTAGGCGAAGTGAAACGAGGTGCAGCCACTGGCAGGCCAGATTGCAATGCAAGCACCTGTTCAGCACAGGGTACACAGACCCGCGCCTTGTCAGTGTCAGCATGAGGCTGCCCACACGCTACACACAGCCGGTCTTGTCCCGAAGGGACCCCGGTCACATTATCCTGGGATGCCTCCATATGGTGATTTTAGTGGCTCTATATGCCGAAAGGGAATGACGCTATGTAGCAACCCTGGATTCCCCAATAACCCGCTTGGGAAGTGGGAGTATAATTTTTACAAGGCCTACAAGTAATATACTAAAACAGGGCCGGGAGAAGCCAAAAAGGGTTCGCCCCACCTGCAAGACATAAGCAGACAAGACCTTAAGTACATAGTAATAAAAAGTAAAGGATATAAAGCCGCCCGCGAGGGCACTTACGGCCCGCGGTAGGTAGGAGTCCGTCGCGCATAGGCTAACCAAGCAGGAAAGATGGCATCGGTATACCTCGAGGGGGGGCCGGTAACAGCGATGACACGGAACGTGCCAAAGACGGGCCCCGCCCCTCCCCCGAAGAGCGCGAAGCCAGAACGGCAAGCAGCCAATGATGGTGCACCAGTGCCTGAGGTAATGCCGCCGCCAAGCGCGGAACCAAGTCAGCATGCGGCGGCAGCAAATTTAAAAAAGCAGTAAGACACAAGATTAAACAGCATGTGAAAAGAGAGTGTAAAGCACGGAATACATAACATACAAAATTAAAAACACACCCCCCCCTCTTTTTCCCCCGAAGACTACAAGGAGGATGAGGGAGGACGGCGGCCACTTAAATAGGGCCCACCGATAGGTAGGAGCAAGGGGCAATAGTGCGGGAGGGGCATCCCATAGAGGCTCACCATAAGCCTGAACCGCCTACCTTTTGGTGGGGGATTGCGGTGGAGCAGCACTCCTAAGCACCTAGCAGCGGTGCTGCCTACCCTCACCCGACCAGCGCAGCCAAGGCTGGGAGGCATAAATACTAATGGAACGGGTGGGAATAGTCCTACAGGGCCGTAGGCTAATAGCCCCGCTCATCTGCGAGTAGAGAGCCAATTTCTCGTCCTTCGCAGCCAGACTGCAGAGAAATTCTGGGGATTTGTGGGAGGTCCCCAGGTATTTGAGGGGCCGGGAGGAGCCTATTTTCGATGTCTCTGCAGTCCAGCGCCATCTGGCGGAGTATATCCCAACTGTAAGTATTAGATTTGGAGCAGGATGTACTGTATACTAAGAATATATAGGTTGACAAATGTAGGAAATTGTGCACAATACAAGAAGCAGACAAATGCACAACTCAAATATGTACGTGTAATTGCGCCACTTATTTTCTTTCTTCCATGCTGGATCTGCTCCACATCTTTAAGCTCCTCCCCCGCTGCATTGACCTGTCTGGTGAGCTCCTCCAAGATTTCATTTTTTCACATTTTGCTTGTAGATTTTGATTTTCGCCCATATAGCTTGTCATAATGTAGGGTCAGCCAATTGCCAATGCCAGAGTTTGGGCCTCACCAAACCTGCCACTCAACTGTCCTCGCCGCAATGTCTGGCCTATTGCTTGCTGTTCGGGCTCATCTCTGGATGTAGGCGATTCGGGGGACATTCTGGGCTGGCTCTGTTGTGTTGAAATGTTGGACCGGTGGCTGGATAAAAATGGAGTGGACTTGGAAATGGACTGGGGGTCCTTGTCAGGGTGGCCACTGAACTTGCAGGCGTGGATCTGGCATATGGATAGTTGCTTGCCACCTGTGCCGGTGGCAAATGGGACCGAGGAGGAGAGGGTGTGCTTGAGGGTGTGGTGCTTCTGGCCCTGTGCCTCTTTGTGCCCTTGCCACTTGTGGTTCCATGCCCCTGGGAGGTACTTGCGCGTGGTTCTGGAGATGCTGAGCTGGCTGTGCTTGGCCTTCTGGGCCTGTGGGTCTTGCTCTTTCCATGCGCATGGGTGTGTTTCCCACGTGGCTGACTACATGCTGAGCTGGCTAGGCTGGGGCTTCTGGGCCTGTGGGTCTTGCTCTTTCCATGGCCATGGGTGTGTTTCCCACGCAGCTCTGGAGATGCTGAGCTGGCTGTGCTGGGGCTTCTGGGCCTGTGGATTTTGCTCTTTCCATGGCCGTGGGTGTGTTTCCCATGTGGCTGACTACATGCAGAGCTGGCTGGGCTGGGACTTCTGGGCCTGTGGCTCTTGGTGGTTCCATGGCCGCATTTTCCATGTGGCTCAGGAGATGCTGAGCTGGATTTGCTAGGGCTTCTGGGCCTGTGGCTTTTACTGGCCTTGCCAGTGGAGCGTTCTTTCAGAACGGATGTGCTAGGCCGGGGATGATGTTTTTTGGGGGCTGGGGCTTCTCACCCTCTTAGTGGCCTTTTTGCGGGTGTACCTGCCTGCTTGGTTGTGGTCTTCTTCTTTGCCGCTGCCTCCTTTGCTTTGCTGGTTGTTTTGGGCTTAGCGGACTTGGCGGGTATTGTCGCCTTGGCCTGGCCACTGTGGCTGCGCATTTTCCGCACCTTCAGCGTTGGTATTTGTGACCGAGTGGTCGGCCGTGAAGAAGCCTCCTCAGGCCGCTGTGGCATTTTGCTGGTGGCCTCATTGCCTGGTTTGGCCTTCCCGACTGTTTTTTTGGCTGGCATGTTGAGACTCTCAAAGAGAATGAGCTGTGTGTCCAGGACCCTTTAAATCCTAATGACTGGGTATGATGCTTACGCGTTCGCATACGCATGCGTATGGCCGTTCATCTGGCCGTGCTGAACCCGGAAACCGCTGGGGCATTACTTATCTGCTGCGGACAAGAAGAAAGATGGCAAGCACGATCTTCCCCCGCCAACAAGAAGAGCTGATTATGCTCGTAAGTGTATTGTAATGTCTTTGATTTACCATCTAAATGCATGGCTTGGCCTTTAGGAAGCGCAGGAAGAAACAGTTATGTGTAAAATTTGTAAAACTCTGTGGCAAACAGAAGTTATTGCGCACATGTGTGAACCAACTCACTAACATCTAGAATAAAAGTTTGAGGCTAGAAATGTGTCTGGGAATGCCATTTAGTCAATTGATCTAATCGTGACAGATAGTATGCAGTTTGATCTAAAAACTATGTTTATTTTGTGTTTTTTAGACGATGCTTCAGCACAGATACGACTACCTGCCCAACTCTTTTGAGAAGAGGACCGTCGCCCTGGAGATCGTTTCCAGGATCCAGCACGAGACAGACACCACCTTCACCCATACGCAGATCATGCAGCAGATGCAGCAGACCTGAAACAGCTCCACATGCCCCGGGTGCGGCGATTTTTCGGGCTCCATTTCCCAAGTAAGTACATAGCGATTGCATTCTAGATGTAACTAATACAGAAGGTAGGCCTTTACTTATAAATGCTTTTGGAAATGGAGTACCGAATACGACGCACCCGGAGGCGCACAGGCCGACCAGTGCTGCATAAATCTGCAGCACTAAGTGAAGGTGGTGGATCTCCAGGGCGACGGTCCCTACCCGTCACGGCGTGGGCAGGGAGTCGAACCAAGCGACGGAGCCCTTAGCCTCGGGTATGTGACTCTCAATGTAACCGCAAAAACATACATGCTATTTAACCCTTTAAGTGCCAGCCTACCTGGAGTTTTTGTCACACTCTGTTGCCAGACCATTTTGCACTATTTTGCGCTCCCCATGTTCAAATGTGATTTTTGAAGGGATTTCCAGGGATTTCCCAGGAAAATGATATATTGTTTTTTTCAGCAGAGTCTGGGCTTTAACATGAAATGTCTTGTTTGTCATTTGTTAGGTGTATTCTTAATATTTTTGGGTGAAATATGTGCAAAAAAAAAAAAAAAAAAAAAAAATTTTTACATATTGTAGTTTTTTTGGAATAAAAAATGTAAGTTTGTCAATAAAATCTTATTGCGTGTGAAATCCCAATTTCTCCTGGTTACAGCGGTACCACATATGTATAGGTAGACACCCTTTCCTGCCCAGGAGACTCCCCCAAACTGAAACAATGCTTTAGGAGATTTTCAGATAAAATACAACTATGCTATGCAATATGCGCACCTTGCGGTTTTTCCAGAAAAACAACCCTTTACATTTGAAATACCCCCAACAAACTATATATTCTCTGGAAGTACACACCTCAGGCTTTCTAGGGGTACCAAGCTTGTGGATGTGGCCATAGTTTTCTGGAAGTAATCCCTCAACGTAATCTTTGGTTGCAAAGAGTTTCCCTAAAAAAAGGATAAAAAAGCAGAATCAAAGCCACATTTTCCTAAAAAAACTATATACAAACAAGAAAAAACAAGTTTAATCTGAAAACGCAACATCCCCCGAACAGAACAACACCCAACATGCATAGGTTCTGTCAAGGGAAGAGTTGCCAAACACCCCAAAGTAAAGCATGCGCATAACGGTAATTTTACTTGAAAATTTCAGCTCTGCAGACAAAGTGCGCACCTTGCGATTTTTCAACCAAAACAACCCTTTACATTTGGAATATCCCCCATAAACCATATATTCCCTGAAAGTACACACGTTAAGCTTTTTAAGGGTACCCAGCTTGTTCTAGTGGGCTCATCTTTCTGGAATTAATTCCTCAAAGAATTCTTTGGTTGCGCAGGGTTTCCCTAAAAAATTTATAAAAAAGCTGAATAAAAAACACCTTTTCCTAAAATATAAATATGCAAACCAGAAAAAACAAGCTAAGTCTGAAAGCGCAAGGTCCCCCGAACAGAACAATACCCAACATGCATAGGTACTATTAACCCTTTTAATTGCCAGCCTACTTGAGATTTTGTCACCCTCTGTTGACAGGCCATTTTCCCCATTTTGCGTCATGTTTTGCGACATGTTTTGCGCCATTTTTGCTGTAACTTTCAGAAAAATTATATATATATTTTTTGCAGCAGAGTTTAGACTTTAACATGAAATGTCTTGTTTGTATTTTTTTTTTTACAATATTATTAAGTGAAAAAAAAATAAATAAATAAAAACATTTTTTTAGAAAATTGACTCCTTTATTTTAAATAAAAAATGTATTTTATTAAGGAAAATCATATTGCATGTGAAAGCCCCATTTCTACCGATTAGAACGGTACCACATATTTATCGGTAGCCCCCCGTTCCTGCCCAGGAGACCCCCCTAACTGAAACAAGTATTTTATAACATTCACAAAAAAAATACAAAAACCATCCACACTACAAAGGGTTAAATCGGGAAAAAAATGACATAGGGTCCCCCCTCCCAGGGGAGGGAGACCCCATTTTTTTTTGATTTTTAAGGGTTAAAAACCCTTAAAAATCAAAAAAAAAATTGACGTGGGGTCCCCCTTACCCAAAGTAACCAGCCCGGGACCAGCTATGGGGGCTTGTAGGCACAGAGTGGGGGGGCCAGCTTTTGTGGCCCCCCCACCCTGCAGCCTACGAGCCCACATAGCCCATGTGGGCCCGGGCTCTTCTGCCCCCCCCTGGCCTTTGGGGAGGCAGGTAATGGGGGTGCCGGGGGTTAATGGCAAGCCACCCGCTAGCGCAGGTGGCTTGCCATCCCCCCAGCCTTGTGAACTGGTATAGGGGTCATGGACCCCTTACCAGTTCACAAGGGGTTAAAAGTAAATAATGACACACACACATAAAGAAAAAAATATTTTATTAATTTTTTTTTTTTTTACACTATACTCACCTCCCATCCATCCTGGAGCACTCTGTCCCTCGGCGATCACTGGCTTCTGCTCACTTGCTAGAAGCCTTTTATAGCTGCTGGATGACAGATTACAAAGGGTTAATAAAAAAAAAAAATGACATAGGGTCCCCCCTCCCAGGGGGGGCGGACCCCATTTTTTTTTTATTTTTAAGGGTTAAAAACCCTTAAAAATCAAAAAAAAAATTGACGTGGGGTCCCCCTTACCCACAGTAACCAGCCCGGGACCAGCTATGGGGGCTTGTAGGCACAGAGTGGGGGGGCCAGCTTATGTGGCCCCCCCACCCTGCAGCCTACGAGCCCACATAGCCCATGTGGGCCCGGGCTCTTCTGCCCCCCCCCCTGGCCTTTGGGGAGGCAGGTAATGGGGGTGCCAGGGGTTAATGGCAAGCCACCCGCTAGCGCAGGTGGCTTGCCATCTCCCCAGCCTTGTGAACTGGTATAGGGGTCATGGACCCCTTACCAGTTCACAAGGGGTTAATAGTAAAAAAATGACACACACACAGAGAAAAAAAAATCTTTATTTTTCTTTTTTACACTATACTCACCTCCGATCCGACGTCCCTCGCCGCTGTCCCTCGCCGCTGTCACTGACAGATGCCGGTGATGATCGGCGCAGGGCGGGTGACAGGCGAGGGGGCTCCGATCGGAGCCTCCTCACCTGACACCCGCTCTGCTCCGATCACCACCGGCATCTGACAGATGCCGGAGCTCGGAGGGGGTATAGGAGGAGCGGGATGACGTCATCCCGCTCCTCCCACAATGGGCGGGGCTAAGCGGCGGCGGCCGTCGCCGCCATTACAAGAGGTGAGGACCCGGAAGAGGGTCCTCACCTGAAGACTGCGCAGCCCAGGGGGGGGATCGGACCCCCCCCCTGGTGAAGAGGAGACCCGGACAGAAGGCTCGGGCGCGGAGGTGAGTAAATGACAGTTTTTTTTTTTTTTTACAGCGGCGATCGGCGATCAGCGCTGGAAACGGGGGGGGGGGCGGCTGGTTTCGGGCCCCCCCCTGAAGACGGAGGACGACGGGGGGGCGATCGGATGCCCCCCCAAGGAAGAGGGGACCCCAGGCTTCACAAGGATACCGGAGGTAAGTGATTTTTTTTTTCTATTTTTTAACTGTTTGGGGGAAATGCCAGGCACGTAGTTTCTACGTGCTTGGCACTTAACGGTAGGAGAAGCAACCACGTAGAAACTACGTGCTTGGCATTTAAAGGGTTAAACAAAAGCTGATTCCCTCAATCTCTTTTTAGATGATTCGTTAGCGGGTGAAGGATCTGGAGCAGGGACTGCAGCAGATCATGCCCAGGAGGCACATGGAGAAGGTGGGTGATGTCACACACACATTCAAATTGTCATTTGCTTACTGTTGACTCAGACATTAGAAGTGACCCTATTTGATATGTCTCTACAGCCTCAACTTCCCAGCAGTGGCAGGTCCCAGAACCCAGGGTGGTCCCCGACGCAGACGTCTGCCACCAAGTAAGTTGTAATGTCATTCTTTTGAGTATGTGGTAATATACATGATCACCAAGATACCTAAAGCCATAGTCAATGGCAATAGCATAATGACATATGCCCTCTTCCTTAGATTAATTACTTAGCATAATGACATATGCCCTCTTCCTTAGATTAATTACTTAGCATAATGACATATGGCCTCTTTCTTAGATTAATTACTTAGCATAATGACATATGCCATCTTCCTTAGATTTATTACTTAGCATAATGACATATACCCTCTTTCTTAGATTAATTACTTAGCATAATGACATATGCCCTCTTCCTTAGATTAATTACTTAGCATAATGACATATGGCGTCATGAGTTAGCTTGCCACCTAAAAAACATTCCATCCACAGCTGGGAAACATGTATTTGCCAACAAACAATGTTTGTTTTTTTATACAGGGACCACACGTGCCAGAGTGGCAGCAATGAGTGAAAGGGTCCTTCAGTTGGTGGCCGACATGCAGGAGCTGCGTGACTCGTTGGGGACCACAGAAGAAGACTAATGTTCTGGGTCCTGCCATTGCTATGTATATAGTTTTTAATGTTTTTATTCTAAAAAAAAAACATTTTTATATTTTTTACAAAAAAAAATAAAAAAAAGTTTATACATTTTTATGAACAAAACGTTTTAAAAAAAGCCATAAAAAAATGGCATTTTGGATTAAACAAAAAAAAACTAAAAACTGTTTCAGTGTCATTTTATTTTCAAAATACATTACCACAAAACGAATGGGCCAAGAAATATTTAGAGATGAAGATTCACATGACCACGAAGTGATTTGGGTAAGTTTTAGGGATCAGAAATGGAAGAAGAACCTAACCGCGAAGTGATTTGGGTAAGTTTTAGGGGTCAGAAATGGAAGAAGAATGAGAGCGCGAAGTGATTTGGGTAAGTTTTATTGGTCGTTAATGGAAGAAGAACCTAACCGCGAAGTGATTTGGGTAAGTTTTAGGGGTCAGAAATGGAAGAAGAACCTAACCGTGAAGTGATTTGGGTAAGTTTTAGGGGTCAAAAATGGAAAAAGAACCTAACCGCAAAGTGATTTGGGTAAGTTTTAGGGGTCAGAAATGGAAGAAGAATGAAAGTGCGAAGTGATTTAGCTAAGCATTGTAGCACAAGTGAGTGAACCAAATATGTAGGCGAGCACTTTAATGAGTTAAGTTTGTAGTGCGCAGGCGTAAGATCGTAAGGATTTTCGTCTGGACGATTATATCTTTTAAAAGGAAAACGGCAAACGTAAAGGATTCCTTAGATTAATTACTTAGCATAATGACATATGCCCTCTTCCTTAGATTAATTACTTAGCATAATGACATATGGCCTCTTTCTTAGATTAATTACTTAGCATAATGACATATGCCATCTTCCTTAGATTTATTACTTAGCATAATGACATATACCCTCTTTCTTAGATTAATTACTTAGCATAATGACATATGCCCTCTTCCTTAGATTAATTACTTAGCATAATGACATATGGCGTCATGAGTTAGCTTGCCACCTAAAAAACATTCCATCCACAGCTGGGAAACATGTATTTGCCAACAAACAATGTTTGTTTTTTTATACAGGGACCACACGTGCCAGAGTGGCAGCAATGAGTGAAAGGGTCCTTCAGTTGGTGGCCGACATGCAGGAGCTGCGTGACTCGTTGGGGACCACAGAAGAAGACTAATGTTCTGGGTCCTGCCATTGCTATGTATATAGTTTTTAATGTTTTTATTCTAAAAAAAAAACATTTTTATATTTTTTACAAAAAAAAATAAAAAAAAGTTTATACATTTTTATGAACAAAACGTTTTAAAAAAAGCCATAAAAAATGGCATTTTGGATTAAACAAAAAAAAACTAAAAACTGTTTCAGTGTCATTTTATTTTCAAAATACATTACCACAAAACGAATGGGCCAAGAAATATTTAGAGATGAAGATTCACATGACCACGAAGTGATTTGGGTAAGTTTTAGGGATCAGAAATGGAAGAAGAACCTAACCGCGAAGTGATTTGGGTAAGTTTTAGGGGTCAGAAATGGAAGAAGAATGAGAGCGCGAAGTGATTTGGGTAAGTTTTATTGGTCGTTAATGGAAGAAGAACCTAACCGCGAAGTGATTTGGGTAAGTTTTAGGGGTCAGAAATGGAAGAAGAACCTAACCGTGAAGTGATTTGGGTAAGTTTTAGGGGTCAAAAATGGAAAAAGAACCTAACCGCAAAGTGATTTGGGTAAGTTTTAGGGGTCAGAAATGGAAGAAGAATGAAAGTGCGAAGTGATTTAGCTAAGCATTGTAGCACAAGTGAGTGAACCAAATATGTAGGCGAGCACTTTAATGAGTTAAGTTTGTAGTGCGCAGGCGTAAGATCGTAAGGATTTTCGTCTGGACGATTATATCTTTTAAAAGGAAAACGGCAAACGTAAAGGATTCGTGGGAGGAGACGATGGAAAAAGGGCAAAAACTAAAGCCGATGTTGTAACATGAGTAAAAAAAACGAAAAATGAAAGCTGGAAAATGACATTCTCGTTGGCATACGAACGGATGAAGACTTTACAGAAGGCTTGCAATGCATGCATAGAATCGCTTGTACATTCATACGAGAGCGGGAACATTTAAAAAAAAAACAGATCGACACACAAAAAAAAGTCTTTTTTTGTCTCTCTGAATCAACCCTATAGTCCTGGGTAACTGGATACTCATACTGAGTAAGGGCTGTGCCTAGATCAAAACACATCACAGGTCCATGCGGGAGAGGACTATATGCTGGTCTGCCTGATTGTCACTGGATTTTACTATTGGCTATCTTATGGAGCTTATTGATTTGTGGGCTTACTACTGTTTATACATATTGGATTAAAGGTTACGTTTTATCCTACACACAAGCTGGACATTCTACTGTTTAAACTGAGCTAAAGATCATACCAAGAGATCGTCAAGTCCTTGCTCTCGTGTGGTGCTGGGTGAGCTGGTTTCTCTTTTTTTGCAGAAGAGGCAGTAGATGGAGGAGAGGTGGGTGCCATCTCTGTCCCTGCCGCTGCTGTCGCTGCCAAAAAAGACAGCGAAAGCAGCGGTAGGGACGGGGACAGAGCTCACCGCTCCTCTGTCTTCTTCTGGCCTCCCGCAGTGTGGCAGGCCACTTCCCCACTCATGGGGAAAAATAAGTGTGTTTTATAGGGCAACAAAATTACGGTAAGCATTTGGGGCCCATCTGGTTCTCTGCTACATCCTCTGCTGCAAAGATAAAAAATGGCATATCAACATCTGCTTGAGTACTTGTCTGCCAATTCTCCCTGCAAAATGCCCCCAAAATGTTAAATACTTTCTGCATCCCTGTTGCTGGCCATTTTATGGAGACACCCTCAGCCTCAGCCTCAGTGCCGGATGAGACATTCTTCACCTCGGTAAGCCAGGATATAAAATCCTTAAAACCCAATAAGTCTAACTTTGTCCCGGGAGGAGTCTTTAGCACTCCAGGCCCTCCAGAATCAGGAGGAAATTATTATTAAAGTGGACCAACACCCAGGGGTGATCGGCCCGGGAATCTATCACCTCCCCAAAAGCCCCAAAAAACTGACCTGATCGGCGGCGGCAGCGTCCGCCACCGCCTCCCGCATGCCCCTCTAGGCGTGCGCGCCCCCGCGCCGGCCGTTTGTGAATGGCCGGCGCGGGCGCGCGCACTGTCAAAGGGGCGCGTGGGAGGCGGCGGCGGACGCGCTGTCTTGTCCGCGCTTGTCCGTGGCTATGTGGGAGCGTGAGGTGAGGTGAGTTTTGGGGGGTTTCTGGGGGGTTTTACACAGCGGGGCACCCCTAATCGGGGTGCCCCCCTGAAGTGGACCAAAACCCAGGATAGTCAAAATCCTGGGTGTTGGTCCACTTTAAGGAGGCAGATAAGGGGGGCAATATTGTCATACTTTCACGACAGTATTATGTCAACAAAATCAACCACCATTTAAATGACACCAGCACATATCTGAGGTTAACCGGAAATCCAGTTACCCAGTATAAACAAGAGCTTCTTTCAATATTATAAACAGCTAGAGGCAATGGAATAATCAATAATACTCTATTTGATTAGTTGAAGGTTGATTGTCCACGAACACCCACAATCTATATCTTCCCGAAAGTGCACAAGAACTTGCAGAAGCCTCCTGGGAGACCAATTCGGTAAGGGCAGCTTAACTGAATTTGTATGCACCTTCAATCTATAACATCTTGCAACCACACGTGATCACACTGGACTCACATATGGGACACCACTGACATCCTAAACCGTATGCATTCCACATCTGTACCCCCCGACACAATTCTCGTCACGTGACGCTGAATCGTTATACACAAACATAACACACCAGATGGCGATCCAGACGGCCCAGTATTTTCTGGACACTGAATCAATTGATAAGAGACCATTATACTGTTTCATGATGGAATTACTGGATTTTGTTCTTTCCCATGACGTTTTTGTTTTTGACGGGAGGCACTACAGACAGATCCGGGGAGTAGCAATGGGGGCCAGATGTGCGCCCTCTGTTGCTAATTTATTCCTCGGTTGGTAGGAACGTGAGGTGGGGTGGGGTGAGCCCTATGACTTGTACCATGCCCATATTTTGGGCTGGTACAGGTACACAGACGATATTCTCCTTCTCTGGCACGGATCCACCACATTGTTTGATGAGTTCATTCGCAAACTCAATGACAACAGTTACAACATTCATGTAACACATACTTCTTCAACATGTAGGATAGAATTCCTGGATATCTCCCTGACACTGTAATCAAATGGATCTATTTCCACACACCTGTATAGGAAACCGACAGCGAGTAACAACTTGTAGCATTTCTGTAGTCTCCATCCGAAAAATCTGAAGGAGGGAATTCCGACTGTCCAGATGCTAAGAGTAAAAAGAAACTGCTCGGATGACAACAACTTTCAGATTGAATTGAAGAACATACCCGATTGGTTTGTGAGATGGAGATACCCTCAAAGAGTATTGGACAAGGCATCTCGGCGAGCCAGCAATAGCCCCAGGGAGGCACTTCTCAACTATCAAAAAAAGGTACCTGATAAACAGGTGAAATTTATCTCGACTTACCATAATGATTAGAATACAGTGAGGGGTATTCTACGATCCCATTGGAGGATCTTACAGTCTGAGCCACGCCTAGCCAATTGGATACAGAATGGACAACTCATGACTGCGGAACGGGCACCCAGTTTAAGGGACCTATGTAGAAGCCATTACAGGCGACCTGGGAGCTGGCTACAGAGATCTGAGGGAATGAAGGGATGCGTGGCATGTGGCAAATGTAGCATCTGTCCTCTCATAGCTAGAACTGAACAACTTACAGTCCCAAGAGACGTTCCGAATCACTAAACAGCTCAACTGCAAGTCACAAGGGGTTATCTACGCCATCCAGTGCTCATGCCCAAAACATTACATAGGTGAAACTCAAAACATGGCCAGGCTCAGAATCCAAACACATATTTCCACTATTAGATTGGCAGCATGTAATGCTGATGAGGGAAAGATCCTTACCCTGGTAGCTGCACACGTTTTGAAACACCATGGTGGACAGGCCCAAGATGTCAAAGTGTTCATATTGGACCAGGTGTCTTTGGGGATTTGCTGTGGCAATTTGAAGTGCAAATTGCAGCAACGCGAAACAGAATGGATTTTCAAACTCAACAGTAGGTCACCATGGGGCATGAATGAGGACTTTACGTATACACCATTCTTGGCTAGGGATCAATCGATTAAATTATTAATTGTGATGTCCCTTATATCTCTTTTTTTTTTTTTTGTTTGGTATTATCTCTGGTTCTCCATTCCAATTCTAGATTATAATGTTGTGGCCTCAAGCATCATCACCGTTAGATGACCAGAAGCCGAAGATGGGATCCCTTCAGAAGATATGGAAACCCACGTCTAGGATTGATTCAGAGCTGGGGATTAACTTCAATGCATCAGATGAAAGTGATACCTTTCTCTCATTCATTCATTTATGTCCACATCTACTACATGGTGCACAATATCCAGCTCCATGCCCCAAGGAACTGTGTTCCTCTCGACCATAATTTGTACTAATGTGGAGTATGTCTTAACAACAGCAATGCTTATGGCTTTCACCCACTCGGAATTAGCTCCTCACAGCCTTATAAAAATGTGTTTTTTTTTGTGGGTCCCTTGCAACTTTAGTCACAATTTGCAGGGCCCACTAACATACAGGTCAGTCTGGCTGATTAGCTATTAGAACACGACCAATTTAATTGGTCGATAACATGTCCAATCTAAGACTGGCCTGATTATTTGTTTTGTTCGACATCCTTTAGGCTCAGGGATGCCGAAGATAACAAATAATGCTCATGCATTGAGCCAGGCCAGATTTGGCCAATTATTATCACAATTATAATTATTACTCATATCGTTGATTGTGGTGGTACACCACTACTCACCGTTCCCCCCCCCCCCCCCCCATCCATATAACTGCTGTGGACCAGCATTACTGTATTATATCACTCTTTATATATAGCATTTCTTTTTGTATGATTGTAGGATTGCTTAGACCAGTTATTTATGAGCTTTATTTGTTTTTGTTTTCATTTATTCACTTTTTTATTTGTTGTTTCACTTCATACATCATTGTCTCGCAGATGTGCCTGCTCTGTACCATGCTTAACTCACCTTTTTACGCTTCCAGGCACGAGGTGGTGTGGAGGCGCACCCTGCTGTGAACCTGCGCAGCCGCTCTCAGCACTAGTATTACTTACCTTCTTTGACCCGCGGCATTGCAGCGTGTGGCTGCGCGTGGCCGCATCTTCCGATGTGTCTGCTCAGTGAAGCTCACTACCAGGCAACCGCCTTGTTACTGCGTGCGCAACCTTGTCATCTGAGTTGCGGCGCTTGTAAGGGCGGAAGTGGCGCGACGTCCTTCCTTGCTTTGTCCGCGTCATGTGCTGCGTCACTTTCCTCCTTCCCCCTCCCCCCGCCTCCCCTGCCACTCACAGCAGTTTGCTACTTATTATCTCTATATAAACATACGGCACACAGCGATGGCTCAGCTTGGCGAAGTGGTATTTAAACCAAGCAACGTGTTTTTGTTGACTGGTGACCTGGTACAGGGCGGATGGGGCTCTCTTGATTGTCGGGTGATGTATCAATAGTTGTGTTTACTACTTTTATCATTGCTATTGTTATGTTATTTTGCTATTGTTATGCTGCCCATTGTGCCACTCCAACGACAAACGCCTTCTTTTCTTTGCACCTTGCACTTATATTCAGCCCAGGTTGATTACTGGGCCCCTTGCTTTTTTGCACATGCACCTTGCACCTTAAGTCCGTAAGTTACTATTTCTTTGTTGCTTTTTACAAGATTGATTCCTTGTTGCTCTCTGCATTTTTGCACTCATTTTGCTACATATCTTTATGCCTCTTGTGCACCACTCAGCACATTGCACTTTATATTTAACTTGATCAGGCACAAATGTTTCTCGCGTTTTGCCGCTTGTGTTGCATTCTGGGCACCATTACATTTTTACATACGCAATATTGATCCATGTAATATTCATTTATTTATTATCCTAATACTGTGAATAGCCCCCTTTCTTTCCCCCCTGCCCCATCCCAGTCATTATTATATGTTTTTTATCAATTGTCATTCATGTAGCTTTTGTCTTGTAATACATGTATCCATTTTTGCACCAGGCAATCTAATTCTTGAATTAATAAACATTATACCTTTTAAACTTTTTGTGTGTGCGGCCATTTATCTGGTATTTTTGTGGGACAGCTCCAGCGCCTCACTAGCTCCCTATAATAACCCTCAGCCTCGGTGCCATGCCTTCTGTAAGGATATGACAACAGATTTTAGAACTAGGCACATGTGTGATGTTGCTTCTGGTCCTGGAGGTGTCAGCTTGAGTTTTCTGGAACCTTACTGAATCATGGGAAGATCCTGCCTTGTGTGGTCCCATAGCAGCAGGGCTAGCATCAGCACCCGGCAAACCCGGTCAGCTGCCGAGGGCCCCCAGAGGGGCCCACTGACAGCTGAAACAATATGATTAACCCTTCTAATGCCAGCTACATGAGTCTCACATAGGAGCCTCTCCTACCGTTATATGCCACCTAAGACTCACATAGCTGTCTTTAAACCCCCCGAGCTCTTCCGTGGTGAGGAGAGGGTGAAATAGGCCCTCTCCAGCACTTCCACAATCATCCAGATGCTAGCCCCGCCTTTTGTGGGCGGGGCGGTCAGAGGCGATATGGTTGGAGATGGTTGGAGATTCTTGGGCATGGTGGGAAGCACTGGCAAGAAACTTGCCGCTGATAGTTTGCACTCTTTTCCCACTTCTTGGGCTGTGTGGCCAGCACCTCTTCCACCAAAATCTGATTGCCTTTAGTCAATGTTGGGTCTAAGACTTTGTCATCATCCCCCGGTTCGTCTTCCATCCACTCCTCCCCACTACCCTCCTTTTCAGCCTCCACATTTCAGAAAGCCATGGCAGACGGCACTTGGGTTTCATCCGCATGTCCTGCGACTGACCGATGTCCACATCCTTATCCTCCAAAACAAGTTGTTGGGCATCTGGGAACCCCTGTGTCTGCAACTGGGGTAGGGGCAGGTAGATGGCCCACAGAAACCTAGCTAGGAGTGTCATCATAGAGCATTAGTGACTGCTCCATGGCTTGTGGCTGAGATGGCCTAGCTGGGGCTTTGCAGAACAGAGTGGGTTGAAGACAAAAAAAGGTGGGAGGAGGAGGGATGGAAATATATATATATATATATATATATATATATATATATATATATTACCAACAATGTTTTTCTGTTTGCTTTGCAGTTTTCTTGGCTTGGACTTGGTGAAGATTATTCATTGTCCCACCCTCCTACAATTTTTAGTCTGTACAGCACCACAGAATACAATAGCGCTCTATAAATAAACATTAATAATAATAATAATGTTTTTTGTTTGCTTTGCAAGTTTCTGGTGAATTGGAGCTTGAAGCACTGTGTGCCAACTAATCCAGGGGTTTAAGTACCAAGTACCACTTTTCATTTTCTGATTAAATCAAGTACCACCTGGGTGGTGTGTGTTCATTGCAGGACAAGTCTGCAGCTTTATACCACTTGTTTAGAACCCCGGATCTAATCTATCAATGCCTTAACTTGGTCTGGCCTCACCATTTTGGCAACAGTATTGGGGCCTACAAGAATACATTGCAAAGCCTGGCACCTGCTGGCCCCGGAGGAATGTGTAGAAGACATAGAGGTGACACATCCTCTCCCTGCAGCACCAACTCCATCATCAGCAGCAGCAGCAGCAGCAGCAACTGCAGCAGCACAGCCACATCCCGGTCCTTTATTTGCTAATTTCTTTATATTTGAATTTACTGACAGTGGCCTGCCCCCCTCAGTATATCAGCCACCTGTCCCTGGAAGTTGCCTGTAAAGGACAATTAGCAGATTTTTTTTCTCCCCCTCAGTATATGAGCAGCCTGTCCCCGGAAACTACCTAAAAGGACAATTAGCAGAGGTTCCTTTGTCCCTAACTGTCCCGTAGTATGTGAGCCAACTGTCCATGGAAGGGCAATGAAAGTGCAGCTTGAAGGAAAAGTCCACTTAAGATAGAATTTAATAGGATTTAATAGAATAGAAGTGTATGTCTTTGTGTGCAAAAATGATGTCCTTAAGTTGCTGAGCGCAGCTAGTGTTTATGTAAGCAGTTACTGACCTGAGTAATGCCAGGGCTAGATATATTTTGGGACCCCAGAGGAGAGGATTCAGAAGTTTGATCTTTGACTTTTTGGAAGATTAAACTGAATGACTGCTGCAGGTGTCTGCCCCCGGCCCCATCAGCACAAGGCACCTGTGAAGAAAAACAAACTTCCCTCCACATGCTACCGAAAAATCGACAGATGTAGGAAAGGCTCATGTGGAGCGTAATACATTAAATAATAGAATTTTATCTTCATTGCTTTTAAATGACAAATTGCCCATCACAAGTTATTCTTTTCTACACATGTAGCTTAAATTAGACCAAACCCCAAGATTTTGACAATCCTGGGTTTTGGTCCTTGCCCCCGGGGAACCCTGATCGGAGGTTCCCCGCTGTGTAAAACCCCCCAGGTCGCCTGAACAAACTCACCTCTTCCCGGTCATACGACGCATACGTGGCCACTTATTCAATCAGCACCCTCGGATCCACTCTAGCCCCTGCGCCGAGGAGCTCGTCTAATGTGAGCAGATGCACATTGGGGGCTGCATCCCCGGCTAACCTCTAACAGGGAGCGTGCCCGTGCCAGCCATACAGATATGACTGGCATGGGCACGTGCACTGCTAAAGGTATGTTGGGGATGCGGCCGCATCTTGCGCATGCGCCATTGGAACGGGAAAGAAGATGAGTTTGCAGGCGACCTGGGAAATTTCATACAGCAGGGCATTCCAATTATGGATGCCCCAGTTGGAGGAAATCCAGCATCCCTGAAATCTTATAGATTTCAGGGCAGATGAGACGTGAGTTTTGGTCCTCTAAGTATTGTGTTATCTGTTAGTACTATGGCTGAGCATTTCTTTCACTTTTTTCACAAATTAACATTAGTCTAGTTAAATGTGTGGCACTATGGGGCTGATTTACAAAAACATAGTGCTAGGATGTGCTGCATTGGTGGAACTAGTTCTAGGCAAAACGTGGTCCTAAGCAAAATGTAAAGTGGAAAAGTCACATTCAGAGAAAATACAGGTATTTTTCAAAGTGATCTCTCCAGAAAGCTGATTACCCTGCATTAGCAGCCGTGTGGCTGATTTTACAATGTGACTCTATATGTCTCTGGTTACATTGTCGTTTCGGTTACAATATAACACAGCAGGAAGCTTGACAAAGTTTTATAATCTAACAGCAGGACACCATCCTGCTTGTTACATAGTACAGCAAGGCATCAGTGTAATTTTTAATACGCTTAGCACTGTTGCCTCTGTACATTTGATGTGCACAGTCCTTGAAATCCTCCTCTGTGTGCCCAGAACTTTCTATCATCTTGCTTCCCTGTGTGTGCTTGCTGTCTGCCCCCCCCCCCCATGTATCCAGACCTTTTATGCAGTTCCCAATATCTTCCCCAAGCAGTCCAGGCTTCTTTCAGAAGCAGAGTTGCTGTGTCATTTTGTAGGTGCGTGTGAGGGAAACTGTAAAATGGGATACTTATATCACTGAAGCCAAGGCCCCCCTTAGTAATGGGGACCCTGGGCAATGGCTCAGTTTACTCTCCTCTAACCTTGCACATTGGCACACCCTGGAGCAGCCTTAAAAATACATTTACATGGGGATTGGGGGGGGTTGCATGACCATGCTCTGCTCCCACAGATAAATAAACAATAATAATAAATAAACAATAATAATAAAAAGCGAAGTTGCACAACATGTTATTTAGAGATGAGTGAACTTAACTTAAAAGTTCAATTCAGGTAATTCGCTGAATTTCCCCATGAAATTCGGGTTCCTCCAAATCCAACTGTTAATGAACTCACTCATCAACAATTTATAAAAAAAACAATTTTAGTTCCAGTGTTAGGGCTCCAAAGCAGCGGTGGATGATGCAGGAAACAATCCACATTGTACACACAAGTATGGGGGGAAAAAAAATTAAGTATTGTGTGTGTGTGTGTGTGTGTGTGTATGTGTGCTTTACATTTAACATTTTGTGAACTGGTAAGTAATACTTGAGACCCCTATACCAGTTCACAGGGCAGGAGGGGCTGGCAAGTCACCTGCCAGCAAGCGGGTGACTTGCTGTAACCCCCCATTACCTTCATCCTCAAAGCCCAGGGGGGTGCCGAAGAGCCTGCAGCCCTATGAGGGGCCGGGGGGCCTCTACCAGCCCCCGCAGCTGCCTGAGCTGGCTTTACTTGGATAAGGAGGACCCCACCCTGTTTTTAAAGTACATTTTTAAGAGTTTAACCCTTAAATTTTTTTCCACACAAATAAAAATAATATATATTTTTATGGACGTTACCCTTCTTCTCTTTAAACAGGGTTTTCTTTTATTTTGTTTGTTTTTATTTATCAAATCATTGTGTGACCTCTCCTGGCTGATTTAAAGTCATTTTTGAATTTTATTTTTATTTTTTAAATTTTTATGCAGAATTGTCATTACAGGTCTGTCATTCCATTTGTTTTCGCTTTGTTATTAGTCGATATGTGTTCAAAAACGGACTTTAATCACACAGCTTCTGGTGCTCTGGGCTACAGCGATTTTGAGCTCATCTGCCGTTACCTGGCACTAGTAATGAATCAGCCTGTTAGTAAACTGGACCCTATGCTGAAAAAGATCAACACTGGCAAATTACTGTTCTGGTTAACATTTGTATAAAAAATGATCAAAATGTTTTATTTTAGAATGCCCCAAAGTAATGTACTGAAGCCATTTTAAATATATTCACATTTATCAAACTACATTCCTACCTCAAATTGAAGCCTGCATGTAACTGCATTGCCTCTATACAAAAACTTTCTCTCAGGCTGACAAGAACAGTTTGTGATCAAGCCACAGGTCATCCAAACACGTGCATATCATCAAACCTGAATGACTTAATAGGGCAAAACATTTTTCTTGGGTATTGCTAGTAGCAGCAGAGCTGCAACATTCTTTGATTTACATTGCTTTAGACAGAGCAGTAAGCTGTAAAATGTGCAGAATATTCTGCACCAGTCTTAACACAGAAAGACAATGCATCTTTAAAAGCCATTCTTTCTTTGTATAAATAATATATTATTTATTTTGCTATCTTTGTTCCCGATTGCAAGATTCACATCCTGAATTGTGAGGTGAATAAATGGAAGAGTCATCTAGCAACAAAGCCATGGATGTTACAAGGGCCAGGCTCTTACTGTTTACAGCAATCATATAAGAGCCAAAGATTTTCAGTTAAAGTGAATCTTGTTAATAGGATCATAGACTGCAAAAACAACAAGACATTGGTAATAAATCGTCCTTACATTGTTCAAATAAGGACATTTTGGGCAGAATCTTGCTTTAATGTGCCACATGCAATAAGCCTTATTCAGAACCTCTCGCAAAGGCATTCTCACATGTGCGAGTTGTTATTTTTCTCGTGCATATGTACTGCACCTACTGCATTAAAGTAGAGGCCTTTATGTGAGCGTATTTATTTTGCTTAATAAGGTTTTAGTGATTTTCCCCACTGAAAATTCCCGCAAAACTAACAAACAAAACGAACAAAATCGGGTGATTCAAGGTATGTGAGGTATGTTGGGCATTCTAACACAAGTACAGTGCTGCAGGGAGCGAAAGGCAGCGCCAGCTCAGTGCGGCCGACTCTTGCAGCGCCACACCATACTCAAATAAGGACACACACACAGCGTCGGCGCTCTAAATCTGGTCACTGTAGCATAGCGCACCAGATGCTGTGTGATTGTTTTTGAACACATATCCACCAGTAACAAAGCGAAAACACATGGAATTACATTGTCTTAACACTGTGACATTAACACTTTAGTGACAGACCTGTAATGACAATTCGGCATAAAAATATTAAAAGTAAAAAAAAAATTCTAAAAATGTTTGTTTACAGCCAGGAGAGGTCACACAATGATCTGAGCAAAAAAAATAAAAATGTCAAACACGCTGTTTAAACACAAGCAAATGAACGGCCATTGAAATGTATGGGAAAGCGACAGTGAGCGGAAGGTAATACATGGCACTCTGGAAGCTAGAGCGCCGGAGCAATACACTGAGCCGCCTGTAATAATACATCGAACACTACATGGCGCCGTTACAGTCACTCACCAGATTCAGTTTCATAAATGTGGTTTTGGGTACAGCGCCCGACGTTCTGCAGATGTTTCCTGCCGCTACAGGGCACTACCTGGCGCTATCCCTTCTAAAATAACCCCCTTACAGTATTACTGACCTTCTTCCTCCTGGTTCCTTTATCAACATGCATGGGTTTTCATAAAGAGTGTGTCCCCAGTGTCACTCACTTTCATCTTGTTCTTACCTGCTTCCCCCTAGTGTTTTCTGCCATCTTCCCCACCCCAGCTTTACCTACTGCACCCTGCATTAAACATTTTTGTTTTTTTAAACACATCACACTGCATCTTTTCCTTGGTTAACATTTCTTTTTTATTTGTCCTTTTGGACTCCTTTTTTATTATAAAATGGCATATAAAATGTTTGTATTTGAAACTTTAAAACTGGATTAAAAAACTAAGCATTTTAAAATATTTCCAGATTTGGGGCCCATCTGGTTCTCTGCCATGCCCTCTGCTCGATTGCACCTGTAAAGGCAAAAGAAAGGCAGGGTAACATCAGACTGAATACATGTCTGCCAGTTCTCCCTGCCAAATGCCTCCAAATGCTCAATACTTACTGCATCCCTGTTGTTGGCCATTTTATGGGGCCACCCTCCGCTTCGGTGCCATGCCTTTGTTGGGGTCGGTAAGGACATGAAAACAAAAAACTAGGCACATGTGTGATGTTGGGTCTGGCCTGGAGGTGTCAGTTTGAGTTTTTTGGAACCCACCTGAATTATGGGAGGTTCTGGCTTCGTGTAGCAGCATACGCTCCCTGGTCCGAGGAGTCTATAAGGAAATAGAAGAACAAAACACTAGTGTCACGCTCTGGTAACTCCAGCCCTCCAGGTAAGCCCTCAACCCCCAATCTCCGCAGCCAGCTTCACCTGTAGGAGCCCCCGGGATCGGTTGCCCCAAGGACATCAATGGCTCAAAGGATGAGAGCTTACTGGTTAGAGGTCTGAAGAACCAATGGCTATGAGCGAGTGTAGCGGAAGTCCAGAGACAGGTCAGAGATTGACACCGGGATGTCAAAGATCGCAGCGGTACAAAGGGATGAGGCAGCTCGAGGTCAGGGTACAAGGCAGAGGTCAGCAACGCATATAGGAACCAGATCTAGGGAGGTGAGTGTGTGTAAGTGCTTGATTGGTGCATACTATGATCCTAACAGCAAATGGAGACCAGGTGAATTGCCCCAACCTCTCCAATGGGCTCATTGGCCCAGACATAACAAGGGGCGTAAAGCCCTAACAGTATCCTGGGCTCACTGGCCCATTAACCAGAACCAAGGGGCGTGCCTGTGCCCCTTGGTTCAACAACCCCCCAGCCCAACTACAGCCTCCGGCGGGCGCGCTGAGTACAGCGCCGCCGGAGGGCATACAGTTTATGTGCTCGCGCACATGCGCGAGCACAAGAGCTGCTGACGCGGGAGCGAGGAAGGAGGGCGGCCGTGCTCGGCGCGGCCGCCGCCGAGCTGCACAGTGACAGCTGTGGCCGGCCGCCTGGAGGCGGTGCTGGAACGGGGTCCAGGTAAGCGGTTACTGACAACTAGCAGTTAGGATACACGTCATTGGGATTTCCTTGCCTTGAGATGTGTGTTTTTTGTCTGTTGTCCTACCTGGGTTCTGTGGCACTGGGTGTGACTCCAAGCCCAAAATCTGGGCCTTCTCCCCTTCGGCTGGTTCCTGTGCTGGTGATTGGGAGACCGAAGAGGAGAATGAGGATACTGGCATTCTTCGGGGTTGATGCCTTACCCACACGCCCAGTCTTTGGCGCCGCACTGGTCGTCCAGGTGGGCTTTATTCTCTGCCAGAACTCTGATGCTAGAATAGAAGCACAATTCAATCACTCAGTTCTGCAATAGTGGGCAACCTATCTATGGACCAGCCACTTACCTTGGCAGTTTAAGGAAAAAAACTACCCCACCCAGGGCCTCTAGCTTCTTTTTAGGTCTGACCAGTGCTGCATTATTTGGGTGTGCATGTAAGTCGTCGGTCCCTGGGAATTCGGGTGTGCCAACACCTCCATTGCCAATGTCCACCTGGCATGGGTGTTGGGCTTGAAGTCATATAGCTCAGTGATGAAAGCCTGCAATGGGAAAACTAATATAAATAAAAATGCCTTTTCCCAGGGATGTTTACCCTTTAAATACCTGTGTCTCACATCTCCCCTATGTGCAGCAGGCCAGTGCATCTATAAAGCTGCACATTCTGGCTGGTGAGTGATCTCACTAGTATGTGCTAGTGCTCCTGTCCCATCCTGCAGCAGTGTCCCATACCCCTCGGTGTACACACATGTATGGGGTGTCAGGAACCATCGACAGCGACTGATGTCACATGCCCACCAGTGGTAAGAATTGCCTCCACAATGCTTAATTTGGGAGGGGGGAAGCCACAAACCACTAACAGTTGGCACAACACTGAGTGCTTGCCTGGGACACACATGTTTGCAAACCAAGGGCACAGATGGCACAATTACAACGCAGAACAGTCCTTTTAATTGGTTGCAAAGGTGTGGCAGGCACAGGTCGCTGTGGTGCCCAGTGTGTACTCAATGTTGAATAGCCTAAGGAGTGCAACTAAGGAATCTGTTTAGCTTACATTGTTTCTCCCTTGCCTTGCAGCACCCACCCAGCCACCAGCTTGACTTCCTACCCAGGAACCAACATCCAGACCTGGGCCAGCAACCAAAACGACCCACAGTGAGGGGACCGAAACAATAAAGATGGGGCCGCAATGTGCTTATGTAAAGGGCCATGGAGGATGTGTAGGCTCAGGCTAAGGAAATTAAGTAATGAGGAAATGATTTTCCTCGCTAAGGAGTCAGACAGGAGAGGAAGGTCAGCCCTGGAGCCAATCAATTTTTTACTTTTGACTTGCCAATCACTTTAAATTGGACCAAAACCCATGGCTGATGGCCCTGGAATCTACAAGATAAGTGTCACGCTCCGGGTACTACAGCAATCCACTTAGATAACTCCAGCCCTCTCGGTAAGACCTCAACCCCCAATCTCCGCAGCCAGCTTCACCTATAGGAGCCCCCGCTTGCCGGGACGCAGAGCACGCCTGCCCGGGATCGGTTGCCCCCAGGACTTCAATGGCTCAAAGATTGGAGTCTTACTGTTCAGAGGCCTGGAGAACCCGTGGCTGGAAGTGGTGCTGAGTAGCCCAATCGCTGAGCGTATAACGGAAGTCCAAACAGGCTTAGGGTCAGCAACGGAAGTTCTGAGATGGCGGCGGTACAAAGGGTTGGACAAATCGTGGTCGAGGATCAAGCAGAGGTCAGCAACAGGAGATCAGATCGGGGGTGGTCAAACACAGGCGAAGGTCGGCAACAGGAACACAGATCGAGGTTAGTCAAACACAGGCGAAGGTCGGCAACAGGAACACAGATCGGGGATAGTCAAGACAGGCGGTGGTCGGCAACGGGAGTTCAGAATATTCACTAGAGACAAGCTGCTTTCTGGGTATAAGGCACTATCACAGGCAATTCCCAACTGAGGGTGAATTGCTTTTATAGGGAGAGACAGAGAGGAGGGTGAGAGTGATTGGTGCACTTATGATCACAGGTCTGATTGGGAGAGCAAGGAGTGCCCAATCACATCTATGGGGCTTATTGGCCCAGACAAGGAGGGGGGCATAAGCCCCACAGAACCTAGGGCTCATTGGCCCTTTAATCCGAACCAGGGGGCGTGCCAGTGCCCCCTGGCTTAATCTACAACCTCCGGCGGGCGCGCTGAGCACAGCGCCGCCGGAGGGAAAACAGGTCTCGGGCTCGCGCACGCGCACGTGAGCCGTTGACGCGCGCGCGAGGAGGGAGAGCGGCCGTGCTGGAGCTGCTGGGACCGGCCGGCCGCCGACAACGCTGGACCGGGGCCCAGGTAAGTGCCGATTTGTGACACTACCCCCCCTTCACGAGGGGCCTCCGGACCCTCACCCGGTTTCTCCGGATTATCACGGTGGAATTTCCGTACAAGAGCTTTGGCATGAACATCCCTCGCAGCCACCCAGCATCTTTCTTCTGGACCATAGCCAACCCAGTCCACCAAATACTGTAAAGAATTACGCACCTTACGTGAATCAAGGATTTTATTCACTTCGTATTCTGGCTCATTATCAACGAGAATCGGCGAAGGACCAGCAAGAGGAGTGTTCTTAGCTGGTTTTAACAACGAAACATGGAAAGAGTTAGGTATTTTCATAGTCGGCGGTAGTTGAACTTTAAACGACACATTATTCAACTTCTTGATTATCGGAAAAGGGCCAATGAATTTAGGACCCAATTTGCTAGAAGGTTGACGGAGCGCAATATTTTTAGTGGAGACCCAAACTAGATCGCCTACTTGAAGAGTAGGTTCCCGTGATCTACGACGATCAGCAAATTTCTTATATCTTAAACTGGTGGTTTTAAGAATTTCCTGAACATGTGTCCAGATATTCTTCCGTTCTTGAAGCCACTCCTCCAACGCCGGCAAGTTGGAAGGTGACCCTGAAAGGGAAGAAGCTCTAGGATTTTTTCCTAAATTACAATAAAAAGGCGATATCTTGGTACTCTCACTAGGCGCATTATTGTAAGCAAATTCGGCGAAATCAATAAATTCTGCCCATTGTACTTGGGCATCAGAGACATAACACCTTAAGTACTGTTCCAAAGTTTGATTAGTTCTTTCCGTCTGCCCATTGGAATGGGGATGGTAGGCAGACGAAAGAGAGATCTGTATACCCAGCCGCGAACAGAAATGTTTCCAAAAACGGGAAGTAAATTGGACGCCCCGATCAGAGACTATATTGGACGGAATACCATGAATACGAAAATGTGTGAAGTAAATAATCGAGAAAGCTCTGGTGCAGAAGGAAGCTTAGCCAAAGGAATGAAGTGTGCCATCTTACTGAAACGATCTACGACCACCCAAATGACAGTATTCCCGTGTGATAAAGGCAAATCTACAATAAAATCCATAGAAATATGAGTCCAAGGTTCAGCAGGGATTTCAAGAGGAACCAAACCGCCACTGGGAGCCTTGTGAACCCCTTTACTTCGAGCACAAACAGCACAAGCGTCGATAAAGGCAGTAATATCGCATCTCATGGTTGGCCACCATACATGGCGACGGGCAAGCATAAAGGTTTTTCGGTTACCCACATGACCAGCAGTTTTAGCATCGTGAAATTTGCGAATTACATCTGAACGCAAATGTGGCGGTACAAACTGGCATCCCAAGGGAACATCACTAGGAGACTGGTCTTGAAACGGCGCCAAGGTGTTAGAGAGATCAGGAAGTAATGCCCCGACCACACAACCCATAGGTAGAATCGGGTCACCAGTATCACCCCGATCCTTACATTCACCGAACATGCGAGATAGAGCATCCGCTTTAGTATTTTTTACACCCGGCTTGAACGTAATAATAAAATTAAAACGCGAGAAGAATAATGCCCAACGTGCTTGACGAGAGTTCAATCTCTTGGCAGACCCAATGTATTCAAGATTTTTGTGATCGGTATACACAGTTATAGGATGTAATGAACCCTCCAGCCAGTGTCGCCATGCATCAAAAGCCAGTTTAATAGCTAATAGTTCCCTATTACCGACATCATAATTTTGCTCCGCGGTACTGAATTTACGTGAAAAATAAGCGCATGGATGAAGACGCTCAGTGTTACCGGAATATTGCGACAAAACTGCACCCACTCCCAGCTCTGAAGCGTCCACCTCAACAATGAAGGCCTTACGAATGTCTGGGTGAATTAACACTGGTGCCGAAGTGAAGGCCCGTTTCAGGGTCAGGAAGGCCTCACAGACAGAGGGAGACCAGTTAGCAGTGAAGGCCCCCTTGCGGGTAAGATTGGTAAGAGGTGCAACAACATGAGAGAAGCCTTTGATGAACCGCCGATAAAAATTAGCAAAACCTAGAAAACGCTGCAATTCTTTTAAGGTCTTGGGTTGAACCCAATCCTGAACCGCCGAAACTTTCCCCGCGTCCATCTCTAAACCCTGGTTGGTAATAATATACCCTAAGAAAGGAACTGTGGTGACTTCAAACACGCATTTAGAAAGTTTAGCAAATAAGTTGTTCTCTCTTAATTTTTGTAGTACCAATTTAACATGACGTCTGTGCTCCAACAAGGAATTAGAAAAAATGAGAATATCGTCTAAGTATATGACCACAAATCTACTGAGATACTCTCTGAAAATATCGTTAACAAAATCTTGAAAAACGGCTGGCGCGTTACAAAGACCAAAAGGCATGACCAGGTACTCGTAATGGCCGTCTTTCACATTAAATGCGGTTTTCCACTCATCCCCCTGTCGGATGCGAATCAGATTGTAAGCCCCTCTTAAATCCAACTTGGAAAAAATTTGAGACCCTGTGACTTGATTGAACAGATCCCCGATCAAGGGCAAGGGGTATCGGTTCTTAACAGTGATTTTATTCAAGGCTCGATAATCTATGCATGGTCTCAGGCCGCCATCTTTTTTCTCTACAAAAAAGAATCCAGCCCCGGCAGGCGAGGTAGAGGGGCGAATAAATCCCTTCCTTAAATTTTCGGTGATGTACTCCCTCATTGCTTGCTCTTCGGGCAGGGTAAGATTATAAATTTTTCCCCTCGGGGGAATCGTGCCAGGGAGCAAGTCAATAGGGCAGTCATAAGACCGATGTGGAGGAAGGGTATCCGCAGAACGTTCAGAGAAGACATCAACCCAGTCTGCGTATGGTTGTGGTAATCCCTGAGGTAAAACTTGCACACTTCTAAGGCCTGTAGTAAAGCAGTGACTTTTACAATGGTCACTCCACTTGATCAATTCTCCAACCCGCCAATCTAACACCGGGTTGTGGAGTTGTAACCAGGGGTATCCCAAAACCACCGGAGTCTCTGGACAGTCGAAGATGAAAAATTCTAAGAACTCAGAGTGGGAAGAGCCAACAATTAACCGAAGAGGTGGGGTCTTGGTGTTTATAGGTCCCCCCTGGATGGCCTTCCCATTGATGGCCAAAACTTGTAGGGATCTTTCAAGAGGAACTAAAGGGATACCTAAAAGGGAGATCATACTCCTGTCCAGAAAGTTTCCCGCCGCACCACTGTCGATAAAGGCGGAAACTGTTTGCTTGGAAGAACCCCAAAACAGGTCAATGGGCACTAACATTTTATTTTGGCGAGAGTTGCAAACTGACTCACCCAGATCAGTACTCTCTACCTGGTCTGGTTGTGGAAGTTTTCCGCCGGTCTCCCCTTGTTGGGACAGGAACCTGCGAAATGTCCCGAGTTCCCACAATATAGGCATAACCCCTTGGATCGCCTACGCTGCTTTTCCTCTTGGGATAACCGGGTTCTCCCTAATTGCATGGGTTCTTCCTGGGAAGGAGATGAGGTATTTTCCCCACGGGTAGCCGGGGAACTAAGACTCTGGAGGGACCTGAAGGACGTGGGAGCCCTGGCTCTCTCCCTAGCCCTCTCTCTAAGACGCCTGTCTATTTTAATGGAGACCTGCATTAATTGGTCGAGGTCTGCGGGTGGAGGAAAATTGACCAAAGCATCCTTGATGCTTTCCGACAGCCCCACCCTGAACTGACTACACAGAGCGGGATCATTCCACCTCGATTCAATGGCCCAGCGGCGGAATTCAGCACTATAATCTTCAGCCGAATTCCATCCTTGTCTTAGGGCCCGAAGCCTATTCTCAGCCGTAGATTGTTGATCAGGATCAGCATATAAAACGCCCATAGCATTAAAGAATGCTGTAACGGATTGTAGGGCAGAATCATGAGATGGTAAACTAAAGGCCCAGGACTGCGGGTCTCCTTGAAGCAGAGAAATGACTAGGCCTACTCGTTGGGACTCAGTGCCTGAGGAGATGGGTCTCAGCTTGAAATACAGTTCGCAGGCATTCTTAAAATTGGAAAATTTTGCTCGTTCTCCAAAAAACTTTTCAGGCGGTGGAATCTTTGGTTCTGAGATATGAGGTGGTACAGAGGATGCCGGTAACTGACGAGATTCCTGAGTGGCCACTCTTTGAGCGAGCTGCTTTATCGCCGTAGCCATAGCTTGTACCTGCTGTACCAGGTCATCCATCTTTTAATCAGGCCTGTGATAATGTCACGCTCCGGGTACTACAGCAATCCACTTAGATAACTCCAGCCCTCTCGGTAAGACCTCAACCCCCAATCTCCGCAGCCAGCTTCACCTATAGGAGCCCCCGCTTGCCGGGTCGCAGAGCACGCCTGCCCGGGATCGGTTGCCCCCAGGACTTCAATGGCTCAAAGATTGGAGTCTTACTGTTCAGAGGCCTGGAGAACCCGTGGCTGGAAGTGGTGCTGAGTAGCCCAATCGCTGAGCGTATAACGGAAGTCCAAACAGGCTTAGGGTCAGCAACGGAAGTTCTGAGATGGCGGCGGTACAAAGGGTTGGACAAATCGTGGTCGAGGATCAAGCAGAGGTCAGCAACAGGAGATCAGATCGGGGGTGGTCAAACACAGGTGAAGGTCGGCAACAGGAACACAGATCGAGGATAGTCAAACACAGGCGAAGGTCGGCAACAGGAACACAGATCGTGGATAGTCAAGACAGGCGGTGGTCGGCAACGGGAGTTCAGAATATTCACTAGAGACAAGCTGCTTTCTGGGTATAAGGCACTATGACAGGCAATTCCCAACTGAGGGGGAATTGCTTTTATAGGGAGAGACAGAGAGGAGGGTGAGAGTGATTGGTGCACTTATGATCACAGGTCTGATTGGGAGAGCAAGGAGTGCCCAATCACATCTATGGGGCTTATTGGCCCAGACAAGGAGGGGGGCGTAAGCCCCACAGAACCTAGGGCTCATTGGCCCTTTAATCCGAACCAGGGGGCGTGCCAGTGCCCCCTGGCTTAATCTACAACCTCCGGCGGGCGCGCTGAGCACAGCGCCGCCGGAGGGAAAACAGGTCTTGGGCTCGCACGCGCGCACGTGAGCCGATGACGCGCGCGCGAGGAGGGAGAGCGGCCGTGCTCGGCGCCGCCTGAGCAGACGCCGCACGGCGCGGCTGCCGGGCAGGAGCTGCTGGGACCGGCCGGCCGCCGACAACGCTGGACCGGGGCCCAGGTAAGTGCCGATTTGTGACAATAAGTAAACATCTCCACCAATCCAACGGTGCATGCTTGAACAGCGGATGCCGCCTGCTATACTTTTACTTAAAATGATCAGCATGTGCTGTGCCGGCATGTGCCGCACCCTCATATATGTGCAGTTCAGCACTGTGACACCTTTTTTTTTACACTAATGCACTATTATTGCCTGTCTAGAGCGGGTATAAAAAGCACGTTCCTGTATGTTTTTTTTTCTGATATGCTGGAGTTTATTATATTCTTTTAGCTGTATTTATGCTCTCCAGTGGGCTGGTTGTCTAGAACCTGGAGTCCAGTTCCCTGCTCTGGAGATATAGCGTACCAGCCACTACACCCTTTGGTACAGGTCCATGTCGGTGGACACCGGAAAACTGCACCCACCCCCGGTGCCCAAGAAGAGATGCAGCTAATTTTTCGGGGTTTCAGAAAGCCATCAGTCAGCATGCCAGATCCCTACTTTTCAAACTGGTATAGTTCACAAGTAGTTAAAGTCAAGAAATAAAACACATACCATAAACAAACAGTACTCTCCTCCTGCCTCTCATTCCCAGCTCTGTGTCAAGATCCCCCATTCTTACACTTCACCACCAGGGGAAATCCCCTGCCACTGGGGGGGAACACTTATATAATATGTATACTCCAAAGGTGGGGTCTCTGAACACTCTGGTCATTCCCCTTCATCATTGTGCATCACTGTGTGTTACTAGACCTTTGCAGAAGGGCATATGGGCTGGGGCCAGGGGGCAGCCATTACATCAAAATTACAAAGGAATGGGGAACAAAAGCCACCAATTCAAATGAAAAGTTTGTATATGACTCAAAAATTCGCAGTGCATTAGCACACAAAAATGGAACAGCAAAAAACAAGTAAATTTTTAACGCAGGTGATCCTGTGGATCGCTCCAGGTGGCTTTTTAACTGGGCTTTGATAAATCAGGGCCAGTGGGGGTCATGCTAATTATTTAGTGGGGCAATTTTAATTCTGGCTGCACATTTGTATGTAAATAGCAACCAGCATCTCAGTGAGCTTTTTAACTAACACACAGAAAGTGCAGTACTTTTTTGTTTCATTTTTCTCAGAGAAATCACCTGCAATTTTTACATGTGGGCTATATCATTTTTCCGGAGAGGTAAGGGACTTTTTTTTAAAGCACCCTATGGGAAATGCCAAAGATTTTACAAAATGTCTCTGCAAGTTATTTCAAAAGTTTTAAAGTAATATTATTACCCCACTGGAAACATTATGTCCCAGAGCAGGTGTAAATAGGAAAATAATTAGAACACACATTTTTTACTGCAGTTGTTTGTTCAAGCTCACTCACATATGTAATTTCAATTCACATTCAAAGTTAAATGTGCTTCACTAAATAATTTGTATAAGGCTCATTGTTGACTACCACATCCTTCAATAGGGCTGTAGTAGGGCAGTAGTTGTGGTGTGTTGTGCTGGAAATGCTTCTTGCATCCCTAACACAGCACACAATGAGAAGAGGCCAATTTAAAATTGGCAGCATTTTTTTGTGGGTGGATTGTGCCATAATGCAACAGGGATGCATTAATTATTTGGTGTAGCAAGATGAACCTTTGGTGTGCCTTGTGAGTGTGAATTGCAACCTGCATCTCAGTGAGCTTTTAACTATGGGGTATGGGGTAAAAAAATGCAAAGAGGCTGATTTACTACTAGCGGCAGGTATCGATATCTGAGCGTCTGTATAGTGACACTTAGAGCGACCGCTAGTAGACGCTGTAAGCAGGTATTGGGCGCTGTAACCTAGTGTTGCGGTTGCTGTAGTAACCTGGACGGCATTGATGAATGTGATGTGTGTTGGGCACACTAACAACAGTATAACGCTTCAGCAAGCGATAGGTAGCACCAGCTCAGTGCGCCCGGCACTCGGTGCTCAACACCATACAAAAAACAACACACACACAGCATAGGCACTCTAGCATAGAGCTTCAGACACTGTGTGATCAAAGTATGTTTTTGAACACATATACACATGTAACAAAGTGAAAACACATGGAATGACATTGTTTTGACACTGTGACAATGACACTTTAGTGATAGATCTTTAAATACAATTCTGCATAAAAATAGAAAAAGTCAAAAAAATGTATAAAAGTGTTTGTTTGCAGGCCAGGAGAGGTCACACAATGATTTAAAAAAAAAATTGCCAAACACGCTATTTTAACACAACCAAATGAAAGCCCATTGAAATGTATGGGAGAGCGACACTAAGCGAAAGGTAATACGTGATGCTCTTGAACCTAGAGCCTCGGTGTTATACGCTAAGCCGCCTCTAGTAATACATGTGATGCTACATGGCGCTGTTAGAGGCGATCACCAGATCACTTTCTTAAATGTGGTTTCTCATACAGCACCCAGTGTTCACCAGACGCTACCTGCCACTATGAAGCACTACCTGGTGCTATCCTTTCTTAAATAACCCCCAAATATTTTAGGATATCCCATAGGGTCCTGTATTTTCCATATGTCAAAAACAAATATCCATACCTCACAGGAAACCCCCCTGTAAAAATTCAGTTTCACACCTGCAGGTGATTTTTGGGTAAAAATTAGAACAAACTTTTTTTGCACATTGCTTCACCAAATAACAATCATGACCCCCATAGAAATGAGAGTGAGCAGCACCATTATCACAGTCCTGAGAGTTACCAGTCCTAGTAACAGTTTCACATTGGTGTTATTAGAAGTTTACAAAGTTTGCATAATTTTTCCATAATAAAACAGATGCACTATATGACTCATTTGGGAGAAAAATAGAGAATAGAGACGAACAACAAGATAACCATTTCAAAAGGACATTAGGGTTGATTCAGAGCCCCTTTCTTGTAATTTTTTTGTGTGAAAATTCTGTTCTCGTCCATTTTTTCTCCTCATCTGATTGAGCAAAACCTTTTTTTTTGCAAGAATTTTTGTGTGAAATGTTTTCTTTTTTGTGTGATGTTTTGTTTGGTAGCAAGACCTCCAAAAAATGTTGAGAAAGGGGCTCTGAATCAACCCTATTGAGCACAAGCCTCCATTTAGAATATAATGCATAATGACAGGGTGATGTTTTATGGGGGCTTTGAAATGTGTTTGCTTTATGTTGCATTGGTATTCAGGGGACATACATTTACAATTGCTATCTATAGGGCGTTACTTTTAGATGGGCTTTAAATACTTCCGTAGCTCATAAACTGGTGCAGAAAAAACAATTGTTTGTATTGTTTCAAAGGGAATTTAAAAATTAGATTTTCTTGATGTGCACGTAAGGGGAGGATTTTGCCCTTTGTTTGAAATATTTGAAACAGGTCTCGTGGACTAGGATGTTTCCTTAGGATTTCCTGACATTGTTTAACTTCCTCTCTTCACATAGAGATAAAACAGGGAAAAAATACCTTAACAACTGACCTGCCAATTACAGCAAATTCATCTGTTGTTCAATCACTGGTCATTCGAGGAAAGTATGATATATCTAGATGCCATAATGACTGTGGCAAATTAGGGTGCTGTAATGTAAAAGTAAGAAAAGGAAGATGATTTTAAAACAACATTTAGGTTTCCGTAGAGAAAATCTATCCGATTTTTACACTAGAGATTAAAGCGGTCTTCCCGTTTAAAAGTATGGTTTTACGGTGTTGTAATCACAGTAAAAACTTATTGCCCGATAAAATAATGATGACGGAACAGAATTTACATATACTTACTTAAATGTACAGTTAAATTCCACGTCACTCATTCCTATGAAGCAGATTTACCTCACATATCACTGTTTCTCAACCAGCGATATGTGTACCCCAGGGGGTACTGGTGGAAGAGGTTCACAGCGATGACCTGGGGTGCACCCACGGGGCCGGGGTGCTCACCATTTTAGTGCTAAAAAGCCCCTGACCCCCTTTGGTGTAAAAATTGTGAGAACCACTGTCAAATTATACATTTGCAGCACTAAACAATCATATTAGATCTGTCAGTCATTTGTCCAATTAAATAATGCTTAAAATAAAATACAATATACAAATAGATCAAGGTTTAGTGTTTTCATGCAGCCAAGAGCTTTAAAATTACTTGTGTGATTCTCAGGGTAGGTCAGGATCACACTATGAATAGTTATTACAGTCGCATAGCTGAAATGCAAAGGATAAAAACAAATTGTTTTTGTGTAAAAAGGGAATTTGTCAACATTTTGCCTTTTGAGAATAATTTTATCTTCAACTTGCTTAAACTTTTACAGTAACAGTAATTTTTAGCAGGGGCTGGCAATATTTTTGAATGAAACTGTATATTTACAAATGCATTACATAAATATATTTACAGGTAGGAAACACAACAAAATACTGCACTAAATTCACAGTACATGAAAGTGCTAAGGAATAATTCAAGGCTAGGTTTCAAGGCCCACTTATGTAAAGTAACAGGAAGTAGCTCATTGTAGGACAGCATTTGAATGGTCCTTTTTGCCCAGGACATGCCACTGTACTGCACATAGAGCACATTACAGAAAACATGCACACTTGATTTGGTGCGGTAGTACAGTAGTACTTATGTATTATTTGGGGCTGTGGGTCTGGCTGGCCATAATGTATATCACATAGTTTGGTAAAGATTAAACAAAATATTGTACAACCAGTTTTACTAGTTAATAATTACTGGCAAATAAATAAAAACTGGCAAAGCCCTGTGTGATCCTTATACCAATTCATCAGAGGAAAGATAAATGGATCAAATGACATTGACCACATCTGCTCACCTCTACCTGTTGGCATGCGGAAAAGCCTGATGTGGATATATGCCCCAGGTATAACAGAGATGCAGCCACATCCTGAGGATACAGAGTGGGCTCAGGGGGGAGAGGTGAGTGTACTGGCCGATCTGGGAGGTTTCTCACAGCAGGGCATTCCTGTTTGGGATGCTCCATAAAGCGGGGAACCATGCCCCTAGAGTCTTATAGGCTCCATGGGGCTTTACTCTAGCAATCATAAATACTATATATCAGTTGGCCTCTGAAAATGGAGCTGGTGAGCATTAGAGCACCAAACAGCCCTCTACCTTATATGATCCCATTTCAAGGTTTTAATTGCATTGACTGTTTTAGTAAAGTGCTGTAGTTTCATTACTTTTGAAAACAATGGGGTGGGTGTTTAAATTATTTTCATTATTAATTTCTTTCAATATTTCAATATACATTTACATTTATTTATAAGTTTGGTGCTTCATGAACATCTTACTAGCAAATTATACAATCTAACAGGGGAAAAGAGAAAAAGATAAAAGAAGAAAAAAATATTGTTTCCTTTCCTCCATCCCTTAAAAGGGTATCTTAATTCCTTTACTAGAATTAAGACTCCAGTTTGACCCCTTCATATAAATCTCCCAATACTGTTTTTTTTATCTATAGTAGCATATATATAGAGAACATTAGAATATACAACATTTAACATTTAATATATATAGTAATCTATTTGGCTATTTATATGTCACCAATTTAATACACTACACCTGAAAAAAGAAAACAATGGGGTGGGTGAATATTAAAAAACAGTAAAAAATACAGTTTTCTTTGCACCCTGGTGGCATACTTAGCTACTTACATGACCATGCTATCCTAAGGCCACACCTTATGAGCAATGTACCTCTAACTGATACAATGTCTTTATTAACTCATTTTGTGTTTCATGCTGTTGGCACTGGGAGTTGGCTGATGTCTTCAATGACACAAAGAGCTTAGGTGTGTTGGGTAGGACTGTGACACAGACACATAAATCTAAAAAAAAAAAATCCAGCCAGTTTAGTTTTCACCAATTTAAGTTCTATAGTCAAATCGGATTAAAATCATTATTTCTAGTTCTACAAACACCTTGAATGCCATTAAGATAATTACACAGTGTTAAAAAATCTAAAAGTGTACCTTTTTTTAATCCTCATTAAGCAAATGGACAGGAATGCTTTCATACATATCTATTATCGGCATATATTAGGGATTACAGTTTTGCCCCGGGCCTTAAAAAAAGGTTTGTCCTTCAATATAACACAGATGGGGAGCAGGCAAGCAGGGATACTTGTAAGAAATAGATTGGAGTCTGTAAAACTCTCAACACAGGGAAAGTTAGTATATTTTCTCTTTTGTTTTACACTTTGTGAATACTGTTGATGTATTTATCAAAACAGAAGGTATCAGCACTCCTCCAGAAATACCAAGGTTAAAACCTAATTTTTAATCCCAAGCCATCAAAAAAAGTTCTTGAAGTACACCGGGTAAGAGAATGGTAGAGATTGGCCCCTCCATGGTGACCGGTTTCAGGTAGATGTACCCTGTATCAAGCCGATGTTTACACTGAGCCTGATGCCAGATATATAGTGCCACAAGGGTCATGTGACCAGCCTCCACCAAAAGGAGATGCTGGGTGGGAGGGGTCGATCTCTACCATTCTCTGACCTGATTGGAACCTTTTATTCATGACTTGGAATTGAAAGTTATGTTTTAGCCTTGCTATTTCCAGAGGAGTTCTGATAACTAATTCTTTGTTGTGCTTGGACTTTGGGCATGGAGACCTTTCAGCTGCTCTCTTTGCCCCTAGCCTACTGTGAGAGACAAACAATAAATATTAGCCAGTTTTATTGGTTTAAACCAGACAGCCAGAGGTACTCTGAATGCCAAGATTCTTACTGAGCTGCACATTTATTTCAGCCTTAGTTTTTGCACCTGTATACTGTTTAACCCGTCTAGTGCCAGCTATGTAAGTCACATGTAGCTGCCTCTCCAACCGTTAAATGCAAGCTATGTGAAACTCACGTATCGGACTTTAAACCCCCATAAAAAAGTAAAAATGGTAAAAACTCACCTGACCCTTCCATCGATTCGGCCTGGTCTTCTCTTCCCCCAGGGGACATCCAATCCCTCACCCCGGGGCTCTACCGGCTTTAGTAGAGGGCCCGCAAGAGCCCCCCTCACTTCCGCCAGGGCTGACATCTGCAAAAAAAAGATGACATTTACTCACCGGCAGCCTCAATCCCTCCTGCTAGGTCTTCCCCCAGCTCTTACGCGGTGAGGAGAGGGCCCAAAAAGGGCCCTCTCCCCTGCTTCTGCTGTCACCGCCACTAGCCCTGCCTTTTGGGGCAGATGACATCATCCCTGCAGCTGGCGGTTGACTTGCAATTAACCCCCAGCCCCCCATTACCTGCCTCCTCAAAGCTTTGGGGGCAGAAAAGCCCGGGGGCAGCGTAGGATATGCAGACTTGTAGCCTGCAGGGCGGGGGCCACCAAGGCTGGCCTCTGCGCCCTGTTTTACAAGCCCTGTATGGCTGGTCCCCAGGTTGGTTATACTGGGTAAGGGGGACCCCACACCATTTTTTTATGTAACCCTTTATAGTCTGGATAGTAGGTTTATTTTATTTGTAAATGTTTTAAAGGGCTCTTTTCAGTTTGGGGGGTTTCCTGGGGAGGAACGGGGGGCTACCGATACATATGTGGTACTGTTGTAATCAGGAGAAAAGGGGCTTTCACATGCAATATGGGTTTCTTTAATAAAATCAATGTTTTATTTAAAATAAAGAAAACATTTTTTTAAATATATTATTTCAATAAATATTTGTTTTTATTTTTTTCCCTCAAAAATGTTTTAAAAAAACACTGGAAGTTACAAACAAGACATTTCATGTTAAAGCCTAGACTAACGGCCTTATTTATCAAGGGCTAGCGCCAGGTAGTGTCTGACGAGCGCCAGGTACCGCCAGCTAACGGCGGCTACCGAATCAAGTACGCCCGGCGGCGGTCACAATGACGCATTTATCATGCTAAATGAGGCTAGCGCCGGCGAGAGCGTCAACTAGCACGGGATTCATCATGTAGCCGACTGCAATGAACAGCGCCGCTGCTAATCCCATCACAGCGGCAGGTATGACCTGGCGCTCCCTGGCGTTGTCCAATGCATTTCAATGGAGCAATCTTTAAATAATCATAATTAATTGCTATTAATGTTTTTTGTTTTTTTTTTTAATGTCAAAAATTCTGTGACCACTTCTGCAATGTTAGGATTTTTTTTTAAGTAAAAAAAAAAAAAAAAAAATTGTGCAGAATTGATATTACAGGTCTGATATTCATGTATTCATATTACAAAATGTTTAGAAAAACTTGTATAATTTTTACATTAAAAAAAAAATGGTTGTTTGGGGGTTAAAAACTACTTTACACACATCGCCGCCAGCGCTCTGGGGTTTAAACAAGGAATTCACAGCGCGAGAAATTTTTGAGCGTGATTTGTTAATGAATCTGCAGCAAGCCGTGCGCTCTGGCCATTCGCTGTCAGGCGCACCCATACAACGCGGAACCTGTGAAACAGCGACCCCTAACCCCGTATTCAACATTACCGCACACTGACTGAGTCGCTGTCAACAAGCAAACCCCGGCCAAGCACAGCGAATACTAGCTGGCGCTGTGAAAATCACGCTACTGGCACTCATCTGTCGCTACCTGGCGCTATTAATGAATCGGCCTCCCCATCTATAATTTTTCAGAAAATTCCTGCAAAAATCACAGTTAAACCAAAAAAATGACCTGTAACAAAATCTCAAGTAGGCTGGCAATTAAAAGTACCTATGCATGTTGGGTATTGTTCTGTTCAGAAGATCTTGCGCTTTCAGATTTATCTTGTTTTTTCTTGTTTGCATATTGATATTTTATGAAAATGTGCTTTTTTATAAATTTTTTTAGGGAAACCCTAAGCGACCAAAGAATTCTTCGAGCGATTACTTCCAGAAAGATGAGCCCACTACAACAAGCTGGGCAGAAAAGAGAGAAATTGGGGTACTTTGAAAAAAAGAAGCCTGCTGTTCCATCTGACTCCCCCTCAAAGGGAGTTTGGGATGGCGCTCTGGGTGACTGCCCACCTTGCACATCCCAAAGGCCAGCCATGTGGGTAATGCTAATTACTGTATTTGGTGAAGCCAGTGTAATTTCCGGTGTGGTTTGGATTGCCACCTCAGCTCACTAAAAAGCTCACTGGCATAGTGAGCTTTTTAGTGATAACACACAAACAAATTGCAAAAAAAGGCCCTACTTTTCCCCCGAAAAATCACCTGCGATGGGGCATCTTTACAGGTGACATACATTATATATCCGATAAGGTACGAATATTTTTTCAATGTTTGGAAGTTTCAGCACCCTAAAGGGTATGCTTAAGAATCAGCAATTTTTTTCTGAATAGCCCATAGGGCTCTGTTGTTTCCAAACTTTAAAAATTAAGCTTATCTCATTTGAAAACGCATGTATCTCACATGTAAAAATGGCCAATCACAGGTACATGTCATTTTTGGATTATAAAGGACGAACAAACAATTTTTTTGCACTTTTTTCTGTCTAAACTCAAAAAAGGGTTGCAGGTTAAAATCCACACCGCAATAGACATGCTGGCTTCACCAAATAACTGGCATTACCCCCATGAGAGCCCCCTTTGGACATACAGCGCACAGAAATTGATACATTGAGTTTACCCTATACATCCAGTGCAGCATACTGTATGTTTATACACAGGAGCCTCCTTGTACAGAATGCTTCCTTGTACAAGAAGTAATCTGCCCTCTAGATCGGGAACTTGTTCTACATTGATTTTTCAATGAAAAAAAGTGTAGGCTGTGTTTTGTTTAAAGGATTAAAGCTGTCAAAAAGTGATAAGGAGCCAGTTTTATAAAGCATGCCATTCTGTGCCAGTTTTTTTTTGTGCAGTTATCTTTCCATCCGCACATTGAATGGCACAGCAAGTAAAAAGCTTAATACTATGACCACGCCCCTTTTCCTTATAAAAGTATATGCTTTTATTCAATAATAATTAAAATACAAAGTACATTAAAAAAGAGGACATCTTATACATTACTATAGTCATATGCATTACTGTCGGCTTTCCTGCATTTAAACTTCAGCAAATTCTTCTATGGGCAGACATGTGCCATGTTTCACCTAGTTTGGCTTTCTCAATGCCCTATACATATGACAGACAGATGTCCCTTGTTAGTGGGTTAGTATATTAGTCAACAAATAAAATTCGATTTACAGGTACGTAATAAATTAGGTTATAGATAATGAAATGTAAATTAATCAATGACTATGAGAAATACCTTGCTGTAATGTCACACCATGTGCCATTCCATTTATACATATTTCACAGATGCCCCGAAGAGAATTGATGATGTACCAACTTCAAAAGCCTTATGGGAATTAATAATACAATCATTAGTTAATACAATCAGCTCGCCTATTATTAGGCATAATATTGTTGCTATCGTAGAGTACCTGTTACTCAACGATTGCCCCTTTGTAGGAAGATTATCCACCTGGTCCCTATAGTGGGAATCCCCGTTGTTATAATGTAGAGCCCATAAGTTGCTCTGTAATATATAAAACCATATAAAAGGGAAGTGTCTTGTTATCTATTTCCTGTTGTATTACTCAGGCCTCAACATATGTGTGCCCGTATATAAGATATGTTACCTTGTATATTGCTGTTGTCATGCCAGGCAGCCGCAGCGGCAAGATGGTACTCAAAAGTGGGCCAAAAGGTAATGGTTCCTGGTTTATGTCACCCCCTCCGCGCTATCCCGAGCCGGGCCCTCCCGCGGTATTAAGCCATGAAGAAATCTCAGGCCCACAAGTTACTCACCCGCCGCCGCACCAGCGATGCACTTATGCGCTCCACTTCCTGGTGCGCAAATGCGTCAGCATTCAGCTTCCGCCGGAAGTGACGCCGAGCGTCGCTGGTCCGGCTCAAAAAGTCCTTATTCGCGGCGCCATTTTGCTGGCGTTCCGCCATTTTACTGTAGTTCACGTCCTAGATGCGGCGCCATATTACTGGCGCTCCGCCATTTTATTGGGGGCTCGCCTCTCTCAATAATATGACTCCACTAATGCCCTGCGCAATCGAAAGCGGTCATTTAAAGTGAAAGTCCCTACATTGATAAGCGACATCCTACGTTCATTACCGCCTCTCCTATTTTCATGCATTAAATAACGTGGATCATGGACTGTCTTATATTATTTTGAGCCGGAACTGCCTGGAAACAAATACCCCTGTAGTAATAGGGAAGTTAAAATATCTTATGCTCATTCAATTCGAAATATTAACCCATCCTTTCAGAGAACGCACATCACCACTTCTCCTCGGATTCACAGTTTCATAACTACACATGTTTGGCATATTAATTAATTACATAGATGTTTACAAAGTCATAGTTATCACAGTACTTAGTTATTCTAGGAGACCTTCCTATATGGGCCATGCTTTCTAACAGTAGGATATACAGATTACGTGGCCTATTTATTTATCTGATATAGCTACACCTTTCACGGTGTCTATATCAGATAAATAAATAGGCCACGTAATCTGTATATCTGTATATCCTACTGTTAGAAAGCATGGCCCATATAGGAAGGTCTCCTAGAATAACTAAGTACTGTGATAACTATGACTTTGTAAACATATATGTAATTAATTAAGAACGCCGGCTCCCCACCACAATCACACATTTATCAAGCCAATCCTGCTTAGCGACTGAGATAGCGCCATACAGCGACTCATTCATCATTATTCCAGCCTCAGCCCACAGCGCCAGCGTCCGACCTTGAACAGCGACAGGTATGACCTCTCGCTACCTGGCACGCTCCAATGCATTTCAATGGAAAAATCTTTAAATATTAATAATTAATTGTTATTAATTTTTTTTTTTTTAAATGTGAAAAATTCTGTGACCACTTCTGCCATTTTAGATAATTTTTTTAAGGGAAAGAAAATAATAAAAAAAATGTACAGAATTGATATTACAGGTCTGATATTAATGTATTCATATTACTAAATTATTTAAAAAAACTTTATTTTTTGGTTTCCAAAAATATGGTGGTTTGGGGGTTAAAAAACTACTTTTAACCCATCGCCGCCAGCGCTCTGGGGTTTAAACATGCATTTTACAGCGCGAGAATTTTTTGAGCATGATTTTTTAATGAATATGGTGGGAGCCGGTCGCTAGGGCCAGTCGCTATCATGCGCTCCCATACAGCGCGGAACCTGTCAAATAGCGACTCCTCACCCAATATTCAACATTACGGCAAACCGACTGAGTCGCTATCAACTACCGAACAACGACCAAGCACAGCGACTACTAGCGGGCGCTCTGAAAATGCCGCTACAGTCGCTCAACTGTCGCTACCTGCCGCTATTAATGAATCGGCCTCTAAATCTTTTAGGTTTAGTTAAGAAGCTCTAGTACCAGGTAGTGCTAGATGAACGTCAGGTGAATGTCAGGTCCCGGTGCAAAAGTTGCATTTATAAAGGTCAAAATCCATAGCGCCTCTGATGGTTGGTTATAATTTTTTTTGCCAGTTATTATTTTTTGGACTGGTGCATGTGCCACGGAATCCCTGGGTTGTCTGCAATTGTATGTATATGCATTTTTTGCACTTTTGGGTTGTGCTGAAAACTTTTTTGAAAAAAAAAGGCTAAAGCCGAGACCTGACCCTTGAGAGTGCTCAGCTGGAGGCCCAAGTCCAAACCGTGTTGTAAAAACTCCAGAATCCTAGAAATAGGAAATTTCCAGCAAGGAAGATTCTTGGCCTTGCACCAAGCGATATAGGCCCGTCAAACACTGTAGTATATCATGGAAGAAGACTTCTTCCGTGCCTGAATCATTGTGTGAATAACCGTGGCAGATAACCCTTTCTCTGTCAGGATTGAGGTTTCAATAGCCAGGCCGTCAAAGCCAGCGTCCGTAAATTTGGGTGCCGCAACGACCCCTGTGTGAGAAGACCCGGGTTGTCGGGCATGATGTAGTGATCTATTGACATCTGAGCTATGTCTGCAAACCAACTCCTTCTCGGCCAGCGAGGAGCCACCAGGATGGCTGGTACACCTTCCTGGGTTATCTTGCGCAGCACCCTGCCAGGGGCCAAAATGGAGGGAATGCAATTTGGGCCATGCAAAACCTGTGTCCTATCATTCCAGTGTCCCTAGTGATACTCCTGGTGTTTCCGCAGTGAAAATGTGCAGCCACCCCCCTAAAAATAAAAATCGGGGTTAGCAACAGGTACTGTATGCCTGTTTTCCTCTTTCTACAGCACCAGTGCGGGTGCTGTTTGTGTGCAGTATTAAATCTACTGCAATTTCGGCGCTCTCAGCTGGCACTAGGGGTTGCTGGCTCTTAGGCTTATACAAGCCCTGCGCAGCACCCAGCCGGGAGCACTCGAACGCAGAGCAGTTGCAGGATAGGCGCAAAGAGCGTCTCGCAAGTTTTTTTTTTTTTATTAGGCTCTATATTTGCTTTGAAGTGTCACACTGTACAAATAGAACGCCATACTTTAGTTTAGCCTAAAAACCTACAGGGCTGAAGTTCAAATATTTTGTTTCCATGGCAGATGTTTGATATGAAGTTTAAGTCAAGAAAAAATAAATATGATAGAAAAATACACACCTAGGTTGAGATATTTAGGTCGCTTGGTGGCCCTACCTACATTGATGTCTGACAGAGCCCTTATAGCAAAAGTAAGGTGTCCCCTTACCTTACAGTTTTATGTTGCATGACATGAAAATAGCCATAGGCATGACAAAAGATCAGAGAGTGTATTCTGTTTATCTGCCTCACCTAATAACTTAGTAGGCTCTGCGCAGTAGTCACATTATTAACATTATTTGTCATTCTTAACATGACCAGTAGAGCAAGATTGCTCAGTGAATCAAATTTTCTTGTTTCACAGAATAATCCTGGGGGTCTGGTAAAGAAAGTAAAAACATTCAATATCCAAATAAATACAGACACAGACCACATCCTTTTAACTATTTTTTCCATCTATAGAATGTTATTCTTATCTCCAGGAAAAATCGTGGAGGCTGATTTAATACTAGCGCCTGTATGTGAGCGTCTGTATAGCGCCACAAGTAGGCTCTGTAAGCTGGTGTCGGGCGCTATAACCTAGCTTAGCGGGTGGACAAGTGGCGCTGTACTATCCTGTCCAACATTGATGAATGTAATGTCTGGTGGGCGCTGTGTAAGTGCTCCCTCTGATTCACTGCAGAGACATTCTCGAACGCTAGGTGGTGTCCCAAGGTCATAACGCCCAAGGCTACACTATAGGGTCGATTCTAAATGCAAAAGTTAATTGATTTCGGATCGGGAATCGGAAGTTTGGGTGGGTGTTAGCCATTTTTTCCCTTTTTTTTGGCCATTTCGTATTCGCACGAACATTCGGGCATAGACGTATATGCTCTTTCGATCTTCGGCCGTCAATTGTATTATTTCCGTTAGTTATTGTATATTTCCCGTCCAAATCGTATTTTTTGCGATCAGTCCTAATTTTCCCGTTAATGACATGGGCTTGCGATCAATTCAGAGAGCTGATTGCTAAGTGTTTCTATGCACATTTAAGGGTTGATTCCCGAAATCTTATCCGGCAGCTTTTTGGCCTCGGGAGTAGCATGGATAGGAGTGAGTTCGAGGAACATCAAGCTCTAATGCTTTTTGGCATCGATTTGATCCGGATGTCTGAGGGCAGATTGCCTCTGCGTCGTTGCATGAACATCGATGGCATGAATGACATTGAGCTGTTCGAGCTGACCAGGCTTAATCACGCTTCCCTCCATAAATTGTATAGTGAGCTGCGGCCATGGTTAGCCCGCACCACAAGGAAGGGGCAAGCGGTTTCAGGTATGACCAAGATGCTTGGCTGCCTGCAATTTTTGGCGAACGGCTCGTTCCAGAGGCTGGGTGCCCTCTCTGTGGGGTTTTCCCAGCCTACGCTGAGCCGCGCACTATCCAAATTTTTGGAAGGCATGGCTGCCATAACTCAGAAATATATTTATTTCCCTGATGATATGATAGCCAGAAACGCCATTAAGCTTGGTTTTTTTAATATTGCCGACATGCCCAATGTAATTGGTGCAATTGAATGTACACATGTGGCCCTCGTTCCTCGTGCAGCCGACGAGTACATATACAGGTAGTATAGTTTAAGAGTTGTTTAGCATAAACCATCCTATTCTTGATTCCAATGTGTAATATTCCCTCTGATTATTCATCCATATGTTTCTTATTCCATTAGCTTACATATCCCTCTGTGCAATCTTCCCTTCTCATACTAATCCCTATGTGGATTGATCCCCTTATAGTTTTTATCCTCGGTTCAAGTTTGCCTCCTATTACTGATGACAATAGTGTTTCATTCCTCTTTATTTTTGTTGTTTGTTTGGCGTGTGTTTTTATTTTAGTAATGAGCTCAATGATCCCTGTGTTTACTTTACATGCTGATTACTGATCCCTTAGTTGAATGTATCCTTTTTTTGTGGTTTGTGTGTCTTTTTTGGCTTGTGCCCAACGTGTAATGGAAAGTATTTTCATTTCCTGTTTTTTTGGTTTTGGGTGGTTATTGTCCATGGCTTTTTTTTGTTGTGTATTTGACCGTACAATTTTGATCATTTGGTGCAGTTTTGGTCATTTGTGTGCAGCCCAGTTTTTGCTGCCAAATGTGTAGTGCCCTTATCTGTTGACCCTTTTTTTTATGTTTTATCTTTAGGAATCAGAAAATTGGACACTCCCTTAATGTCCAGGCAGTGGTTGGGCCTGACATGCGTTTTTTGAGTGTCCTTGCCGGCTACCCTGGCTCTTCTCACGATTCATATATTCTTAGGCGATCTGGTTTGTATCGGCGATTTGAGGCTGGTGAATTTTCTGGTGCATGGCTGCTTGGTAAGTGTGTTTCATTTTTGTCACTTGCTCTTTTCTTTGACTTTTCCTTGACACAAGCGGGTGACAGCGGCGGACAACACAGCGCGTCCGCCGCCGCCTCCCGCGCGCCCCTCCGACAGTGCGCGCGCACGCGCCGGCCGATTGTGAACGCCTAGAGGTGCGCGCGGGAGGCGGCGGCGGCCGCCGCTGTCGCCGCCGATGAGGTGATTTTTTTTGGGGGGGGGGGTCCCTCATCGCGGGACATCCCGATCTCGGATGTCCTGCGGTGAGGGAGGTGATCGGTCAGGGAATATTAGAGATTCCCGGGCCCATCACCACTGGGTGACGGTCCACTTTAATAATATATGTTTTTACTCTTGAACGTTTTCTTTATATCTGAATGATGCATACAGTGCATTTTCATTGTTATTTGTGTGTGTCCCCTCAGCAGCATCATAATTGACACATTTCTGAGCCCTTAAATATACCCATATTTAATAGCACCCTTGACCTAGCAGATGTGTTACCAGTCTTTGTTGACTTTAAGCATATTATGTTTCTTTTCACCACATCTCTTCCCCTAATTATTTGGATAATGTGCCCTGTTAATTTTAATTTTAATGTCTTTTTGGTTAAAAGTAAATTAGCTTTGTTGTCGGACTTTAATTGCTTAATTGTATTTTCTCTTTCTCTTCTTAAGGGGACTCAGGTTACCCTCTTCTACCTTGGCTCATGACGCCTGTGTTGCGGCCCCAGGATGCCGCCCAAGAAGCCTACAACCGTGCGCACCGCAAAACCAGGGCTGTGGTCGAGAGGGCCTTTGGCCTTTTGAAGACCCGTTTTAGGTGTTTGGACCATACCGGGGGCGCCCTTCAATATGACACTAAGAAGGTTATTGATAGGGATGAGCGAATCGATCCGGACGAACCCGGATTCGATCCGAATTTCAGGAAAAATTCGATTCGGATCGAATCCAAATTTCCCCGCGATTCGATCACTCGAAGTTTTCCTTTAACATCCATTCATTTACATTACAGGCATTCTAAGATGGCGGACGGGACATGTCTGGACATGTATCCCGCGCCAGTGCAAGCTGGGGCAGTCACATGCAGCCTATCAGCAGCCAGCAAGCCCGGTGACGTCACACAGCGGTATTTAACGGCGGCCATCTTGCTTTTCCTCATTTCTCTATTGCATTCGTGACAGACAGACAGAACGCTGTGTAGCTGAGGCAGTTAGACAGGCTGGAGACAGGGACAGACAGGGACAGGCTGGAGACAGGCAGGAGACAGGCAGGAGACAGACAGGAGACAGACAGAAAGCCAGGGAAAGGTAGGAAAAACGGAGCTGGCTGACAGGGAGATTTTTTTTTTTTCATCCAGCCTTTGTTAGCGTTTTCAGGCTGCTTATAGTAACTAACTGTGCATATATACTGAACTGATCTTAAGTCTGCTGTGAGGCATCCCATTCTGTGACTAAAGCAGCCTCTGTTTAAGACCATATAAGCATTTGCTCTTATCATATTTGAAATTAGGCCTGATAAAGACACTTTTGCTGGCCAAAGCACTACTGGACCCTGCCAGCTCGATTCCTGCCCGGGGCATCCCATTCTGTGACTACAGCAGCCTCTGTTTAAGACCATATAAGCATTTGCTCTTATCATATTTGAAATTAGCCTGATAAAGACACTTTTGCTGGCCAAAGCACTACTGGACCCTGCCAGCTCGATTCCTGCCCGGGGCATCCCATTCTGTGACTAAAGCAGCCTCTGTTTAAGACCATATAAGCATTTGCTCTTATCATATTTGAAATTAGCCTGATAAAGACACTTTTGCTGGCCAAAGCCCTACTGGACCCTGCCAGGTCGATTCCTGCCCAGGGCATCCCATTCTGTGACTAAAGCAGCCTCTGTTTAAGACCATATAAGCATTTGCTCTTATCATATTTGAAATTAGGCCTGATAAAGACACTTTTGCTGGCCAAAGCCCTACTGGACCCTGCCAGCTCGATTCCTGCCCGGGGCATCCCATTCTGTGACTACAGCAGCCTCTGTTTAAGACCATATAAGCATTTGCTCTTATCATATTTGAAATTAGCCTGATAAAGACACTTTTGCTGGCCAAAGCACTACTGGACCCTGCCAGCTCGATTCCTGCCCGGGGCATCCCATTCTGTGACTAAAGCAGCCTCTGTTTAAGACCATATAAGCATTTGCTCTTATCATATTTGAAATTAGGCCTGATAAAGACACTTTTGCTGGCCAAAGCACTACTGGACCCTGCCAGCTCGATTCCTGCCCGGGGCATCCCATTCTGTGACTACAGCAGCCTCTGTTTAAGACCATATAAGCATTTGCTCTTATCATATTTGAAATTAGCCTGATAAAGACACTTTTGCTGGCCAAAGCACTACTGGACCCTGCCAGCTCGATTCCTGCCCGGGGCATCCCATTCTGTGACTAAAGCAGCCTCTGTTTAAGACCATATAAGCATTTGCTCTTATCATATTTGAAATTAGCCTGATAAAGACACTTTTGCTGGCCAAAGCCCTACTGGACCCTGCCAGGTCGATTCCTGCCCAGGGCATCCCATTCTGTGACTAAAGCAGCCTCTGTTTAAGACCATATAAGCATTTGCTCTTATCATATTTGAAATTAGGCCTGATAAAGACACTTTTGCTGGCCAAAGCCCTACTGGACCCTGCCAGCTCGATTCCTGCCCGGGGCATCCCATTCTGTGACTACAGCAGCCTCTGTTTAAGACCATATAAGCATTTGCTCTTATCATATTTGAAATTAGCCTGATAAAGACACTTTTGCTGGCCAAAGCACTACTGGACCCTGCCAGCTCGATTCCTGCCCGGGGCATCCCATTCTGTGACTAAAGCAGCCTCTGTTTAAGACCATATAAGCATTTGCTCTTATCATATTTGAAATTAGGCCTGATAAAGACACTTTTGCTGGCCAAAGCACTACTGGACCCTGCCAGCTCGATTCCTGCCCGGGGCATCCCATTCTGTGACTACAGCAGCCTCTGTTTAAGACCATATAAGCATTTGCTCTTATCATATTTGAAATTAGCCTGATAAAGACACTTTTGCTGGCCAAAGCCCTACTGGACCCTGCCAGCTCGATTCCTGCCCGGGGCATCCCATTCTGTGACTAAAGCAGCCTCTGTTTAAGACCATATAAGCATTTGCTCTTATCATATTTGAAATTAGGCCTGATAAAGACACTTTTGCTGGCCAAAGCACTACTGGACCCTGCCAGCTCGATTCCTGCCCGGGGCATCCCATTCTGTGACTAAAGCAGCCTCTGTTTAAGACCATATAAGCATTTGCTCTTATCATATTTGAAATTAGGCCTGATAAAGACACTTTTGCTGGCCAAAGCACTACTGGACCCTGCCAGCTCGATTCCTGCCCGGGGCATCCCATTCTGTGACTAAAGCAGCCTCTGTTTAAGACCATATAAGCATTTGCTCTTATCATATTTGAAATTAGGCCTGATAAAGACACTTTTGCTGGCCAAAGCCCTACTGGACCCTGCCAGGTCGATTCCTGCCCAGGGCATCCCATTCTGTGACTAAAGCAGCCTCTGTTTAAGACCATATAAGCATTTGCTCTTATCATATTTGAAATTAGCCTGATAAAGACACTTTTGCTGGCCAAAGCCCTACTGGACCCTGCCAGGTCCATTCCTGCCCAGGGCATCCCATTCTGTGACTAAAGCAGCCTCTGTTTAAGACCATATAAGCATTTGCTCTTATCATATTTGAAATTAGGCCTGATAAAGACACTTTTGCTGGCCAAAGCACTACTGGACCCTGCCAGCTCGATTCCTGCCCGGGGCATCCCATTCTGTGACTACAGCAGCCTCTGTTTAAGACCATATAAGCATTTGCTCTTATCATATTTGAAATTAGCCTGATAAAGACACTTTTGCTGGCCAAAGCCCTACTGGACCCTGCCAGGTCCATTCCTGCCCAGGGCATCCCATTCTGTGACTAAAGCAGCCTCTGTTTAAGACCATATAAGCATTTGCTCTTATCATATTTGAAATTAGGCCTGATAAAGACACTTTTGCTGGCCAAAGCCCTACTGGACCCTGCCAGCTCGATTCCTGCCCGGGGCATCCCATTCTGTGACTAAAGCAGCCTCTGTTTAAGACCATATAAGCATTTGCTCTTATCATATTTGAAATTAGGCCTGATAAAGACACTTTTGCTGGCCAAAGCACTACTGGACCCTGCCAGCTCGATTCCTGCCCGGGGCATCCCATTCTGTGACTACAGCAGCCTCTGTTTAAGACCATATAAGCATTTGCTCTTATCATATTTGAAATTAGCCTGATAAAGACACTTTTGCTGGCCAAAGCCCTACTGGACCCTGCCAGCTCGATTCCTGCCCGGGGCATCCCATTCTGTGACTAAAGCAGCCTCTGTTTAAGACCATATAAGCATTTGCTCTTATCATATTTGAAATTAGGCCTGATAAAGACACTTTTGCTGGCCAAAGCACTACTGGACCCTGCCAGCTCGATTCCTGCCCGGGGCATCCCATTCTGTGACTAAAGCAGCCTCTGTTTAAGACCATATAAGCATTTGCTCTTATCATATTTGAAATTAGGCCTGATAAAGACACTTTTGCTGGCCAAAGCCCTACTGGACCCTGCCAGCTCGATTCCTGCCCGGGGCATCCCATTCTGTGACTAAAGCAGCCTCTGTTTAAGACCATATAAGCATTTGCTCTTATCATATTTGAAATTAGGCCTGATAAAGACACTTTTGCTGGCCAAAGCCCTACTGGACCCTGCCAGGTCGATTCCTGCCCAGGGCATCCCATTCTGTGACTAAAGCAGCCTCTGTTTAAGACCATATAAGCATTTGCTCTTATCATATTTGAAATTAGCCTGATAAAGACACTTTTGCTGGCCAAAGCCCTACTGGACCCTGCCAGGTCCATTCCTGCCCAGGGCATCCCATTCTGTGACTAAAGCAGCCTCTGTTTAAGACCATATAAGCCTTTGCTCTTATCATATTTGAAATTAGGCCTGATAAAGACACTTTTGCTGGCCAAAGCACTACTGGACCCTGCCAGCTCGATTCCTGCCCGGGGCATCCCATTCTGTGACTAAAGCAGCCTCTGTTTAAGACCATATAAGCATTTGCTCTTATCATATTTGAAATTAGCCTGATAAAGACACTTTTGCTGGCCAAAGCCCTACTGGACCCTGCCAGGTCCATTCCTGCCCAGGGCATCCCATTCTGTGACTAAAGCAGCCTCTGTTTAAGACCATATAAGCATTTGCTCTTATCATATTTGAAATTAGGCCTGATAAAGACACTTTTGCTGGCCAAAGCCCTACTGGACCCTGCCAGCTCGATTCCTGCCCGGGGCATCCCATTCTGTGACTACAGCAGCCTCTGTTTAAGACCATATAAGCATTTGCTCTTATCATATTTGAAATTAGGCCTGATAAAGACACTTTTGCTGGCCAAAGCCCTACTGGACCCTGCCAGCTCGATTCCTGCCCGGGGCATCCCATTCTGTGACTACAGCAGCCTCTGTTTAAGACCATATAAGCATTTGCTCTTATCATATTTGAAATTAGCCTGATAAAGACACTTTTGCTGGCCAAAGCACTACTGGACCCTGCCAGCTCGATTCCTGCCCGGGGCATCCCATTCTGTGACTACAGCAGCCTCTGTTTAAGACCATATAAGCATTTGCTCTTATCATATTTGAAATTAGCCTGATAAAGACACTTTTGCTGGCCAAAGCCCTACTGGACCCTGCCAGGTCCATTCCTGCCCAGGGCATCCCATTCTGTGACTAAAGCAGCCTCTGTTTAAGACCATATAAGCATTTGCTCTTATCATATTTGAAATTAGGCCTGATAAAGACACTTTTGCTGGCCAAAGCCCTACTGGACCCTGCCAGCTCGATTCCTGCCCGGGGCATCCCATTCTGTGACTACAGCAGCCTCTGTTTAAGACCATATAAGCATTTGCTCTTATCATATTTGAAATTAGGCCTGATAAAGACACTTTTGCTGGCCAAAGCCCTACTGGACCCTGCCAGCTCGATTCCTGCCCGGGGCATCCCATTCTGTGACTACAGCAGCCTCTGTTTAAGACCATATAAGCATTTGCTCTTATCATATTTGAAATTAGGCCTGATAAAGACACTTTTGCTGGCCAAAGCCCTACTGGACCCTGCCAGCTCGATTCCTGCCCGGGGCATCCCATTCTGTGACTACAGCAGCCTCTGTTTAAGACCATATAAGCATTTGCTCTTATCATATTTGAAATTAGGCCTGATAAAGACACTTTTGCTGGCCAAAGCCCTACTGGACCCTGCCAGCTCGATTCCTGCCCGGGGCATCCCATTCTGTGACTACAGCAGCCTCTGTTTAAGACCATATAAGCATTTGCTCTTATCATATTTGAAATTAGCCTGATAAAGACACTTTTGCTGGCCAAAGCACTACTGGACCCTGCCAGCTCGATTCCTGCCCGGGGCATCCCATTCTGTGACTACAGCAGCCTCTGTTTAAGACCATATAAGCATTTGCTCTTATCATATTTGAAATTAGCCTGATAAAGACACTTTTGCTGGCCAAAGCCCTACTGGACCCTGCCAGGTCCATTCCTGCCCAGGGCATCCCATTCTGTGACTAAAGCAGCCTCTGTTTAAGACCATATAAGCATTTGCTCTTATCATATTTGAAATTAGCCTGATAAAGACACTTTTGCTGGCCAAAGCACTACTGGACCCTGCCAGCTCGATTCCTGCCCGGGGCATCCCATTCTGTGACTACAGCAGCCTCTGTTTAAGACCATATAAGCATTTGCTCTTATCATATTTGAAATTAGGCCTGATAAAGACACTTTTGCTGGCCAAAGCACTACTGGACCCTGCCAGGTCGATTCCTGCCCAGGGCATCCCATTCTGTGACTAAAGCAGCCTCTGTTTAAGACCATATAAGCATTTGCTCTTATTATATTTATATTATAAGACACTTTTGCTGGGCATAGGCTTACTGCTGCCTGCCAGGTGCACTTCTGTTGAGGCATCCCATTCTGTAACATAGCATACCCCTCTTTATTTACACTAAGCAGCTCTCTTATTTACACTAAGCAGGCCTGTTGGAGGCTGAGTGTTACTGCTCACTTTTGGTGTGCATTATATTCTGTTTTATATAGACCCACTGCTGCCTGGGGGTTCTTAAAATATCACCTACTACCACGCCAGTTAGACTATGTCGGGCAGACAAGTGCCTGGAAGTGAAAAGAGGAGTGGCAGAGGCCAAGATTCCGCAGGCAGAGCTCGCATCAGACTGGGGGCCAGTAGCAGCAGGAGTCACGCTGAGAGACCTAATCTGCCAGTATCTGCTAGCGGTCGGGTCTCCACCAGTAACGCATCTGCCGTGGTAGATTGGCTGACGCGCTCATCAACAACATCATCACAACTTACATCTGAGACCCCCAGTCTAGGGTCGGTAGGTTCCTCTGACACAACCCTGAGTTGGCATGCCCCGAGAGCAGTCCCTGTCCTCCCATTGCCTCTGTCCTACGCCGTTCCCTCCCCCAGCGACGTATCCTATGCTTTGGGTTCAGCTCCACTCTTTAGTGAGGAGGACGATCAGATACAGGAGGACAGTCAGCAGCTACTGCCCAGCCAAGAAATGGAGGTGGCTTCTTTAGCTAGGCAGACAAATAGTGATGTGGACAGTGTCGTGGGTGCTGCGAGCGTTCCAGCTCCTGCGCCAGACACTGTTGACGAATCCACGAACATCAGTGACGTACAGCCACAACCCGGTGATGATGATGATGATGACGATGAAGCCGATCGCACTTGGGAGCCGGGTGATGAAGGGGCTTCATCGTCATCATCAGGAGAAGAGGGGCGCAGGTTGCCCCGGAGTCAGCAGCTGAGGCAGCAAGGTGGTAGCAGTCAGCATGGGGGCACAATTCCAAAGGCTGGAGCCGGCCGGGGCCGGGGCCGGGGTAGAGCACCTGCTGTGCGGCAGTCTACCTTATCGGGAGGTAGTGGAGCAGGGGTTCCTGGAGTTGGCAACAGCAGCAGTGAATCAGTGAGGCCAGGGGGTGGGAAAAGTAGCTACTCGGCAGTGTGGCAGTTTTTCCTGAGGCATCCGCAGGAGGGTAACATGGCCACATGCAAGATATGTAGGCAAAAGGTGAAGCGTGGCCAGGGTCCAAATGTTGGCACCACGGCCCTGCGTCAACATATGATGCGTCACCATAAAACGACCTGGGAGAACCGAGGCTCCCAAGGGGTGGTCCAGTCTGCTTCCTCACCAAGTGAGCTCCCAATTTCTGCCAGCCAAGGCTCCAGCACCTCAGCCGAAGGCAGCTGTGCGTCACACCCATCCTCTGTCGCTCCTGCTCCTCCTCCTCCTCCTCCAAGTCATGCATCCCGCCAGCAATCCATCAGCGAAGCCATGTCCAAGAGACAGCAGTATGCGCCCACTCATCCTACGGCGCAGAAGCTGAATGTGCTCCTGTCCAAGTTGCTGGTGCTGCAGTCGCTCCCTTTTCAGGTGGTGGAATCTGCACCTTTCAGAGAACTGATGGCTTGTGCCGAGCCGAGGTGGAGAGTCCCAAGCCGTCATTTCTTTGCCAAGAAGGCAGTACCAGCGCTGCACACTTTTGTTGAACAGAAGGTGGGCCAGTCCTTGAGCCTGTCGGTGTGTAGCAAAATACATGGCAGCGCCGACATCTGGAGCTGTAACTACGGTCAGGGGCAGTACATGTCGTTTACGGCCCACTGGGTGAATGTGGTCCCTTTGCAGCAGCAACTTGGACAGGTCACGCCGCTTCGGCCTCCGCGCTCTCTGCCCATTGGGCCTGTGACACCGTGCGACTCGGCCTCCTCATCCTCCGCCATCTCCTCACCCTCCACTGTAGGCTCAAGTCTCAGTGCCCCTCCAGTCTACCATGTGTGCAGGGCACGGAGGTGTCACGCAGTGCTTCACATGGTTTGTCTTGGCGAACGGAGTCACACAGGGGAGGAACTGCTTAAATGTATTCATCAGGAAATCCAAACATGGCTTACTCCGAGAAAACTTAAAATGGGAATCATGGTTACCGACAATGGGAAGAACATTTTGTCTGCGCTGCGCCAAGGAAGCCTGACCCATGCCCCCTGCATGGCTCACGTCTTCAATCTGGTTGTCAAGCGGTTTCTGAAGTGTTCCCCCCATCTGCAGGACATCCTAACAACTTCACGGAAACTTTGCATGCACTTCAGCCACTCCTACACCGCCAAACACACCCTTCTTGAGCTACAGCGTCAGAATGGTATCCCCCAACATAGTCTGATTTGCGATGTTTCCACCCGTTGGAATTCCACCCTTCACATGTTGGACCGATTATATGAACAGAGAAAAGCCATCACGGATTTCCTGATGATCCAAGCAGATAGGGGGACTCCCCTGTGTAACTTCAATGTCAACCAGTGGCAGCTCATACGTGACACCTGCCGTTTGCTCAGGCCCTTTGAGGAAGCCACTTTATTTGTCAGTCGGCAGGATTACGGGATGAACGACGTGATTCCACTGCTTCATGTACTACAGCACATGTTGGAAACCATGGCTGGTCAGGGCACTGGAGACATGGCGTTTACATCTTACGGCCACATGAACCCCCTTGGAGCTGAACTGGAGGAGGAGGAGGAGGAAGAGGAGGAGGAGGAGTTGCCCAGCGAAACACAGTTTAGGCTTGGCGAAATGGCTGGTTTATCTAGTCAGCGGACAGGAGAGGAGGAGCAGGAGCAGCCAGAGGAGCTAGAGGTTTTTGAGGAAGGAGAGACAGAGGACCCGGGCACACCGTGGCAGTATGCAGTGGAGATGGAGACAGGTAGTCCATCCGAGTCACTTGCGCAAATGGCACGAAGCATGCTCACGTGCTTGCGTAGTGACCCCAGAATTGTTTCCATCTGTCGGCGGGATGACTTCTGGCTGTCCACCTTATTGGACCCTCGCTTCCGGCACAAAATGGGGGCATTTTTTAAACCCACCGAGAGGGAGGACAAACTCAACTACTACAAAGACATTCTACGTAGGCAGTTGGCCGATGCCTATCTGCGCCATGGTCCATACTCTCGCAGGTCTGACTCGAGGGGACCTCTGCGCTCACCTTCCACTGCCATGGCCGCTGGGGGGGTTGGCAGCAGCAGCAGCAGAAGCTCCATCAGCAGCAGCAGCCTCAGTCTTCAGTCGCTAATGAGTAGCTTTCTACACCCGCATAGTGAGGCTACTCATGAGCAGCAGGAAGACCTGGAGCAGGACCTGAACCAGCAGGTCATGTCATACTTTGACATGACCATGCCAACACACCTTGAGGATCCGCTGGACTTCTGGGCAGCCAAACTTGATTTGTGGCCGCAACTAGCAGAGTTTGCCCTGGAAAAGCTGTCCTGCCCGGCAAGTAGCGTGCCATCTGAGCGGGTGTTTAGTGCGGCGGGGGCCATAGTTACGGCGAGGAGAACTCGTCTGTCAACTAAAAATGTGGAGAGACTCACCTTTGTCAAAATGAATCAGGGATGGATCAGCCAGGATTTCCACCCACCAATGCCTGATGCATGCGACTAGATTCAGCATGGTGCCACGTTTTACACTTTCCAAATGGTGCAAAACATATTTATGTCTTTAGGCCATTTTTTGGGCTCCTGCTGCTGCTACTGTCAACTCCTGCCAACTCCAGGGTGTGATTCATCCAATTTTTGGGCTCCTGAGGCCAACTCCAGTGTATATTTGGGCTCCTGCTGCTGCTGCTGCCAACTTCTGCCAACTCCAGGGTGTGATTCATCCAATTTTTGGGCTCCTGAGGCCAACTCCAGTGTATATTTGGGCTCCTGCTGCTGCTACTGTCAACTCCTGCCAACTCCAGGGTGTGATTCATCCAATTTTTGGGCTCCTGAAGCCAACTCCAGTGTATATTTGGGCTCCTGCTGCTGCTGCTGCCAACTTCTGCCAACTCCAGGGTGTGATTCATCCAATTTTTGGGCTCCTGAAGCCAACTCCAGTGTATATTTGGGCTCCTGCTGCTGCTGCTGCCAACTCCTGCCAACTCCAGGGTGTGATTCATCCAATTTTTGGGCTCCTGAGGCCAACTCCAGTGTATATTTGGGCTCCTGCTGCTGCTGCTGCCAACTTCTGCCAACTCCAGGGTGTGATTCATCCAATTTTTGGGCTCCTGAGGCCAACTCCAGTGTATATTTGGGCTCCTGCTGCTGCTACTGTCAACTTCTGCCAACTCCAGGGTGTGATTCATCCAATTTTTGGGCTCCTGAAGCCAACTCCAGTGTATATTTGGGCTCCTGCTGCTGCTACTGTCAACTCCTGCCAACTCCAGGGTGTGATTCATCCAATTTTTGGGCTCCTGAGGCCAACTCCAGTGTATATTTGGGCTCCTGCTGCTGCTACTGTCAACTCCTGCCAACTCCAGGGTGTGATTCATCCAATTTTTGGGCTCCTGAGGCCAACTCCAGTGTATATTTGGGCTCCTGCTGCTGCTACTGTCAACTCCTGCCAACTCCAGGGTGTGATTCATCCAATTTTTGGGCTCCTGAAGCCAACTCCAGTGTATATTTGGGCTCCTGCTGCTGCTGCTGCCAACTTCTGCCAACTCCAGGGTGTGATTCATCCAATTTTTGGGCTCCTGAAGCCAACTCCAGTGTATATTTGGGCTCCTGCTGCTGCCAACTTCTGCCAACTCCAGGGTGTGATTCATCCAATTTTTGGGCTCCTGAGGCCAACTCCAGTGTATATTTGGGCTCCTGCTGCTGCTACTGTCAACTTCTGCCAACTCCAGGGTGTGATTCATCCAATTTTTGGGCTCCTGAAGCCAACTCCAGTGTATATTTGGGCTCCTGCTGCTGCTACTGTCAACTCCTGCCAACTCCAGGGTGTGATTCATCCAATTTTTGGGCTCCTGAGGCCAACTCCAGTGTATATTTGGGCTCCTGCTGCTGCTACTGTCAACTCCTGCCAACTCCAGGGTGTGATTCATCCAATTTTTGGGCTCCTGAAGCCAACTCCAGTGTATATTTGGGCTCCTGCTGCTGCTGCTGCCAACTTCTGCCAACTCCAGGGTGTGATTCATCCAATTTTTGGGCTCCTGAAGCCAACTCCAGTGTATATTTGGGCTCCTGCTGCTGCTGCTGCCAACTCCTGCCAACTCCAGGGTGTGATTCATCCAATTTTTGGGCTCCTGAAGCCAACTCCAGTGTATATTTGGGCTCCTGCTGCTGCTGCTGCCAACTTCTGCCAACTCCAGGGTGTGATTCATCCAATTTTTGGGCTCCTGAAGCCAACTCCAGTGTATATTTGGGCTCCTGCTGCTGCTGCTGCCAACTCCTGCCAACTCCAGGGTGTGATTCATCCAATTTTTGGGCTCCTGAGGCCAACTCCAGTGTATATTTGGGCTCCTGCTGCTGCTACTGTCAACTCCTGCCAACTCCAGGGTGTGATTCATCCAATTTTTGGGCTCCTGAAGCCAACTCCAGTGTATATTTGGGCTCCTGCTGCTGCTGCTGTCAACTCCTGCCAACTCCAGGGTGTGATTCATCCAATTTTTGGGCTCCTGAAGCCAACTCCAGTGTATATTTGGGCTCCTGCTGCTGCTGCTGCCAACTCCTGCCAACTCCAGGGTGTGATTCATCCAATTTTTGGGCTCCTGAGGCCAACTCCAGTGTATATTTGGGCTCCTGCTGCTGCTACTGTCAACTCCTGCCAACTCCAGGGTGTGATTCATCCAATTTTTGGGCTCCTGAAGCCAACTCCAGTGTATATTTGGGCTCCTGCTGCTGCTGCTGTCAACTCCTGCCAACTCCAGGGTGTGATTCATCCAATTTTTGGGCTCCTGAAGCCAACTCCAGTGTATATTTGGGCTCCTGCTGCTGCTGCTGCCAACTCCTGCCAACTCCAGGGTGTGATTCATCCAATTTTTGGGCTCCTGAAGCCAACTCCAGTGTATATTTGGGCTCCTGCTGCTGCTGCTGCCAACTTCTGCCAACTCCAGGGTGTGATTCATCCAATTTTTGGGCTCCTGAAGCCAACTCCAGTGTATATTTGGGCTCCTGCTGCTGCTGCTGCCAACTCCTGCCAACTCCAGGGTGTGATTCATCCAATTTTTGGGCTCCTGAGGCCAACTCCAGTGTATATTTGGGCTCCTGCTGCTGCTACTGTCAACTCCTGCCAACTCCAGGGTGTGATTCATCCAATTTTTGGGCTCCTGAGGCCAACTCCAGTGTATATTTGGGCTCCTGCTGCTGCTACTGTCAACTCCTGCCAACTCCAGGGTGTGATTCATCCAATTTTTGGGCTCCTGAAGCCAACTCCAGTGTATATTTGGGCTCCTGCTGCTGCTGCTGCCAACTTCTGCCAACTCCAGGGTGTGATTCATCCAATTTTTGGGCTCCTGAGGCCAACTCCAGTGTATATTTGGGCTCCTGCTGCTGCTACTGTCAACTCCTGCCAACTCCAGGGTGTGATTCATCCAATTTTTGGGCTCCTGAGGCCAACTCCAGTGTATATTTGGGCTCCTGCTGCTGCTACTGTCAACTCCTGCCAACTCCAGGGTGTGATTCATCCAATTTTTGGGCTCCTGAGGCCAACTCCAGTGTATATTTGGGCTCCTGCTGCTGCTACTGTCAACTCCTGCCAACTCCAGGGTGTGATTCATCCAATTTTTGGGCTCCTGAAGCCAACTCCAGTGTATATTTGGGCTCCTGCTGCTGCTACTGTCAACTCCTGCCAACTCCAGGGTGTGATTCATCCAATTTTTGGGCTCCTGAAGCCAACTCCAGTGTATATTTGGGCTCCTGCTGCTGCTGCTGCCAACTTCTGCCAACTCCAGGGTGTGATTCATCCAATTTTTGGGCTCCTGAGGCCAACTCCAGTGTATATTTGGGCTCCTGCTGCTGCTACTGTCAACTCCTGCCAACTCCAGGGTGTGATTCATCCAATTTTTGGGCTCCTGAAGCCAACTCCAGTGTATATTTGGGCTCCTGCTGCTGCTGCTGTCAACTCCTGCCAACTCCAGGGTGTGATTCATCCAATTTTTGGGCTCCTGAAGCCAACTCCAGTGTATATTTGGGCTCCTGCTGCTGCTGCTGCCAACTCCTGCCAACTCCAGGGTGTGATTCATCCAATTTTTGGGCTCCTGAAGCCAACTCCAGTGTATATTTGGGCTCCTGCTGCTGCTGCTGCCAACTCCTGCCAACTCCAGGGTGTGATTCATCCAATTTTTGGGCTCCTGAGGCCAACTCCAGTGTATATTTGGGCTCCTTCTGCCCCTCATAGTGATGCCACTTCAACTCTCTGCAATTGTGCCGCTCTGCGATTCTATTAGCGATGCCTCTGATCTGCATGTGATATTTCTTCAAAGTATTATTTAACTAACCCAGCACGCATCCTGTGCGTGTTACAGCAAGGCTGAATGGTTTACAACCCTATTGAGGCTGTAGGAGGCTCAGAAATAGCCGTTTTTAATAGCGATTCGTCGCGAATTTATTCGGGTCGAAACGATTTTTGTCGGAAAATTCGGCGAATCAGTCGAATCGAATTTTTCAAAAGTTCGCTCATCTCTAGTTATTGACATTATAATGGCGTGTGCAGCTCTGCATAATTTTGCCCTCCAAGAACGTGTCCCCCGATATGTTGATGTTCTGCCCTCTACACCCATTGAAGAGGAAGCAGAGAATTATGTGGGCACAACCAGTGAATCTGGACAATCTGTGCGTGCCAATTTGATTGTGCAGCATTTTTCATAATTCACATTATTTGTTTGTTGCCTTTTTTTTTTTGGTTGCCTTTGTTGTCAATTGTGTGCCATTAAATGTTCATTTGTATGCCTTGAAATAGTTCTACTGTGGTTCCTAATGTTTCCTTTGCTTTTAATTAACCTTGTAAACGATGTTAACGTATACTGTGTTTGTTTTAGTCAAAGGTGAGGTACAATGTTATTTGTAATCAAACCAAACAAGTTTTTGGAATGTTTGAAAATATTTCTTCTAGTCTGACCACAAAAAGCATAACAAAATGTTTAACGACAAATTAGACAGTCAGCATTCAATTGTGGTTATAAACAAATCAAGACCAGGTTTGTATCCATAAAAAAAAAAAAAAATCTACACCTGGAACTCTGTGGCACACCCAAACAAGGACAGCCAGTCCCATGCCCATCCCAGTCCAGTCATTAATAGTGCCTGTGGCCATGGCTAATTTGGCCTGCCCATAATGTCACCCAAACATGTCTGCAAACCGGAGGAGTCCAAAAACCCCAAATAAATCTAAAGGCATAAGTGGCCCATGTTAAAGGCCACCTACACTCACCATTCCAATATGGCATTGGCTACTGGCCTAACTCCCAAATCTAATGAGCTATATGTGAGCAAATCCTTAACACAACCTGCAGCTCAAACCCAAATAGTATGTTGTAAAAACTCAAACGCCAAGTAAATACAGTGGGGGGAAATCGAAAAGATGTGGCACACAATCAAGGAGAGGTTGCCTTAATAAGGTGGATACCCATAAAACCCGGGTGGAGGGCCATGTGGCTGGGAGCTACCCTGGGCGAGGGTTGCATTGGTAATCTGCAACTGCTCCAAAATGTTTCTCTGCATATTGAGCAATTCACCCATGGAGGCCTGGCTTGCATTAGTTGCATTGACCATGTTGCTGTTGTGGGTCCTAAGCTCACTCAGCATGGCCTGTAAGGTAGCATTGAGGGTGTCCATCCGGGCATGCCTTTCCTCATGCAGATGTTGATGTCGTTCCTCAAATGCTCTCCTCTCCTGGTGCCATAAATCAACCAGGGCATTCTGCCTCCCCAGGGTAATTGTGCGGCGCAAGGGAGTGCGCCGCACAATTACCCTGGCTCTTGGGTGGGCCCTGCCTCGTGGTCTGGGGCCCTCAACAGCAACAGGCATACTTTGCAATTCCTCAACAGCAGAGGGAAGCCTGGGGACTGTAGCCTCAGTCTCAGCATGCTGTGCCCCATATGCATGCTCAATGGATGCGGGTTCACTCTGCTGCTGCGGAATTGACAGAGATACATTTTGGGACATTTGCTGATTCTGACCCAGGGGGAGGTCTTCGGATGGGCCCAGCATGGTTCCATCTTCCTCCATGTCCTGGATCTCTTCCATGATTGTGTGGGTCTATAGGGACAGAAAAAGAACAACAAATAAGTTTGGGTTCTTCATTTAATCCAAAACATTTTAAAACATGCTTCTTCACTTTGTTTCAGTTAATAAACACAATAAACTTACCAGAAAACTCGGATCTGGACTCCGATGCTGTACAGAAGTCAAAGGCATATTCAAACTGGGGGGGGGAGTCCACACTTGCTGTGGTCTGATGCTGGCCTAAAGAAGAGACAAGGGAAACCAGGTCAACACACACGTAAGCAATGTTTGCTTTAGCAAAGTAAAAAAAAAAACATTTGTTAATATTAATTAATTCTACAGCAACGTGCAAAATTATTGCATTACCCTCAGTTGGAGATCTGTGCAATGGATTGGTTTAACTGCTAAGTGACCTCAGTTCCAAGTTAGGAAGTGGACACAGTCAGCATCCAACTAGCATTGGCCACAAATCGAGTTGGCCTAACATTCTTTAGTTCAGATCTGTTTTGGCCTCTTATTTCTATCTTTGGCGTCAAACACAACTCACACACCCAATGTCCCACACATCCCTATTGATGTGTGTTTTGTGTTTGAGTCTATATTTATGACTTGGCTTAATTTAAATCGTGCTTACAAGCATAATTTTTGGTCATGAAGAATTAAACTAATGTATCGGGCCAAATCTGTTTGGCCAAAATGTACACAAATATGACCCAACCATGCACATTAGCGCTAGCAAAAACAAGCCACAGCAGAGGGCCATAGCGTCAACTGTTACCTTTATCAAGTTAATTAAGCAAGCCACAAGGGAAACATGCATATGAAGGTTACTCACCTTCTGTACGGGTCGGTGAGTCTGTGTCCCTTAGGGCTGCATGGCCACCGACCGCGAATGGATGGAGAAGGCCCAGCACCATTTCCTCAGCAGGTGTGAACTCCAATTTTGTGGGATACCCCCCCTCCAGTTTTCATGCTGTAAATGAAAAGTTGGATATTACAATTTTAAAATTCGCATACATCCTAACAATGACATTTTAATAGATCATTTTTTTACCTATAATTGTGCCTTTTGATTTCTTTTTGGCGTACAGCATATTTCAGATCCGAGATTTTCCATTGGATTTGGGCCACATCTTTCTTCTCTTCCCCTGCTGCATTTACTTGGCGTTTGAGTTCTTCCAACATTTCCATTTTTCGCTGCTTGGTTGTGAATTTGGATTTGCTCCCATATAGCTCATCATAGACTAATGTTAGGCCACTAGCCAATGCCATATTTTGGCTATGGGAGAAACGCCCACACAACTGTCCGCGACGCAATTCAAATTCTGCTTTAACACATATGCCTAGATGTGGTAAACTAAATGCTGTGTTTAAATTATGTTTTGCAGACCATGCTTGCGCGCAGGTATGACTTCGTGCCCAATTATTTTGAAAAACGCGCCATCGCCCTGGAGATCATCACAGATCCATTTCCCAAGTACATAGCAATTGCATGGTATATGTTAAAAAGTCATAAGTTAGGCCTTTATTTATAATGACATTTCTGCCTTAGTGTTGGAAATGGATTCCCGCATTCGCCGCACCCGGAGGCGCAGAGGCCGACCAGTGCGGCATGAATCTGCTGCTGGAAGTGAAGGTGGTGGGTCTCCAGGGCGACGGACCTACCCCTCCTCTGTTGGTTCATCAGACCAGCCCCTGGACATTACAACAGAGGAGGGGCTGAACCGCGTGGGCACGGAGTCATACCCTGCCATGCATGCGGAAGCCTCTGGTATGTCACTCTTCATGTATATGCACAAATATATACATGCAAGATCAGACAATAATTAGTCCTTTATTCTGTATTTCTAGATGCTTCGGGAGCGGGTGAGGTAGTGGGAGAGGAGGCAGCAGAGATGCTTGAGGATGACCCTGGAGAAGGTGAGTGATGTCAGCCAAAGTGGGACCCAGATATTTGGGGAATAGTGACTCAGACCATAAAACTAACCCTATTTCCCCTGTTTCTCCAGGGTCTTCTTCACACCAGAGCCAGGACCAAGGACATCCTGTTGGCCCCAACCAGCCATCTGTCGGCCACCAACCAAGTAAGTAGGCATGCCATTATTGTGACTTCTGTGTTAGTTGCCAATAACACACAGATAAATAAAAGCGTACCCAATGGGTAGTTCACACTTTCCTGTGGGCACTTCCTTAGCTTAAAGCGGACCTTCACTCTGAATAAGAGCCTAGCTTATATGTTTCCCACACCCTGTACATACAGATTTCTCACATACACAATAATCCGACCTGCATCTACTGCATGTTATGAGCCATTAAAAATCAAAGATGGCGGCTTAGGGAAGGCGGCATCTTTACAGGCATCATGCAAACAGGAAGTGCCTTATGAATGTGCTGCCCTGCATTCTGGGACTGCTGACCTTTCCCTGACCCCAGCTCTGCTCTGTATTAGCAAAGCACAACTATAAGCTGCTGCCCTGGACCTTATTCCACTCTCCTCTCCTCAGTAAGTGTTAGGCTTCTGAGTCCAAATGGCGGCGCACGTATCCCAAATTCAGGAACAGAGTTGCAGCACAGTGGTGGAAAGAATAATATTTTATGTTCTCAAAATTTAACTATTAAAAATATGATATGGGGGCAAATCATTTTGAAATAGTTGTTGCTTTAAAGAAAATCATGTCGAAGGTCTGGGTTAAGCACCTAGAATAGTTACCTGTGCTAAATTCCTGACCTTAATTACTATGAAGAATGACATATGTGATGGATTCCGCTGGATTTGACTAACAAACTATCAATCCACAGCCTACAAACCGGTCTGGTACTACTATTTATGTTTAATTCTCAATTGGTTACAGGGATCCCACCGCAAACAGTGGAAGAAAAGAAAAAAAGGATCCTTGAGTTGGTGGCTGAGCTGCAGGCCATACAGGCGACGTTGGGGCCAACTGAAGAAGAGGATTAGTGCCCTTGGTCCTGGCTCCAGATTGTAAATAGTTTTAAAAGATTTTAATACATTTTAAAAATTTTAATGACCCAACAAATTTAAAACAAAAATATATATTGTTCCAAAAATAAATATTTTTACATTCTAAAATGACTCATTTCTATTTATAACATACATTACATTTTGCCAAACACGAAAAGGCATGTTTTAATAAATAAATACAGATGTACATTAAGTGGTTTGGGTAATATTTATGAACCACACAAATAAGAAGAATGGAACCGCCAAGGGGTTTGGGTAAGTTTTAGGGTCATCAAAATGAAGAAAAATCCAACCGCCAAGGGGTTTGGGTAAGTTTTAGGGTCATCAAAATGAAGAAAAATCCAACCGCCAAGGGGTTTGGGTAAGTTTTAGGGTCATCAAAATGAAGAAAAATCCAACCGCCAAGGGGTTTGGGTAAGTTTTAGGGTCATCAAAAACAAGAAAAATTCAACCGCCAAGGGGTTTGGGTAAGTTTTAGGGTCAGGGAAATGAAGAAAAATCCAACCGCCAAGGGGTTTGGGTAAGTTTTTGGGTCAGGGAAATGAAGAAAAATCCAACCGCCAAGGGGTTTGGGTCAGTTTTAGGGTCAGGGAAATGAAGAAAAATCCAACCGCCAAGGGGTTTGGGTAAGTTTTAGGGTCAGGGAAATGAAGAAAAATCCAACCGCCAAGGGGTTTGGGTCAGTTTTAGGGTCATCAAAATGAAGAAAAATCCAACCGCCAAGGGGTTTGGGTCAGTTTTAGGGTCATCAAAATGAAGACAAATCCTACCGCCAAGGGGTTTGGGTAAGTTTTAGGGTCATCAAAAACAAGAAAAATCCAACCGCCAAGGGGTTTGGGTAAGTTTTAGGGTCAGGGAAATGATGAAAAATCCAACCGCCAAGGGGTTTGGGTAAGTTTTAGGGTCAGGGAAATGAAGAAAAATCCAACCGCCAAGGGGTTTGGGTCAGTTTTAGGGTCATCAAAATGAAGAAAAATCCAACCACCAAGGGGTTTGGGTAAGTTTTAGGGTCATCAAAAACAAGAAAAATCCAATCGCCAAGGGGTTTGGGTTAGTTTTAGGGTCAGGCAAATGAAGAAAAATCCAACCGCCAAGGGGTTTGGGTCAGTTTTAGGGTCAGGGAAATGATGAAAAATCCAACCGCCAAGGGGTTTGGGTCAGTTTTAGGGTTAATAAAGGTACGTGTAAGAATGTCGCAAAGTAGTTGGGTTGAGCTAGGTAGTGTACGATATGGGCCACATTAGTTGAGTGTAGCTTGTATTGCACATGCGCAAGATCTTCCACATTTACGAGCGCACGAGTGTTAGAGGTTAAAAAGCAGGAAAAACCATCGGGAAACGCAAGAAATACGAAGAGGTGGACGATGGAAGAAGGGAAAAATAACATGCTGCCGTCTCAACAACAGATCACTCAACCTAAAAATTACGTTTGAAAATGACTGGCCCAAGGTCGGGAGATAGCATACGAGCGGACGGGCATTTTACAATAGGAAACTCATTACGTTATAGAATCACTCGCAAGTTCATACGAGTGCTCGAGCGTTCGGAAATAATACCATGATCGGCAACAAAATCTAAGCTTTGACATGTTTCTTTGAATCGACCCTTTTATCTAACAACAGGACAACGCTGCAGCGAGCAATAGGTAGCGCCAGTTAAGTGCATCCAGCACTCGGCGCTGAAGCCTGTATTTATGAAAAAACTACACACAAGCAGCGTCGGCGCTCTAAAACTGGGCGTTCTAGCTAGAGATGAGCGAACTTTTGAAAAATTCGATTCGACTGATTCGCCGAATTTTCCGACAAAAATCGTTTCGACCCGAATAAATTCGCGACGAATCGCTATTAAAAACGGCTATTTCTGAGCCTCCTACAGCCTCAATAGGGTTGTAAACCATTCAGCCTTGCTGTAACACGCACAGGATGCGTGCTGGGTTAGTTAAATAATACTTTTAAGAAATATCACATGCAGATCAGAGGCATCGCTAATAGAATCGCAGAGCGGCACAATTGCAGAGAGTTGAAGTGGCATCACTATGAGGGGCAGAAGGAGCCCAAATATACACTGGAGTTGGCTTCAGGAGCCCAAAAATTGGATGAATCACACCCTGGAGTTGGCAGAAGTTGGCAGCAGCAGCAGCAGGAGCCCAAATATACACTGGAGTTGGCTTCAGGAGCCCAAAAATTGGATGAATCACACCCTGGAGTTGGCAGGAGTTGACAGCAGCAGCAGCAGGAGCCCAAATATACACTGGAGTTGGCTTCAGGAGCCCAAAAATTGGATGAATCACACCCTGGAGTTGGCAGGAGTTGACAGCAGCAGCAGCAGGAGCCCAAATATACACTGGAGTTGGCTTCAGGAGCCCAAAAATTGGATGAATCACACCCTGGAGTTGGCAGGAGTTGACAGCAGCAGCAGCAGGAGCCCAAATATACACTGGAGTTGGCTTCAGGAGCCCAAAAATTGGATGAATCACACCCTGGAGTTGGCAGAAGTTGGCAGCAGCAGCAGCAGGAGCCCAAATATACACTGGAGTTGGCTTCAGGAGCCCAAAAATTGGATGAATCACACCCTGGAGTTGGCAGAAGTTGGCAGCAGCAGCAGCAGGAGCCCAAATATACACTGGAGTTGGCTTCAGGAGCCCAAAAATTGGATGAATCACACCCTGGAGTTGGCAGGAGTTGACAGCAGCAGCAGCAGGAGCCCAAATATACACTGGAGTTGGCTTCAGGAGCCCAAAAATTGGATGAATCACACCCTGGAGTTGGCAGAAGTTGGCAGCAGCAGCAGCAGGAGCCCAAATATACACTGGAGTTGGCTTCAGGAGCCCAAAAATTGGATGAATCACACCCTGGAGTTGGCAGGAGTTGACAGTAGCAGCAGCAGGAGCCCAAATATACACTGGAGTTGGCTTCAGGAGCCCAAAAATTGGATGAATCACACCCTGGAGTTGGCAGAAGTTGGCAGCAGCAGCAGCAGGAGCCCAAATATACACTGGAGTTGGCTTCAGGAGCCCAAAAATTGGATGAATCACACCCTGGAGTTGGCAGGAGTTGACAGCAGCAGCAGCAGGAGCCCAAATATACACTGGAGTTGGCTTCAGGAGCCCAAAAATTGGATGAATCACACCCTGGAGTTGGCAGAAGTTGGCAGCAGCAGCAGCAGGAGCCCAAATATACACTGGAGTTGGCTTCAGGAGCCCAAAAATTGGATGAATCACACCCTGGAGTTGGCAGGAGTTGACAGTAGCAGCAGCAGGAGCCCAAATATACACTGGAGTTGGCTTCAGGAGCCCAAAAATTGGATGAATCACACCCTGGAGTTGGCAGAAGTTGGCAGCAGCAGCAGCAGGAGCCCAAATATACACTGGAGTTGGCTTCAGGAGCCCAAAAATTGGATGAATCACACCCTGGAGTTGGCAGGAGTTGACAGCAGCAGCAGCAGGAGCCCAAATATACACTGGAGTTGGCTTCAGGAGCCCAAAAATTGGATGAATCACACCCTGGAGTTGGCAGAAGTTGGCAGCAGCAGCAGCAGGAGCCCAAATATACACTGGAGTTGGCTTCAGGAGCCCAAAAATTGGATGAATCACACCCTGGAGTTGGCAGGAGTTGACAGCAGCAGCAGCAGGAGCCCAAATATACACTGGAGTTGGCTTCAGGAGCCCAAAAATTGGATGAATCACACCCTGGAGTTGGCAGGAGTTGACAGCAGCAGCAGCAGGAGCCCAAATATACACTGGAGTTGGCTTCAGGAGCCCAAAAATTGGATGAATCACACCCTGGAGTTGGCAGAAGTTGGCAGCAGCAGCAGCAGGAGCCCAAATATACACTGGAGTTGGCTTCAGGAGCCCAAAAATTGGATGAATCACACCCTGGAGTTGGCAGGAGTTGACAGCAGCAGCAGCAGGAGCCCAAATATACACTGGAGTTGGCTTCAGGAGCCCAAAAATTGGATGAATCACACCCTGGAGTTGGCAGAAGTTGGCAGCAGCAGCAGCAGGAGCCCAAATATACACTGGAGTTGGCTTCAGGAGCCCAAAAATTGGATGAATCACACCCTGGAGTTGGCAGGAGTTGACAGCAGCAGCAGCAGGAGCCCAAATATACACTGGAGTTGGCTTCAGGAGCCCAAAAATTGGATGAATCACACCCTGGAGTTGGCAGAAGTTGGCAGCAGCAGCAGCAGGAGCCCAAATATACACTGGAGTTGGCTTCAGGAGCCCAAAAATTGGATGAATCACACCCTGGAGTTGGCAGGAGTTGACAGCAGCAGCAGCAGGAGCCCAAATATACACTGGAGTTGGCTTCAGGAGCCCAAAAATTGGATGAATCACACCCTGGAGTTGGCAGAAGTTGGCAGCAGCAGCAGCAGGAGCCCAAATATACACTGGAGTTGGCTTCAGGAGCCCAAAAATTGGATGAATCACACCCTGGAGTTGGCAGGAGTTGACAGCAGCAGCAGCAGGAGCCCAAATATACACTGGAGTTGGCTTCAGGAGCCCAAAAATTGGATGAATCACACCCTGGAGTTGGCAGAAGTTGGCAGCAGCAGCAGCAGGAGCCCAAATATACACTGGAGTTGGCTTCAGGAGCCCAAAAATTGGATGAATCACACCCTGGAGTTGGCAGAAGTTGGCAGCAGCAGCAGCAGGAGCCCAAATATACACTGGAGTTGGCTTCAGGAGCCCAAAAATTGGATGAATCACACCCTGGAGTTGGCAGGAGTTGACAGCAGCAGCAGCAGGAGCCCAAATATACACTGGAGTTGGCTTCAGGAGCCCAAAAATTGGATGAATCACACCCTGGAGTTGGCAGAAGTTGGCAGCAGCAGCAGCAGGAGCCCAAATATACACTGGAGTTGGCTTCAGGAGCCCAAAAATTGGATGAATCACACCCTGGAGTTGGCAGGAGTTGACAGTAGCAGCAGCAGGAGCCCAAATATACACTGGAGTTGGCTTCAGGAGCCCAAAAATTGGATGAATCACACCCTGGAGTTGGCAGAAGTTGGCAGCAGCAGCAGCAGGAGCCCAAATATACACTGGAGTTGGCTTCAGGAGCCCAAAAATTGGATGAATCACACCCTGGAGTTGGCAGGAGTTGACAGCAGCAGCAGCAGGAGCCCAAATATACACTGGAGTTGGCTTCAGGAGCCCAAAAATTGGATGAATCACACCCTGGAGTTGGCAGGAGTTGACAGCAGCAGCAGCAGCAGGAGCCCAAATATACACTGGAGTTGGCTTCAGGAGCCCAAAAATTGGATGAATCACACCCTGGAGTTGGCAGAAGTTGGCAGCAGCAGCAGCAGGAGCCCAAATATACACTGGAGTTGGCTTCAGGAGCCCAAAAATTGGATGAATCACACCCTGGAGTTGGCAGGAGTTGACAGCAGCAGCAGCAGGAGCCCAAATATACACTGGAGTTGGCTTCAGGAGCCCAAAAATTGGATGAATCACACCCTGGAGTTGGCAGGAGTTGACAGCAGCAGCAGCAGGAGCCCAAATATACACTGGAGTTGGCTTCAGGAGCCCAAAAATTGGATGAATCACACCCTGGAGTTGGCAGAAGTTGACAGCAGCAGCAGCAGGAGCCCAAATATACACTGGAGTTGGCTTCAGGAGCCCAAAAATTGGATGAATCACACCCTGGAGTTGGCAGAAGTTGGCAGCAGCAGCAGCAGGAGCCCAAATATACACTGGAGTTGGCTTCAGGAGCCCAAAAATTGGATGAATCACACCCTGGAGTTGGCAGGAGTTGACAGCAGCAGCAGCAGGAGCCCAAATATACACTGGAGTTGGCTTCAGGAGCCCAAAAATTGGATGAATCACACCCTGGAGTTGGCAGAAGTTGGCAGCAGCAGCAGCAGGAGCCCAAATATACACTGGAGTTGGCTTCAGGAGCCCAAAAATTGGATGAATCACACCCTGGAGTTGGCAGAAGTTGGCAGCAGCAGCAGCAGGAGCCCAAATATACACTGGAGTTGGCTTCAGGAGCCCAAAAATTGGATGAATCACACCCTGGAGTTGGCAGGAGTTGACAGCAGCAGCAGCAGGAGCCCAAATATACACTGGAGTTGGCTTCAGGAGCCCAAAAATTGGATGAATCACACCCTGGAGTTGGCAGAAGTTGGCAGCAGCAGCAGCAGGAGCCCAAATATACACTGGAGTTGGCTTCAGGAGCCCAAAAATTGGATGAATCACACCCTGGAGTTGGCAGGAGTTGACAGCAGCAGCAGCAGGAGCCCAAATATACACTGGAGTTGGCTTCAGGAGCCCAAAAATTGGATGAATCACACCCTGGAGTTGGCAGAAGTTGGCAGCAGCAGCAGCAGGAGCCCAAATATACACTGGAGTTGGCTTCAGGAGCCCAAAAATTGGATGAATCACACCCTGGAGTTGGCAGAAGTTGGCAGCAGCAGCAGCAGGAGCCCAAATATACACTGGAGTTGGCTTCAGGAGCCCAAAAATTGGATGAATCACACCCTGGAGTTGGCAGGAGTTGACAGTAGCAGCAGCAGGAGCCCAAATATACACTGGAGTTGGCTTCAGGAGCCCAAAAATTGGATGAATCACACCCTGGAGTTGGCAGAAGTTGGCAGCAGCAGCAGCAGGAGCCCAAATATACACTGGAGTTGGCTTCAGGAGCCCAAAAATTGGATGAATCACACCCTGGAGTTGGCAGGAGTTGACAGTAGCAGCAGCAGGAGCCCAAAAAATGGCCTAAAGACATAAATATGTTTTGCACCATTTGGAAAATGTAAAACGTGGCACCATGCTGAATCTAGTCGCATGCATCAGGCATTGGTGGGTGGAAATCCTGGCTGATCCATCCCTGATTCATTTTGACAAAGGTGAGTCTCTCCACATTTTTAGTTGACAGACGAGTTCTCCTCGCCGTAACTATGGCCCCCGCCGCACTAAACACCCGCTCAGATGGCACGCTACTTGCCGGGCAGGACAGCTTTTCCAGGGCAAACTCTGCTAGTTGCGGCCACAAATCAAGTTTGGCTGCCCAGAAGTCCAGCGGATCCTCAAGGTGTGTTGGCATGGTCATGTCAAAGTATGACATGACCTGCTGGTTCAGGTCCTGCTCCAGGTCTTCCTGCTGCTCATGAGTAGCCTCACTATGCGGGTGTAGAAAGCTACTCATTAGCGACTGAAGACTGAGGCTGCTGCTGCTGATGGAGCTTCTGCTGCTGCTGCTGCCAACCCCCCCAGCGGCCATGGCAGTGGAAGGTGAGCGCAGAGGTCCCCTCGAGTCAGACCTGCGAGAGTATGGACCATGGCGCAGATAGGCATCGGCCAACTGCCTACGTAGAATGTCTTTGTAGTAGTTGAGTTTGTCCTCCCTCTCGGTGGGTTTAAAAAATGCCCCCATTTTGTGCCGGAAGCGAGGGTCCAATAAGGTGGACAGCCAGAAGTCATCCCGCCGACAGATGGAAACAATTCTGGGGTCACTACGCAAGCACGTGAGCATGCTTCGTGCCATTTGCGCAAGTGACTCGGATGGACTACCTGTCTCCATCTCCACTGCATACTGCCACGGTGTGCCCGGGTCCTCTGTCTCTCCTTCCTCAAAAACCTCTAGCTCCTCTGGCTGCTCCTGCTCCTCCTCTCCTGTCCGCTGACTAGATAAACCAGCCATTTCGCCAAGCCTAAACTGTGTTTCGCTGGGCAACTCCTCCTCCTCCTCTTCCTCCTCCTCCTCCTCCAGTTCAGCTCCAAGGGGGTTCATGTGGCCGTAAGATGTAAACGCCATGTCTCCAGTGCCCTGACCAGCCATGGTTTCCAACATGTGCTGCAGTACATGAAGCAGTGGAATCACGTCGTTCATCCCGTAATCCTGCCGACTGACAAATAAAGTGGCTTCCTCAAAGGGCCTGAGCAAACGGCAGGTGTCACGTATGAGCTGCCACTGGTTGACATTGAAGTTACACAGGGGAGTCCCCCTATCTGCTTGGATCATCAGGAAATCCGTGATGGCTTTTCTCTGTTCATATAATCGGTCCAACATGTGAAGGGTGGAATTCCAACGGGTGGAAACATCGCAAATCAGACTATGTTGGGGGATACCATTCTGACGCTGTAGCTCAAGAAGGGTGTGTTTGGCAGTGTAGGAGTGGCTGAAGTGCATGCAAAGTTTCCGTGAAGTTGTTAGGATGTCCTGCAGATGGGGGGAACACTTCAGAAACCGCTTGACAACCAGATTGAAGACGTGAGCCATGCAGGGGGCATGGGTCAGGCTTCCTTGGCGCAGCGCAGACAAAATGTTCTTCCCATTGTCGGTAACCATGATTCCCATTTTAAGTTTTCTCGGAGTAAGCCATGTTTGGATTTCCTGATGAATACATTTAAGCAGTTCCTCCCCTGTGTGACTCCGTTCGCCAAGACAAACCATGTGAAGCACTGCGTGACACCTCCGTGCCCTGCACACATGGTAGACTGGAGGGGCACTGAGACTTGAGCCTACAGTGGAGGGTGAGGAGATGGCGGAGGATGAGGAGGCCGAGTCGCACGGTGTCACAGGCCCAATGGGCAGAGAGCGCGGAGGCCGAAGCGGCGTGACCTGTCCAAGTTGCTGCTGCAAAGGGACCACATTCACCCAGTGGGCCGTAAACGACATGTACTGCCCCTGACCGTAGTTACAGCTCCAGATGTCGGCGCTGCCATGTATTTTGCTACACACCGACAGGCTCAAGGACTGGCCCACCTTCTGTTCAACAAAAGTGTGCAGCGCTGGTACTGCCTTCTTGGCAAAGAAATGACGGCTTGGGACTCTCCACCTCGGCTCGGCACAAGCCATCACTTCTCTGAAAGGTGCAGATTCCACCACCTGAAAAGGGAGCGACTGCAGCACCAGCAACTTGGACAGGAGCACATTCAGCTTCTGCGCCGTAGGATGAGTGGGCGCATACTGCTGTCTCTTGGACATGGCTTCGCTGATGGATTGCTGGCGGGATGCATGACTTGGAGGAGGAGGAGGAGGAGCAGGAGCGACAGAGGATGGGTATGACGCACAGCTGCCTTCGGCTGAGGTGCTGGAGCCTTGGCTGGCAGAAATTGGGAGCTCACTTGGTGAGGAAGCAGACTGGACCACCCCTTGGGAGCCTCGGTTCTCCCAGGTCGTTTTATGGTGACGCATCATATGTTGACGCAGGGCCGTGGTGCCAACATTTGGACCCTGGCCACGCTTCACCTTTTGCCTACATATCTTGCATGTGGCCATGTTACCCTCCTGCGGATGCCTCAGGAAAAACTGCCACACTGCCGAGTAGCTACTTTTCCCACCCCCTGGCCTCACTGATTCACTGCTGCTGTTGCCAACTCCAGGAACCCCTGCTCCACTACCTCCCGATAAGGTAGACTGCCGCACAGCAGGTGCTCTACCCCGGCCCCGGCCCCGGCCGGCTCCAGCCTTTGGAATTGTGCCCCCATGCTGACTGCTACCACTTTGCTGCCTCAGCTGCTGACTCCGGGGCAACCTGCACCCCTCTTCTCCTGATGATGACGATGAAGCCCCTTCATCACCCGGCTCCCAAGTGCGATCGGCTTCATTGTCATCATCATCATCATCACCGGGTTGTGGCTGTACGTCACTGATGTTCGTGGATTCGTCAACAGTGTCTGGCGCAGGAGCTGGAACGCTCGCAGCACCCACGACACTGTCCACATCACTATTTGTCTGCCTAGCTAAAGAAGCCACCTCCATTTCTTGGCTGGGCAGTAGCTGCTGACTGTCCTCTATCTGATGGTCCTCCTCACTAAAGAGTGGAGCTGAACCCAAAGCATAGGATACGTCGCTGGGGGAGGGAACGGCGTAGGCCAGAGGCAATGGGAGGACAGGGACTGCTCTCGGGGCATGCCAACTCAGGGTTGTGTCAGAGGAACCTACCGACCCTAGACTGGGGGTCTCAGACGTAAGTTGTGATGATGTTGTTGATGAGCGCGTCAACCAATCTACCACGGCAGATGCGTTACTGGTGGAGACCCGACCGCTAGCAGATACTGGCAGATTAGGTCTCTCAGCGTGACTCCTGCTGCTACTGGCCCCCAGTCTGATGCGAGCTCTTCCTGCGGAATCTTGGCCTCTGCCACTCCTCTTTTCACTTCCAGGCACTTGTCTGCCCGACATAGTCTAACTGGCGTGGTAGTAGGTGATATTTAAAAAAACCCCGGGCAGCGGTGGGTCTATATGAAACAGAATATAATGCACACCAAAAGTGAGCAGTAACACTCAGCCTCCAACAGGCCTGCTTAGTGTAAATAAGAGAGCTGCTTAGTGTAAATAAAGAGGGGTATGCTATGTTACAGAATGGGATGCCTCAACAGAAGTGCACCTGGCAGGCAGCAGTAAGCCTATGCCCAGCAAAAGTGTCTTATAATATAAATATAATAAGAGCAAATGCTTATATGGTCTTAAACAGAGGCTGCTTTAGTCACAGAATGGGATGCCCCGGGCAGGAATCGAGCTGCCAGGGTACAGTAGTGCTTTGGCCAGCAAAAGTGTCTTTATCAGGCCTAATTTCAAATATGATTAGAGCAAATGCTTATATGGTCTTAAACAGAGGCTGCTTTAGTCACAGAATGGGATGCCCCGGGCAGGAATCGAGCTGCCAGGGTACAGTAGTGCTTTGGCCAGCAAAAGTGTCTTTATCAGGCCTAATTTCAAATATGATTAGAGCAAATGCTTATATGGTCTTAAACAGAGGCTGCTTTAGTCACAGAATGGGATGCCCCGGGCAGGAATCGAGCTGCCAGGGTACAGTAGTGCTTTGGCCAGCAAAAGTGTCTTTATCAGGCCTAATTTCAAATATGATAAGAGCAAATGCTTATATGGTCTTAAACAGAGGCTGCTTTAGTCACAGAATGGGATGCCCCGGGCAGGAATCGAGCTGCCAGGGTACAGTAGTGCTTTGGCCAGCAAAAGTGTCTTTATCAGGCCTAATTTCAAATATGATAAGAGCAAATGCTTATATGGTCTTAAACAGAGGCTGCTTTAGTCACAGAATGGGATGCCCCGGGCAGGAATCGAGCTGCCAGGGTACAGTAGTGCTTTGGCCAGCAAAAGTGTCTTTATCAGGCCTAATTTCAAATATGATTAGAGCAAATGCTTATATGGTCTTAAACAGAGGCTGCTTTAGTCACAGAATGGGATGCCCCGGGCAGGAATCGAGCTGCCAGGGTACAGTAGTGCTTTGGCCAGCAAAAGTGTCTTTATCAGGCCTAATTTCAAATATGATTAGAGCAAATGCTTATATGGTCTTAAACAGAGGCTGCTTTAGTCACAGAATGGGATGCCCCGGGCAGGAATCGAGCTGCCAGGGTACAGTAGTGCTTTGGCCAGCAAAAGTGTCTTTATCAGGCCTAATTTCAAATATGATTAGAGCAAATGCTTATATGGTCTTAAACAGAGGCTGCTTTAGTCACAGAATGGGATGCCCCGGGCAGGAATCGAGCTGCCAGGGTACAGTAGTGCTTTGGCCAGCAAAAGTGTCTTTATCAGGCCTAATTTCAAATATGATAAGAGCAAATGCTTATATGGTCTTAAACAGAGGCTGCTTTAGTCACAGAATGGGATGCCCCGGGCAGGAATCGAGCTGCCAGGGTACAGTAGTGCTTTGGCCAGCAAAAGTGTCTTTATCAGGCCTAATTTCAAATATGATAAGAGCAAATGCTTATATGGTCTTAAACAGAGGCTGCTTTAGTCACAGAATGGGATGCCCCGGGCAGGAATCGAGCTGCCAGGGTACAGTAGTGCTTTGGCCAGCAAAAGTGTCTTTATCAGGCCTAATTTCAAATATGATAAGAGCAAATGCTTATATGGTCTTAAACAGAGGCTGCTTTAGTCACAGAATGGGATGCCCCGGGCAGGAATCGAGCTGCCAGGGTACAGTAGTGCTTTGGCCAGCAAAAGTGTCTTTATCAGGCCTAATTTCAAATATGATTAGAGCAAATGCTTATATGGTCTTAAACAGAGGCTGCTTTAGTCACAGAATGGGATGCCCCGGGCAGGAATCGAGCTGCCAGGGTACAGTAGTGCTTTGGCCAGCAAAAGTGTCTTTATCAGGCCTAATTTCAAATATGATTAGAGCAAATGCTTATATGGTCTTAAACAGAGGCTGCTTTAGTCACAGAATGGGATGCCCCGGGCAGGAATCGAGCTGCCAGGGTACAGTAGTGCTTTGGCCAGCAAAAGTGTCTTTATCAGGCCTAATTTCAAATATGATTAGAGCAAATGCTTATATGGTCTTAAACAGAGGCTGCTTTAGTCACAGAATGGGATGCCCCGGGCAGGAATCGAGCTGCCAGGGTACAGTAGTGCTTTGGCCAGCAAAAGTGTCTTTATCAGGCCTAATTTCAAATATGATAAGAGCAAATGCTTATATGGTCTTAAACAGAGGCTGCTTTAGTCACAGAATGGGATGCCCCGGGCAGGAATCGAGCTGCCAGGGTACAGTAGTGCTTTGGCCAGCAAAAGTGTCTTTATCAGGCCTAATTTCAAATATGATAAGAGCAAATGCTTATATGGTCTTAAACAGAGGCTGCTTTAGTCACAGAATGGGATGCCCCGGGCAGGAATCGAGCTGCCAGGGTACAGTAGTGCTTTGGCCAGCAAAAGTGTCTTTATCAGGCCTAATTTCAAATATGATTAGAGCAAATGCTTATATGGTCTTAAACAGAGGCTGCTTTAGTCACAGAATGGGATGCCCCGGGCAGGAATCGAGCTGCCAGGGTACAGTAGTGCTTTGGCCAGCAAAAGTGTCTTTATCAGGCCTAATTTCAAATATGATTAGAGCAAATGCTTATATGGTCTTAAACAGAGGCTGCTTTAGTCACAGAATGGGATGCCCCGGGCAGGAATCGAGCTGCCAGGGTACAGTAGTGCTTTGGCCAGCAAAAGTGTCTTTATCAGGCCTAATTTCAAATATGATTAGAGCAAATGCTTATATGGTCTTAAACAGAGGCTGCTTTAGTCACAGAATGGGATGCCCCGGGCAGGAATCGAGCTGCCAGGGTACAGTAGTGCTTTGGCCAGCAAAAGTGTCTTTATCAGGCCTAATTTCAAATATGATAAGAGCAAATGCTTATATGGTCTTAAACAGAGGCTGCTTTAGTCACAGAATGGGATGCCCCGGGCAGGAATCGAGCTGCCAGGGTACAGTAGTGCTTTGGCCAGCAAAAGTGTCTTTATCAGGCCTAATTTCAAATATGATAAGAGCAAATGCTTATATGGTCTTAAACAGAGGCTGCTTTAGTCACAGAATGGGATGCCCCGGGCAGGAATCGAGCTGCCAGGGTACAGTAGTGCTTTGGCCAGCAAAAGTGTCTTTATCAGGCCTAATTTCAAATATGATTAGAGCAAATGCTTATATGGTCTTAAACAGAGGCTGCTTTAGTCACAGAATGGGATGCCCCGGGCAGGAATCGAGCTGCCAGGGTACAGTAGTGCTTTGGCCAGCAAAAGTGTCTTTATCAGGCCTAATTTCAAATATGATTAGAGCAAATGCTTATATGGTCTTAAACAGAGGCTGCTTTAGTCAGAGAATGGGATGCCCCGGGCAGGAATCGAGCTGCCAGGGTACAGTAGTGCTTTGGCCAGCAAAAGTGTCTTTATCAGGCCTAATTTCAAATATGATAAGAGCAAATGCTTATATGGTCTTAAACAGAGGCTGCTTTAGTCACAGAATGGGATGCCCCGGGCAGGAATCGAGCTGCCAGGGTACAGTAGTGCTTTGGCCAGCAAAAGTGTCTTTATCAGGCCTAATTTCAAATATGATTAGAGCAAATGCTTATATGGTCTTAAACAGAGGCTGCTTTAGTCACAGAATGGGATGCCCCGGGCAGGAATCGAGCTGCCAGGGTACAGTAGTGCTTTGGCCAGCAAAAGTGTCTTTATCAGGCCTAATTTCAAATATGATTAGAGCAAATGCTTATATGGTCTTAAACAGAGGCTGCTTTAGTCACAGAATGGGATGCCCCAGGCAGGAATCGAGCTGCCAGGGTACAGTAGTGCTTTGGCCAGCAAAAGTGTCTTTATCAGGCCTAATTTCAAATATGATTAGAGCAAATGCTTATATGGTCTTAAACAGAGGCTGCTTTAGTCACAGAATGGGATGCCCCGGGCAGGAATCGAGCTGCCAGGGTACAGTAGTGCTTTGGCCAGCAAAAGTGTCTTTATCAGGCCTAATTTCAAATATGATTAGAGCAAATGCTTATATGGTCTTAAACAGAGGCTGCTTTAGTCACAGAATGGGATGCCCCGGGCAGGAATCGAGCTGCCAGGGTACAGTAGTGCTTTGGCCAGCAAAAGTGTCTTTATCAGGCCTAATTTCAAATATGATTAGAGCAAATGCTTATATGGTCTTAAACAGAGGCTGCTTTAGTCACAGAATGGGATGCCCCGGGCAGGAATCGAGCTGCCAGGGTACAGTAGTGCTTTGGCCAGCAAAAGTGTCTTTATCAGGCCTAATTTCAAATATGATTAGAGCAAATGCTTATATGGTCTTAAACAGAGGCTGCTTTAGTCACAGAATGGGATGCCCCGGGCAGGAATCGAGCTGCCAGGGTACAGTAGTGCTTTGGCCAGCAAAAGTGTCTTTATCAGGCCTAATTTCAAATATGATTAGAGCAAATGCTTATATGGTCTTAAACAGAGGCTGCTTTAGTCACAGAATGGGATGCCCCGGGCAGGAATCGAGCTGCCAGGGTACAGTAGTGCTTTGGCCAGCAAAAGTGTCTTTATCAGGCCTAATTTCAAATATGATTAGAGCAAATGCTTATATGGTCTTAAACAGAGGCTGCTTTAGTCACAGAATGGGATGCCCCGGGCAGGAATCGAGCTGCCAGGGTACAGTAGTGCTTTGGCCAGCAAAAGTGTCTTTATCAGGCCTAATTTCAAATATGATTAGAGCAAATGCTTATATGGTCTTAAACAGAGGCTGCTTTAGTCACAGAATGGGATGCCCCGGGCAGGAATCGAGCTGCCAGGGTACAGTAGTGCTTTGGCCAGCAAAAGTGTCTTTATCAGGCCTAATTTCAAATATGATTAGAGCAAATGCTTATATGGTCTTAAACAGAGGCTGCTTTAGTCACAGAATGGGATGCCCCGGGCAGGAATCGAGCTGCCAGGGTACAGTAGTGCTTTGGCCAGCAAAAGTGTCTTTATCAGGCCTAATTTCAAATATGATTAGAGCAAATGCTTATATGGTCTTAAACAGAGGCTGCTTTAGTCACAGAATGGGATGCCCCGGGCAGGAATCGAGCTGCCAGGGTACAGTAGTGCTTTGGCCAGCAAAAGTGTCTTTATCAGGCCTAATTTCAAATATGATTAGAGCAAATGCTTATATGGTCTTAAACAGAGGCTGCTTTAGTCACAGAATGGGATGCCCCGGGCAGGAATCGAGCTGCCAGGGTACAGTAGTGCTTTGGCCAGCAAAAGTGTCTTTATCAGGCCTAATTTCAAATATGATTAGAGCAAATGGTTATATGGTCTTAAACAGAGGCTGCTTTAGTCACAGAATGGGATGCCCCGGGCAGGAATCGAGCTGCCAGGGTACAGTAGTGCTTTGGCCAGCAAAAGTGTCTTTATCAGGCCTAATTTCAAATATGATTAGAGCAAATGGTTATATGGTCTTAAACAGAGGCTGCTTTAGTAACAGAATGGGATGCCCCGGGCAGGAATCGAGCTGCCAGGGTACAGTAGTGCTTTGGCCAGCAAAAGTGTCTTTATCAGGCCTAATTTCAAATATGATTAGAGCAAATGCTTATATGGTCTTAAACAGAGGCTGCTTTAGTCACAGAATGGGATGCCCCGGGCAGGAATCGAGCTGCCAGGGTACAGTAGTGCTTTGGCCAGCAAAAGTGTCTTTATCAGGCCTAATTTCAAATATGATTAGAGCAAATGCTTATATGGTCTTAAACAGAGGCTGCTTTAGTCACAGAATGGGATGCCCCGGGCAGGAATCGAGCTGCCAGGGTACAGTAGTGCTTTGGCCAGCAAAAGTGTCTTTATCAGGCCTAATTTCAAATATGATTAGAGCAAATGCTTATATGGTCTTAAACAGAGGCTGCTTTAGTCACAGAATGGGATGCCCCGGGCAGGAATCGAGCTGCCAGGGTACAGTAGTGCTTTGGCCAGCAAAAGTGTCTTTATCAGGCCTAATTTCAAATATGATTAGAGCAAATGCTTATATGGTCTTAAACAGAGGCTGCTTTAGTCACAGAATGGGATGCCTCACAGCAGACTTAAGATCAGTTCAGTATATATGCACAGTTAGTTACTATAAGCAGCCTGAAAACGCTAACAAAGGCTGGATGAAAAAAAAAAAATCTCCCTGTCAGCCAGCTCCGTTTTTCCTACCTTTCCCTGGCTTTCTGTCTGTCTCCTGTCTGTCTCCTGCCTGTCTCCTGCCTGTCTCCAGCCTGTCCCTGTCTGTCCCTGTCTGTCCCTGTCTCCAGCCTGTCTCCAGCCTGTCTAACTGCCTCAGCTACACAGCGTTCTGTCTGTCTGTCACGAATGCAATAGAGAAATGAGGAAAAGCAAGATGGCCGCCGTTAAATACCGCTGTGTGACGTCACCGGGCTTGCTGGCTGCTGATAGGCTGCATGTGACTGCCCCAGCTTGCACTGGCGCGGGATACATGTCCAGACATGTCCCGCCCGCCATCTTAGAATGCCTGTAATGTAAATGAATGGATGTTAAAGGAAAACTTCGAGTGATCGAATCGCGGGAAAATTCGGATTCGATCCGAATCGAATTTTTCCTGAAATTCGGATCGAATCCGGGTTCGTCCGGATCGATTCGCTCATCCCTAGTTCTAGCATAGAGCGACAGACGCTGTGTGAAAAAAGTCTGTTTCTCAACACATACACACCAGCACCAGAGCGAAAACACATGGAATGACATTGTTTTAACACTGTGACAATGACACTGCAATGCCAGACCTGCCCATACAGTTCTGCATAAATAAATAAATAATAAAAGAAAAACAATAAAAGTGTTTGCTGGGCAGGAGAGGCCACACAATGATTAGAGCCAATACTTTTAAGGTTTACTATAGCAAAACACTTTAAACACAACCAAATGAAACACCATTGAAATGTATGGGAGAGCGCTACTGGGCGAAGGGTACTACATGGCACTCTTGAACCTAGAGCGCCGGCACTATACGCCGAGCCGCCTGTAGTAATATATGTGACTCTACAGGCGCTGTTAGAGGCGCTCACCAGATTTGCTTTCTTAAATGTGGTTTTCACATACTGTGCTCAGCGTTCACCCGACGCTACCTGGCGCTACGTGGCACTACCTGGCTCTAGAATTTCTTAAGTAATCCCCTAAGGTTTTCCACATACTACCATTTAAATAGTACCATAAACAGTTGAAGGCTACTAGAGTTCTTATTTTTTATTTCTGTGCATGTCTACATAGTAACAAGTGCAATAAAAAATGTTTGTTCCAGTTTTTTCCCAAAAATTCCCCCATACATGCGATGGGGCATTTTGACAGGCCACATATTTCTGCATAGGGTTCTGCTATTTCCAGCCTTATTTAAGACGCATCAGCGCCACACAGCGTCACATAGCGTCACATGTTTGGCCTCAGCTTCCAATTTAACAACTAAAAAAGGATGCAGCTCCGGGTACTGTAGGTCAAGATCACTTAGAGCACAATGGGCAAAACTGGATTGTGTGGGCCCCACTATGGAGGGCAAAGAGGAGCCCACAGTGGAGCACCCTCAGAGTGTACGGCCACAGCCATGGGTGCTGTCTCCCCGGCCAGTAGCCTGAGAACCACTACTTCACACACGCCAGCCAGCATTGCCCCCCCCCCCCCCACAGACTGGGTGCAAGCTCAATAGGGGGAAGCTTAGTGGGCATTTAACTGGAGGCACTGCTAGATGGTGTGTGTGAAAATTTTGACAGGCTGACTGGGACCCATGGGTCATGCTCCACACCCAAGCTTTGTGAGAGGACATCTGGACACAGATTGCCTGCAGCGTGTTGGGTGTAAGGCCAGAACCCAAGGATTGGAGGCAGGGCATAAAAAGTGGGACGATCTTAAGATGTGGTCCTGAAGGAAATCAGTGCCAAACAGCCTGAGGGGTAGGTGAGGGGCCAGAGGGAGGGTTTCCCCACACACATTTAACCACTCTCTAACATAACACTTGTTTTTGCATTTCAGGTTGCAAACTGGTGGTGGAGTGCCCAAACCCTTGCAGTTCACACATGCAGAGGAGCGTGTGTCAGGCTGCTGCACCCCCACACCTACCAGGGGGTGTCAGGTACCTACGACACGGATCATTGGCATGTGCCCACCAGTGGTCAAAGTTTTGGACAAGGGACAGGGGGATGACCACAAACAGTTTTCACAAATATGAGGGCCCACATGCACACGGACCTGGGAGTGCTTGCCTGGGACACACGTGTAGGGAAACATCACAAAAATTGGTGTGGCCAACTATTTAAATAGAAGCCGGGCCAGTGACATAGTTGCAAAGTGGTTTTGGCCACACATAGATGTGGGGCCAGTGTTTAACCCATGGTAAGGATAGAAAGGAGGCCAGGTAACAAAGGTCTGATACTTACATTGCTTTGCCCTTGCCTTTGCAGCAACCATCCAGCCAGCAATTCCAGTGGAACACCTGCACTTTCTGGCATGCCTTCTCCAGAATCACCATCAAGACCTGGCCCATCCACCAGCCACACAGTGAGGGGAGCCTAGACACAGATAAGGTAGATGTGTGGCAAAAATAACCAAATGGCAATAAGCAGGGGGTAGGAGGCGGCTGAAGCAAATGATTTTATATTTGTCAATGGCTGTGTGGGACAGTTGGCCAAAGCAAACATTAATGTTTTCTTTTTCCACACAGACTGCACCTCTACTGAATGAGATGCAAGAGATGGAGGAGCACATACTGGGCAGTCTGCAAAAGATGCCCAATTTGCTAGGGATGCCTCCTACTACAACACCTGCCACTGGGCAAAACACCACCTCCCAGAGCCAGGACCAGTATTTGCAGGTGGGCAGCAGCAGCCCCACCATCTCCGCCGAGCGCCCTGGAGGAAGCCAGCCCTGCCCTGCAGCCTGTCTGTGTTAAGGCAGTGCGAAATCATGGAGGCAAGCTGGCGGACCAATAGCACCACTTTTAGGCAAAATTCATCCAGCTATTTTAAAGTGGAGTGTTGGGCCGCCAGTTTGCTCTATGCTGACCTGGCTGTAGGGTTGGTGGAGCAGCAGAGGCATAACAGAACCTTTGAGGGGCTGCAAGGAGAAATGGTGGAGGCCAATCAGCAGCATTCAAGAATGCTGGCACTGCTGAAGCCCGCTAGCCACAAACCAGCGTGGGCCATGCAACCTCCCCTAAACAAGGTTGCATGACTTTTTTTTGGGGGGGGTGGTTGTCTCTGTGCCCAGGAACCTCAGAAGCTGCACAGGGTTTGCCACCCTGTTCAATAGGGCAAAATTGTGTAGGGTGATGCAGGTCAAGATGATTCTGACCACTTTATCTGGCTTATATTGGAGTGTGTTAACTGTGTGGTCCAGGCATCAGAAACTGGATTTTAACAGGCCAAAGGCACTTGCCACGTCTGCTCAGGTATGGCAGTGGGCCTAATTATATGCCTTCTGGCCAGCTGTCTGGGGTCTTAAAAAGGGCGTTAGTAGCCAGGGAAGCAGGGGGCAACCTGAATCATCTAAAAGGTAAAAAATGGACAAATTAAAGCAAAACTACATACGGCAACTATTAAGTGGAAACAGGGTGAGATCGAGGGTAAGGAGGCACCAATTTACTGTGACATTAGACAGTCCATTGGTAGCAAAAGCTAAAGGTAAGGTGCAATGGTGCAATCTCACCACGTTCTAGGCTGCCATGCTCTCAGGAAAAGAAATGTATTTCTCTTGCAGGACAGCCATGCCAGAAATTTAGTTTATTTGTATTTGGGACATGCCAACTGACATTGCCCCTAGCCTCTGGAAGGAGCCATTAGCTAAAAATGCATGCCCTCCAACTGCATGCCCCTTCCTTGTGGCCACATCTCTGAGTAAAGCGTCTCAAGAGAAAGGTGGTTCAGTCGGGTCAGTTTGAACACCTACTGATCTGACATCTGATTGATATCCAGACAACAGTGGGTATACCTAAGCTCTGGAAGTGACATGGTTACCAGCCTCTGCTGCTGCAGGTGCTCATACTGTTCACAGAACTTGTCAAGTGGCTCCATCATAAGTACATATGGTGGTTCCTAGAGATGAGGGAACTGGTTTGTTAGAAATTCGCTCTGAATTTCAGACAAAACTTTCAGCATGAAACCAGATTTTTGGGGTTCATGCTGACTGAATTTTCCCTGAAATTCACTGGCACCTGGGGTGGTGGGTATGCTGGCACCTCGAGCAGCAGGTTGGGCTGCACCTCAGAGAAAAGAAAAAAAAAAACAACCACCATCCTCGTTCCAGCTCCACGCTTAAATCCAGTGTGCACGGCGGAAACTTACACAGCCAACAGTGCGGCCGACCTCCCCCGCTCCCACCATGCTGTGTGTATTGCACAGTCACTTGCCTACATGCCGGCTTCCCTGTCATTCTGGTCCAGTGGCTGGCTGCGTGCACAAGTTGGCTTGCACAGCTGACAGTGCTGCCACCTCCCCCTGTGCTGTGTGTATTGCCCAGCAGGGGAGGAGTGGACTGACTGCACTGTCAGCCCAAGGTGCCAGAACACCCACCGCTCGAGGTGCCAGCACACCCGCACACAGCCACAAACCGGGCAGGAGAAGCTCACTACCCCAGAAGTGGAGCAGGAAAAGCTAGCACCCCCACCTGCCTGCTGGAGCCAGGGAGGGAAAGTCCGCACCCCCTCGGAATCAACACAGAAGCACAAGCAAAATTTTGTACACACGAAAGCCAAAACTCGGCTTCACTCGTAAAAATACAGTGAAAACTTGGAATTGTGTATGCAAAGCGTAAAATGCTGTAAAAAGGCAACATGAACAATATAACACGGCCCAGAATAACACAACACCGAAAATAGACTAATACGGGACTTTAACATCATTCCCACATGTGGGAATGTGTACGAGAGAGGCTATGTATAGGGGCTGTTGTTAAAAAAATGGAGCCATTAAAATAAATCTTAATAACCACTGCAGAAATGTATTTTGTGACATCTCGGACCTGCATTTCAATTATTGACAAGTCCCAATGCAAGATCTGTGCAAATAAATGTGTTTATTACTGATTATAAGCATTAAACAGTCGGGCTGTATTTTGATCTTGGTCTACAGTGCCAGTTTCAACTAGAGCGCCCAGCACTTCAACCTTTTCGGTGCTAATGTTAAATAAGATGCTTGGCCACTGCAGTGTTTGGATTTCTTAAATCAGACGCCGAGTGCTGCTAAGGTAAAAAGTGTGGAGCTTCTTAAATAAGGCTCTATATTTGGTAAAAATGATGTATCCCATCTTAAAAATGCCCCATCACATGTAAAGGTGAATTTCAAATGAAAACTGGAACAATGTTTTATTTACTTAATTTTCATGTGTGTTAAAATTAAAAAGCTCACTGACATGCAGGTTGCAATTCACACTGCAAGTCCCACCCAAAGTGCACCTTGCTTCACCGAATAATTAACATGACCCTCCATGTCCAGTATTTTGATGTGGGTAAGAGAGAATATGCTAAAATCCATGCCAATAATTGTGATTCTAGTGTAAACCTAAATCCCTAGTGTGGACTGACTGGCTCAGGGGATACTTTTACCATGCAGGTTTGAGATGGGTGAGTACATGATCATACCTCTCAACTTTTGAAAGCCATAAAGAGGGAAACAAGAAAACATTTTTTACCATTTAAACCACACCCGGCCACACCCCAGCCATGCCCTTATAGGGAAACTCCACCTAAGAAATAAATAAATAAATAATAATAATAATAATACAGGCAAGGTCTTCACAAACGTTACAGCCAGGGGCCGTAGTGAGAGGGGTATCTCTGCATTCTAGCCAGTAAGGGGCATCCCCCCATTCAAGCCAATGAGGGGAATCCCTCCATCCCAGCCAGTGAGGGGCATCCCTCCAATACAACCAGTGAGGGGCATCCCTTCAATACAACCAGTGAGGGGAATCCCTCATTACAGCCAGTGAGGCACCTCCATTCATTACAGTCAATGAGGGGTATCCTGCCATTCCAGCCAGTGAGGGCATCATTCATTCCAGCCAGTGAGGGGCATCCCTAATTACAGCCAGTGAGGGGCATCTCTTATTACAACCAAGGAGGGGCATCCCTCCATTCCAGCCAAAGAGGGGAATCCACCCATTCCAGCCAGTGAGGAGAATCCCTCCATTCCAGCCAGTGAGGGGCATCCCTCCAATTCAACCAGTGAGGGGCATCCCTCCCATACAACCAGTGAGGGACATCCCTCCAATACCACCAGTGAGGGGTATCCCTCCATTACAGCCATTTAGGGGCATCCCTCATTACAGTCATTTAGGCGCATCCCTCATTACAGCCATGAGGGGCATCCCTAATTACAGCCAGTGAGGGACATCCCTCATTACAGCCAGTGAGGGACATCCCTCATTAAAGTCAGTGAGGGGCATCCCTCATTGCAACCATTGAGGGGCATCCCTTAATACAGTCAGTGAGGGGCATCCCTTATTATAGTCAGTGAAGGGCATCCCTCATTACAGCCAGTGAGGGACATCCTTCATCGCAGCCAGTTAGCGACATCCCTTAATACAGTCAGTTAGATGCGACACAGACACACACACACACACACACACACACACACACAGACATACTCACCGCAATGTAGGCAATTTCCTCCTTCTGCACGATCTCCAGTGAGGACAGGCTCAGCGGTGCAGACAGGCTCCTTCCTGGAGTCCTGTCCACCCAATGAACCACCAATGAAAAAAAAACAGTCTGCCTCCCAGACACCTGGCTGCTGTGGCCTATCAGATGCCTGCTGCCACCGTCCACGAGTGTGCAGCCAAGGGCTCACACTCGGGGGCCGACAGGCCGAAGTGTAAGAGCTGTGGGACGCTGGTACCAACTGCCCAAAATTGTCCTGTGGGAATCGGGGTGGCCACCGCCTTTCGGGCCGGTGTGCGCTGACACCCAAGAGGCAGTGACAGTGGGGAGCGTACATTTATCTGGCAGGGTGCTTAGGACCGAGAAGTAGAGGCAGCTGCTAGAGGGGGGTCCATTTACCTTGCCCGTCCGCCCACTGCGCGGCTGGGCTCTCGGTGGCTGCAGCGCATGTTTTTTTTTACATTCGCCCAGTAAGACGCACTGACATTTCCTCGCTCTTTTGGGGAAAAAGTGTACGTCTTATAGAGTGAAAAATACCCTACATAAAATTCTATATTAAACTACCTTAATAAAAAAAAATCTAACCTAAATAAAATCCTGGAGCACTTGGGATGACTTGTGTATGTGCAACACCGGGTAGGCCCCTTTTACACCTTCTGCCCAACCCATACATCAACAGACAAAATGAGAACATAAAAAAAAAAGAAGAAAAAACATGAGAAACAAGAAAGAAAAGTGGGAGAAAAATTCCTCGCCCTCTCTCTTCTGAACCCCCCAACCTCCTTCCAGCCTCCCCCCCACTAGATAACTGCTCGTTTATCATTATCCATATGAATTTTTTTATGATACACTTCTCTTTTTCTATGGGGCCCATTTTCACACTACTACTTCTTGCGACTTAGAAAAACAGTGCACTAGTTTTTTGGCACATGGTGTGGCAAAAGTGGCTCAGAATGTAATATAGTGGCATGGTGTGCCTAACTGGAATTGATGAGACAGCCTCTACACAGGATACACCAATGTTGTGCCAGTTTATTTTTTATCTAGCCCATTCAAATTTATTGGATGTTTTTGAACTGGCGCAGAGACTTGCGCACACAAAACACACACTTCTGATGAAAAATATTAATACTATTAATACAATAATGTATAATAATACAATATTGTAAAATAATAATAAATGCAATGTGACGATGTGACAGATATAAGAGATATAAAATAAATAATTTTCAGAGAATTTAAAAAAAAGCACCATAAATGACATTTCTGTGCTGCTCTAATTTTCTGCTCTTATGTTCCAAATGCCCAGGGGCAAAATTTGGTTTAAAAAAAAACAAACACTGGTAAAACAGAATAACAGAATCATTTGCCCATTATATTGGCGTAGCATGCTATATGCCACAAAAAGCAGTGCAGTGAAATGGCAAGTGTAGGTGCGCTCATGCATTATTTAATGCCTGTTTAATGCTTGCACTGTCATGCACTGATGTGAAAAACAAAACTGGCGCACCATGTAGCTCAAACTGGCATAGAGCCGGCGCAGTGCTTTGATGAATCAGGCCCCAGGAGACAGCTATAGAGCCTAATTTAAGAAGGGTTAGCGCCACACAGCGCTACCTTTTTAGGCACCGGCGGTGCTAGCAGCGGGGGCGGAGCAGGGACATTGAGCGGGGTTTAGTTACCATGCCCTCTCCCTGCCCGCCGATCTTTCATTGGCTGGTGGCCGCAGCGCGAGGCTTATGTAAGTATATATAGTGTGAGGCCGCATTGCATATGGGATGGAGGGGGAGGGAAGCCACGGTGCATATGGGCAACAGGATGAGTGGGTGCCACACTGCCAATGGGAGGGGGATTGCCACACTGCATATGGGGAATGGGATGGAGGCATGCCACACTGCATATGGGGAATGGGATGGGGGAATACCATACTGCATATGGGGAATGGGATGGAGGCATGCCACACTGCATATGGGGAATGGGATGGGGGCATGCCACACTGCATATGGGAAAAGGGATGGGGGTATACCAAACTGCATATGGGGAATGGGATGGGGGCATGCCACACTGCATATGGGGAATGGGATGGGGGTATACCATACTGCATATGGGGAATGGGATGGAGGCATGCCACACTGCATATGGGGAATGGGATGGGGGCATGCCACACTGCATATGGGGAAAGGGATGGGGGTATACCAAACTGCATATGGGGAATGGGATGGGGGCATGCCACACTGCATATGGGGAATGGGATGGGGGTATACCACACTGCATATGGGGAATGGGATGGGGGAATGCCACACTGCTTATGGGATGGGGGGAATGCCACACTGTCTATGGGGAATAGGAGTGGAGGGGCACACTGCCTATATGGGGAATGAGATGGGGGCATGCCACACTGCCTATATGGGGAATGAGGGCGGAATGCCACACTGCCTATGGGAATGGGATGAGAAGATGCCACACTGCCTATGGGATGTGGGGAATGCCACACTGCCTGTAATGGGGTGTTTTAACACAGCATTTGGTTTAGAATATTTTTTCTTACATTCCTCCTTCATATCCTAGGTGCATCTAGGATGTAGATCGTCAAAAAACTTTTAAAAAATAAATATTAAAAAATTAATTTCATTGGGTTCTTTGACTTAAAAATGTGTAAATCTGAACGCAACAAGTAAAACGCTCTAAAATGCAATGTAAAGTTTGTCCTCTTTGTCCCCAGCAGTAATTTCTTGTAACTGTAAAGGGAGAATCGCTAAGCAGCACCGGTTAAATACAGTGCCAAAGATTTGAAGGTCCAGAAAATTGTTAAATATGCTGGGGAGCACTGGAAAACCAGCGCCACTAAGCTACACGCACCAGACGCTGAGCTAATCGGCAGCTGGGACAACAGGCGAAGGACGGCCACTACCTAGTGCAACAATGAATGATGTAGCATCTCTTATCGTCAATGCAAACCGCAGCACAGCGCCGAGAATGCTAAGATGCCGGTGCTGTGCAGTGGCGCTATAGTCAGATAAAACCGGGACTAGGTGCACATCATAAATTTGGTCCATAGTAATTCTTGCAGCCATAAATACACACGGGGTGATTTATTAAACGCTCCAGCCAGACAGTAACATATCAGTGCAGAGTAGTGCAAACTATGATTTCTAAAATTCTCAGCATGTTGTTGCATTTCTTGCATAGCAGCAACATGCGCAAGTGTGAAAAAGAAATGTAATTATATTTTTCACTACTCTAATTTGCACCGATGTGATACTGTCTGGCGTAAGTGCTTGAAAAATCAGGCCCAAAGCTTTGAAGTAGGATTTATGAAAGGATTGCGCTGGTTCTACATCAGTATTTGGTGCACGTGTGAAACAGACATTTATTAATCCACACACATGCACTCACCATTTTGATGCACCTATTTGTAGCACGTGGAGGCTAATTAATTACTAACGCCAGGTATCGGCAGATGAGCATCTGTATAGCGACGCTTTGAGCGACCGCTAGTAGATGCTCATGTGCTGGTATCGGGCGCTCTGCAGGGAGCGAAAGGTAGTGCCAGCTCAGTGCGACTAACTCTCACCATACTTTCACACAAACACATGGAATTACATTGTTGTAACACTTTAGTGCCAGACCTGTAAATAAAATTCTGCATAAAAAAGAAAAAATCAAAAAAGTTTTCAAAAATGACTTTTTCTAGTCCAGGAAAGGTCACACGATTATTTGAGAGAAAAAAAACCCTGTTTAAACAGAAGAAAAGGAACAGTCATTGAAATGTTTAGGAGAGCGACAGGTAGCGACAGGTAATACCTGGCGCTCTGGAAGCTAGACTGAGCCACCTGTAATGATGAGTCGCTCACCAGATCCGCTTTCATAAATGTGGTTTTGCGTACAGCGCCCAGCGTTCACCAGACACCCCCATTGTTTGCAACTCCCATAGGATATAATGGGCAAATTATTCTGCATGTTATTTTACCAGTTTTATTTTCAGTTTTAAATCAAATTTCACCCATGGCATTTGGGACATAAGAGGAGCACAGAAATGTAGTTTATGATGCTTTCTTTTTGTTAACTTCTCTGATTTTGACATATTTTACATGTTATATCACATTGACAACATTATTGTTTTTCTGCTAGAATTTTGTTTGGTCCAAATAAACAACCTTTTTAATCAGAAGTGTGTGTTTTGTGTGCGCCAGACTAAACCACTAAAAAGCATCCAATAATTAGGGACGGACTGTCTAGAAACACACTGGCACAACATTGGTGCATCCTTTGTACTCTCCGTATCTTTGTTACTAGTTAGGCACACTACTCCACTTTATTTCATGCTGAGCCACTTACGCCACACCGTGCGCCAAAAAACACATGCATTGTTTTTCCTTTGGCGCAAGTAGTTGTGTGAGAAATAGTGCACTGCTTGAATATTAATAAATCATCCCCCTAATCCCTCCCGCAATCTTTCCCAGTAAGGCAGCTTTCAGATAAAGATAGATTTACCTGTTAACACATTGCCCATATCCACACACATTACACATGTACAAAGAAACTGGAGAAATAAGGACCAAGACATTTGCCAAATATAACAGGACAGTCCATCCAAAAGCGGGACAGTTGTATTTCTTTATGCACTAAATCCAGCACTGCTTCGCTTGCACATTACATTTTCAATGTATACTAAAAAAGGCACCAGCCTCGTCAGTAGAAAGTTAACATTACATTAAAAGTATTGCAGTTTGAATTTTCTCCATTGTTAAATTCAGCCAGAGTTTTGTTTTGTATTAATCAGAGATTATTATCACTAATATTCAATGTAAGGCTTTCTATAATTTACAGAACTATCAGTTAGACAACCAGGAAGTTTGTCATCCATTATAAGGAGGCAGGTGCCCCTTTATGAAAGAGCATGTAGTATATTAGAACAGTGCAGTAGTCAATGACAGAAAGGCTGTTTGGGGCATCCTGATGGCTTATGACCTATTAATTCAGTAATTGCAGTATACTACCGTAGGTTTCCTGTTTAAAGCAGACCAAAACTCTGGCTGAATTTGCCATCCCTGCTCTGCGCACTTAGCTAACTTAAATGTCCGCCAGTGAGGGCATGCAAGGTGCCTCGGGAGGGGGGGGGGGGGGTGGGTTGGTACATTTTAATAATTCTTTAGAAATTAACTTTTTAGCATTTTACAAATGACAAATATAATTAATTGTTCTTAGGGCGTAAGTATAGTAATTCGTACAAAGAGATCTTTTCAGTGAATGGGTGCAGGGCTGCATAGTGACAGGCTTGGGGGGGGCATCCTGATTGCTGGAGTCCACTTCACAATACCCCCTCGCAACACCCCGAAATTGTTACCTGAACCTCAATCCTCAGCCGAAATGTGGTCCTTCAATTGGGACAAGAGCACACTTCAGCCAGGGATCGAGGTTTCAGGGTGTTGCGGGGTATTATGTGGGGAGGGGCTCCAGCAATCTGAAGGCCCCCTGAGTATGTCACTATGCGGCCCTGCATCTGTTCGCTGGGGAGTGGTGTGGGACCACTTGCAAGGGATTATCTAGGCAAAAACAAAAAAAAGCCTATACTCACCTTTTGTTCCACGTAGCTTCTCCATGCAGGTCTGGTGTGCCTGCACAGCACTCAAGTCCAAGGACAGCATCTACCTACTTAGGATGGGGGATTCAGTTGTTTGGACCTGGTTTATTCCTCCAGACGCCTATTTCTTTAATTGCAATGGTGTTCCCACATGGCCCACCTTGGCACACCCCCCATTGCAATGAATGGAGTAGGCATGCTAGTGGAAGCCAGCTTGATGGACTCTACCATGTCTGTCAAGCAGGTGCTGGAGGGAAGGGAGAAGCTGCAGGGGGCAAAAGGTGAGTATAGTTATTTTTAATGCCAGGACAGGGACGTTAAAGTTTAAAATAATGTGATAATAAAATGAATAGTAAAATATTTTTAAAGTCTCATTAGGCCCAAATTTAGACTATCCCTGGTTTTGGTTCTTGCCCCTAAGGCTACCCGATTTGAGATGACAAACTGTGTGAAACCACCACCCCACCCCCCAAACTCCAGGAAAAAGGACCTGACTACTAATCTAACAGCAAGCTCCTCTCAATACAACTAAGAATAGCTAAGGGCCAGATGGAGCCGAATGAAGCCAAGCGTGCCAAAATCCACATTCCCACTAACCACTAGCAGGGGGCATGGCCACGCTGGTCATTCACAAATGCCTGGTGCAGGCACACGTACGACTAAAGGGAAAAGTACAGCACAGCCACAACCCACGCATGCACCTTTAAATCTTCAAATAGGTCTATTTTACTGGGGTTACAGGGTTTGAATCAAGCAGCCCTGGAGTTTTATAGACTAATAGACTCCAGGGAAGTCTGAAATGAGTTTTGGTTTACTTTAAGTTTTTCTCTTAGCTGTTTTTTTTTATAAAAACTTTCTGCCTCAACCCCCATTAAAACTTGTTTATAGACATGGCTTTAGTGATAGCAATGAAAACATACAGCTTTAGCATACAGAACACCATGGAATCATGTATGCATGCTATGAATGTTAAAATTTCCAGTAGGAAACGTAGGTAGTACCACAGGTTGATAATTATGGGCTACTGCGGCTGCAGACTGGCCCAAAAATCAGTCTAGGTTTACTGTACAATAAAGGTGCCCAGTGAGTATGTAGAAGCCTGTGAGCCACTGCCTCAGACATATATTGAAACCTTGATTAGAGAAATGGGTTGTTTAGTATTTTTACTATGTCATGCATACAGTAAATATGCATATTTAGAGGGGCATCTGTGCAATGACTGTGCTCTGTTTTTAGGCCCTTTCAATAACTAGCTAAATATTTGAATACAATAATACTGCAGTAACTATTGTACGTGCAAAGGAAATTACATAGTAGGGTGTGGAAGGGAAGTATCTTGGAAAACAAAATACTTGCACGGGATCAGAGATGAAGAGCATATATTGGAGTTCACAGGCAATGATGGAAGTCAGATGGATACAAATTGTAAGTAAGGGGTGTAACTTCAAATTATTCCAGGTATATTTAAATACACATGTTGGTTAATTTAAATACGCATGTTGGTTTTTCCAGTGATTTTCAGTTACAGATTACATCTAATTTATTTGACCGAAAAATGTTCAAAAACTTTACACAAAACTGAAAGCAAAGTTTTGTTTCAGCGATAAACCCTAAATAGGACAAATGCTGATTTGTGGCAATCAAATCTAGTCCATGATTTTGCTAGATTTGCAAGATTAATAATCTTCACATTTTGTGAATTGAACATTACCTACAAAAGTAAACAGGAAGAAAATAAAAATGAACTGAGAGGAAGATGCTACTAACCATGATTTATAGATAAAATGCGATGTTTCTCCATTTTAGAAAGTGATGCGAACAATCTAATATGTTAAGAGGGTTACCATCCACAATGTTATTGTCTCTAGCTCTTCGTGAATTGTTACTCCTTATCTCAAAATGTAGTCAGGAATACAACTGGCAGAATATATATATATATTACAAATTATAATTGGGCAGCACTGATAAAAAATGTAAGATGAATTTATATATATATATATATATATATATATATATATATATATATATATATATATACAGAGAGAGAGATTTTATGTTTTAAGTTGTCATTTTAAATGATATGCAATTGCTGCCAAATGAATTCAGCTACATTGAACTGAGGAATGCTGGACATCACCAGAATAGCTTGTTTTTTACTGTTCTGTGTATTTTTGTCAGGAAGCTGGCCGAGTATTCCTGACAATCTGGAATTATGATCTAGCCACACAACAATGAAGGGTTTTTAAAGGAAAAGCTATTTCCCAGAATGGGCCTATCCTCAGGAAATCACATATATTTCTGGTGACAACAGATGTTATTACATGCTTCTTTCAGCTTTGAACCCGCTGCCACAGTCTGGTTTCTTCGGATTATCTATAACCTGAAAATAATGATCTCTAAAGGATAAGGCATAGTGAAAAGGTATGTTCTGCACATGTTATGAATGGGTGCATTATTTTTTTCTTCTTGCTTTTATGCATTATTTCTGTGTATGATTCTGTACTCTGATGATCAATGTTAAACTCTATATTAAGGTTGTTGGAATATGCCTCTGTTCTGGTACAATTTGCTTCATTTTCTCTAGCATTATATACAGATGTTTTGTATAGTAAAATGGGGCTTCTTTTTTTGTTCTTTCCTGTTAAAAATACATTTCTTGCCTTAAAGTGGACCAACATGCAAACTAGAGTTTCTAGAGTCTATGTACTAGTCCTTATTAAATCCTTGCCTAAAGGGCATTACAGTTTGGTATGCCCTACAGTGTAAAACCCTCTGATTTCCCCATATGCTCACCTTGTTCCTTAATGTACAGTACATGTGCTAGCCTTTGGAAGCTTGTAAACTTGAATGTTTGCTGGTGGGGTAACGCAGACCAGAGGCAGACGAGATGCTGCAGGGTGCTATTAGTGTGGCAAAGTTTAATCTCAGCTTTGGGATTGGGGAATAAGGTGAGTATACAGGGAAAACCAGGGGGTTCCCCACAAATCAGGGTGCCCCTGGGGATTTTTTTTTAAGAGGGCTAGCTCATTTACTTTTTTTACTCCATTACAAATGAATGTATGATATTGTAGGGATTTTTTCAAAAAGAAATATAGCTGGACCTAATTCTGTTAGGAGAGTCAATTAAAGCAAATCACATATTATTTTTGGTACACATGTATAACAGAAAACATTTACATACTGATATGCTGATATGCTTAGGAACCCATCCTGGTCTCCTAATGCACCATTAGAGTATACCTGGGTGGTCAGGGCACACAGCCAACATTAAAGTGGACCAATAGTAATAGTAAATTGCTCCCCTAACCCCCCCCATTTGACATCTTCATGGAGATGTCTCGAATAACAGGCCGATTCTTTCTGCATGGGAGCAGCCATCTTGTCACACACATAAGCATGAGGGGAAAGCAGCCAGCTGTCCACACCAAACTGAAAGATAATGCCTCAGAAACACAGGAAGCTTGTGTTATATAAACACACACACACATACACACACACACACACACACACACACACACACACACACACACACACTGAATAACCAGCTGCTAGAGGAATTGTGTGTGAAGGGAAAGATTGTATATTTATCACTTTATCACTCTTCACTGCAGACTCTGGAATTTACCTCATTCCCATTCTGTCAGTGCAAACATTATGCATCTTCTAAAATTATACATTTCTGTCAGCTGTGCAGCAAAGCAATAAGTCATCACAGCTGATGGCTTTCTACTAGAAATAAAGGAGGATTGCACTGATATGTGAGGCAATTTTGAGTTGGGTTTTTGTATAAGCTGGACTTATATATGAGGGACCTAAGATGGCCGCTCTCATGCAGTTAGAGTCTGCCTGCTATTCAATAACATCTGCATGGAGTTAAGCCCTATCAAATAGTTTATGTCACTGATTACCAGAGTGGACCTTTAGGGGTGCAACTTCTTAAAATTCCTTTTTTTTACATTTGGTCTGCTTTAAAGGAAGCAAGGTGTTTTTACCAAGAGCTTAATTTATGAAGCATCAGCATCACACAGCACTCAATTTAAGAAACAAAAGCAGGAAGCGCTGATGCAGCCAGCTGCAAGCTGGTGTCTTGTTTAACACCAGTGCTCAAAAGGTTGCTGTGCCGGGTGCTCTGGTTGAAGCAGCGGCAGTTAGAAGTGGAGCTGTAGGTTAAGATCCCATAGGGCACAATGGGCAGAACTGTATTGAAGTGTTTTATGCTTAAAATTAATATTATACAATATTTTCATACATAACTTACATTGTGACTTGGCAATAATGTCAATGGTGGACCTAGATATACATCTAGGGTGTGCAGAGGGTTACATTTCTTTTTTGTCTATAGTGTGTGGTCACACCCCTCTAGCACCTCTTGACTGCTATATATTGACTGGATGAGCACATCCTACCTTCCTTTCTGCTGGACCCAGATATTACCTAATGTTTTTTTTTAATAATAATCTTTTTTCATGGCTTATTTGGGTACTAACAACTTAAACACAGCCTAAATGCCTTTAAAGCGTATCCCTAGCAGTGATATCCTGTAACTGTAATGCATGATGAAATGCCAACCAGGACCGGAAAAATAGCAGCGCCAAAAGAACGGCGGTACAAAGTGGTGCTCACTGGCTCTGGTATAATCGTCAGTAGGGTCCAACAGGTTCTGAGACAGGCCGGCCAATACCAAATACTGAATGCAACTATCAAAGCAAATTAGTTAGCATTGGGTGCTGCAACTTCTAGTGCCAATGTAATCAAGAGAGCAGTACCAGAAAAGATAAAGATGCTGGCACTATAAAACTGGCGCTGTAGCCACCAGAAAATGCTAAGTGATCACAGATGAATCTGGGAAACCTGAGGGATTTGAATTTACTATGGCTATGGTCTGCTCTATATGACAGTCCTAATACACCATATGGGAGCGTTAAAGCTCTGTAAAGTTAGGATAAACCTTCCAAATGACAGCAACAAGAACATGTAATAATATAATTGTAACTTCTTAAAAGTTCGATTAGGGCAATTTGCCTAATTTTCCCAAGAAATTTAGGTTCATTGGAATCGAACTTTAATGAATCACTTCAAAGAAAAAAAAAAGCTTACCTCTGTCCATGTTCCAGCACCGATCGATGTCTCATCCCCGGGCCAGCCGTGGTTTCTTCAGCGGGGCAGAGGAACCAGATAATCATGGTCTCCGCTGCAGGGAGGGTCTTTTTTACACAATTCAGCCTCAAATGAGAATCCCATGAGACTGCTAGCAGCAACACAACAAGCTCTACTGGTTGATAGCAGAGTAGTGAATGTGAGGCCCTCAGAGGTGTAGTTGGGGGGGAAAGGGGGCCACCAAAGGGGGGCCAGAGCACAGGTGGTGAGGCCCCTTCCGAATCGATGTCCCGGGTGCCAAAAAGTCTAGCTACGCCTCTAGTGGCCTTGGAAACATATTTGCTTCATTTGCCACCCAATCATTGCAGCAGCTGGATCATCCTATTGAAGGTGATGTCAGATTCCCCTGTGAGTGCTGTGACTCCTGACCCACCTCTAACTGGACAGAGACGGGCAGGCTGATTCATTAATAGCGCCAGGTAGCGACAGATGAGCGACAGTAGCGTTATTTTCACAGCGCCCGCTAGTATTCGCTGTGCTTGGCCGTTGTCCGGCTGTTGACAGCGACTCAATCGGTGTGTGGTAATGTTGAATACGGGGTTATGAGTCGCTGTTTGACAGGTTCCGCGCTGTATGGGAGCGCATGACAGCGAACGGCCATAGCGAACGGCCATAGCGAACGGCTCCCAGCATATTCATTAACAAATCACGCTCCAAAAATTCTCGTGCTGTGAAATGCTTGTTTAAACCCCAGAGTGCTGGCGGCGATGGGTTAAAAGTAGTTTTTTAACCCCCAAACAACCATATTTTTAGAAAAAAAAAAAACATGTTTTTCAAAAATTCATTTTGTAATATGAATACATTAATATCAGACCTGTAATATCAATTCTGCACAATTTTTTTTTTTTTTTTTTTTAGCTTAAAAAAAAAATCTAACATTGCAGAAGTGGTCACAGAATTTTTGACATTAAAAAAAAAAAAAAAATAAATAATAGCAATTAATTATGAATATTTAAAGTTAGCTCCATTGAAATGCATTGGAGAGCGCCAGGTAGCGAGAGGTCATACCTGCCGCTGTTCAAGGTCGCTCGCTGGCGCTGTGGGGTGAGGCTGGAATAATGATGAATGATTCGCTATCTGGCGCTCTGTCAGTCGCTAAGCAGGATCGGCTTCATAAATGTGTGATTGCGGAGGGGAGCCGGCGTTCTCGTGGCGGTGAGCGTCATTACCGTTCGCTCACCAATCGCTACCTGGCGCTATCCCTTGTTAAATAAGGGCCCAAGGCTAGGGTCAGCAGGAGAAGGGGGTCTTTGGAGTAACAGTGGACCTACTCCACATACAAGGCCAAGTAGGTATTATTGTGTAAGCCACCCTGCAGGTGCGTGTGTAATAATTCTCGAAGGAATGTAGTTAACAGCCTTGTTTACAGGGCCACACTAGGCTAGCCACCACATTATATTAAAGGAGTGCTGCGCATGCGATGGTCATATATATATTTAGTAGGAATAAAAAAGACATTCATGTGGGAGGAATGTATAGGAAAGGGGGAGAACCTTCACTTTTAGGTTGTATGGGGCCCAGAAATACCTGATGATGGCCCTGCTGGCGGTCAATATGGTTCATCAGATGGACTTTAATAGCTCAGGTAGGCAGGATTTAATTTATATGGCAAATCAGATTGAATCCCTAAAATTATGGTTGTTAACAGATTTATAGAATGTATTTATTTATTTATTATTTAGTATATATATATATATATATATATATATATATATATATATATATATTTTTTTTTTTTTATATATTTATATTTTTATCCTGCCATATGCTCACCCCATTATGATTACTTTGCCAAAGAGCGCAGCAGCATCATCTGCGGCAAGACATGGTCCACTTCTGCAGGCATCACAAATTGGGATAGCCCCTAGGGTAGGAACAGTAATTACATGTTTAAGTTTATGTATGCATTCTTCAGAAGGTAACATCAAAAGGATTTTCCAGCCACATAATAAAACAAGTGTGTTCCACAGCCACGAGAGGGCTGTTTCGCAACATGGACGCACTATGTGACCATCTACTGCTGATATGCTCTCAGCAGTGGATGCTTAAATGAAGGCCAGAGCCAGGCACTCCGTCAGCTTTACAGCACCAAAGCTGCTTGGGCCACAAGATACCAAGGGATCAAACATGTGAGTGGTCACATAAGTAATGCTATTTTTATGTAGCTGGACAACCTTCATATAGACAGATAACTTTTGTAAAAATAGAATATCGTTTAGTATGTATTGCTTAATTTTCTTTTCCTCTTATAGATATCCTACTACAACTGAGAACCTGGATTATTATCATTTCAGCATGGCACAGCCCATTGGTATGAACAATAACCTACCAGGTAATTCAGTTATTATTTTTCAAGGAAAATCTGCTATGTTCCTTAAAGTGGAACAAAACCTTTTCCAGGTTTTGTTCCATGCCCCCGGGTTATCCGGAACTGAGATGCCCGCTTTGTGAAACCACCTAGCTGGTATTCACTCACCTCTCCTCGGTCCAATGACGCATGCGCAGGATCTTGTACAATTAGAGACATTTGCTATGCATGTGTAATTTGGCAAATGGCTCTCAAAATCTCCAATGGGGAGCACAGGCAGGCACATCCCCAGGGCGTGCACTCCTCCCGTCCCAGCCTATCTAAAAGAGCGTGTGCACAGCCCCAGGATACAGGGGATGTGACAGCTTGCTCTCCCCCTTGAAAACATTGAGAGCCATTTGCCGAATCACATATGCATCGCAAATGTCTCTAATTGTACGAGAGTCCGTGCATGCGTCATTGAACCAGGGAATGCCACCCCATGGGGAAGGGTTCACACAGCGGGGCATCCCTGTTCGGTATGCTGGGTATTGTTTTTTTGTTTGTTGTTTTGTTTCCAAATGAATTTGAAAGTGATTTTTTTATTTTTTTTGACACACAAAAAAGGTTGAAAAAGTTTTCCATTTGAAAATAAAAATGGATATTTATTTCTACAAAATTTGCAAATTATAACTTGGTACAAACAATTTTAACATCTTAAAAAACCTCTGTTTATATTCCACATCAGAAAAAAAAATCTTTCTCATTGTATGAATTCTGCACCTTCAGGGGGTTTTCTTAAAGAGGACCAAAACCCACCCTGGAGTCTATGAGACTCCAGGGCAGGCATACTCACCCCCCCAATAGGGGTGCCCCGCTGTGTGAAACCCCCCAGGTCGCCTAAAAATACTCACCTTCGTTCCCAGTCCAACAGTGCATGTGCGAGCAGCAGGCGCATCCCTGCTATCCCTTTAGCAGGGCGCATGCCAGTGCCAGACATTTGTGAATGGGATGCGGTCGCCAGCACGCTCACATTTGACGACCTCCTGGACAAAGGGGCTTGAGTGAATCCGAGTGCACTGATTGGAAGAGAGGGCTGCGCATGTGCCATAGGACCAGGAAAGGGTAAGTGTGATCGGGCGACCTGGGGGGTTTCACACAGTGGAGCATCCCTGATAGAGGTGTCTGGGGGATCAAAGACCAAAACCCAGGATAGTCAAAATCCTGGGTTTTGGTCCACTTTAAAAATGTATTAAGTGTTTTTTCCACTTTCCCCTATTGTGTACACTCTCACTTTGTGAGGGATTAAGAAGAGGGATTACTTAAAGGGACATGACAATTGTTGATTTCTGATTTTTTTTTTAGTATCCAGGCACTAATAAAGAGTTGTGCAGTGGTGCGGTGGTCCCATTTGTGTTGCTGTGGGGAGTAGAGGCTCTCTCCATGTAGTGGGTTATAATATAATTTTAACTTACATTTGTATATAAATTATTTAATTATCTAGCGTGGTTTTAGAAATAATTATTTATTTCAGTGTTTCTCGGGAAACTAAAGTGATATTCACCAATAGCGAGTCATTTTAAATGACAAATGTATATTTTATATCATCAAAGATTTCTTTTACTATTTTTTTGCTGTAATAGTATTGCTGTAAAGCATATAAATACAAATATGTATTTTATATCTCAACAGATCTAGGAGCTCCCATCTTATACTGGAATGGTAATGAAAATGAGAAAACTTCCTACTGTGTGGAAACAGCATATGGATTTCAGTTGGATTTAGACTTTTTAAAATATGTTGATGATATTCAGAGTGGTCAGACATTAAGGAAACTTTCTCAAAGCCGAAAACCAAGGGCACCACGGCGCTCTACATCTTCTCTGAGAAGTTTTAGTAGCCAGACTGGAACTTGGGTTTCCACAGAGTCTTTGGATTTTAGTGAGGATGGCAGCACATCAGACTCTGTATTTGATGCAAAAGATAGTATAGCGCAAGGTTACTCTGCTGCCAAACAGACCTTGGGTTTGCGGAGGTCTAATCCGATTTCACCCACACCCTTATTTAAACTTCTTCCACCTCCACCAGCAAGGTCTCGTGCTGATAAAACACTTGCAGAGACTAAAAAAAGGCTTGAGCAAGAGCAACTAAATATAGGCTTTGATAAAATCAGGTCTTCAAATCTTTCTAAGCTTAGTGTTGCCAGCAGAAGTTCACCCAACCTTCTGCAAGGGACATTAACTGCTGTGCAATCTAACAAAAGTGGAGATAAAAATCCAATGTTAAGTCCACCTCCAGTGTTAAGTCCTAATGCCATAGGATCTATGAAAATCAGTCCTGTGAACTCAGGAAGAAATACTCCAGCTAGTAATGTTTCTTCAATTAATCTTCAAGGTATTCGTGAACAAATGGCTGCTTCCTTAAAAAGGCTAAAATACCTTGAAGAACAAGTAAAGATTATACCAGTCTTACAAAAACAAATTGATTCATTGGAGAAGGAAAAGCAGCAGCTTACAGCTGAACTTGATACACAGAAAACCTCTGTCAGCAACATACCATCAATTAATAATTCTGGCATTTATGAAGCTGATTTGACGAAAATTCATGATTCTCTATCTGAGATTGCAATATCTAAACCAAGTAAAATTGCAGAGCTAAAAAAACTCACTGAGAAGTTAAGTGATAGCGAAAGGAAAGCAACTTATGAAAACCGGACAACTGACAAGGCAGTTTTTCGTTATCCGCCAGTAAAGGAAAAGTCCAAAAAGTCAGTAGCTGTGGGGGAGAATTTGTCAATTTCAGATGTTGTGTTCTACTACAGATCACAGCAAGAAAGGAAAGATGCTGCAATACAATATTCAACTAAGACAAACGATGCAGGGGTTTGGGTAATCGAATCATTTTTAGGACTACCCTGTGAAGCTGAGAAAGAGATACAGCTTCTGGAACATACAATAGAACACCAAAGGACAGTCATCAAGATGCTTGAAAATCATCTTAAGGCTGCTTCTGATGAAATGGAAGAGTTGAGGATAGCTGTGGCCACCAGAACAGTCATAAATGAACAATATACATTGGCAGGCACTTCAGCTGATACAGATATACTAATGTGTAGCAAGTCGCCAGCAGAATATTTACAAATGGTAGACACAAGAGCAGTTTGTAATTCAGAATTATTTTCTAGTAACATTGTAAATGTCACTGAAGCATATGATGTGGCAAGTTCAAATTTAACTGAAGAATTCAAGGACCTAAGAACCCAGGTATATACTGAAAAACAGTTAACATCTGACAGCATTTTGTTTGATCCTGTGAGAGTGCCATTTTTCAGTCATGAATGTATTGCCTTGGGTAGAGACGAGGTTGATGATACGATAAGTAAGGATGCCAGTAAGTTTGATCTGACTGAAGAACACATCATAGAGGATGACAAAGGAGTTCTCAGACTTTCCGCAGAAGATAAGGGCAAACAATTGGCAAATCTCCACAACTCAGAAGAGGAAGTGGATATTGAGGATGTAGCAGAAAGTAGGACATTGAGAACTTTAGATGAAGTCAGTAAGTAATTTTGATTATTTAGTCAACTAAAATCAGATTGTGAAGCGTTTATTGAAACACACAAAATTATGCGGAAAATATTCTGTTTAGACTAAAGTGTAATGAAAAAACACAAAAGAAAAAGTGTTAAGGAAAAAAAGTTTCCTTAAAGTTTTTCCTGACAATAAGGACCATATACCTGATTTGTTTCAGAATCAAGCATGGTGAGGAAATAAGGTGTAATTCGAAGAAGAAAGAACATTACAAGATTTATACTGTTATCCTGTAAATGTTGATTATTAGCACTTAAAACTACGGGGCAGGTAGTATGCTTCTAACATTCTTTTTTAAATTACACCTTAATTTAACTTCTTCCTTGTTCTGAAATAAAGCATTAATGTGGTTCTTATTTTCAAGAGATATTTCAGGGTAACTTTATTAAACCAGGGACCATGTGTACCGTGATAAGCAAAGCAACAGTTGTAGAAGCTCTCCACATTTTTCCAATATTTTTAAATACCTGAGTTAGAGAACCTATTCAGTTTAACACACAAGTTATATGTAATAAAGAAAAATAATAAAATAAAAAGTAAATAAGTCATATAATGTAATAACAGAAAAAAACAATATTGTCTTCTATATCCTATATAACATGATAAGCAACAGACTGAGACAACTACATGGCTTGCATATTTATTTAGCATTTTGTGTTGTTTCTTTTGCTTTTTTTTGGTGGGGGGGGGGGGCTTCTGGTATTGCTCAGGATAAGATCCCTGAAATATATTCTGCTACTATTGACCACTGATATTAGCAAAAAGCCGTTAGTAAGAGCAATTCAATCAACATGCAATGAAATGCAAAACAATGCAATGTAATTAAACCCTATCGGGTATTCAAACAAATTTGGAGGCTTATTTACTGGGTTTGCATACTCCAGTGGTAGCTGTCATGTGCAAATATTTATCTGTCTCTACAACAAATTTTTGAGTTTGAGTTTAATGCAAGAATGTTCTACTGAACACAAATATTACTGTATTTTAAATCTGTCATATAAGGTAATCTTCTACACCAAACAGGGAAGGTGCACCTCCATCATGCAGTTTCAGTAATGAGGAAAAAAAATGGCAATTCTTATTGTAAATATGTTGAAAGAAATCATTGACAGTTAATGTTTTAAACTAAGAACACGGTCAACTCAAAATGTTAGACTTCTAGAAGTAGAAAGATAATCTGCTCAGTAGTTTGGATTTGGGTAAATTTGGCCAACCTTCAGCAGCCAATAAATTTGTCTTATTCTGCGGCAGGCCAGGTGTCAGTTGAATAATTACTGTTTAGATGTTCCAAAACAGTGCAATAATAACCAAAGGGGGGAAGGTAAGACTACAGGGAAGGACACCAGCCATAGTATGCATAAATGTTCCTCTATATACAAACACTGGCCCAGATAACCAGCAAGTAGCTCTTACAAGTAAGGGAATAAATATAGGAATATAGGAGGAAAACCCCCACCAAAAGAAAGAAAACCAATGCACAATCTAGCTCCTGCTAAGACAAAGCATAGAAACTTACAAATCTACCACAACCTGATGGAAAAAAGCCCAGGACCATCACATCAGAAGCCGGTGGCCTTAATTCTTTGGTGGGAGAGGGATGTCACTTCAAATGATAGCTAGCATCCACAGTTTCTTTGATGCTAGCTTTGATGACAGCACCATTAGCTGCCTCCCTTCTCCCTCGAAACCAACAGATGGGAGGACTGCCTGAACCCACTAGTCATGGAACAAAACAGTACAATAAGACTGCACTTACTAGTTTGCCAGAGGTCTGAAAACAACCAGCAAGAAAGGGCCCAGATAATCTATGCACAATTGTCCAAATATTAGAATGAAGGACCTGCCGAGGGAGTATGAGTGGGTGAGTCAGGGTATTTGGTCATTTTTCCATAGGCCTGACAAGATGTAGCCTGACTAATTTTGTACAAAGATACTGATCCATTAAACGTCTGTCCTGTGTTGAGACCTAAAGCTCTGAGTATATTTAATATAGACCCTTCCAAATAACCTCTACCCTCTGAGTTGAGACCAGACTAATTTTTGTAAGGAAAACCCCTCTTGGGTGTTTTTCTGTAATCTTGAAATGTAAAGTACATGTTTTGCCAGTGCCACAATTGGGTCAATTCAGAGCCTGGTAAGAATTCTCACTGTTTTTTTAGGAGGGAAAACTGCCATTGACTTTCATTGTCTACCGGGTGAGAAATATCACATGGCTCTGAATCAGCCCCAAGGCAGACAATGAAAGTGAATAGCAATTTTCTCTTCTAAAAAAAGAAGTGAGAATTCTCACCAAGCTCTGAATCGACCCCAATGTGTAATAAGTAGTAATGGGAGTTGGATTCATTTGGTCTAAAGGAAGACAAAGGTCCCCTCTCTTTACCTTGGCATGCAGGGTAATGCCTAGTCACAAGAAAAGGGAACCTTTTAGGTGAGTTCTTATTTTTTTGTTCTTTTATATCTGTGTACTATAAATGAGTCCAAGGGACCCTTTATACCAGTCCATATGATAGTGGAAGCCAGAGCTATTGTATTCAGCATTTGGAAGGGTCGAATGTTGGATACCGAGGACTAGCCGGCCAGGGGGCATCAGAACTATGAAAGTCAGTGTGAATTTCTGGTAAATGTTAATGTTGTTTTTGTTTTGTTTGTCTCTTTTAGTGATGAGTTGTGCCCAAGTTCTTTACAGCTAAGAATTGGAAACACTGGACAAAAAACAGCCATCCAGAGACTGACCTTGGAGATCATTCATAGTACAAAAGTCCACTAATTATAACTGCTTGCTGAGTGATTCTTTATTTTGCTATAAAGACCTACAAGCTATAAATATAAATCAGTTAATGAACTTGTTGTAAAAAAATCGATTTTATGTTTTGGTTGATTTAACAAAGGTTTTTTTTTAATTATGTGTATTTTTGTGCTTATCACAATGCATGAATGCATAAAATGTGTAAAAAATGAACTTGAAAAAATAGGACATGGAGGGATCTTGTGGCATTGTTGGGAACACATTGCTGGCCCTCAAAAAATCCCTGGCGCTGATACATGGGACGCTATATGGCACCATGAGAGGCACTATTCATTTTTGCCTTTTATAAATATTGATGCCGCCAGCTGCAGCAGAAGTTAGCTTGCCGCAACCTGGCGCTACATGCTACATTTGCTGTGAAAATATGTTTGTACATTCAAGGGTTCCTTTTACTCTTAGCCGTTTGCAGTGCATTGCATTTAAAAAAGTCATGTATGCAGTATTTTCCATGCAGTACAGCTCTATGAAAGTCGATGGCATCACAAATACAAGTAAAATGCAATGCAAGCGCAAGTAAAGCGCATATGTGCTAAAGGAGCCTAAAAATGTGATATAACATTACACTGCCAAACGATAGATGAATTTAGTTTTTACCAAATCTAGTCTCTATCCATATCTCCTGGTGGGAACATACTGACTCTCAATTTACTTTTGCATGATCTACTCGTACAGGAGATATTGAACATTATTCAATTAATGTCAGCTGATAACTGCCAAAAGACTGCTGGACATGCACCTGGATGGCAGAGACTTATTTTCACAATGGATAACTGTTGAAGATCTGTACTGTGTTTCATCTGCTGTGGGGGAGGAAAGGTGAATATCTGTTTTTTGGGATAGGCCTAGACAGGTCGTTTAAAAATATATTTTGCTAATAAAAAAGGCTATAAATTGCAGGGTTTGTACTGTGCTCTATAACCTTTACATTGTGTTACAATAGATCGGCCATTCATGCACATATGAAAGGAGTCTAGCTTTCCTCTTTGTTCCAAAGTGTCTTTGGATCTCAACACACTGTAGTAAACATAATAATTCTTAAACCGGACCTTCAGCATCATTTAATGAAAAGCCCAAACCCTTACAAAACTATTCCCCAGTAGAGATGAGAGAGTAGTATTCGACCGAGTCGGTATTCGATCGAATACTACGCTATTCGTCATACTCGATTTCGATCGAGTACAGCGGCGATGGCGCACTTACAATTCGTTTCCCCTCCCACCTTCCCTGGCGCGTTTTTTACACCAATCACCATGCGGGGGGGGGGGGGGGGTGGGACAGGTCCTGGGAGGACGCTGGCATCGCGAGAACGGCGTCTAGACGCATTGGCTGGAAAAACCATGTGACCTCGAATCTACAAAACTCAGCACTTCCTCTTCGTCAGCATTAGCAGCTTGAACTTAGTGAGGGATAGACGCTAAGAGCAGGGAAAGACAGGCTGTAGCTGTATGTAGGCAGGCAGGGCCCCAGAAGCTCAGAATATCGCATTTACCACCATATATACCAGCTACCAGAAGACAGGAGAGTAATTGAGAGCCCTTATTAGGGCTACTATGCTGAACGGTATATAGCTCATTCTAGCTATATACACACTGCACACAACGGCTGCTTTAGTGAGGGGTAGCTGCTGCTGCAGTAGGGACAGAGAGGCTTCAGTGGTGTATTAGCACCTATATACAAAACTATATACACTCTGCACAAAACGGCTGCTTTAGTGAGGGGTAGCTGCTGCTGCTGGAATAGGGACAGAAAGACTTCAGTGGTGTATTAGCACCTATATACAAAACTATCTTTGGCACTACTGTTTTGTGTCCTCTGTGCCAACAAAACCCTGTTATATACCCGGTGCGTATAGGCACCATTTCACCTTCTGGCAGTATACGGCTGTATAGCTAGGTGTTCTCCTAAAAAATATATATATATATTTGGCACTACTGTTTTGTGTCCTCTGTGCCAACAAAACACTGTTATATACCCGGTGCATATAGGCACCATTTCACCTTCTGGCAGTATACGGCTGTATAGCCAGGTGTTCTCCTAAAAAAACCCTTCTATATTTGGCACTACTGTTTTGTGTCCTCTGTGCCAACAAAACCCTGTTATATACCCGGTGCGTATAGGCACCATTTCACCTTCTGGCAGTATACGGCTGTATAGCCAGGTGTTCTCCTAAAAAATATATATATATTTGGCACTACTGTTTTGTGTCCTCTGTGCCAACAAAACCCTGTTATATACCCGGTGCGTATAGGCACCATTTCACCTTCTGGCAGTATACGGCTGTATAGCCAGGTGTTCTCCTAAAAAATATATATATATTTGGCATAACAAGAAGACATGTCTGACCACATCTCACACACACCCACAATGACAATTAGGGGTGGGGTCTATTTGTTTTCCCCCTTGCCTATGCCATCTGTGGTTGTCATAGGCAACGTGATTTTAAGGGGTGCAGAATTTTGTTCTTCTTTTTTGTACAGTTTGGCTTGGGGTCCATGGCAATGTAGAGGAAAGAAGGTTTCCTTGTCTTGTCTCACTTTACGTAGAAGTTATATTGTGTTTGGAGTGTATTGTTGAGAGGCTGTGATAGTGGCGTAATAGTGCGACTTGGGCGCGTTATATGCACCCAGACATGCTTCCCCTGCTGTCCCAGTTGCATTCCAGCAGTGTTGGCATCATTTTCTGATGTTTCAGGGTGGACTTGGTGACCTCCAAGTGGTCGAATTGAGATTTCCAAGTGGCGAGCATTTTTTTCCCATAGACTATAATGGGATTCGATAATCGGTCGAGTAGTCGAGTAACGCGGTCTATTTGAATCGAAATTCGAAATTTCGAATATTTCACTACTCGCTCATCTCTATTCCCCAGCATCTAAAATTAATATATTTTACGTTTTTAGTTGCTTACTTATTATTCTTTCCCCCACTGGGCTGCAACTCTGTTCAGGACTCTAGGATATGACGACCATCTTGACTCAGAAGCATCACACATACTGAGTACAGGAGAGCGGGAAAAAGTATAGGGGTGTGGAAATAGCTGTGCTTTGCACATGCAGAGTAGAGCTGGGGTCAGGGAAAGGACAGCAATCCCAGAATGCAGAGCGACACAGTCAGAAGACACTTCCTGTTTGCAGGCTGTCTGATGCTCCATGAGCCGCCATCTTGGATGTTAAAAAGCTTATAACATGCAGTGGATGCAAGTAGGATGATTTTTAATGTGAGCAATCTGTATGTACAGGGTGTGAGAAACATATAAGATAGGCTCTTATTTAGGGTGAGGGTCCACTTTAAGTGCGCGAGCATACTGGGAAGTAAAGGTCTTTTTTAGAGAACCATGACAGAAACATCAGCAACTAAAGATACATCTGGGTTATTTTCGCCCACCAAAAGGCTTAAACCCTGGCCAAGCTGTCCCACCACTGGTGTAGTATATAATCCTTACTCTGACAGTGAGACCCCCATTTCTAACAAGCAGTCACATCTGTGTCTCCCATGGAATTACAGTAAAAGTATTTTTTACAGTGAGTAATACATTTTCCCATTAATAATGGTGATATCCCAAAGCAGTGCAATGAAGGGTGGTGGCAATTCCACTGATAACAACAATCTACAGTAAGGATGCAACAGTTTGATGTAGAACATCTAACAATCCCTTTGCGACAAAGTGCCACCTGCAGCCCCTTGTGGTCAAACAATGCAGAAAATGCTTACATTTGGGAAAATCTGACCTTGTGGTGCTTGTTTCACAATTGCCTAATAAAAGGCCCACAAGGATCCAATGACCCTTTTGGTGTGAGAAGTGATGCTTTTGGTGCTTCTTTTATGAATGCTGGACACAATTATGCCAGAACAGTCTCTTCATTAATATGAAACTAGATGTGTGCTAGCCAGTTAATAAACCATGAAAGTGAAAAGTGCAAGCAAAACCAAAACAATAGTGCAATTTACAAATATCACAAAATCAATATGCTCTCAATGATTCAAAATCTCAGGGGTGGGGTCAGATATGTAACATTATTACTGAGCCTAATAATAAAATACTGCTAGATTCTAGTGATTATTTTTTGATAATTTGTAAACTCTCTATAACCCTGTGGGTTATAGTGAATTAATAGATGTTTTTATGGTAGTTTATAAAATGATTTTAAAGCCTTTGTTTCTTCATTAGAATGTAAACTCAATGGCAATCACAAGGCAGCAAGCAGCTCACCTGCTCTCTGTCCCTTGTGTCATTTCCTGCAGCTCCAGCTAGACACTATGGAAGGGCTCCAAAGTTTGACCACCATTCCTCCAGGACCACACAAAAAAGTGGTCTTATAGCTATTATGTCCCTTGGAGCTCGCAGTGTGAGCAAGCATCAAAATCTATACAGCAGGGCATGCTGATGACTCATAAAGCAGTGCCATGACATTCGCTTCCACACTCATCTACGACCCAGAAACTGAAGCCAATAAAGTGGCTTTGCTTCAAATGCTTAAAGTGGACCAACACCCTCCACTGATCGGCCCTCCACTGATCTATAAGATTCCCGGACCGATCAGTCCCCCGACTACGGGGCACCCCGATCGGTGGTGCCCTGCTGTGTGAAACCCCCCAGAAACCCCTAAATCCCTACCTGCTCCTCGATCCAGCTGCGCCTGCCGCCGCCTCCTGCGCGTCCCTCTAGCAGGACGCGAACCCGCGCCAGCAGTTTGTGAATGGCCAGCACGGGCGCGCGCCCTGTAAGAGTGATGCGCGGGAGGCGGCGGCGGGCGCGCTCTCTTGTCTGTCGCTGCCTCCCGCTTGTCCGGCGGATTGGCAGCAGCGGTCACGTGGGAGCAGGGAGAGGTTAGTTTTTGGGGCTTTCTGGGGGGTTTCACACAGCGGGGCACCCCACCGAAGTGGACCAAAACCCAGGATAGTCAAAATCCTGGGTGTTGGTCCACTTTAAGCTATTGTCATACAGGGGCTCATTTTTAAAACGATTTGCAGGCACTCACTGAACATCTGCTGGGTATCTCCTGGGTATCCACCTGGTTTACACATTTACCAAGTTCAATTTTGCATGTTCCGCCGGCAATGTCCATGTTTTTTGGATTCACTTTTATTTCAGTTTGGCTCGGCGAATGCTGGCGAACACTTTTGCATTCACCAAATTTAAGTGGTGAACCCTATAGGAATGAATGTTATTTATGGAAAGATTGTAACTTTAGATTTTTTTAGCATCTTTAACTTTTTGAGCGTGATAATTTAAAAGGATTTTGATTAAACTTTTATTCTTAAGCTTTTTAAACAACCCAGGCACTCCCAAGATACTCCACATATATTCGGAGACACCTCCAAAGCCGACACTATAAAAGTGTGTTCACGTTCACGTTTTTTCCTAAAGAATTCTGCCGCAGCAGTTCACCAGCATATTGCCAACATTCTCCAAACCACTTTTCAATGTAAATACATGTGACTTTCGCCAGCAAATTGCGGCGCAAACTTGATGCATTGCAACAAGTCTGTGTTCACTGGTGTTTGCTGCAGTAAGTTTTGCTTAATCGCTGGTCTGTCGAGCGTGCATCGCGGGTCAGGCAAACATATTTCTATGTCAAATAGCGAATGGTAATGAACAACCCAATAATCTTAGTTTTTTATTTTATTTTATTTAGTTCACAAGGGGGAGAAGGTGAGAAGAAGTGTGTCCGGACACAAGCATTTGGGAGATGAGAAGGTCACTTCTACAAGGCCTTGTTGTATAAACCCTGATTGATTTCCTGTCTGCAAAGGCTCCTGTCTGCAAAGGCTGATGCACAGAAATGTCTTGCTTTTGCTTTAACCAGGAAATGCAAGTTTAAACAGCTACTCTAGGTGCTTCTCAATTGAAACCTTTAGCAAACTGGGGTTCCTGGTGGGGAGAGATGAAAGTACGTCTTCCTTCTTAGAGAAACAGATAGCACCTATGACATGTCTTGGGTGATGTGGAGCTTTTTTATTTGACAGGCTTAGCTATTTTGTTAAACATGGAGTGATTCCAAAACACACATTTGATAATTGTGGATCTGTTCTCTGGTATTTTCTGTAAGCTTCAATGGTTTATGCTTCAAGGAAATATCTGCTGTTGCAATTTAATATAGTTATAATTAGAGATGAGCGAACTTTTGAAAAATTCGATTCGACTGATTCGCCGAATTTTCCGACAAAAATCGTTTCGACCCGAATAAATTCGCAACGAATCGCTATTAAAAACGGCTATTTCTGAGCCTCCTAGAGCCTCATTAGGGTTGTAAACCATTCTGCCTTGCTGTAACACGCACAGGATGCGTGCTGGGTTAGTTAAATAATACTTTGAAGAAATATCACATGCAGATCAGAGGCATCGCTAATAGAATCGCAGAGCGGCACAATTGCAGAGAGTTGAAGTGGCATCACTATGAGGGGCAGAAGGAGCCCAAACATTGCTTTAAAGAGACACTGGAGTTGGCAGCAGCAGGAGCCCAAAAATTGGATGAATCACACCCTGGAGTTGGCAGCAGCAGCAGGAGCCCAAACATTACTTTAAAGAGACACTGGGGTTGGCTTCAGGAGCCCAAAAATTGGATGAATCACACCCTGGAGTTGGCAGCAGCAGGAGCCCAAATATTACTTTAAAGAGACACTGGGGTTGGCTTCAGGAGCCCAAAAATTGGATGATTCACACCCTGGAGTTGGCAGCAGCAGCAGCAGGAGCCCAAATATACACTGGAGTTGGCTTCAGGAGCCCAAAAATTGGATGAATCACACCCTGGAGTTGGCAGAAGTTGGCAGCAGCAGCAGCAGGAGCCCAAATATTACTTTAAAGAGACCCTGGGGTTGGCTTCAGGAGCCCAAAAATTGGATGATTCACACCCTGGAGTTGGCAGCAGCAGCAGCAGGAGCCCAAATATACACTGGAGTTGGCTTCAGGAGCCCAAAAATTGGATGAATCACACCCTGGAGTTGGCAGAAGTTGGCAGCAGCAGCAGCAGCAGCAGCAGGAGCCCGAACATTACTTCAAAGAGACCCTGGGGTTGGCTTCAGGAGCCCAACAATTGGATGAATCACACCCTGGAGTTGGCAGGAGTTGACAGCAGCAGCAGGAGCCCAAACATTACTTTAAAGAGACCCTGGGGTTGGCTTCAGGAGCCCAAAAATTGGATGAATCACACCCTGGAGTTGGCAGGAGTTGACAGCAGCAGCAGCAGGAGCCCAAATATTACTTTAAAGAGACCCTGGGGTTGGCTTCAGGAGCCCAAAAATTGGATGAATCACACCCTGGAGTTGGCAGAAGTTGGCAGCAGCAGCAGCAGGAGCCCAAACATTACTTTAAAGAGACCCTGGGGTTGGCTTCAGGAGCCCAAAAATTGGATGATTCACACCCTGGAGTTGGCAGGAGTTGACAGCAACAGCAGCAGGAGCCCAAATATTACTTTAAAGAGGCCCTGGGGTTGGCTTCAGGAGCCCAAAAATTGGATGAATCACACCCTGGAGTTGGCAGAAGTTGGCAGCAGCAGCAGCAGGAGCCCAAACATTACTTTAAAGAGACCCTGGGGTTGGCTTCAGGAGCCCAAAAATTGGATGAATCCCACCCTGGAGTTGGCAGAAGTTGGCAGCAGCAGCAGCAGGAGCCCAAACATTACTTCAAAGAGACCCTGGGGTTGGCTTCAGGAGCCCAACAATTGGATGAATCACACCCTGGAGTTGGCAGGAGTTGACAGCAGCAGCAGCAGGAGCCCAAACATTACTTCAAAGAGACCCTGGGGTTGGCTTCAGGAGCCCAAAAATTGGATGAATGACACCCTGGAGTTGGCAGAAGTTGGCAGCAGCAGCAGGAGCCCAAACATCACTTTAAAGAGACCCTGGGGTTGGCTTCAGGAGCCCAACAATTGGATGAATCACACCCTGGAGTTGGCAGAAGTTGGCAGCAGCAGCAGCAGGAGCCCAAACATTACTTCAAAGAGACCCTGGGGTTGGCTTCAGGAGCCCAAAAATTGGATGAATCACACCCTGGAGTTGGCAGAAGTTGGCAGCAGCAGCAGCAGGAACCCAAACATTACTTCAAAGAGACCCTGGGGTTGGCTTCAGGAGCCCAACAATTGGATGAATCACACCCTGGAGTTGGCAGGAGTTGACAGCAGCAGCAGCAGGAGCCCAAATATTACTTTAAAGAGACCCTGGGGTTGGCTTCAGGAGCCCAACAATTGGATGATTCACACCCTGGAGTTGGCAGCAGCAGCAGGAGCCCAAACACTACTTTAAAGAGACCCTGGGGTTGGCTTCAGGAGCCCAAAAGTTGGAGGAATCACACCCTGGAGTTGGCAGAAGTTGGCAGCAGCAGCAGCAGGAGCCCAAACATTACTTCAAAGAGACCCTGGGGTTGGCTTCAGGAGCCCAAAAATTGGATGAATCACACCCTGGAGTTGGCAGAAGTTGGCAGCAGCAGCAGGAGCCCAAATATTACTTTAAAGAGACCCTGGGGTTGGCTTCAGGAGCCCAAAAATTGGATGAATCACACCCTGGAGTTGGCAGAAGTTGGCAGCAGCAGCAGCAGGAGCCCAAACATTACTTTAAAGAGACCCTGGGGTTGGCTTCAGGAGCCCAAAAATTGGATGAATCACACCCTGGAGTTGGCAGAAGTTGGCAGCAGCAGCAGCAGGAGCCCAAACATTACTTCAAAGAGACCCTGGGGTTGGCTTCAGGAGCCCAACAATTGGATGAATCACACCCTGGAGTTGGCAGGAGTTGACAGCAGCAGCAGCAGGAGCCCAAACATTACTTCAAAGAGACCCTGGGGTTGGCTTCAGGAGCCCAAAAATTGGATGATTCACACCCTGGAGTTGGCAGGAGTTGACAGCAACAGCAGCAGGAGCCCAAATATTACTTTAAAGAGACCCTGGGGTTGGCTTCAGGAGCCCAAAAATTGGATGAATCACACCCTGGAGTTGGCAGAAGTTGGCAGCAGCAGCAGGAGCCCAAACATTACTTTAAAGAGACCCTGGGGTTGGCTTCAGGAGCCCAAAAATTGGATGAATCACACCCTGGAGTTGGCAGAAGTTGGCAGCAGCAGGAGCCCAAACATTACTTCAAAGAGACCCTGGGGTTGGCTTCAGGAGCCCAAAAATTGGATGAATCACACCCTGGAGTTGGCAGAAGTTGGCAGCAGCAGCAGCAGGAACCCAAACATTACTTCAAAGAGACCCTGGGGTTGGCTTCAGGAGCCCAACAATTGGATGAATCACACCCTGGAGTTGGCAGGAGTTGACAGCAGCAGGAGCCCAAATATTACTTTAAAGAGACCCTGGGGTTGGCTTCAGGAGCCCAACAATTGGATGATTCACACCCTGGAGTTGGCAGCAGCAGCAGGAGCCCAAACACTACTTTAAAGAGACCCTGGGGTTGGCTTCAGGAGCACAAAAATTGGATGAATCACACCCTGGAGTTGGCAGAAGTTGGCAGCAGCAGCAGCAGGAGCCCAAACATTACTTCAAAGAGACCCTGGGGTTGGCTTCAGGAGCCCAAAAATTGGATGAATCACACCCTGGAGTTGGCAGAAGTTGGCAGCAGCAGCAGCAGCAGGAGCCCAAACATTACTTCAAAGAGACCCTGGGGTTGGCTTCAGGAGCCCAACAATTAGATGAATCACACCCTGGAGTTGGCAGGAGTTGACAGCAGCAGCAGCAGGAGCCCAAATATTACTTTAAAGAGACCCTGGGGTTTGCTTCAGGAGCCCAACAATTGGATGATTCACACCCTGGAGTTGGCAGCAGCAGCAGGAGCCCAAACACTACTTTAAAGAGACCCTGGGGTTGGCTTCAGGAGCCCAAAAATTGGATGAATCACACCCTGGAGTTGGCAGCAGCAGCAGCAGGAGCCCAAATATTACTTTAAAGAGACACTGGGGTTGGCTTCAGGAGCCCAAAAATTGGATGAATCACACCCTGGAGTTGGCAGAAGTTGGCAGCAGCAGCAGCAGGAGCCCAAACATTACTTCAAAGAGACCCTGGGGTTGGCTTCAGGAGCCCAACAATTGGATGAATCACACCCTGGAGTTGGCAGGAGTTGACAGCAGCAGCAGCAGGAGCCCAAATATTACTTTAAAGAGACCCTGGGGTTGGCTTCAGGAGCCCAAAAATTAGATGAATCACACCCTGGAGTTGGCAGAAGTTGGCAGCAGCAGCAGCAGGAGCCCAAACATTACTTTAAAGAGACCCTGGGTTGGCTTCAGGAGCCCAACAATTGGATGAATCCCACCCTGGAGTTGGCAGGAGTTGACAGCAGCAGCAGCAGGAGCCCAAATATTACTTTAAAGAGGCCCTGGGGTTGGCTTCAGGAGCCCAAAAATTGGATGAATCACACCCTGGAGTTGGCAGAAGTTGGCAGCAGCAGCAGCAGGAGCCCAAACATTACTTTAAAGAGACCCTGGGGTTGGCTTCAGGAGCCCAAAAATTGGATGAATCCCACCCTGGAGTTGGCAGAAGTTGGCAGCAGCAGCAGCAGGAGCCCAAACATTACTTCAAAGAGACCCTGGGGTTGGCTTCAGGAGCCCAACAATTGGATGAATCACACCCTGGAGTTGGCAGGAGTTGACAGCAGCAGCAGCAGGAGCCCAAACATTACTTCAAAGAGACCCTGGGGTTGGCTTCAGGAGCCCAAAAATTGGATGAATGACACCCTGGAGTTGGCAGAAGTTGGCAGCAGCAGCAGGAGCCCAAACATCACTTTAAAGAGACCCTGGGGTTGGCTTCAGGAGCCCAACAATTGGATGAATCACACCCTGGAGTTGGCAGAAGTTGGCAGCAGCAGCAGCAGCAGGAGCCCAAACATTACTTCAAAGAGACCCTGGGGTTGGCTTCAGGAGCCCAAAAATTGGATGAATCACACCCTGGAGTTGGCAGAAGTTGGCAGCAGCAGCAGCAGGAACCCAAACATTACTTCAAAGAGACCCTGGGGTTGGCTTCAGGAGCCCAACAATTGGATGAATCACACCCTGGAGTTGGCAGGAGTTGACAGCAGCAGCAGCAGGAGCCCAAATATTACTTTAAAGAGACCCTGGGGTTGGCTTCAGGAGCCCAACAATTGGATGATTCACACCCTGGAGTTGGCAGCAGCAGCAGGAGCCCAAACACTACTTTAAAGAGACCCTGGGGTTGGCTTCAGGAGCCCAAAAGTTGGAGGAATCACACCCTGGAGTTGGCAGAAGTTGGCAGCAGCAGCAGCAGGAGCCCAAACATTACTTCAAAGAGACCCTGGGGTTGGCTTCAGGAGCCCAAAAATTGGATGAATCACACCCTGGAGTTGGCAGAAGTTGGCAGCAGCAGCAGGAGCCCAAATATTACTTTAAAGAGACCCTGGGGTTGGCTTCAGGAGCCCAAAAATTGGATGAATCACACCCTGGAGTTGGCAGAAGTTGGCAGCAGCAGCAGCAGGAGCCCAAACATTACTTTAAAGAGACCCTGGGGTTGGCTTCAGGAGCCCAAAAATTGGATGAATCACACCCTGGAGTTGGCAGAAGTTGGCAGCAGCAGCAGCAGGAGCCCAAACATTACTTCAAAGAGACCCTGGGGTTGGCTTCAGGAGCCCAACAATTGGATGAATCACACCCTGGAGTTGGCAGGAGTTGACAGCAGCAGCAGCAGGAGCCCAAACATTACTTCAAAGAGACCCTGGGGTTGGCTTCAGGAGCCCAAAAATTGGATGATTCACACCCTGGAGTTGGCAGGAGTTGACAGCAACAGCAGCAGGAGCCCAAATATTACTTTAAAGAGACCCTGGGGTTGGCTTCAGGAGCCCAAAAATTGGATGAATCACACCCTGGAGTTGGCAGAAGTTGGCAGCAGCAGCAGGAGCCCAAACATTACTTTAAAGAGACCCTGGGGTTGGCTTCAGGAGCCCAAAAATTGGATGAATCACACCCTGGAGTTGGCAGAAGTTGGCAGCAGCAGGAGCCCAAACATTACTTCAAAGAGACCCTGGGGTTGGCTTCAGGAGCCCAAAAATTGGATGAATCACACCCTGGAGTTGGCAGAAGTTGGCAGCAGCAGCAGCAGGAACCCAAACATTACTTCAAAGAGACCCTGGGGTTGGCTTCAGGAGCCCAACAATTGGATGAATCACACCCTGGAGTTGGCAGGAGTTGACAGCAGCAGGAGCCCAAATATTACTTTAAAGAGACCCTGGGGTTGGCTTCAGGAGCCCAACAATTGGATGATTCACACCCTGGAGTTGGCAGCAGCAGCAGGAGCCCAAACACTACTTTAAAGAGACCCTGGGGTTGGCTTCAGGAGCACAAAAATTGGATGAATCACACCCTGGAGTTGGCAGAAGTTGGCAGCAGCAGCAGCAGGAGCCCAAACATTACTTCAAAGAGACCCTGGGGTTGGCTTCAGGAGCCCAAAAATTGGATGAATCACACCCTGGAGTTGGCAGAAGTTGGCAGCAGCAGCAGCAGCAGGAGCCCAAACATTACTTCAAAGAGACCCTGGGGTTGGCTTCAGGAGCCCAACAATTAGATGAATCACACCCTGGAGTTGGCAGGAGTTGACAGCAGCAGCAGCAGGAGCCCAAATATTACTTTAAAGAGACCCTGGGGTTTGCTTCAGGAGCCCAACAATTGGATGATTCACACCCTGGAGTTGGCAGCAGCAGCAGGAGCCCAAACACTACTTTAAAGAGACCCTGGGGTTGGCTTCAGGAGCCCAAAAATTGGATGAATCACACCCTGGAGTTGGCAGCAGCAGCAGCAGGAGCCCAAATATTACTTTAAAGAGACACTGGGGTTGGCTTCAGGAGCCCAAAAATTGGATGAATCACACCCTGGAGTTGGCAGAAGTTGGCAGCAGCAGCAGCAGGAGCCCAAACATTACTTCAAAGAGACCCTGGGGTTGGCTTCAGGAGCCCAACAATTGGATGAATCACACCCTGGAGTTGGCAGGAGTTGACAGCAGCAGCAGCAGGAGCCCAAATATTACTTTAAAGAGACCCTGGGGTTGGCTTCAGGAGCCCAAAAATTAGATGAATCACACCCTGGAGTTGGCAGAAGTTGGCAGCAGCAGCAGCAGGAGCCCAAACATTACTTTAAAGAGACCCTGGGTTGGCTTCAGGAGCCCAACAATTGGATGAATCCCACCCTGGAGTTGGCAGGAGTTGACAGCAGCAGCAGCAGGAGCCCAAATATTACTTTATAGAGACCCTGGGGTTGGCTTCAGGAGCCCAAAAATTGGATGAATCACACCCTGGAGTTGGCAGAAGTTGGCAGCAGCAGCAGCAGGAGCCCAAACATTACTTTAAAGAGACCCTGGGGTTGGCTTCAGGAGCCCAAAAATTGGATGAATCACACCCTGGAGGTGGCAGAAGTTGGCAGCAGCAGCAGCAGGAGCCCAAAAAATGGCCTAAAGACATAAATATGTTTTGCACCATTTGGAAAGTGTAAAACGTGGCACCATGCTGAATCTAGTCGCATGCATCAGGCATTGGTGGGTGGAAATCCTGGCTGATCCATCCCTGATTCATTTTGACAAAGGTGAGTCTCTCCACATTTTTAGTTGACAGACGAGTTTTCCTCGCCGTAACCATGGCCCCCGCCGCACTAAACACCTGCTCAGATGGCACGCTACTTGCCGGGCAGGACAGCTTTTCCAGGGCAAACTCTGCTAGTTGCGGCCACAAATCAAGTTTGGCTGCCCAGAAGTCCAGCGGATCCTCAAGGTGTGTTGGCATGGTCATGTCAAAGTATGACATGACCTGCTGGTTGAGGTCCTGCTCCAGGTCTTCCTGCTGCTCATGAGTAGCCTCACTATGCGGGTGTAGAAAGCTACTCATTAGCGACTGAAGACTGAGGCTGCTGCTGCTGATGGAGCTGCTGCTGCTTCTCCTGCTAACCCCCCCAGCGGCCATGGCAGTGGAAGGTGAGCGCAGAGGTCCCCTCGAGTCAGACCTGCGAAAGTATGGACCATGGCGCAGATAGGCATCGGCCAACTGCCTACGTAGAATGTCTTTGTAGTAGTTGAGTTTGTCCTCCCTCTCAGTGGGTTTAAAAAATGCCCCCATTTTGTGCCGGAAGCGAGGGTCCAATAAGGTGGACAGCCAGAAGTCATCCCGCCGACAGATGGAAACAATTCTGGGGTCACTACGCAAGCACGTGAGCATGCTTCGTGCCATTTGCGCAAGTGACTCGGATGGACTACCTGTCTCCATCTCCACTGCATACTGCCACGGTGTGCCCGGGTCCTCTGTCTCGCCTTCCTCAAAAACCTCTAGCTCCTCTGGCTGCTCCTGCTCCTCCTCTCCTGTCCGCTGACTAAATAAACCAGCCATTTCGCCAAGCCTAAACTGTGTTTCGCTGGGCAACTCCTCCTCCTCTTCCTCCTCCTCCTCCAGTTCAGCTCCAACGGGGTTCATGTGGCCGTAAGATGTAAACGCCATGTCTCCAGTGCCCTGACCAGCCATGGTTTCCAACATGTGCTGTAGTACATGAAGCAGTGGAATCACGTCGTTCATCCCGTAATCCTGCCGACTGACAAATAAAGTGGCTTCCTCAAAGGGCCTGAGCAAACGGCAGGTGTCACGTATGAGCTGCCACTGGTTGACATTGAAGTTACACAGGGGAGTCCCCCTATCTGCTTGGATCATCAGGAAATCCGTGATGGCTTTTCTCTGTTCATATAATCGGTCCAACATGTGAAGGGTGGAATTCCAACGGGTGGAAACATCGCAAATCAGACTATGTTGGGGGATACCATTCTGACGCTGTAGCTCAAGAAGGGTGTGTTTGGCGGTGTAGGAGTGGCTGAAGTGCATGCAAAGTTTCCTTGAAGTTGTTAGGATGTCTTGCAGATGGGGGGAACACTTCAGAAACCGCTTGACAACCAGATTGAAGACGTGAGCCATGCAGGGGGCATGGGTCAGGCTTCCTTGGCGCAGCGCAGACAAAATGTTCTTCCCATTGTCGGTAACCATGATTCCCATTTTAAGTTTTCTCGGAGTAAGCCATGTTTGGATTTCCTGATGAATACATTTAAGCAGTTCCTCCCCTGTGTGACTCCGTTCGCCAAGACAAACCATGTGAAGCACTGCGTGACACCTCCGTGCCCTGCACACATGGTAGACTGGAGGGGCACTGAGACTTGAGCCTACAGTGGAGGGTGAGGAGATGGCGGAGGATGAGGAGGCCGAGTCGCACGGTGTCACAGGCCCAATGGGCAGAGAGCGCGGAGGCCGAAGCGGCGTGACCTGTCCAAGTTGCTGCTGCTGCTGCAAAGGGACCACATTCACCCAGTGGGCCGTAAACGACATGTACTGCCCCTGACCGTAGTTACAGCTCCAGATGTCGGCGCTGCCATGTATTTTGCTACACACCGACAGGCTCAAGGACTGGCCCACCTTCTGTTCAACAAAAGTGTGCAGCGCTGGTACTGCCTTCTTGGCAAAGAAATGACGGCTTGGGACTCTCCACCTCGGCTCAGCACAAGCCATCAGTTCTCTGAAAGGTGCAGATTCCACCACCTGAAAAGGGAGCGACTGCAGCACCAGCAACTTGGACAAGAGCACATTCAGCTTCTGCGCCGTAGGATGAGTGGGCGCATACTGCTGTCTCTTGGACATGGCTTCGCTGATGGATTGCTGGCGGGATGCATGACTTGGAGGAGGAGGAGCAGGAGCGACAGAGGATGGGTATGACGCACAGCTGCCTTCGGCTGAGGTGCTGGAGCCTTGGCTGGCAGAAATTGGGAGCTCACTTGGTGAGGAAGCAGACTGGACCACCCCTTGGGAGCCTCGGTTCTCCCAGGTCGTTTTATGGTGACGCATCATATGTTGACGCAGGGCCGTGGTGCCAACATTTGGACCCTGGCCACGCTTCACCTTTTGCCTACATATCTTGCATGTGGCCATGTTACCCTCCTGCAGATGCCTCAGGAAAAACTGCCACACTGCCGAGTAGCTACTTTTCCCACCCCCTGGCCTCACTGATTCACTGCTGCTGTTGCCAACTCCAGGAACCCCTGCTCCACTACCTCCCGATAAGGTAGACTGCCGCACAGCAGGTGCTCTACCCCGGCCCCGGCCCCGGCCGGCTCCAGCCTTTGGAATTGTGCCCCCATGCTGACTGCTACCACCTTGCTGCCTCAGCTGCTGACTCCGGGGCAACCTGCGCCCCTCTTCTCCTGATGATGACGATGAAGCCCCTTCATCACCCGGCTCCCAAGTGCGATCGGCTTCATCGTCATCATCATCATCACCGAGTTGTGGCTGTACGTCACTGATGTTCGTGGATTCGTCAACAGTGTCTGGCGCAGGAGCTGGAACGCTCGCAGCACCCACGACACTGTCCACATCACTATTTGTCTGCCTAGCTAAAGAAGCCACCTCCATTTCTTGGCTGGGCAGTAGCTGCTGACTGTCCTCTATCTGATGGTCCTCCTCACTAAAGAGTGGAGCTGAACCCAAAGCATAGGATACGTCGCTGGGGGAGGGAACGGCATAGGACAGAGGCAATGGGAGGACAGGGACTGCTCTCGGGGCATGCCAACTCAGGGTTGTGTCAGAGAAACCTACCGACCCTAGACTGGGGGTCTCAGACGTAAGTTGTGATGATGTTGTTGATGAGCGCGTCAACCAATCTACCACGGCAGATGCGTTACTGGTGGAGACCCGACCGCTAGCAGATACTGGCAGATTAGGTCTCTCAGCGTGACTCCTGCTGCTACTGGCCCCCAGTCTGATGCGAGCTCTGCCTGCGGAATCTTGGCCTCTGCCACTCCTCTTTTCACTTCCAGGCACTTGTCTGCCCGACATAGTCTAACTGGCGTGTTAGTAGGTGATATTTAACGAACCCCCGGGCAGCGGTGGGTCTATATGAAACAGAATATAATGCACACCAAAAGTGAGCAGTAACACTCAGCCTCCAACAGGCCTGCTTAGTGTAAATAAGAGAGCTGCTTAGTGTAAATAAAGAGGGGTATGCTATGTTACAGAATGGGATGCCCCAACAGAAGTGCACCTGGCAGGCAGCAGTAAGTCTATGCCCAGCAAAAGTGTCTTTATCAGGCTAATTTCAATTATAATAAGAGCAAATGGTTATATGGTCTTAAACAGAGGCTGTTGTAGTCACAGAATGGGATGCCACAACAGAAGTGGACCTGGCAGGGTCCAGAAGTACTATGCCCAGCAAGTGTCTTTATCAGGCTAATTTCAATTATAATAAGAGCAAATGGTTATATGGTCTTAAACAGAGGCTGCTGTAGTCACAGAATGGGATGCCACAACAGAAGTGGACCTGGCAGGGTCCAGAAGTACTATGCCCAGCAAAAGTGTCTTTATCAGGCTAATTTCAATTATAATAAGAGCAAATGGTTATATGGTCTTAAACAGAGGCTGCTGTAGTCACAGAATGGGATGCCACAACAGAAGTGGACCTGGCAGGGTCCAGAAGTACTATGCCCAGCAAAAGTGTCTTTATCAGGCTAATTTCAATTATAATAAGAGCAAATGGTTATATGGTCTTAAACAGAGGCTGCTGTAGTCACAGAATGGGATTCCACAACAGAAGTGGACCTGGCAGGGTCCAGAAGTACTATGCCCAGCAAGTGTCTTTATCAGGCTAATTTCAATTATAATAAGATCAAATGGTTATATGGTCTTAAACAGAGGCTGCTGTAGTCACAGAATGGGATGCCACAACAGAAGTGGACCTGGCAGGGTCCAGAAGTACTATGCCCAGCAAAAGTGTCTTTATCAGGCTAATTTCAATTATAATAAGAGCAAATGGTTATATGGTCTTAAACAGAGGCTGCTGTAGTCACAGAATGGGATGCCACAACAGAAGTGGACCTGGCAGGGTCTAGAAGTACTATGCCCAGCAAAAGTGTCTTTATCAGGCTAATTTCAATTATAATAAGAGCAAATGGTTATATGGTCTTAAACAGAGGCTGCTGTAGTCACAGAATGGGATGCCACAACAGAAGTGGACCTGGCAGGGTCCAGAAGTACTATGCCCAGCAAAAGTGTCTTTATCAGGCTAATTTCAATTATAATAAGAGCAAATGGTTATATGGTCTTAAACAGAGGCTGCTGTAGTCACAGAATGGGATGCCACAACAGAAGTGGACCTGGCAGGGTCCAGAAGTACTATGCCCAGCAAGTGTCTTTATCGGGCTAATTTCAATTATAATAAGATCAAATGGTTATATGGTCTTAAACAGAGGCTGCTGTAGTCACAGAATGGGATGCCACAACAGAAGTGGACCTGGCAGGGTCCAGAAGTACTATGCCCAGCAAAAGTGTCTTTATCAGGCTAATTTCAATTATAATAAGAGCAAATGGTTATATGGTCTTAAACAGAGGCTGCTGTAGTCACAGAATGGGATGCCACAACAGAAGTGGACCTGGCAGGGTCCAGAAGTACTATGCCCAGCAAAAGTGTATTTATCAGGCTAATTTCAATTATAATAAGAGCAAATGGTTATATGGTCTTAAACAGAGGCTGCTGTAGTCACACAATGGGATGCCACAACAGAAGTGCACCTGGCAGGGTCCAGAAGTACTATGCCCAGCAAAAGTGTCTTTATCAGGCTAATTTCAATTATAATAAGAGCAAATGGTTATATGGTCTTAAACAGAGGCTGCTGTAGTCACAGAATGGGATGCCACAACAGAAGTGGACCTTGCAGGGTCCAGAAGTACTATGCCCAGCAAAAGTGTCTTTATCAGGCAAATTTCAATTATAATAAGAGCAAATGGTTATATGGTCTTAAACAGAGGCTGCTGTAGTCACAGAATGGGATGCCACAACAGAAGTGGACCTGGCAGGGTCCAGAAGTACTATGCCCAGCAAAAGTGTCTTTATCAGGCTAATTTCAATTATAATAAGAGCAAATGGTTATATGGTCTTAAACAGAGGCTGCTGTAGTCACAGAATGGGATGCCACAACAGAAGTGGACCTGGCAGGGTCCAGAAGTACTATGCCCAGCAAAAGTGTCTTTATCAGGCTAATTTCAATTATAATAAGTGCAAATGGTTATATGGTCTTAAACAGAGGCTGCTGTAGTCACAGAATGGGATGCCACAACAGAAGTGGACCTGGCAGGGTCCAGAAGTACTATGCCCAGCAAGTGTCTTTATCAGGCTAATTTCAATTATAATAAGAGCAAATGGTTATATGGTCTTAAACAGAGGCTGCTGTAGTCACAGAATGGGATGCCACAACAGAAGTGGACCTGGCAGGGTCCAGAAGTACTATGCCCAGCAAGTGTCTTTATCAGGCTAATTTCAATTATAATAAGATCAAATGGTTATATGGTCTTAAACAGAGGCTGCTGTAGTCACAGAATGGGATGCCACAACAGAAGTGGACCTGGCAGGGTCCAGAAGTACTATGCCCAGCAAAAGTGTCTTTATCAGGCTAATTTCAATTATAATAAGAGCAAATGGTTATATGGTCTTAAACAGAGGCTGCTGTAGTCACAGAATGGGATGCCACAACAGAAGTGGACCTGGCAGGGTCCAGAAGTACTATGCCCAGCAAGTGTCTTTATCAGGCTAATTTCAATTATAATAAGATCAAATGGTTATATGGTCTTAAACAGAGGCTGCTGTAGTCACAGAATGGGATGCCACAACAGAAGTGCACCTGGCAGGGTCCAGAAGTACTATGCCCAGCAAAAGTGTCTTTATCAGGCTAATTTCAATTATAATAAGAGCAAATGGTTATATGGTCTTAAACAGAGGCTGCTGTAGTCACAGAATGGGATGCCACAACAGAAGTGGACCTGGCAGGGTCCAGAAGTACTATGCCCAGCAAAAGTGTCTTTATCAGGCTAATTTCAATTATAATAAGAGCAAATGGTTATATGGTCTTAAACAGAGGCTGCTGTAGTCACAGAATGGGATGCCACAACAGAAGTGGACCTGGCAGGGTCCAGAAGTACTATGCCCAGCAAAAGTGTCTTTATCAGGCTAATTTCAATTATAATAAGAGCAAATGGTTATATGGTCTTAAACAGAGGCTGCTGTAGTCACAGAATTGGATGCCACAACAGAAGTGGACCTGGCAGGGTCCAGAAGTACTATGCCCAGCAAAAGTGTCTTTATCAGGCTAATTTCAATTATAATAAGAGCAAATGGTTATATGGTCTTAAACAGAGGCTGCTGTAGTCACAGAATGGGATGCCACAACAGAAGTGCACCTGGCAGGGTCCAGAAGTACTATGCCCAGCAAAAGTGTCTTTATCAGGCTAATTTCAATTATAATAAGAGCAAATGGTTATATGGTCTTAAACAGAGGCTGCTGTAGTCACAGAATGGGATGCCACAACAGAAGTGGACCTGGCAGGGTCCAGAAGTACTATGCTCAGCAAAAGTGTCTTTATCAGGCTAATTTCAATTATAATAAGAGCAAATGGTTATATGGTCTTAAACAGAGGCTGCTGTAGTCACAGAATGGGATGCCACAACAGAAGTGGACCTGGCAGGGTCCAGAAGTACTATGCCCAGCAAAAGTGTCTTTATCAGGCTAATTTCAATTATAATAAGAGCAAATGGTTATATGGTCTTAAACAGAGGCTGCTGTAGTCACAGAATGGGATGCCACAACAGAAGTGGACCTGGCAGGGTCCAGAAGTACTATGCCCAGCAAAAGTGTCTTTATCAGGCTAATTTCAATTATAATAAGAGCAAATGGTTATATGGTCTTAAACAGAGGCTGCTGTAGTCACAGAATGGGATGCCACAACAGAAGTGGACCTGGCAGGGTCCAGAAGTACTATGCCCAGCAAAAGTGTCTTTATCAGGCTAATTTCAATTATAATAAGAGCAAATGGTTATATGGTCTTAAACAGAGGCTGCTGTAGTCACAGAATGGGATGCCACAACAGAAGTGGACCTGGCAGGGTCCAGAAGTACTATGCCCAGCAAAAGTGTCTTTATCAGGCTAATTTCAATTATAATAAGAGCAAATGGTTATATGGTCTTAAACAGAGGCTGCTGTAGTCACAGAATGGGATGCCACAACAGAAGTGGGCCTGGCAGGGTCCAGAAGTACTATGCCCAGCAAAAGTGTCTTTATCAGGCTAATTTCAATTATAATAAGAGCAAATGGTTATATGGTCTTAAACAGAGGCTGCTGTAGTCACAGAATGGGATGCCACAACAGAAGTGGACCTGGCAGGGTCCAGAAGTACTATGCCCAGCAAAAGTGTCTTTATCAGGCTAATTTCAATTATAATAAGAGCAAATGGTTATATGGTCTTAAACAGAGGCTGCTGTAGTCACAGAATGGGATGCCACAACAGAAGTGGACCTGGCAGGGTCCAGAAGTACTATGCCCAGCAAAAGTGTCTTTATCAGGCTAATTTCAATTATAATAAGTGCAAATGGTTATATGGTCTTAAACAGAGGCTGCTGTAGTCACAGAATGGGATGCCACAACAGAAGTGGACCTGGCAGGGTCCAGAAGTACTATGCCCAGCAAGTGTCTTTATCAGGCTAATTTCAATTATAATAAGAGCAAATGGTTATATGGTCTTAAACAGAGGCTGCTGTAGTCACAGAATGGGATGCCACAACAGAAGTGGACCTGGCAGGGTCCAGAAGTACTATGCCCAGCAAAAGTGTCTTTATCAGGCTAATTTCAATTATAATAAGAGCAAATGGTTATATGGTCTTAAACAGAGGCTGCTGTAGTCACAGAATGGGATGCCACAACAGAAGTGGACCTGGCAGGGTCCAGAAGTACTATGCCCAGCAAAAGTGTCTTTATCAGGCTAATTTCAATTATAATAAGAGCAAATGGTTATATGGTCTTAAACAGAGGCTGCTGTAGTCACAGAATGGGATGCCACAACAGAAGTGCACCTGGCAGGGTCCAGAAGTACTATGCCCTGCAAAAGTGTCTTTATCAGGCTAATTTCAATTATAATAAGAGCAAATGGTTATATGGTCTTAAACAGAGGCTGCTGTAGTCACAGAATGGGATGCCACAACAGAAGTGGACCTGGCAGGGTCCAGAAGTACTATGCCCAGCAAAAGTGTCTTTATCAGGCTAATTTCAATTATAATAAGTGCAAATGGTTATATGGTCTTAAACAGAGGCTGCTGTAGTCACAGAATGGGATGCCACAACAGAAGTGGACCTGGCAGGGTCCAGAAGTACTATGCCCAGCAAAAGTGTCTTTATCAGGCTAATTTCAATTATAATAAGAGCAAATGGTTATATGGTCTTAAACAGAGGCTGCTGTAGTCACAGAATGGGATGCCACAACAGAAGTGCACCTGGCAGGGTCCAGAAGTACTATGCCCAGCAAAAGTGTCTTTATCAGGCTAATTTCAATTATAATAAGAGCAAATGGTTATATGGTCTTAAACAGAGGCTGCTGTAGTCACAGAATGGGATGCCACAACAGAAGTGGACCTGGCAGGGTCCAGAAGTACTATGCCCAGCAAAAGTGTCTTTATCAGGCTAATTTCAATTATAATAAGAGCAAATGGTTATATGGTCTTAAACAGAGGCTGCTGTAGTCACAGAATGGGATGCCACAACAGAAGTGCACCTGGCAGGGTCCAGAAGTACTATGCCCAGCAAAAGTGTCTTTATCAGGCTAATTTCAATTATAATAAGAGCAAATGGTTATATGGTCTTAAACAGAGGCTGCTGTAGTCACAGAATGGGATGCCTCACAGCAGACTTAAGATCAGTTCAGTATATATGCACAGTTAGTTAGTATAAGCAGCCTGAAAACGCTAACAAAGCCTGTCAGGCTGGATGAAAAAAAAAAAAAAACTCCCTGTGACAGCCTCCGATTTTTCTACCTTTCCCTGTTTTTTCGCTGACTTTCTGTCTGTCTCCTGTCTGTCTCCTGCCTGTCTCCAGCCTGTCCCTGTCTGTCCCTGCCTGTCTAACTGCCTCTCTCCCTCAGCTACACAACGTTCTGTCTCTCACGAATGCAATAGAGAAATGAGGCAGGAAAGCAAGATGGCCGGCCTTAAATACCGCTGTGACGTCACCGGGCTTGCTGGCTGCTGATAGGCTGCATGTGACTGTCCCAGCTTGCACTGGCGCGGGGTTGATGTCTGGACATGTCCCGTCCGCCATCTTAGAATGCCTGTAATGTAAATGAATGGATGTTAAAGGAAAACTTCGAGCGATCGAATCGCGGGGAAATTCGGATTCGATCCGAATCTAATTTTTCCTGAAATTCGGATCGAATCCGGGTTCGTCCGGATCGATTCGCTCATCCCTAGTTATAATGTAATATTTTAGGCAAAGCTAATTGTTAGACTGCTGTGTTGAGCTACATTTGGCACTGCCCTAAACTGTGAAATTTGAAGAAGAAATTGACGCATTTCTTTTAACTACGAAATAACTTACAACTTTATTTATTCAACTGTCATGCTAGTTGTAAATTCCTGTATATAAACAAAAATTAATGCACAAATTGTCACATTTATTATTCCCAAATGAATTAATCTTGGAGGGGGCTTTGTGAGAATTTACAATGGGATTTTCACAGGAGGGTCTGAATGAACCTTATTGTCCCAAATTTTCTTAATCTATACTTTATCAATTTTCATAATCTATACTGTATTAGCTCCTGGGCCACCATCAAGGCAGGAGAGCCGGAACCAGTGACTTCTAGGGATGAGCGAATCGATCTGGACGAACCCGGATTCGATCCGAATTTCATGAAAAATTCTGATCGAATCCGAATTTCCCCCGTGCTTCGATCACTCGAAGTTTTTCTTTAACATCCATTCATTTACATTACAGGCATTCTCAGATGGCGGACGGGACATGTCCAGACATCTACCCCGCTCCAGTGCATGCTGGGGCAGTCACATGCAGCCTATCAGCAGCCAGCAAGCCCGGTGACGTCACAGCGCTATTTAAGGCGGCGGACATCTTGCTTTTCCTCATTTCTCTATTGCATTCGTGAGAGACAGGACACTGCTGTAGTCAGGGAGAGACAGTTACAGAGACAGGGACAGACAGGGACAGGCAGGAGACAGGCAGGAGACAGGCAGGAAGTCAGCGAGAAGCAGGGAAAGTTAGGAAAAATCGGAGGCAGTCACAGGGAGATTTTCTTTTTTTTTCATCCAGCCTGAGTGTTACTGGATGGCTGACTGGCTTTGTTAGTGTTTTCAGGCTGCTTATACACTTACTGTGCATATATACTGAACTGTTCTCAAGTCTGCTGTGGGAACATTACCATTTTGTAAAATCTCATTAGCCTCTGTATTTACTCTGAGCTGCACACTTATTTAAAGTAATTTGGCCTGCATGAGCCTGCTTAGACACTGTTGCTGTGTGCATATATACTGATCTCAAGTCTGCTGTGGGGCCATCCCATTCTGTAACATGCCATTAGCCTCTGTATTTACTCTAAGCTGCAAACTTATTTAAAGTAATTTGGCCTGTATGAGCCTGATTATCCACTGTTGCTGTGTGCATATATACTGATCTCAAGTCTGCTGTGGGGCCATCCCATTCTGTAACATACCATTAGCCTCTGTATTTACTCTAAGCTGCAAACTTATTTAAAGTAATTTGGCCTGTATGAGCCTGATTATCCACTTTTACTGTGCATATATACTGTTCTAAAGCCTGCTTGGGGGCATCCCATTCTGTAACATCACATTAGCCTCTGTATTTACTCTAAGCTGCACACTTATTTAAAGTAATTTGGCCTGTTGGAGCCTGCTTATCCACTTTTACTGTGCATATATACTGTTCTAAAGCCTGCTTGGGGGCATCCCATTCTGTAACATCACATTAGCCTCTGTATTTCCTGTAAGCTGCACACTTATTTAAAGTAATTTGGCCTGTATGAGCCTGCTTAGACACTGTTGCTGTGTGCATATATACTGATCTCAAGTCTGCTGTGAGGCATCCCATTCTGTAACATACCATTAGCCTCTGTATTTACTCTAAGCTGCAAACTTATTTAAAGTAATTTGGCCTGTATGAGCCTGATTATCCACTTTTACTGTGCATATATACTGTTCTAAAGCCTGCTTGGGGGCATCCCATTCTGTAACATCACATTAGCCTCTGTATTTACTCTAAGCTGCAAACTTATTTAAAGTAATTTGGCCTGTATGAGCCTACTTAGACACTGTTGCTGTGTGCATATATACTGATCTCAATTCTGCTGTGAGGCATCCCATTCTGTAACATCACATTAGCCTCTGTATTTACTCTAAGCTGCAAACTTATTTAAAGTAATTTGGCCTGTATGAGCCTGATTATCCACTTTTACTGTGCATTTATACTGTTCTAAAGCCTGCTTGGGGCATCCCATTCTGTAACATCACATTAGCCTCTGTATTTACTCTAAGCTGCAAACTTATTTAAAGTAATTTGGCCTGTATGAGGCTGATTATCCACTTTTACTGTGCATGTATACTGTTCTAAAGCCTGCTTGGGGGCATCCCATTCTGTAACATACCATTAGCCTCTGTATTTACTCTAAGCTGCAAACTTATTTAAAGTAATTTGGCCTGTATGAGCCTGATTATCCACTTTTACTGTGCATATATACTGTTCTAAAGCCTGCTTGGGGGCATCCCATTCTGTAACATCACATTAGCCTCTGTATTTACTCTAAGCTGCACACTTATTTAAAGTAATTTGGCCTGTTGGAGCCTGCTTATCCACTTTTACTGTGCATATATACTGTTCTAAAGCCTGCTTGCTTGGGGGCATCCCATTCTGTAACATCCCATTAGCCTCTGTATTTCCTGTACACTGCACACTTATTTAAAGTAATTTGGCCTGTATGAGGCTGATTATCCACTTTTACTGTGCATGTATACTGTTCTAAAGCCTGCTTGGGGGCATCCCATTCTGTAACATACCATTAGCCTCTGTATTTACTCTAAGCTGCAAACTTATTTAAAGTAATTTAAATAAGTAATTTATAATAAGAGCAAATGGTTATATGGTCTTAAACAGAGGCTGCTGTAAACTGTGAAATTTGAAGAAGAAATTGACGCATTTCTTTTAACTACGAAATAACTTACAACTTTATTTATTCAACTGTCATGCTAGTTGTAAATTCCTGTATATAAACAAAAATTAATGCACAAATTGTCACATTTATTATTCCCAAATGAATTAATCTTGGAGGGGGCTTTGTGAGAATTTACAATGGGATTTTCACAGGAGGGTCTGAATGAACCTTATTGTCCCAAATTTTCTTAATCTATACTTTATCAATTTTCATAATCTATACTGTATTAGCTCCTGGGCCACCATCAAGGCAGGAGAGCCGGAACCAGTGACTTCTAGGGATGAGCGAATCGATCTGGACGAACCCGGATTCGATCCGAATTTCATGAAAAATTCTGATCGAATCCGAATTTCCCCCGTGCTTCGATCACTCGAAGTTTTTCTTTAACATCCATTCATTTACATTACAGGCATTCTCAGATGGCGGACGGGACATGTCCAGACATCTACCCCGCTCCAGTGCATGCTGGGGCAGTCACATGCAGCCTATCAGCAGCCAGCAAGCCCGGTGACGTCACAGCGCTATTTAAGGCGGCGGACATCTTGCTTTTCCTCATTTCTCTATTGCATTCGTGAGAGACAGGACACTGCTGTAGTCAGGGAGAGACAGTTACAGAGACAGGGACAGACAGGGACAGGCAGGAGACAGGCAGGAGACAGGCAGGAAGTCAGCGAGAAGCAGGGAAAGTTAGGAAAAATCGGAGGCAGTCACAGGGAGATTTTCTTTTTTTTTCATCCAGCCTGAGTGTTACTGGATGGCTGACTGGCTTTGTTAGTGTTTTCAGGCTGCTTATACACTTACTGTGCATATATACTGAACTGTTCTCAAGTCTGCTGTGGGAACATTACCATTTTGTAAAATCTCATTAGCCTCTGTATTTACTCTGAGCTGCACACTTATTTAAAGTAATTTGGCCTGCATGAGCCTGCTTAGACACTGTTGCTGTGTGCATATATACTGATCTCAAGTCTGCTGTGGGGCCATCCCATTCTGTAACATGCCATTAGCCTCTGTATTTACTCTAAGCTGCAAACTTATTTAAAGTAATTTGGCCTGTATGAGCCTGATTATCCACTGTTGCTGTGTGCATATATACTGATCTCAAGTCTGCTGTGGGGCCATCCCATTCTGTAACATACCATTAGCCTCTGTATTTACTCTAAGCTGCAAACTTATTTAAAGTAATTTGGCCTGTATGAGCCTGATTATCCACTTTTACTGTGCATATATACTGTTCTAAAGCCTGCTTGGGGGCATCCCATTCTGTAACATCACATTAGCCTCTGTATTTACTCTAAGCTGCACACTTATTTAAAGTAATTTGGCCTGTTGGAGCCTGCTTATCCACTTTTACTGTGCATATATACTGTTCTAAAGCCTGCTTGGGGGCATCCCATTCTGTAACATCACATTAGCCTCTGTATTTCCTGTAAGCTGCACACTTATTTAAAGTAATTTGGCCTGTATGAGCCTGCTTAGACACTGTTGCTGTGTGCATATATACTGATCTCAAGTCTGCTGTGAGGCATCCCATTCTGTAACATACCATTAGCCTCTGTATTTACTCTAAGCTGCAAACTTATTTAAAGTAATTTGGCCTGTATGAGCCTGATTATCCACTTTTACTGTGCATATATACTGTTCTAAAGCCTGCTTGGGGGCATCCCATTCTGTAACATCACATTAGCCTCTGTATTTACTCTAAGCTGCAAACTTATTTAAAGTAATTTGGCCTGTATGAGCCTACTTAGACACTGTTGCTGTGTGCATATATACTGATCTCAATTCTGCTGTGAGGCATCCCATTCTGTAACATCACATTAGCCTCTGTATTTACTCTAAGCTGCAAACTTATTTAAAGTAATTTGGCCTGTATGAGCCTGATTATCCACTTTTACTGTGCATTTATACTGTTCTAAAGCCTGCTTGGGGCATCCCATTCTGTAACATCACATTAGCCTCTGTATTTACTCTAAGCTGCAAACTTATTTAAAGTAATTTGGCCTGTATGAGGCTGATTATCCACTTTTACTGTGCATGTATACTGTTCTAAAGCCTGCTTGGGGGCATCCCATTCTGTAACATACCATTAGCCTCTGTATTTACTCTAAGCTGCAAACTTATTTAAAGTAATTTGGCCTGTATGAGCCTGATTATCCACTTTTACTGTGCATATATACTGTTCTAAAGCCTGCTTGGGGGCATCCCATTCTGTAACATCACATTAGCCTCTGTATTTACTCTAAGCTGCACACTTATTTAAAGTAATTTGGCCTGTTGGAGCCTGCTTATCCACTTTTACTGTGCATATATACTGTTCTAAAGCCTGCTTGCTTGGGGGCATCCCATTCTGTAACATCCCATTAGCCTCTGTATTTCCTGTACACTGCACACTTATTTAAAGTAATTTGGCCTGTATGAGGCTGATTATCCACTTTTACTGTGCATGTATACTGTTCTAAAGCCTGCTTGGGGGCATCCCATTCTGTAACATACCATTAGCCTCTGTATTTACTCTAAGCTGCAAACTTATTTAAAGTAATTTGGCCTGTATGAGCCTGATTATCCACTTTTACTGTGCATATATACTGTTCTAAAGCCTGCTGATCTCAGGTCTGCTTGGGGGTATCCCATTCTGTAACATAACATAACCTACCTCTCTTATTTACACTAAGCAGCTCTCTTATTTAAACTAAGCAGGCCTCTTATTTACACTAAGCAGCTCTCTTATTTAAGCTAAGCAGCTCTCTTATTTAAACTAAGCAGGCCTCTTGGAGGCTGATTGTCCACTTTTGGGTGTGCATTATATTCGGTTTCATATACAGTGGGGTATCCCAATTTGTAAGATAACCCACCCCAACCATGTAAACTAAAGAGGCCTGTTGCAGCCTGAGTTTCTCTGCTTGCGTATGGTCTGCATTACAATCTGTCTCTTTCAATGACACTGCTGCCTGGGGTATCCCAATTCGTAAGATAACCTACCCCAACCATATAAACTAAATGTTACGTCCTTCCAAAAGGAAAACTTATGCCGAACACTATTTTTGTTGGGGGCATTGACCTTTGGATTGATCGGCATGAAATTAAGGATTTTTTTTCAAAGTATGGCGCTGTAGAGAAGGTCAAAATTATTTATCATACTTGGATTAGTGTTAAAAGTTTCTGCTCAGCTTAAAATACATTTCGCCACACTGGCATCCCAAGGCACATGCTATTTAACCCTATCTGTTAAGCACAAGCATTTCTCATACTTGGATTATTGTTACTTTTTGTTCAGCTTAAAATATACCAGGCCACACGGGCATCCCAAGGCACATGCTGATTAACCCTATATGTTAAGCTAAAGCATTTCTCATACTTGGATTATTGTTACTTTTTGTTCAGCTTAAAATATACCAGGCCACACGGGCATCCCAAGGCACATGCTGATTAACCCTATCTGTTAAGCACAAGCATTTCTCATACTTGGATTATTGTTACTTTTTGTTCAGCTTAAAATATACCAGGCCACACGGGCATCCCAAGGCACATGCTGATTAACCCTATATGTTAAGCTAAAGCATTTCTCATACTTGGATTATTGTTACTTTTTGTTCAGCTTAAAATATACCAGGCCACACGGGCATCCCAAGGCACATGCTGATTAACCCTATCTGTTAAGCTAAAGCATTTCTCATACTTGGATTATTGTTACTTTTTGTTACTTATTGTTTGGATTATCTGTTATACAACATAAGCGTTGATCAGCATCAGCTTCATTAAGCTACTTCAGTTTGCACTTGTTTTTGACTGCTTTCAATAAACCAGGCCGCAGGGCACCCCAAAGCTGCACCTTGCACCCTATCTGTTATACAACATAAGCGTTGATCAGCATCAGCTTCATTAAGCTACTTCAGTTTGCACTTCCTTTTTGACTGCTTTCAATAAACCAGGCCGCAGGGCACCCCAAAGCTGCACATTGCACCCTATCTGTTTATACTAAATAAGCATCTACAGCCTCAGCTTTATTAAGTTATTGCATTTTGAATTGGTTTTGGTCTGCTTTAAATACACAAGGCCGCAGGGTATCCCAAACCTGCATGTTGCACCCCATCTGTTATACTAAATAAGCGTTGTTCAGCATCAGCTTTATTAAGCTATTGCATTTTGCATTGGTTTTTGTCCTGCTGCCAAAACACTAGGCCCCAGGGTATCCCAAACCTGCACTTAGCAGCCTATCTGTTATACTAAATACGCTTGTTGATCCTTCCTCAGCTTAATCAAAGTATTGCATTTTGAATTGGTTTTTGGTCTGCCTTTAACAAAAAAACACCAGGCCACAGGGCATCCCAAACCTGCATTAGGCAGCCTATCTGTTATACTAAATACGCTTGTTGATCCTTCCTCAGCAGAATCTGAGCATTGCATTTTGAATTGGTTTTTGTCCTGCAGTCAAAACACTAGCCCATATGGGCATCCCAAACCAGCACATGTCACCCTATCTGTTATACTAAATAAGCTTCTACAGGCCCTTTTTCTTATTTATTTATTTTTATTTATATAGAGCTGTAATAGATTATATAGTGAGGTAAATTCGCCATTTTGCACCATTATATAGAGAAGCTCACTGTGTAAATCTGTGGAGCAATAGTTTATACAGTATTGTGAGGTAAATTCGCTGTTTTGCACTATTATATATATCAACCTAAAACCCTGTGTAAATCTGAGGAGCAATAGTTTATATTGTGAGGTAAAGTTGCCATTTTATAGAGCAGGCCCTCATTTTGCAATCTATGTTATATTGTGAGCTAAATTCGCCATGTTGCACCATTCTTTAGAGTGGACCTCCTGTGTAAATCAGAGAAGCAATAGTTTATATTCGACAATACATTTGCCCTGTTTTGCACCATTATATGGAGCAGCCCCTGAGTAAACCTGGGGGGCAATAGTTTATATTATGAGGTAAATTCATGGTTTTGCACCATTACATAGAGCAGTCCCTATATAAACCTGAGAAATAGGTTATATTGTGTGAGTTAAATCCGCTGTTGGTTTTGTAGCATTCTATAGAGCAGGCCCTGTGTAAATCTGAGGGGCAATAGCTTATATAGTGAGGTAAATTTGCCATTTGCTTCATTATATAGAGCAGCCCCTGTGTAAATCTGAGGGGCAATAGTTTATATTATGAGGTAAATTCATGGTTTTGCACCATTATATGGAGCAGCCCCTGTGTAAATCTGAGGGGCAATAGCTTATATAGTGAGGTAAATTTGCCATTTTGCTTCATTATATAGAGCAGCCCAGTTGCCATCAAAATCAACTACTGTCCGGCCAGTACAGCTTTTCCAGGGCAAACTCTGCTAGTTGCGGACACAAGTCAGGTTTGGCTTCCCAGCAAATCCAGTGGATCCTGAAGGTGTGTTGGCATGGTCATGTCAAGGTATGGCATGACCTGCTGTTTGAGGTCCAGCTCCAGGTCTTCCTGCTGCTCATGAGTAGACTCACTATGCGGGTGTAGAAAGCTACTCACTAGCGACTGAAGACTGAGGTTGCTGCTGATGGAGCTGCTGCTGCTCCTTCCACCCCCCCAGCAGCCATGGCAGTGGAAGGTGATCGCAGAGGTCCCCCCGAGTCAGACCTGCGGGAGTATAGGCCATGGCGCAGATAGACATCGCCCAACTGACTACGTGGGATGTCTCTGTAGTAGGTCAGTTTGTCCTCCCTCTCAGTGGGCGTAAAAAATGCCCCCATTTTGTGCCGGAAGTCTTCCCGCTGACAAATGGAGACAATTCTGCGCTCACTAGTACGCAAGCATGTGAGCATGCATCGTGCCATTTGTGCAAGTGACTCGGAGGGACTTCCTGTCTCCATCTCCACTGTAAACTGCCACGGTGTGTCTTGGTCCTCTGTCTCGCCTTCCTCACAACCCTCTAGCTCCTGTGGCTGCTCCTGCTCCTCCTCTCCTGTCAGATGACTAGATAAAATGGTCATTTTGTGAAACCTAAACTGTGGTTTGCTGTGCCCCACCCCCTCCTCCTCCTCCACTTCAGCCCCCACAGGCTTCATGTGGCTGTGAAATGTATGTGCCATGTCTCCAGTGCCCTGACCAGCCATGGTTTCCAACATGTGTTGTAGTACATGAAGCAGTGGAATCTCATCGTTCATCTCATAGTCCTGGCAACTGACTAATAAAGTAGCTTCCTCAAAGGGCCTGAGCAAACGGCCGGTGTCACGTATGAGCTGCCAATGGTTTACATTGAATTTACACAGGGGTGTCCCCCTATCCGTTTGGATCATCCAGAAATCCGTGATGGCTTTTCTCTGTTCCTATAGTGGATCCTGCATATGGAGGGTGGAATTCCAATGGGTGGAAACATGGCAAATCAGACTATGTTGGGGTACACCGTTCTGACGCTGAAGCTCAATAAGGTTGTGCTTGGTGGTGTAGGAGTGCCAGAAGTGCATGCTAACTTTCTTTCCTGCTGTTTGGATGTCTTTCAGATGGGCAGAAGACTTCAGAAAACGCTTGACAACTAGACTGAACACGTGTGCCATGTCAGGACGCATGACTCTAGCTTCCTTGTCGCAGCGCAAACAAGATGTTCTTCCAAGTGTCAGTCACCATGGGTCCAAATTTGCAGTTTTCGTGGATTAAGCAATGATTTCATGGATTGAGTTCTCATTTTTAGTAGTTCCTCCCATGTGTGACTTTGTTGGTCAAGGAAAACCATGTGAAGAACAGCGTGAAACCACAATCACCAAGGGGGCCTAAAAGGATATATATTGTCCACCGTGAGTCCATAGTTACAGCTCCAGACGTAGACAACACTGTGCACTTTGGTACACACTGACAGGCTAAAGGACTGGCCCACCTTCTGTTCAACAACATTTTACAGGGCAGGTACTGCCATCTTCGCAAAGCAATGATACCATGGGACTCTCCACCTCGGCTCGGCACAAGCCATCAGTTCTCTGAAAGGTCCACCACTGGGTAATTCAGCAGGCTGGACTTATGGTGACGCTGTCTGAGAGGAGAAATCCCTCAGACATCAAGATTAAAAATTCCAAGAATTATTGAGGGCTAATTATTCAGAGGCAATGATACCTAGTTGTTTCTGATTTAATTACAAGGTGGAAACACACCCTCAAATAAAACTTCACTTTGGCAATACTATTGCATTTGTTTATTCATAATTTTATGTATATATACTAACTAACCTACTTTTTCTCCACAGGATTGTGGATGCTGCATGAAAAACTGCCACATCGCTGAGTAGCTGATTTTTCCTACCAACAGTCCGCAATAATTCACTGCTGCTCCTGCTGCTGCCGCCGCCACCGCCGCAGACTCCAGGGACCCTCTTCCACTACCTCCGCTTGCAACACCTCCTCCCACGACACTCTCCTCATCACTAATTGCCCAGCTAGTGGAAGAAGAGGCGAGTGTCTCCTCCACTTCTTGGCTGGGCAGTAGCTGCTGAATTTTATGATTATCAGATCTTCATCAATGGATAGTGGAGCTGAACCCAAAGCATAACAACAGACAACAGACAGTTGACTGGGGGTGTCAGATGCCACTTGTGATGCAGTGGACTGCTTTTGCAGCACTTCCAGACAAAGTTGCTTCATTGGCTGACACAATGACTGGTAAAGCTGTGGAACATATGGTTGAAAAGCAAGAATAACCATTTGTTTTTATATGACAAAGACCCTGGTTTATACATACATTTTTTTTTCCAGAGACTGCCCTGCGTGGAAATGAATGGCGCATGGATCAGCCAAGCTTTCCTCCCAACAATGCCTGATGTATTCCAGTAGATTGATGACGGGGCCAGACCAACACTAAAGAAATATGGATCGTGCAAAACAGATTTAAGGCGCTGCTCTCCAGTTACAGACATTCCTCCGCGTCGGACCACAAGTAAGTATTAATAAAAAATCCTTTACATTACTCTTACTTTTTATTAATATTCTTCGGATAAGACGGATCAGACATCCAGATAAAAAATTCCAAGAATTTTTGAGGGCTAATTAGTCAGAGGCAATGATAACTTGTTGTTTCTGATTTAATTAAAAGGTGGAAACACACCTTCAAACAAAACTTCACTTTGGCAATACTTTTGCATTTGTTTATTCATAATTTTATGTAGATATTACTAACTAAGCTACTTTTTCTCCACATGACTCTCCACAGGGTGTGATTAATCCAATTTTTGGGCTCCAGCAGCCAACTGCAGTGTCTCTTTCAAGCTATGTTTGGGCTCCTGCAGCTGCTGCTGCTGCTGCTTGCAACTCCAGGGTGTGATTCATCCAATTTTTGGGCTCCTGAAGCCAACCCCATTGTCTCTTTAAAGTAATGTTTGGGCTCCTGCTGCTGCTTGCAACTCCAGGGTGTGATTCATCCAATTTTTGGGCTTCTGAAGCCAACCCCAGTGTCTCTTTAAAGTAATGTTTGGGCTCCTGCTGCTGCTGCTGCCAACTCCAGGGTGTGATTCATCCAATTTTCGGGCTCCTGCTGCCAACTCCAGTGTCTCTTAAGTAATGTTTGGGCTCCTGCTGCTGCTGCTGCCAACTCCAGGGTGTGATTCATCCAATTTTTGGGCTCCTGCTGCCAACTCCAGTGTCTCTTTCAAGCTATGTTTGGGCTCCTGCTGCTTGCAACTCCAGGGTGTGATTCATCCAATTTTTGGGCTCCTGCTGCCAACTCCAGTGTCTCTTTAAAGTAATGTTTGGGCTCCTGCTGCTTGCAACTCCAGGGTGTGATTCATCCAATTTTTGGGCTCCTGAAGCCAACCCCAGTGTCTCTTTAAAGTAATGTTTGGGCTCCTGCTGCTGCTGCCAACTCCAGGGTGTGAATCATCCAATTTTTGGGCTCCTGAAGCCAACCCCAGTGTCTCTTTAAAGTAATGTTTGGGCTCCTGCTGCTGCTGCTGCCAACTCCAGGGTGTGATTCATCCAATTTTTGGGCTCCTGCTGCCAACTCCAGTGTCTCTTTAAAGTAATGTTTGGGCTCCTGCTGCTGCTTGCAACTCCAGGGTGTGATTCATCCAATTTTTGGGCTCCTGAAGCCAACCCCAGTGTGTCTTTCAAGCTATGTTTGGGCTCCTGCTGCTTGCAACTCCAGGGTGTGATTCATCCAATTTTTGGGCTCCAAAAGCCAACGCCAGTGTCTCTTTAAAGTAATGTTTGGGCTCCTGCTGCTGCTTGCAACTCCAGGGTGTGATTCATCCAATTTTTGGGCTCCTGCTGCCAACTCCAGTGTCCCTTTAAAGTAATGTTTGGGCTCCTGCTGCTGCTGCTGCCAACTCCAGGGTGTGATTCATCCAATTTTTGGGCTCCTGAAGCCAACCCCAGTGTCTCTTTAAAGTAATGTTTGGGCTCCTGCTGCTGCTGCTGCCAACTCCAGGGTATGATTCATCCAATTTTTGGGCTCCTGCTGCCAACTCCAGTGTCTCTTTAAAGTAATATTCGGGCTCCTGCTGCTGCTTGCAACTCCAGGGTGTGATTCATCCAATTTTTGGGCTCCTGCTGCCAACTCCAGTGTCTCTTTCAGCCAATGTTGGGCTCCTGCTGCTGCTTGCAACTCCAGGGTGTGATTCATCCAATTTTTGGGCTTCTGCTGCCAACTCCAGTGTCTCTTTAAAGCAATGTTTGGGCTCCTGCTGCTGCTGCTTGCAACTCCAGGGTGTGATTCATCCAATTTTTGGGCTCCTGAAGCCAACACCAGTGTCTCTTTAAAGTAATGTTTGGGCTCCTGCTGCTGCTGCTGCCAACTCCAGGGTGTGATTCATCCAATTTTTGGGCTCCTGAAGCCAACCCCAGTGTCTCTTTAAAGTAATGTTTGGGCTCCTGCTGCTGCTGCTGCCAACTCCAGGGTGTGATTCATCCAATTTTTGGGCTCCTGCTGCCAACTCCAGTGTCTCTTTAAAGTAATGTTTGGGTTCCTGCTGCTGCTGCTGCTGCCAACTCCAGGGTGTGATTCATCCAATTTTGGGCTCCTGCTGCCAAATCCAGTGCCTCTTTCAAGCTATGTTTGGGCTCCTGCTGCTTGCAACTCCAGGGTGTGATTCATTCAATTTTTGGGCTCCTGCAGCCAACTCCAGTGTCTCTTTCAGCCAATGTTTGGGCTCCTGCTGCTGCTTGCAACTCCAGGATGTGATTCATCCAATTTTTGGCCTCCTGCAGCCAACTCCAGTGTCTCTTTAAAGCAATGTTTGGGCTCCTGCTGCTGCTTGCAACTCCAGAGTGTGATTCATCCAATTTTTGGCCTCCTGCAGCCAACTCCAGTGTCTCTTTAAAGCAATGTTTGGGCTCCTGCCCCTCATAGTGATGCAACTTCAACTCTCTGCAATTGTGCCGCTCTGCGATTCTATTAGCGATGCCTCTGATCTGCATGTGATATTTATTTAAAGTATTATTTAACTAACCCAGCACGCATCCTATGCGTGTTACAGCAAGGCAGAATGGTTTACAACCCTATTGAGGCTCTAGGAGGCTCAGAAATAGCCGTTTTTAATAGCGATTTGTCGCGAATAAATTCGGGTCGAAACGATTTTTGTCAGAAAATTCGGCGAATCAGTCGAATCGAATTTTTCAAAAGTTCGCTCATCTCTAGTGACTACCAGTGGGTCTAAGGTTTGGCCGCTGGTTTGGCCTATGGTGCTGGTTTTACTGCACTGATGACGTTTCAACTTTTTTAAAATTAATTTTCATTTAGCGTCTGTCGGCTAATGCGGTGCTGCAAGTGCCCAATAGCTCACCCACCAATGATATTCTCACCCCAATATGATTTGGGCACAGGCGCCAGCTGGAAGGAGTGCACGTCAGCCTCCCTCTAATGTGTCTTTTCGGCTTTTGTGGAGCAGCATCGGAGGATGCGTGGGTGCCAGTGACATGGTGTGGAGCAAGGACCAGTTATAGCACCAAATTGTGTAGGACCACAAACCAGCACAATAAGAGCTCAAGCACTCTGGGCCTCCCTAACCTGTGATGTTTAGCTGGACAAATGCTTTGAGCCTGCTTGGATGTGAATGCTATGGGAATGCTATGGGACCCCATCATCCCATTGGCTGGGCCCATGCATTGAGCATGATCAGGTGTGGCTGCCATGGAGCACAGTCATCCCATTACAGGTTATAGGGGCACAGACACCATAGGCTGTGGATTCTGCCCCCCCCCATAACCTATGGTGGGCCTCAGGCTTTGAGTATGACTGGGTGTGACTGCTATTTGGCCCAGACATTCCATTACAGTGTATGGGGACCCAGTAGACATAGGCTGTGTGGCTGTGTGTGTTTTTTGGCCCAGAAATGTGTGGCTGGGCCACCTGCTTTGAGTCTGATTGTGCATGGCTGCCATAGGGCCCAGCCATTATTTTATAGGTTATGGGTGTCTGGACACTAAAGGCTGTACAGACTGGGTCATATGTGTAATGGCTGGGCTCCATGTTTTGAGCGTGATCATATGCTGGTGCCATAGGACCCTGTCATTACATTCTAAGTTTTGAGGGTCCAAACACTACATCATTGGATTTCAATATTTTTGTACTGCCGAGCAACACTACGTTCCAATCAAGTATCTCCCAGGAGGGGATGAATTATAAATGTTACAAATTAGGGAGGCCACTTGCCTCATAGCAGAAAGAATATAGTTTTACTCAGAACCGGATTATAGCTGGCTCAATGAAGCATCTGCTCCGGTATTATAGCACAGGGAGGCTGCAAGCACCATGAGGCATTCTGCATTGTAGCTAGCAGCCTCTCTATGTAGTAAGTGACCTTCCAGCCTCTGTCCCCTGCATCACTTTGCTTAGACGCGCAAAGGATGGAGACTGTGAGAGAGCGACACTGCATAGAGATGTAGGTAAATAAGAAGAAAGCCCTCCCTGTTTCCCACAGACTCTATATTTCACCTCTGCTCCTTACCTAAGATTAGAGAAGATGTCATGGTAATAACTTAAGTTGTAGATAGCTAGGTGGTGGGGGGGGGGGGGGGGGGGGGGTCAGGGTCAGGCAGCCTCCACAGTCCCTAGTCAGCTTTTACAGGTTGTGAGGTAAGCAGTGAGAACATTGAAACAGGAGAACAAGAAGAGCACCCCTCCCCCAGCCATCCTTTAGCGACATATCCTACAAACTGGATGAAATTTTAACCCCTGTAGTGCTGGGTTATAAGTTATTTCATATTAATATTTTTGTCTTGCTGCTTCACTTGTTGAGCTGCAAATGTTTAAAGAGGAACAACACCCAGGATTTTCAAGAGCCCAGATGTTGTTCCTCTCCTTTTACCATGCTCAGTAAAAAAGCTTGGTTCTCCCAGTATACTTACTAATCTATTCATAGCATGACGCATGCACATCTGGCATACACCTGACTGATGTGCGCATCAATGGCCGAAGGACTGATGCAGTCACAAATCAGCTGTAGGGGAGCACCCAGTGGGAGGTAGCTGCCATTCCATTTATGCTGGACATAAGCCCTTGGGGCTTAGAGCTAGGTAAACATTTTCACACATGGGGCATCCTAAATTAGGATTCCCAATTCCCAGTGAAGCAGAGTCAGTGGAAAAATCTGGATTTTGACTGCATTTTAACTCCTAATCTGAGGTGAGTTTTGCGGTGGAACTGTGGGGTTTCATACAGAGGAGCATCCTAAATTTGGAATGCCCCAGGGAAACAGACTAAAACATGGTATGGTCAGAATTCTGGGTTTTGGACCATTTTACCCCTGTAGTTTCTAAGTGCTTTTGTCTCCTACCATTAAGTGGCAAGCACATACAAACTACGGGCTTGGCATTTCACTTTGCTAGAATTAGGAATAATGCTCACCTCTGGCCTGGATCCACCCTTCCCCTGGGGTCTACTGTTGCCTCTACCAGTTTTTGTTATCGTGCCAGCCACTGCAGTGTGGGGCAAATATGGGAGGAGTGGAATGACGCCATCCACTCCTCCGGATATAAAAGCCGCTTCTGGTCAGAGGCTGGTAGTGATCAGCGGAGAATGGGTGTGAGGGCAGGGGATTTCAATCCCCTACCCCCGCACCCGCCCTCCACCGATCACCACCAGCTGTCAGTGACAATGGGGTCGAAGAGAGAAAACTGCCATTGACTTTAATTGTCTACCTTGGGGATGATTGAGAGCCAGGTGAAAATTTACACCTGGTAGCTAGTGAAAGTAAATGGCAGTTTTCTCTCTTAAAAAAGGAGTGATAATTCTCACCTGGCTCTGAATCGACCCCAATGTGGCCTGCACACCTTGTGATTGTGCTTTGATTTGCTTTGACGCTGTGCAACAACAACACAGTTCATGACAAAGCAATTTCAGTAGCATGAATAAACGCATCTTAAATGTGTGATTTTTAAACGTATTTGTTTTATGCTGTTTTATTAAAAATTGGAATAAAGCATGGTTGCTTTACAGAAGAGTGCATATTTTTCCTGTTCTTATTCATAGAGTAGACCAAAAGCCAGAAATATCACTTATCGGGCTTTTGGTCCACAGGGCATCGGAGACTGGGACAGACAATCTGGTTTTATGGGGCCCAAAAATACCTGATGGAAGCCTGCTAAGTTCCGTGGGCCTTGTAGACTAACCTATTTCTGCAAATTGCCTTAAAATGTCATTGACTTGGGAGTGGTATTTGGTGAATATTTAGCCTGTGGTTGCCTGGATCACCTGGGTTCATCTGGGTTAAAACAACTGGCAGTTTTCCAGCTGAGATTGTGTACTTCTTCCACTGCTTCTGTGATTTTCACTAGAGAACCAAGCCACCCACAGGTTGTTATCTTTGGACAGGTTGTTCCCTAAAACCAGCTACATAAGTCTGGATGAGAGTGCATGTGCCATGGTACATCCTGACTGTCTAGACTAAGGTCCTTGTGGTAGTTTGCTTTTGCTAAGGGTGTGCTGTTAGTTTGCATTCCTAGCTCCAGCAACTGTGAATCTCTGTTGCTTTCCACCAGAGCTGACCTTGGTTTGATAATGACCATGTATCTTCTTGACCCTCTTGATTATTTCCCTGATCTACTTAAAGTGGACCAACACCCAGGGGTGATCGGCCCGGGAATCTATAAGATTCCCGGGCCGATCACCTCCCTCACCGCGGGACATCTGAGATCGGGATGTCCCGCGGTGAGGGACCCCCCCCAAAAGCCCCAAAAAACTCACCTGCTCTAGGCGTGCGCGAGCCCGCGCCGGCCGTTTGTGAATGGCCGGCGCGGGCGCGCGCACTGTCAAAGGGGCGCGCGGAAGGCGGCGCGGACGCGCTGTCTTGTCCGCAGCTGTCACCCGCTTGTCCGTGGCTACGTGGGAGCGTGGTGAGGTGAGTTTTGGGGGGTTTCTGGGGGGTTTTACACAGCGGGGCACCCCTAATCGGGGTGCCCCCCTGAAGTGGACCAAAACCCAGGATAGTCAAAATCCTGGGTGTTGGTCCACTTTAATCTCTGGGTTTATTTCAACTCCACTCTCAGGATCCTGTCTGACATTCTATCTTGATCTTGTTAACACCTCCCTGTTATTGATACTGACTTGTCTGATTTTTCTCCCAAAACCTATGTAAGCAACTCTGAATAAGGAGACCTGACCTACTTAATTCTCAGAACTTGCACTTTGATGTTTTGTTTGGTAGTTTGCTGATGTCTCTGGCTCACTACCTGAGTATAAGTCTAGTAAGTGTAGTATAGCATAGCATATGTCTTCAAGAAAGTAGGTCTTTTTTATGAGTTAGCATGAGAGTTAAAGTGGACCAACAGTCAAAAATGACTTAAACCAGACCAACACAACAAATAGTGCTCATATGCATCCCTCCCCAGTTTAGATTGCTGCACATAAAAATGTATTTATCCTTTTCAAATCCTTCTGTAGTAAATTTTAGCAACAAAATGGTGGCTCATGCATTTGCAGGGCACCTGCGAACAGAAAGTGCTGCTGGGCTTCCTGTTCATGTGCATTGTCAGTTATGTCAGTTGAATCCAGGCAGCAGCATGGCTGAGATGCTGGGAAAGGAAGCTCTAAAATGGCTGCTACCTTTCTTTTCCAACTGTGCCAGGCTGTTGCCCCGGTTTAAGGCCTGAAAATAATCTAATGACCTCCCAAAACTTAAAAGATATCATTAAACTTCTGCATCATCACATGAGGTATGCTTTGGATTGTCATTTAGGTATTGTCATTTAGGTATTTAGGTATTCTAACGTCTCCTGCAGCCATCCCACCCATGCATACTTCCTGTTCTGACCTCACCCTGAGACCTGTTGTTGTCAAAAGCTTTTTCAAAGGCTTAATTACATACAATTACCTACAACATACAAGCAAGGCAATGAAATACAAATTACATACAAACAAACAGTCATATAGTAAAATGTTTGAATGGGTTATAGCGCTTCTAATCTACCAGTACAACCAAGTCCATCAGGAGGTCTGTGTTTTGCTTATATATAACAATAGGAAAAAGGTGGTTTTTACCCCCCAAACTACTTAGCTTAGCTTGCTGTAGAGATACAGTATTTGTGACAACATTTTAAATACTGTACCTTTAGATATTTTTCACATGTTCAACTGTCATTTTTGAAAGGATTTCCAGGGATTTCCCTGGAAAATGATATATTGTTTTTTTCAGCAGAGTCTGGGCTTTAACATGAAATGTCTTGTTTGTATTTTTTAGGTGTATTCTCAATATTTTTGGGTGAAATATGTGAAAAAAAATTAAAAAAAAATATTTTTTTACAATTTGTAGTGTTTTTTTTGTAATAAAAAATGTAAGTTTGTCAATAAAATTTTATTGCGTGTGAAATCCCAATTTCTCCCGGTTACAGCGATACCACATATGTATAGGTAGACACCATTTCCTGCCCAGGAGAGGGTTAATTAAAAAAAAATGACATAGGGTCCCCCCTCCCAGGGAGGCGGACCCCATTTTTTTTGGGATTTTTAAGGGTTAAAAACCCTTAAAAATCAAAAAAAAAAATGATGTGGGGTCCCCCTTACCCAAAGTAACCAGCCCGGGACCAGCTATGGGGGCTTGTAGGCACAGAGTGGGGGGCCAGCTTTTGTGGCCCCCCCACCCTGCAGCCTACGAGCCCACATAGCCTATGTGGGCCCGGGCTCTTCTGCCCCCCCCTGGGCTTTGGGGAGGCAGGTAATGGGGGTGCCGGGGGTTAATGGCAAGTCACCCGCTAGGGCAAGTGACTTGCCACCCCCCCAGCCTTGTGAACTGGTATAAGGGGTCTCATGGACCCCTTACCAGTTCACAAGGGGTTAAATGTTGAAAAAAAACACCACACGTTAATAAAAAAGTATTTTATTAAAAAAATAAAAAATTTTTTTTTTACTGTACTTACCTCCGATTGCAAGCTCTTGTCCCTCGCGGCTCTGCTGACAGATGCCGGTGATCGGCATCCAGAAAAGGAGGAGGCAGGAGATCAGAGGATCTCCTGTCACCTCCTTCCAGGGCACCGATCACCGGCATCTGAGAAGCTGACAAGGCTGAAGCCGGTGATCGATCGGGGCCGGGATGACGTCATAAGCCCCGCCCCCTTAGCGGCAAGATGGCGGTCGCCATCGAGGATGAAAGGGGAGAGAGCCTCTCGGGCTCTCTCCTAAAGATCGGTAAGTCCTGGGGGGGATCGGAGGCCCCCCAGGTGAAGAGGAGGGACAGCGGGAGCCAGCGCACACACAGGTAAGTGAATGTCATTTTTTTTTTTTTTTTACAGTTAGCAGCTTCTGCTGCCAAAGCGGGGGGGGGGGGGCGGCCTATTCCGGGGGCTCTCCTGGAGCCATCCGACCCCCCACGAGGGATCGGATGGCACCAAATTAAAGAGGAGACCCGGCCGGATCCAACAAGGGGTCAGGTGAGTATTTTTTATTTTTATTTTTTAAACCAGCAGCGGGGAAAATCAAGCACGTAACACCTACGGGCTTGGCACTTAAGGCCCAGCCAAGCCAGCACGTAGGTGTTACGTGCTTGGCAACAAAAGGGTTAAATAATACTGCTGTACACCATCAGTGTTGCTGTAGATTGCTCAGACTCCCTGAGCACAGCCATGAGTCCTATTAGGATATGATGATACATTTGATCAGTTTTATATTTTGTTCTTGTTACATACCTTACAATGAGCAAAATGTTCTGTATAATAAAAAGGTGTTAGTTAAGAATGTTTTGCGCTGCAATAAAAATGATGCAGTGATTAAGAGCAAATCCTTATTTACTCTATATAAAACTTAAAGGTTTTTGGCGGTGTCCCACTTGAATATATAGTGTGTTGCATTAACACAGCTTCACAAAAAACTGATGTTTTTAAAATAAAATAGTCTTAAAATAATCTTAGATGAATAGAAACTTGGTGACAATGGATACTAAACATTAAAGTTCTACTACGATTGTTGTCCCATTGTCTCGGGCTACACGTTGCAGGTTTCAAACCATTTTAGTAAAATTATTAGTAGAAGTATTAGAGCATTGGAGATGCAGAAAAAAAATTAGGAGAAACTGTGGGTGTGGAAACAACGATGTGATGAAAGCACACTGAGAGGATGGAGGAGGGCGGGGTTTCATAGGTGCAGAGAGAGGCAGCCGCTCAGGACACTTGGGCAGGGAGTGGGGGTGTGTTTCTGGATAGAATGGGGGATGGATGGAGCAGATCTTGGTTGCACCCAAAATATGCTAGAGCCGGCTATTCCACTTCAGCGAAGCATGCTGATTTGGGATGCCCTGTCTTGTGAAACCCAATATAACAGCCTTTCTGCCAATCAGCTAAGCGTTATCTTTATTTATTTTTCCCGGCCGCTCTTGTGCAAACACAGCCAGGAAAAAACGGCTAAAAATGCAGCCGCAAAAATTGGGGGAGAGCCAGTGTATGCGCCATAGGACTGCCTCTCAGGTAAGAATTTGTGGTGAGGCCAGGGCAAGCCAAGAAAGGCAGCAGAGCAAGAGAGAGAACAGTGAGAAAGAGAGGAGTGCATTGAGAAAAGGAGAGGAAATGCAAAGATACAGAAAGAGAGGGAGAGACAAAGAGAGTATGTAACCAGATGGAGAAAAAAAGACAGAAACAGAGAGGGGAAAGAGAAAAAGAGGAAAAGGAAAGACCAGGGAGTTGGACAGATAAATGAGTGTAGAAAGAACGGCAGAAAAAGGGAGTGCAAGATGAAAGATAGACAAAGCTTACCAGAGAACACAAATGGTGTCATGTAGCAGAGCAGTTGCATCCTTGCAAGCATACAAAGGGTGCCTGCAGTCATTCCAGTGAACTTCTCAGAGAACGGGGTCGGGTCGTGGAGAGGGTGGTAGGAGCACTCTGTGTTACCCACAGTGGAAAAGGCAGTGAGGTAGGGCAGACACAGGGGAGACTTGTGCGTTAGGAGGAGGTGGGGAGAGCTATGGCATCATCTTTGTGGTCTGGACAACTGGCGGCAACAGTTCACATTCGGAACGAGGTCCGCCAGCTGACTACTCCTGGTCTAGAGGGTGTTGAGGTTACTTCAGCTTACAAGTTGAGATGTGACAATACATGATATTTACTGCTGTGTGCCCTATTGCTGCCTATTGGTCCTTTACAACAGGAAATATGGCTAACCCCTAGACCAGGGGTACTAAACTATTTCTTGTAAAGGTCCAATTAAAGGCATCTGGTGAGAGATGGGGAGGGGCTATAGTTTCCCCAGGCAAAACTAAAAAAGGTTGTTTGCCTTCCCCCCACCCCACCCCAAAAATCTTAATGGGAGACTGAGAAACAAAGTTTGTGTACACCCTGCAATGCCCAGCCCATACAGCCCTTCATATTGCAATGCTAGGTGCCAGGGAGCCATGACACTGGCAGGGAGACTAAGCACTACATCACCGATCAAGGGGGCAGTTCTGAGCATGGCAACACAGAAGCAACTGACTGCAGGGCTGTCAGGGCAGGGGTCCAGAAATCTGGTTATGTTTGCTGCTGCGGCTTCTGGTGGGGTCTGACGCGCGTTTCGTTTTTCAACGTTAGGTCAGGGACCTTGATAACGTTGAAAAACGAAACGCGCGTCGGACCCCACCAGAAGATTTGGGCCATGCAAAACCTTTGTCATGTCTTTCATGTGTCCCCAATGCAATTCCCGTTCTTTCTTTTTTATTGTTCTGCCATTTCCCCCAAAACAAAAAACAGGGATTGCTACAGGTGGTGTATGCCTGCCATGCTATTTTTGAGAGCCCCCAACGCGTGCTGTTTTTTTTGTCTTGAATTATTTGGTTTAACTGCGCTCCCAGTCAGCGCTAGGGCTGAGACGCCGGTCAGGAGTGAGTGAGTTACCAGCGTCGGCTCTCTGCAACCAGATCTGCAGAGCGGGTGACCCGAGCATCTCGCAAGAGACGCTCAAGTGTGGCCCGCACATTTTGATAATAAATAAGGCTGTAAGTTGCAATGCTAAAAAGATCTATCTCAAAGACAATAACACTGATTCCTATAAGGACCTCTGCTAAAAGCTAGGGAATTAGGGAATGGAAAAGGTGTTTATCAGCATTCACTGTGCTAAACTTGAGGTAAATCAAGCAAACACAACATCAAATGCAGAAATCAGCAAATGGCCGGTGAATCGTTTAGTAAATCATCCCCATATATATAGTATTTTTCTTAATAGTAATGTATTGTGCAGGGATTAGCCAAAGTAAAAAAACATTCCAAACAATGATGGCTAACCAGGTATTGTTGCATTATTGGCTGAGCAACTGAAGCTTAGAGGCCGATTCATTAATAGCGCCAGGTAGCGACAGATGAACGCCAGTAGCGTGATTTTCACAGCGCCAGCTAGTATTCGCTGTGCTTGGCAGGGGTTTGCTTGTTGACAGCGACTCAATCGGTGTGCGGTAATGTTGAATACGGGGTTAGGGGTCGATGTTTCACAGGTTCTGCGTTGTATGGGTGCGCCTGACAGCGAATGGCCAGAGCGAACGGCTTGCTGCAGATTCATTAACAAATCACGCTCAAAAATTTCTCGCGCTGTGAATTCCTTGTTTAAACCCCAGAGCGCTGGCGGCGATGTGTGTAAAGTAGTTTTTAACCCCCAAACAACCATTTTTTTTTAATGTAAAAATTATACAAGTTTTTCTAAACATTTTGTAATATGAATACATTAATATCACACCTGTAATCTCAATTCTGCACATATTTTTTTTTTTTTTCCTAAAAAAAATATCTAACATTGCCGTAGTGGTCACAGAATTTTTGACAGTTAAAAAAAAAAAAACATAAACTCAATTAATTATGAATATTTAAAGATTGCTCCATTGAAATGCATTCAGGGAGCGACAGGTCATACCTGGCGCTGTGATGGGATTAGTAGCGGCGCTGTTCGTTGCAGTCGGCTACATGATGAATCCCGCGCTAGCTGACGCTCTCGCCGGCGCTAGCCTCATTTAGCGTGATAAATGCGTCATTGTGACCGCCGCCGGGCGTACTTGATTCAGTAGCCGCCGTTAGCTGGCGGTACCTGGCGCTCGTCAGACACTACCTGGCGCTAGCCCTTGATAAATAAGGCCGTTAGTCCTAAAATACTTTTTCTTTCATGATGTGCATCTAATATACACGGTAGCAAAATACATGTTTTCTATCGTATTACTGTACATTTTTATCATAGCTAAAAAGATTTATTTTGTTTTTAGAAACATGTTCCAAATTGAATGTGCTCCAATTACTGTGCTAAGCTATGGATTGTTTATTTATATAGCACCATCTTTTTGCAATTGGTGTACAATGAAAAACAAATGAGAGATGCTACAAAGTCAATGCTTTGAATTAAAAATACTATAGGAGAGAGCTTGGGGCAGTCATGTCCTAGTGGTCTGGTGACTGGAGGGTTGCAGGATCGATTGCGTGCTGGGACATGACTGATGAGTTCTTGAGCAAGGCACCAGCACCATGGTCTAGGGCAGTGATACTCAACTGGCGGACCAGGGTCAGCTCAGAGCTGCCCCTTTGATGTAGTGCTTAGTTTCCCTGTCAGTGTCATGGCTCCCTGGCACCTAGCATTACAATATGAAGTACTGCATGGGCGAGAAGGGGCATTGCAAGGTATACACAAAGTATACACAAGTTTGCAGCGCATCCAAAAGTGCAAAAAATGCATACAAAAACTTTCCAGACAGCCCAGGGATCCCGTGACACATGCACCAGCCCCTCCCCCCAAAAATGTAAAAAGTTCCCAAAATAATTACAACCACCCCAGCCTACTGACAGCTATGGGATAAGGCCACACAGTGCAGGGTGAGCGCCTGGTCTTTTCTTGCACTAAAGGGAACTCAGCGCCGGCACTCATCCTATCGACGGTTCTGTTGGCACCAGTGGTGCTCTGGATCTTTGGCTTGATAACTACACCTTTTGCACTGGGAGATTGCATTCACCTGACACTCATCTGGCACCATGTGGCACTAGTACTTGTTAAATAAACCCCATATTTTTTGGGCATGAACGCCAGATAGTAAACCAGTATCATTAATTTTTTGAATCCAAATCCACCACAGCAGTTAGCCGGCATACGCCAAACTATATACCACAATTCTAAGCAGCGAATTGCGGTGCAAAAACAGCAAAATCCTGGTAGTCACTTGCGTTCCACGCTTTAATTTTAGATCCATTCACCATGGTTTCCCCTCTTGCCGCACACCTGGCGATTGTAGAAAAGGTGAAAGTAACATCAGGCCTATAATAGGTAGTGTTTAGAATTATAGTGGTTAACAGGCTTGTTTGATGTTTATTCCACTATGGGCCTTATTCATCAAGCGATAGCACCAGGTAGTGTCTCACTAGCGCCAGGTAGCGCCAGGTAGCGCCAGCTATCGGCGGCTACCGACTCCAGAACGCCCGGCGGCAGACACAATCACGCATTTATCACGCTAAATGAGGCTAGCGCCGACGACAGCGTCAGCTAGCGCGGGATTCATCATGTAGCCGACTGCAACGAACAGCGCCGCTGCTAATCCCATCACAGCGCCAGGTATGACCTGTCGCTACCTGGCGCTACCTGGCGCTCTCCCATACATTTCAATGGCAGACCCTGCAATGTTTTTTTTAAGTGGTTTTTGTGTTCTTGTCTTTTTTCAAAAATTCAACACATGTTGTTTCGGATATGTTTGATTAATCTGGCTTGTTTTTATTGTTTTTTTGATGAAAGATGTAATTTTTACACTGGAATGTTGTGAGTGAAATCTAAAATGCATCTCCTCCCACAAAAGACATTAGGCTCAAAATAGCTTGCTTTCACAACACACATGGCTAGTAAAGCTACTTTTTAGTCACTCATGTTTGGCGCTCACGTTCGCTCATTGAAATTGTCAGCGCCCAAGCTATTCGGCAGGCCTGTCCTTGATGAATCTGTGGTGGTCAGAGTTTGTGCAGTGGCTGTTTTGATTCGCTATGTGGCGGCGCTAGCGGCGCTGTGCTGCGCTGTGCTGTTCATACATGTGCCTTTCTGCCATTTTGCCTGAATTCACTTGCAGCGACCCCAGTCGTTCTTAATGAATACACTGTAGTTGTGAGCGTGCATGTCCACATTCTTCTGGATTTGTTCATGCGTACAAGCTCATAACAACCCGTTATGCATTCTCCTGTGTGCCACATTATCATGTAGTTGGCTAGTTTTCTTGTGTTATTATTTTATGAAGGACTATAAGATTGTTATTTGTAAGCAACCAGCTTTGTTTTTTCGCTGACGTATGCATTACAGGATATTGATCACCCAGCTAAATCAAGCTAATAATTAATGGCGTCTTGGCCAATAGCTTGTTGTAATGCGTAAAAATCCTCTTTCCGCCACTTTACTTGCACATAGCGGATATTAGCTAGTTCTGGTGCGCGGATGTTTTTTTTTTGGTCTGGCGCTTTCGTCATATCCACTTCCGGTTTCCTCCTTTGCGTTTCAAAGCAACATAAAGCTAAAAATTAATTGCGCTTTGGCCAATAGCTTGTTGTAATGCGTGAATCGACTATTTCCGCCACTTAGCTTGCACATAGCGGATATTAGCTTGTTCCTGGTGCGCGGAGCTTTTTTTATTTTTTCCTGTCGCTTTGGTCATATCCGGTTTCCTCCTTTGCGTTTCCACCATGCTGCCCAGGAGACGGATTATGCGCCTCCCCAGCTCCTCCTCTGAATCTGGCCCCATCACCCCTCCCCCACCTCCCCTCTGAGCGGTGTAGGCCGCGTCTTGCGCTTCCCTCTAGCAGGGCGCGCACCTGCGCCGGCCATTTGGGAATGGCCGGCGCAGGCGCCCTCCCTGTTAGAGGGAAGCGCAAGACGCGGCCTACACCGCTCAGAGGCAGCTGAGCTGGTATGCGCGTCCAAGCGGCCTTGGACGCGCATACCACAGTGGCTCTGAGCGCTGTGATTGCCTGGCGCGGTCACGTGGGAGCGTGGTGAGTTGATCGGGATCGGGGTTCCCCACCGAAGTGGACCAAAACCCAGGATAGTCAAAATCCTGGGTGTTGGTCCACTTTAATCTGTTCTCAGTATAAATGTTTAGGCCATTGGTCTGATGTCATGTATTGATAATTGTTTTTTTCTTCATTGCTCATAGGATTTCTGCATCCACCAATACGATTATGCCCGTGGGGGCAAGAAGAGAATAGCCCTGGAGGTGAAGGCCACAGTGTCCCGGCGCTTCGACACCCACCTCAGTGTCCGATCAATCATGCAGAAATGGTCGGACTTCAAGCGCCGGGACCCTGAAGGCGTGTACCGCCTATATGATGCCTACGCTTCAGGTAAGTTGAAGCTTATGCTATGTTTATACTTTTTAAAACATAATATTCTAAGCTGTGTCCATTTTGGGTATTAATATTAATTCTTTTCATTCACCCCCTCAACACAGATAAGCGTCCTCCCCTGGGGAAACGTGGGAAGGGATTCCTCCCCCGAACCAGACAGGCGGACTTGGGGGGAGTCATCGGGGGAGGGTCCCTCTCGCGGGTACTATTTAGAGGACCCAGGGGAGGAAGGGGATGACGCCCCAGAGGAGTGTGCTGCTGGGGGGCTGGCAGGATCAAGCCTCAGCTCCTCACACTCTGACTCTGAGGAGTCTCAACAGCCAAGGGGCCACTCTCAAGTGGGGAGTCCAAGTGGGGTGGAAGGAATGGACTCTCCCACACTCCCTGAAGGAGCAGGGAGTGAGAGGGAGGAGGGTGGCCCTTTGGCTGTGGGATCTTCGGAGCAGAGTGTGAGGAGCCGAGGCTCCCCGCCTCCTCCTCAGAGCCCTCCCTGGGCTTCAAGTGGCAGCTCATCCCCTGGTGAGTGCACATTTAGTCATTGTTAGTCTGTGACAGGTTTCATCTGGCCATTTGTACTTAGCCCTTGCCATTCCTCTCTAATTTGCAGGGCATCATATAGGCGGCACCTCCAGGATCTTTTGGCAATGCCTTCTCCACGGGCATAGTCATGGTAAGTGTTTGTTGTTATTCCTCACATTCCCTATGTTATGACATTCCTTAAAGTGGACCAACACCCATTGTTGATTGTGCTTGGAATCTCTAAGCTTCCATGCCCAATCACCTCCCTCACCCAGGGCCCGCCCCCCAAAAGCCCACAAACTCCTTACCTCATTGGGGGTGGCAGAAGCCACCGCTGCAGCCTCCTGCGTGCCCCTCTAGATGTGTGTGCGCCTGCACTCTCCGTTTCATAATGGCCTGCGCGTGCGCACACACTGGAGGAGTGATGCGCGGAAGGCAGCGGCGGCGGACGGTGTCTCACTCAAATTGTTGGGCCCTGCCAAAGTGGACCAAAACACAGGATAGTATCAATCCTGGGTCTTGGCCCACTTTTAACATACACATGTTTCCTGGTCCATAGGCCAAGCTGGTTTGATAATGTACATTAACATCACAAGCCCCACTACAGTGCAATCCAACTGGCAACCACCCCTATGTTTCAGCCCACACCATGATGGGGGCTCGCAAATGTGTTATTTTGGTGAGTTGTTCCGGCTAACACATGTTGCACACTATTAACATTCTACAATCAACTGCAAATTAGTCCTTACCATTGCACTGTCAAGGTTAGAGGCACATTATCTTTATGTGTCCATGTTGCAACCCAAAATAATTTACATGAACTCATGGACCATGAAATATGCTAATGTCGGACAACATGTGTGTAACCATGCAAGCATTTGATTTTGCAGACTCCATAACCAGATGGCTGACAAATAGTCATGTGTCATTGGCCCACTAATTTTGCTTTTCTCTTTTGCTTTCTCCTGACAGATGGGGCCACGCAGATGGAGCCAGTGTACATCACCACCACACCTCCCGGGACGGCCAGAAGCATGGGCCACAGCCACAGCTGCGATGGTGAGTACATCCCACTTCATATGCCTAAAGACTTGTGACCCCTATGTCTTATAGTAAATTCTGGAGACATTTACAATGTACCTATGTGTTTTCAAAACACACATCTAGGTTACATGTGTTTGGCCAACAATCCTACATGCATGTCTGCATGCTTGATTGTTGGCTCACATTCTTGATTTTGCCACATCGAGGCAAATTGTGGTTTCTACACAACCAAATTGGCCTGCTAAGGTGGTGACCTCTAATATGCTTGGCCCAACCAGTTTACTCGTTAGGACTTAGGCCCTGATGTTTGGCTGTAACTAAACAAATAAATGACAAAATAAATAAGTGAATACCGCGCTAAAAACAATTAACCTATAATGATTAACTATTAAATATTAGTAATGTGATGTAATTATTATTAACTCCAGCTCCACGTGCTATACTTAAATCTAAACAATAAGTATGTGCAAAAAACAGAATAAAACGGCACAGAGCTGATATGAACTAATTAAGGTCCTCTTTAAAGTCCTTCAAATATTTCTTCAAATTCCACCATGTGCATCCACAATCCACTCGTGCTCCACCACCACCGATTTGGTACTCTTACCACAAATAAATGGTGTAATCAGCAATTATCATGATCCCCAGAACGATCTCTCCAACGGGATCCACCTCTCAGGGTCCAGTTTCACAGAGGGTTAAACACGCCAAATTTCCAGACCAATATTGTTTCCACCTCTCTATTTCACCTCATTTAAATTGGATCTCCCAATATGTTATGCAATCCCCGACCGAGATTTCCAGAATAAAATCATACGGGAGAGAACAAAAGGACCATTGCGCAATATTGCAAAACTTTAAATGCACATTTATTCAGGCCAATAAAACACTCACATGATAAAAGATTAAAACTCGCATGTGTAAGGACTATACCGGACACCAGTCTGTCTTGAGCTGATAATCCCCAATCTCCACCGCCTCTTCTGCCTATAGACAAGTCCCCGCTTGTAGGAGACGCGGGTAATGCCTCTCCTACTCGGTTACCCCCAGGACTTATAGGGCGCAAAGATTATCAGCTTAAGGTGGAGACTGATGAACGGCAGGGAGTCCCAAGCGAGGATGCCGGGTGGCGGAAGTCCGATTACAAGCCGAGGTCAGAGCCGGGAGGTCACGGGGCGAGGTATCAGAGGGGTCAGGCGAAAATCGTGGTCAGGCAGGCAAAAGGTCGGTTCAGGCTGAGGTTGACAACAGGAATCAAACGAGCTTCAATGCTTGGTACTAGGCGCTATAACAGGCAATGACACACTGCAGTGGAAATCCCTTTATAGTGGGAAAACCGGCAGGATTGGACAGAGAGACAGTGGCTGGGATTGGTGCATTTAGGATCTGACAGCAGATTGGAGCACTGGCCCTGTAGTCTGATTGGTGAGCTCTGGGCTGATTGCTCCAGCTGAGCTTCCCAGGCAGACTGCTCAGAGCTGCACCTTCTAGACTTTGTTCTCTTAAACAGCCTCCGGTGGCCATTCTGAGTATTGCACCCCTGGAAGACATGAGCTGACTGTAAAGGCCAGCAAGCACAAGCTGAGTGACAATGGGCAAGGGGGGAGGACTTACTCGGCGACACACGCGCCGCTGGGGATGGCATCGGAGGCAGAGGCAGCAGCTGGGCAGGAGAAACCCTGGCCAGTTGCCTAGGGACACCACGGGCACGGACTGAAGGCAAGTCATTCCTGACAGTACCCTCCCCTTCACGAGGGGCCTCCGGACCCTCACCAGACTTAACAGGATTATCACCCTGAATGGTTCCGGCGGACTTCAATAAAGATACATGAGGTACCCTCATGGATGGAGAGGCAGACGGACAAATAAGCTCTGAGACTTGGGTTGCTCCAACTGTGATACTATAGCAATGTTCTGCACAGTGCGGGCTCCATCCTGTCAATTCCCCAGTTTCCCAATCAAAGGTAGGGTTGTGCACCTTTAACCAGGGGAACCCTAAGACAACCGGGGCTTCAGGGCTGTCTAAGACAAAAAATTCAAGGTTCTCAGAATGGGAAGGTCCCACAACTAGGTTAATTAAAGGGGTCTTGGAGGTGACAGTTCCTCTAGGAACAGGAGTATTGTTTACTGCCAAAATCTGAAGGGGCTTCCCAAGGGGGATTAAGGGAATGCCTAAGGCGGCTACTATGGATTTATCCAAGAAGTTGCCAACTGCTCCGCTATCGACAAAAGCAGAGACGGATTTCCTGGACAACTCCCAACCCACAGTAGCAGGTAACAACATTTTATTTCTATGAAGGGAAGTTACCTGACCGTCCTGACAAACTTTCTCTATCTTGTCAGGACGTTGCAATCCCGCCAAAGGTCTTTTATTGGGGCAGGTCCTAACCAGGTGACCTGAAACCCCGCAGTACATGCATAGGCCTAAGGTGCGACGTCTACTCTTTTCAGCCGGGGAAAGGTGAGTAGCACCAAGTTGCATAGGCTCTTCTGGGGGAGAAGATGAGACAACACCCATAGAGGATGACTCCTGGTGGGAAGATTCCCAGAAGTGAGAGTGATTCTTCTCTATATGTCTCTCCCGTAGCCGTCTGTCAATTTTAATGGCCATAAGCATGAGTTCATCCAGGCTTTTAGGGTAAGGAAAATTTGTTAGAACATCCTTAACACCTTCTGAAAGACCAATTCTATACTGACTACAGAGAGCAGGATCATTCCAACGGGATTCAATCGCCCAGCGGCGGAATTTGGCACTATATTCCTCTGCTGAGCGTTTCCCCTGTTTCAGGCTTCGAAGCCTGGCATCAGCGGTCGAAGTCCTGTCAGGGTCCGAATATAGGATCTCCATAGCGGAGAACAAGGCTGAGACAGATTGCAAGGGCTCATCTGTGGGCGCTAAGCCAAACGCCCAGGACTGTGGATCACCCTGGAGCAGAGAGATAACCAGGCCCACCCTCTGCATTTCTGTGCCTGAAGAGTAGGGCCGTAGTCTGAAATAAAGTTCACAGGAGTTCTTGAAGTTGGAGAATCTTGTACGATCCCCATCAAATTTCTCAGGAAGGGGAACCTTCGGTTCAACAGGAGGTGAGGATACAGGTGGTGCAGGCAGCTGGCGATTTTCTTGATCAGCCACACGTTGGGCCAGCTGGTTAATGGCGGTAGCCATGGCCTGCACTTGTTGTACAAGTTCTTCCATATCAATTTTTGGGCCTGTTATAATGTAAGGACTATACCGGACACCAGTCTGTCTTGAGCTGATAATCCCCAATCTCCACCGCCTCTTCTGCCTATAGACAAGTCCCCGCTTGTAGGAGACGCGGGTAATGCCTCTCCTACTCGGTTACCCCCAGGACTTATAGGGCGCAAAGATTATCAGCTTAAGGTGGAGACTGATGAACGGCAGGGAGTCCCAAGCGAGGATGCCGGGTGGCGGAAGTCCGATTACAAGCCGAGGTCAGAGCCGGGAGGTCACGGGGCGAGGTATCAGAGGGGTCAGGCGAAAATCGTGGTCAGGCAGGCAAAAGGTCGGTTCAGGCTGAGGTTGACAACAGGAATCAAACGAGCTTCAATGCTTGGTACTAGGCGCTATAACAGGCAATGACACACTGCAGTGGAAATCCCTTTATAGTGGGAAAACCGGCAGGATTGGACAGAGAGACAGTGGCTGGGATTGGTGCATTTAGGATCTGACAGCAGATTGGAGCACTGGCCCTGTAGTCTGATTGGTGAGCTCTGGGCTGATTGCTCCAGCTGAGCTTCCCAGGCAGACTGCTCAGAGCTGCACCTTCTAGACTTTGTTCTCTTAAACAGCCTCCGGTGGCCATTCTGAGTATTGCACCCCCGGAAGACATGAGCTGACTGTAAAGGCCAGCAAGCACAAGCTGAGTGACAATGGGCAAGGGGGGAGGACTTACTCGGCGACACACGCGCCGCTGGGGATGGCATCGGAGGCAGAGGCAGCAGCTGGGCAGGAGAAACCCTGGCCAGTTGCCTAGGGACACCACGGGCACGGACTGAAGGCAAGTCATTCCTGACAGCATGTCAATTAAGGCTCTGGGCCAACTCACGCTGCTGGATTCCAAATGTGTTGCCGCCGGCTCCCACACTGTGCGGCCAAATGTTGGGCCTGTTGCCCGCCTTGTTTATTAAAAATTTTCTATTTTGGTAATTACAGTGTGTTGTGCCTTGTCAAGCATAGTTTAAGTGTCTACAAACCCATTCTTTGTCAAATTTTGGGGTACCTTTGTAGCCATTTAATGTGTAAACCATAGTAAGATATGGTCAGCAATGTGTGTCCTAAATTTTTCCCTACATTTACATATCTAGATCAAGAGACTCATCCCTGACTGTGTTCTTAGCTATGTCTTAGGAAAAACACAATTTCGAGGTGGGGTAATCAAATATATTTCACACAAAATCAAAACAACCACAAACCAATTAATATTCTTGGCTTGGGGGCCGGGGAGGTTGGGAGTCATTGCTAGGGGTGGTGTTGGGGGCCAAAAGTGCAGTAAAAAAAATAGACTGCTGTTGTATGAGCTGTTGTGTCAACAACAAACTTTGTTCCTGGCGCTGTAAAGATTGCTCCATCAGGTTTGCCAGGTGAGCCAGTTCCTGGTTCGTTTGTTGTTGGTGGCCTTGTCTCAAATCTTCCATCTGGCACTGCAGGGCCTCATTTTGTTGCTGACACATCAGCACCTGATTTTCCAACGCCGCAATGCGCTCATTAGTTCCATCACGCGGCTGTTGGCAACTGTAGTCCTCCAGCATCCGGACCCCTAGTTCGTAAAACTCTGCACTGGTCGGTGCAACACCTCCTCTTGCTCTGGTTTGAGGCTACAAAAACCAAATAAAATATTTTAGTGAAACTGAAACAATGCAGGTATGCCCCTCCAAATCATTTCCCCAAAGTGTAACAATACAACTTACCCTTGCTTGAGCCTCTGAAGCTTGGCCACATGGCACTTGGGAAGAGGTCCCAGCTTGGGGTTCTGGTCCCGCCTCCTGCCAAAACAACAAAGAAAGAAAATGTGACATGTTGGTTCATGGCCTACCCACGAACATGGCAATGTGGTTATTGGTCCTCTAAATCAGCCATGTTACCTCCGTGACGTCCGGCAGAGGTAGGACCGGGGTCTGGCTGCCAGAGAGGGGCAAATCCACATCTGAGAGATCGGGCAAGTTGGCATATGCTAAACAGGAAAGTCATGTTAGTAGGTCAGTGGACCAAACTCAAATGTAACATGGATAGACTATCGAGGACATACCTCCACAAAGTGCCAGATTACACACTAGGCAAAAGGTATCTGGGAAACTCAGATTGCTAACATGTATGTAAGAGGAAGATGAGCCAATAATTGGGCCAAAAAAGAACCGAGACATTGTGAAAATTACACATACCCGCACTCTCCCAGATGTCTTGAGTTGGGCCCTCACTCGAGCTTTGCCCTTGAAAATACATGTTTAAACACAAGTTGGCCTACTAAAGTTCAACAAAAGTAGTGCCAAAATCCATACTAGATAATCAAGCAAAACCAACTTACCCTCATCTCTGGCAGCCTCAACGTGAAGGGCCCTTTCCGGACAGCCACTTCCGATATTCCGGCCAACTAAAATACACAATTAATGTCTCTAAATATTCCTACAACTACTCGGGTGAATGATTGTCTTTAAATATACCCTAAAAATGCATTTCCTTCACTCTAAAAACGATACTAATTACCCTGGGGATGGCAAATCCAATACAAATAGCCATCTTCCACTTGACATAGCAAACATGTCGATTATTAGACTAACCAAATAGAACCAGTGTCACATAAACAGCATAAAGGATACATTTTTGGAGCCAATACACACCAACAGGGTCCTGTTGACCTGCAAGCTTGGAAGTGGTGTCCAAAGATGAACTTGGCCTACAAAGAAAAAACAGGAATGATAGACATGCACTTGTGTTAAAACGGCTAAAGCAAGGTTGACACATGCACTTACCGGCATCCAAAGAGTAGCTTGGCTCCTGAGGAGATGCTGGGGCCAATGGCGGTGCAGCTAGGCAAAAGCAAAGAAAACATTTAGCCATTGGTAATGTGCGGCACAAAATAAACCATGCATTAAGGTGTGTGTGAGCAGCTCAATCACTAATTTTCCCTAATCAAGGCCAGTGTGGCTTCCACATGTATATGCAGATATATGGCCACACATCTCTGGTGTTACGCACCGGGTGCGAAGAAGTGGACCCGCAGGGTCTGCAGAACTGTTTTGGCAGATACCGCGTCAGGGGAGCGGAGTCTAAGGAGCCACTGGTTTTCACCAGAGCCCACCGCAAGGCGGGATGGTCTTGTGCGGCAGGTGACTCCCAGGTCGCTACCCCCCAACAGCGGCACAGTTCCACAAACTGCTGAAGTGACGTGCAGCAGAGACAAACAGTGGTCGAAGGAGAAGGCCGAGGTCAGGACTGGCAGCGCGGGTTCAGTAGCGGTGAGACAAGCCGAGGTCGGGACTGGCAGCGCGGGTTCAATTGCGGAGACACAAGCCGAGGTCGGGACGGGCAGCACAGGTTCGAAGGTCAATGGGTGAGCCGAGGTCATACACGAGGAATCAAGCAACACAGCGATAATCATTCAGGGAACAACACCGAAGATCCGGCACAGGAAGTAAGGCAGGGTTTAATTTATAGGAAGAGCCAGAAAGGGATTGGATGGCATAGACCAATTAACAGGGCCTTGGCCCTTTAAATCTGAGGAGGTTGACGCGCGCGCCCCCTAGTGGCCGGGGACGTGCACGCAGGGAAGGCGGAACAGACACAGAAGGAGGAAGCCGGCGGCCATGCCGGTCAGAGGAGGAAGCGCGGGGACCAGGTAAGGGGGAACCGCAGCCAGGGGGGCCAGCAGCAGACGCCCGGATGGCGGTGGAGCGGGGAGCGCTGCAGGAAGGGGACGCAGCGCTCGCCCGAGGAGAGGCACGGAGGGGGGCGCTGCGCGGGGAAGACGCAGCGCTCGCCCTAACAGTACCCCCCCCCTTAGGTCTCCCCCTCTTTTTGGGACCGAGGAAGTTTGAAATAAGGCTCCGATCGAGGATATTCTCCTCAGGCTCCCAGGACCTCTCTTCTGGACCGCAATTCTCCCAATCCACTAGAAAGTATCGTCTCCCTCTGGATGTTTTGGAAGCCAGAATCTCTCTCACCGAGAAGGCATCTGCCCTGATGTTCTTAGAGGCAGGCCGAAAGTGAATGCGGAAATTAAACCGCGCGAAGAATAGTGACCAACGAGCTTGGCGAGGATTCAAGCGTTGAGCAGTTTGAAGATACAAAAGGTTCTTATGGTCGGTAAAAATAGATATGGGGTGAAGCGACCCTTCTAGTAGATGTCTCCACTCTTCAAGAGCTAATTTGATAGCCAGGAGTTCACGATCCCCAATAGAATAATTTCGCTCCGCGGAAGAAAAAGTCCTAGAAAAGAACCCGCAAGTATGATTTTTCCCTGAAGGAGACCTCTGTGTGAGAACAGCTCCTGCTCCGATGGAAGAAGCGTCAACCTCTAGAGAAAAAGGACGAGAAGGGTCTGGTCTGGTGAGCACCGGGGCCATAGAGAAGGTCTTCTTCAATGTTAAAAAGGCTGCCTCCGCCTGTGGAGGCCATGACTTGGGGTTGGCTCCCTTTTTGGTGAGAGCCACAATGGGGGCCACGATAGTGGAAAAATGGGGTATGAATTGACGGTAATAGTTGGCGAAGCCCAGAAATCGTTGAATGGAACGCGGACCAACAGGCCGAGGCCAATCTAATACCGCTCTCAATTTGCTAGGGTCCATTTGTAGTCCTTGGGCTGAAACAGTATAACCCAAAAAGGGCAGAGCGGTCTGGTGAAAGAGACACTTTTCTAATTTGGCATAAAGATGATGCTGCCGAAGGCGGGATAGTACCAGACGAACGTGCCGGTGATGCTCTTCGAGGGAAGAAGAGAAGATGAGGATATCATCTAAATAGACCACGACACAGGAGTATAACAAGTCCCGGAAGATGTCATTGACGAACTCTTGAAATACGGCAGGGGCATTACAAAGCCCGAAGGGCATCACCAAATACTCGAAATGACCGTCACGGGTATTAAAGGCAGTCTTCCATTCGTCTCCCTTGCGGATGCGGATCAGATTGTAGGCTCCAGTTTGGAAAAGATCCTGGAGCCACGAAGACGGTCGAAGAGTTCTGGAATTAAGGGTAAGGGGTATCGGTTCTTTACCGTGATCTTGTTAAGACCCCGATAGTCGATACAGGGTCGGAGAGAACCGTCTTTTTTCTGTACAAAAAAAAAGCCTGCCCCAGCGGGAGAAGAGGACTTCCGGATGAAGCCCCTCTGCAGATTTTCTTGTATGTAAGTAGCCATTGCTTGAGTTTCGGGGACGGATAGTGGGTAGATACGGCCACGAGGAGGAGTGGTCCCAGGCAGGAGGTCGATCGGGCAGTCATAAGGGCGATGAGGCGGAAGGGTCTCAGCTTGCTTCTTACAGAAGACGTCAGCGTAAGCCCGGTAAACTTCGGGTAGGCCCGGTAGAGATGTGGTAGGATGATCGGTTCGAACTGGTAAAGCTTTCAAGCAATTCTTGAGGCAGGTTGTACCCCACGCCTTGATGTCCCCAGTGACCCAGTCTAGGGTAGGATTATGAAGCTGAAGCCAAGGAAGACCCAATAGGATTGGGGAAGTACAATGGGGTAACACAAAGAGTTCCAAGTATTCCTGGTGAAAGAGGCCAATCTTAAGGAGCAAAGGCTTGGTACGGTACTGCACCATACAATTCAGTCTATCTCCATTAACTGAGGCGATGAATAACGGTTTGGCCAAGCGGTTAACTGCTATGTCGTATTTCTTGATCAGGGAGGCCTCTATGAAATTGCCCGCCGAACCAGAATCCAGGAAGACCGGCAAATTAAGCACAGAGGCAGATGAGAGACAAAGCTGTGCAGGTACGGTAAATCTTGGAGAGGAAGCACACACACCCAGAGACGCCTCTCCCACCGAGTCTAGGTGCGCCCGTTTCCCAGTCGAGAAGGACGAATGGGGCAATCTCTTAGAAAATGATCAGGACTGGCGCAATACAGACAGAGATTTTCATTTCTCCTGCGAGACCTCTCCACGGGGGTTAGGCGAGAGCGGCCGACCTGCATGGCTTCCACCTCTGGAGAAGATGGTACAGACAAAGGTTTCTGAAAGGTGGGAGCCAAACGGAACATCCTCCTGTCGCGTTGGGAATCTCTCTCCAGGCGAAGTTCCTCACGCCTCTCAGCAAAGCGTATGTCAATGCGAGTGACGAGATGAATGAGTTCAGAAAGGGAGTCAGGTATCTCTCGGGCCGCTAGAACATCTTTGATCTTGCTAGAAAGACCTTTCTTAAAACAAGCGCAGAGGGCCTCATTATTCCATGCTAACTCGGAGGCCAAAGTACGGAATCGAATAGCATATTCACCAACAGAAAGATCGCCTTGCGTTAAATTCAATAGAGCGGACTCGGCAGATGAGGCCCGAGCGGGTTCTTCAAAAACCTGACGGAATTCGGTAACAAAGGCCTGGACGGTGAAGGTGAGAGGATCATTACGGTCCCACAAGGGAGTGGCCCAAGCCAAGGCTTTTCCGGAGAGTAGACTAATGATGAAGGCCACTTTAGAGCGTTCGGTGGGAAATTGATCAAACAATAATTCCAGGTGCATAGAGCACTGGGCTAGAAAGCCTCTGCACAACTTCGCGTCCCCCTCATATTTTGCTGGTAAGGAGAGGCGGATTCTGGATGAGGAAACTGCTGGAGACTGCGGTGGCGGCACCGGTGGCGGTGGAGAAGGCGACAGCTGCTGGGTCAAGAGTTGCTGCATCATAGCGGTAAGCTGACTAATCTGCCGAGACTGCAAAGCCACCAGCGCTGGGAGTTCGGAAGTCTCCGGCAAGGGCACCTCAGCGGGATCCATGGCCGGATCTTACTGTTACGCACCGGGTGCGAAGAAGTGGACCCGCAGGGTCTGCAGAACTGTTTTGGCAGATACCGCGTCAGGGGAGCGGAGTCTAAGGAGCCACTGGTTTTCACCAGAGCCCACCGCAAGGCGGGATGGTCTTGTGCGGCAGGTGACTCCCAGGTCGCTACCCCCCAACAGCGGCACAGTTCCACAAACTGCTGAAGTGACGTGCAGCAGAGACAAACAGTGGTCGAAGGAGAAGGCCGAGGTCAGGACTGGCAGCGCGGGTTCAGTAGCGGTGAGACAAGCCGAGGTCGGGACTGGCAGCGCGGGTTCAATTGCGGAGACACAAGCCGAGGTCGGGACGGGCAGCACAGGTTCGAAGGTCAATGGGTGAGCCGAGGTCATACACGAGGAATCAAGCAACACAGCGATAATCATTCAGGGAACAACACCGAAGATCCGGCACAGGAAGTAAGGCAGGGTTTAATTTATAGGAAGAGCCAGAAAGGGATTGGATGGCATAGACCAATTAACAGGGCCTTGGCCCTTTAAATCTGAGGAGGTTGACGCGCGCGCCCCCTAGTGGCCGGGGACGTGCGCGCAGGGAAGGCGGAACAGACACAGAAGGAGGAAGCCGGCGGCCATGCCGGTCAGAGGAGGAAGCGCGGGGACCAGGTAAGGGGGAACCGCAGCCAGGGGGGCCAGCAGCAGACGCCCGGATGGCGGTGGAGCGGGGAGCGCTGCAGGAAGGGGACGCAGCGCTCGCCCGAGGAGAGGCACGGAGGGGGGCGCTGCGCGGGGAAGACGCAGCGCTCGCCCTAACATCTGGCTTCCAACATAGCTACACATGTTAGGGCCTTGTTAGTTAGTTGCAGAGAGGGTTAAAGTGGACGTGTAAATAGTCCGCAGGCCAATATTATTAATCCTCAACAGTGGTCCAATCTTTTTTTTGAGGTTCTACCACACCCATTTTTGCACCAAAAAAAAAAAACCCTAAATTAGTGATAAATACCTTCAATGGCAGACTGGGTTAGGCTTGAGGTTGGTTGAAGGGCAGGAGTTGTGGTGTCCTCAGCCAAATCCTGGACATCACCATGTGCACCTATGCAGAAAGCAACAGACAAGAAAGGAAAACATTTATGAGGTATAATGTACTACTTCACAGGTCCTACTGTTAGTTGGCCAGAAAGAGACAAAGCAAATCACATACATTAACATTAGCTGCAAAAAATATGCAGAAAATATGTACCTTCAGTCCAACCTGTGGTGTCATCCCCAGGATCCACACCCTGCAGCCGAGCGAGTGGAATTTTGGCCTTCAGCATCTCCTCATATGGCCTGTAGGTACTCTTTGGACCCTGGATGGTCCCACTGTCGACATCAAGATCATGATTCATCTTTGCCGTAAGGGCCCTTTTCAAAGTGTAGAAGCGTTTCCTGCAGGATGGGCCAATACGTGGGTGTTGAGCACTGCTAGTAAGCTCTTCACCAATGGCATCCCACAATTTGCTCCTTTCTTGTTTGCCTATTGACTTGCTTTGGGAGCCAAAGATCAGCTCCCATTTAGCAAGTGTAAGGCGCACAAGAGTATTATTCTCCGCCAAATTAAATTCTGGCTCCCTCTTGGCACCTGGGCGCTTAGCCTGGGGTGCTGCCTCACCTTCAGGCTGGGCCCTTTTCCTTAAGGGAGGTCTGCGCACAGCACCCACCACACTCCTACTTGGGCCAGCTGTGGCTGGCAGATGTCCAGAATTTGGCTCCATCCTGTAGCTGCACACACACACCAATACACAACCAACAAGCACGCATGCAGACTACAGAATGGTATCACCGTTTGTGGGGTTGGGGCAGGTTTTATGTGCTCTAACAGCCAATCACAAACAGGTCCACTTAATTGATTAACACATACTGGCAAGGTGCTTGTAGCCACAGCTCAAATGCACTGATTGAACCATGTGTGGGAGCCAATTTACTAATTACAGACCTCATTAACCAAACAGCACACAACCAAAGACAACAATGTACTCATGTATAGTAAACACTTGTGACATGTGGCTATACAAACGGCTATTTAAATCAAGAGCAGCTTACCTTTCATTGGTCCACCACAGAATTTTCAGCCATGTCCGTTAATGCACGCAAGTTTCGACTCACGTACGCTAGTAGCGCTACTAGCGTGCGCGTGCGCACTCCGTTTCACGCACACCTGGGTCAGCTAATTGGAGACAGGAAATAGCAGAGCAACGCAAAAGGCGGCAAAGCGGACCTGTCCTTTTTCAAAGTGAAGTATAAATGGCTGGATTTGGCAACCTTCTGGTATTGTTACACTGTGGCAAAGGCTGTGGTGTGGTGCTTTGTTCCCTTAGCTCATTTGAGTGTCTGGCTGGGTTTTGTCCTCACTCTCTGTGGCTTGTTGGGTGATTTCTGACATCAGTGCTGTTTCTTTAGGAGATTGATTTTGTTGGCATATGCAAATATTGTGGAGCATACAGCAAGTGAGGCTTGATTTTGGGGCCTTTTGTGGGCTGTGCAGCAGCTCCCCTCTTGGTTGTGCCTAACTTAGAAAGCTGTTTTTCAGCAGTCTGGTGGTTCTGACCACTATACTTCTGGTTTTGTGGTGAGCTGCATTGTAGTGAGTGTGTGAGGAGTGTGCTTGCTTGTGTGTGGTGTGTTTGTGGTTTTTGGTTTTGTTTTGCTTCTTTTGTATATCTGTTGAGTGTGAGATGGATAAGAGGGTGATGTATGGGTTATGGGTGCAGGGATGTGTGAGAATGCTGGAAGAGCAGGAGGACAGGGAGGGGGGTGCTGTGAGGCTTAGGGCACCCCGCTCCTTTGGAATCCGCCTTTCAGTATGGGATTTAAGTGACGAGCAGATCAGGAGCCGCTTCCGTCTGAATCGTGCTGCACTACCGTCCCTATATGATCAGATTAAGCACAAAATCGAGCCATCCACCAAATGCACTCATTCCATTCCAGGCATAGTACGCCTGTGTGCCACTCTCAATATTTGGCACGAGGGACCTTCCAGGCAACCTCTGCCCTCCTCAGCGGGATCAGCCAGGCTACAATGAGCCGCATATTTATCCAGGTAGTACTGGCGATTTGTGATTTGATCCCTATTTACATCAAGTTTCCTGAGGATGAGGTTGCCAAAATAAAACATGCATTCTATCTCATGGGAGGGATCCCGAATGTGCTAGGGTGCGTTGATGGTACACATATCCCTTTCCGCCCTCCCCGTGCACAGGAGCTGTATTTTAGGAACAGAAAGCAATTCCATTCGCTGAACATCATGGTGGTCTGTGACCATGAAATGAAGCTGCGGGCCGTGAGATCGGGCTTCCCCGGCTCATGCCACGATTCTTACGTCCTGCAGCGGACAGTCCTGTGCCGGAAGTTCGAGAACAACGAAATGCCAGCTGGCTGGCTACTGGGTAAATAATTAACCATGTCAAAGTATTTAGCATCAAATATGTGGGCTAGTAAGCTATATTTTTGAAAATGAAACCAAAAACATGTACTAGTACTAATTGCTGTCTCTCTCATTGTGTTTTTTCCACAGCGGATAAGGGATATGGGCAGAGAACGTGGGTGATGACTCCGGTCAGAAGCCCACAAACCTCTGCCCAAGAACGCTACAATGCAGCACATCGCAAAACCCGAAGCATTGTGGAACGAACCATCGGCCTGCTGAAAGCACGCTTTCTCTGTTTGGCACGCCCAGGAGGAGAGATGCTGTACAGTCCACAAAAGGTCTCCAAGATAATCCTCGCCTGCTGTGTGCTCCACAATCTCTGTATATGCCACAGAATCCAGTCCCCTGAAGAAACAGCACTGGTGCCTGAAATCCCCAACTTGGCCGCAGAAACGAGTGAGGACACCCAGAGTGGCTTTGAGCTAAGGGAAAGCATGATCTCTTTGTTTTTTGCGGTACGCTAACTACCCTTCACTCTAATCCAAGTACTGCACTACAGGGGAACTATTTGTTGGCTACAATCATAATTTGGCACAAACCACTATAAGGGGGGTGTAAGATGACCTAACCCACTATAAGGGGGGTGTAAGATGACCTAACCCACTATAAGGGGGGTGTAAGATGACCTCAACCACTCTAAGGGGGGTGTAAGATGACCTAAACCACTATAAGGGCGGTGTAAGATGACCTAACCCACTATAAGGGGGGTGTAAGATGACCTCAACCACTATAAGGGGGGTGTAAGATGACCTAACCCACTATAAGGGGGGTGTAAGATGACCTCAACCACTATAAGGGGGGTGTAAGATGACCTAACCCACTATAAGGGGGGTGTAAGATGACCTCAACCACTATAAGGGGGTGTAAGATGACCTAACCCACTATAAGGGGGGTGTAAGATGACCTCAACCACTATAAGGGGGGTGTAAGATGACCTAACCCACTATAAGGGGGGTGTAAGATGACCTAACCCACTATAAGGGGGGTGTAAGATAACCTAACCCACTATAAGGGGGGTGTAAGATGACCTCAACCACTATAAGGGGGGGTAAGATGACCTAAACCACTATAAGGGGGTGTAAGATGACCTAACCCACTATAAGGGGGGTGTAAGATGACCCAAACCACTATAAGGGGGGTGTAAGATGACCTAACCCACTATAAGGGGGTGTAAGATGACCTCAACCACTATAAGGGGGGGTAAGATGACCTAAACCACTATAAGGGGGGTGTAAGATGACCCAAACCACTATAAGGGGGGTGTAAGATGACCTAAACCACTATAAGGGGGGTGTAAGATGACCTAACCCACTATAAGGGGGGTGTAAGATGACCCAAACCACTATAAGGGGGGGTAAGATGACCTAAACCACTATAAGGGGGGTGTAAGATGACCAAAACCACTATAAGGGGGGTGTAAGATGACCTAAACCACTATAAGGGGGGTGTAAGATGACCTAAACCACTATAAGGGGGGTGTAAGATGACCAAAACCACTATAAGGGGGGGGGAAGTTGACCAACAAAACAATTAGGGTTGTTGTGCAAGTTGGCCCAAAATGTTATTTACATTTTATTGTTTTTTTTTTTAACTGCAAAAAAGCCACATTAAATATAAATACTAACTGCACTTTTTATTCTTTTTCAGGCACCCCGATAAAAATCCAGAGGATTAAGAATTTTTCTTTATCAAAAAAAACATTTAAAACATAAATAAAAAAAAATAAAAAGAAACATGTTGCAATGTGTTTACTTCTGAAGGTACTAACATTGATTTCAAGCCCACAGCAAAGCAAAGCGCAGGCGCTGTGTTGAATAGCGTGTGTCAAAATGACAGCACCTACAAAGCTGATCTGAAACATCATATTCAGCAATGTAGGCATTGTTCCCAACAACGCCAGGTAGCGACTGAGGAGGCCTGCTATAGCGAATCGCTACCGCCCGCCGCGTCCGCTAGCGGCGCTAATAGCGCCATACTTCAGTCGCTCATCTGTCGCTACCTGGCGCAATTAATGAATCGGCCTCCATGAAACATAATGCTTTGTTGACATGCATTTTATATATGGTTGTGTCAATTTCCCAAATACCAGGTTTCATAAACAGGTATGTCTGCATACTGCTGCTTATTAAATATTTTACATTTATGACAGGTTTTCATAGGTAAGGTTTCTCTTGACATAGATATATTGCCGATCAGGACACATTTTATATTAAAATGAAACCTTCTGTCATTTGAAAATGCCTTGTTGTAAACAATATTACACGGATAGTCTAGGATAACATTATTTTTTTTCCTATATTTTTGGGTAGCTCAGCAAAATCACATACTGTGTTTTAGGTGATGCTTAAAACCTAGAATTGCAACTTAGTACTACAGGGCACTGTGTAGTATGATAACCAACCTCTGCAGCTTTCTGGTTTCAAAGCATCATGGACCTAATTTATCAAGTGTTCCTTTTTTGTTTTAACAATAAATATTTATTGAGATGAACAGGGTAACACGACACACTGAAATCCACAGGTCATCACATCACACTTTTTTCACAGAGCAATACAGGCATTACAGAATAAACTGTCACTTTAACGTTAACACACCCTCTTTGACGTCGGGATCAAATGACTCCCTTGTCTACTCCAAAGGGCATGCTTCATTGCTTCTGTTCGCCAACTTATCTATTATAAAACAGGGGGAAGCTAAGAGGATAGAAAACTAAGGGAGGGTAGGGACTAGGTTAAGAGGTGTGACCCCTACGCGCTCCCGAGTGCCCCAACACCACCCCCGTCTGTCAAGGGCGAGGGGAGGGGCCCAGAACTGCAGAGGGGGGGACGGAAGGGAAAAAGAACAAGGAAAGGAACAGAAGGGGAGGATCTCCCCGGCCCACCCAGCCCACCTCCCCCAATGCCCCCTCCCCCCCCCCCAGGGTGAGGGTCGCAGTTGAGAGCCCAGGTCACGTGGTCCTGATCGGGCACCTCACGTCGATGCCGAACTCCAAACGTCTCCCTGGACAGCTCAAGTTTCACTAAGCACTCTTTTGCATTCATCCGATTCTGTGAACAAGCCAAAAGTGTCTATGTCTCTCCTTCGAGCATCTAAGAAGAGCCGCCAGGTCCTCCATTCGCCTGATGTCCTCCACCCTCCGAATCCAGGAACTAGTGGAGGGTGGCGCAGAGGACTTCCACTGGGCCGGTATGCATGCCCTAGCTGCGTTTACCAGGTGGATGGACAGAAATTTCCTATATTTCTCGAACAAGCCACTGATTGAGTGTAGGAGGAGGGCTTCCGGTGAGGGTGGGATGTCCTCTCTCTTATGGATTCAATTTACAATGTCCTCCCAAAAGCACTTTATCTTCTCACATTCCCAGAAGATGTGCAAGAGGGAGCCTTGAGCATTCTCGCGTCTCCAGCAGAGGCGGGATACTGACAGGCAGAAACGGTGCTGCACCTGAGGTGCCCTATACCAGCGAGGAAGTGCAAGACCGGTAACGCTCTCCAGTAGGAAAGGCGGGGAGGGTCCCCCCAATCCAGGAGCTCCTGCAGGGATTTCCACCTTGAGCCTCTCAGGAAATCTCGGGCAGTGCCCCTTCAGGGGGCCCTCCGCGTTCCGAATATTGCGTCAAGCTGGCTCAGCATGAAGTCCAGTGCCCCCACGATTGGATGGAGTGGGGAAGGTGAAGGAGCTATGCTTTCTTTCATTGCATGCCTGGCCCACACCCTGAGGGTAGGGCCCACTGTTGGATGTGACTTAAGCACACTTGGGAACTCCCCGGGGAACCAAGGAAGGTCCGCTAATGGGACCGGAGACCATGACTGCTCCAACTGGAGCCACTGGTTGGTCCCCCCTGTGCTGGTTCCAGTCTACAATTCTGTTCAAATGTGCAGCTGCATAATACACTTTAATGTCCAGGAGTCCCACTCCCCCCCTCACCTTCAGCAGCGTGAGCATTCGCTGTGCAATTTTCAGGGCCCATGCCCCACACACAAACTTTATATATTCAGAATGGGTATCCTTCAGGAAGGAAGATGGCAAGTGGATAGGAAGCACCTGAATAGGGTAGAGTAACAGCGGCAACACATTCATTTTGAGCATGTTGCATCTGCCAAACTAAGACAGTGTTCTGTCTTTCCATATGTTAAGGTTTATCTTAATAATTGTGCTCAACAATGTCTGGATTCGCCCTGACCATCCTGAGGAAGGGCTCTAGTGTTAAGACGAAGATTATCAGGGATAGCTGGCAGCCCTGTCTCGTGCCATTCATTATCGCAAACGGCTCGGATAACACCACGTTGACTTTGATGCAAGCCCTGGGAGAGGATTATAGGGACAGTATCCAGGTCCTCATGTTATCCTACATGCCTATATGTTCCAGAGTAGCCCGTATAAAGTCCCAGTGGACCCTATTAAATGCTTTCTCTAAATCCATGAAAAGCAACATGGCGGGGATCCCCTCCTCATGGATCAAATGGATCAGGTTGAGGATTCTGGTCACATTATCCCTGGCCTGCCTACACAAGTAGCACAAGTAGTACACTTGATCGATATCTACCAGGCTGCTTAGGTTAGATACCAGCCTGGACGCTAGAACTTTCGGAAATAACTTTAGGTCCACATTTAACAATGATATCTAGAGATGAGCGAACTTCTCAAAAATTCGATTTGGGCGATTCGCCGAATTTCTCAAAGAAATTCGGGTTCATCCGAATCAAACTTTAGCGAATCGCTCATCTCTGGTGGGAGCGGGGAGGCCGGCTGCGTTGTCAGCGGGCGGCGGAAGCCGGCTTCTGCCGCCCGCTGACAGCGCAGCCGGCCTCCCCGCTCCCACCAAGCCCTGAAATGGAAAAAAAAAATGCCGGCATGGTGGGAGCGGGGAGGCCGGATGCGCTGTCAGCGGACGGCGAAAGCCGGCTTCCGCCGCCTGCTGACAGCGCAGCCGGCCTCCCCGCTCCCACCATGCCGGCATTTTTTTTTTTTCATTTCAGGGAAAATTTGGTCAGCACGAACCACTAAAAATTCGGGTTCGTGCTGAATCGAATTTTCCCTGAAATTCGGAGCGAATTCAGGTTCGTTAGAACCGATTCGCTCATCCCTAATGATATCGGCCCATAATTGGAGCAAAGAAGTGCAGCCTTTCCCTGTTTGGGTATTAATGCTACCTGTACCCTCACCATATCCGTTGGCATGGTCTGTTTGGCCAAAATAGAATTGAAGGCAGCAACCGCTCTAGCGGTCAGGATGTCACCCATCCATTTTTAATAGGATAGGGTGAACCCACCGTGGCCCGAAGATTTGCCCGGCTGAGAAGATTTGATTGCTTGGGACCACTCTTGCTCAGATATTGGCTCCTCCATGGCCTCCACTATCTCTTGGCACAGCACAGGTAGGTCCCAAGTCGCAACATATTGTTGACCAGTTGACCTGCACGACTTATTCCTTCCCCAGTCAAATTGTATGTCAACCAGGCTAGAAAGTAGTCGCCCCCCCCCACAGTATTTGTGGGATGAAACTACTAGCTCCATGCTCCCTAATTGCCCTGCCTAGTGCACGGCTGCATTTGGTCCCGTACGTGTAGAAGGAGCGTCTGGCTTTCAACAGTGTGGCTTTAGCCTTTAGCCTAGTTTTTTGGGAGAGGAGAACGCCAGGTAAGAGGCCTTTCTATAGACATCAAACAGTGGGTCCAGAGCCACATTGAGATCCCCTCCAAAGATCACTATGCCTTCTGAGAAAGCCTGGAGGGCATCCAGTGCTCGCTCTATAAAAGGAACCTGATCTGAATTGGGGCGTAAAAGTTTGCAAAAGTAAATACCTGGTTGCTGACTCTCCCTATCCTTCGTCTGTTACGCTACTATCCAGGGGAGCGAGGTGGCAAGCAAGATACTCACCCCTCTTGATCTCGAGTCCGGGGAATAAGAATGCCACCCTGTCGGGAAGAGCCTGTCCGAGAATTTCAGGGCCCTCTCTTTCTGAAAGTGTGTTTGTTCTTGAACAAACACTACTTGTGCTTTTTGCGTCCAGAAAAGGTTCAAACACATTTTCCATTTCTCTGGAGTATTGAGGCCTTTGGCGTTCAAGGAGACAATTTGAGGCTCCATGGTGCTCTCAGCACCTGATTCGAACTGCGCAAGACGACCAATGATAGAGGGCTAGTGGCTGGTGAAGAAAAGAAATGGGAAACTGAATGGAGAGAAGGTGTACTGGGGCCAGAGAGGGGCACGGTGACAAAGACGGGGAGGACAGGAGCGGGGGCACCGACCGAGAATGGTCGACTAAGAAGAAATAGGGGGAGGAGGGGGGAGCAGGAGAGAGGGAGAGGGGTGATAAAGAGTGAAGGAGGAGATAAAAGAACGTCCGCCTTCTCAGGCCTCTTGGACCCCGGTGCGCTGGCCTATGTGGGGGAAAGAAACTGTGGCGCAACATGGCGACGGAGGTCTCCTACCCCCCTCAGTTCAAAGCAGCCCCCCCCCAGGGACGATGGCGCAGATAGGCATCGGCCAACTGACTACGTAGGATGTCTCTGTAGTAGGCCAGTTTGTCCTCCCTCTCAGTGGGTTTAAAAAATGCCCCCATTTTGTGCCGGAAGCGAGGGTCCAATAAGGTGGAGAGCCAAAAGTCATCCCGCTGACAAATGGAAACAATTCTGGGGTCACTACGCAAGCACGTGAGCATGCTTCGTGCCATTTGTGCAAGTGATTCGGAGGGACTACCTGTCTCCATCTCCACTGCATACTGCCACGGTGTGTCTGGGTCCTCTGTCTCGCCTTCCTCACAACCCTCTAGCTCCTCTGGCTACTCCTGCTCCTCCTCTCCTGTCAGCTGACTAGATAAACCAGCCATTTCGCCAAGCCTAAACTGTGCTTCACTGTGCCACTCCTCCTCCTCCAGGTCAGCTCCAACTGGGTTCATGTGGCCGTAAGATGTAGACGCCATGTCTCCAGTGCCCTGACCAGCCATGGTTTCCAACATGTGTTGTAGTACATGAAGAGGAATCACGTTGTTCATCCCGTAATCCTGGCGACTGACAAATAAAGTGGCTTCCTCAAAGGGCCTGAGCAAACGGCAGGTGTCACGTATGAGCTGCCACTGGTTGACATTGAAGTTACACAGGGGAGTCCCCCTATCCGCTTGGATCATCAGGAAATCCTTGATGGCTTTTCTCTGTTCGTATAGTTGGTCCAACATGTGGAGGGTGGAATTCCAACGGGTGGAAACATCGCAAATCAGACTATGTTGGGGGCTACTGTTCTGACGCTGTAGCTCAAGAAGGGTGTGCTTGGCAGTGTAGGAGTGGCTGAAGTGCATGCAAAGTTTCCTTGCCATTGTTAGGATGTCTTGCAGATGGGGGGAAGACTTCAGAAATCGCTTGACAACCAGATTGAAGACGTGAGCCATGCAAGGCGCATGGGTCAGGCTTCCTTGTCGCAGCGCAGACAAAATGTTCTTCCCATTGTCGGTAACCATGGTTCCCATTTTCAGTTTTCTTGGAGTAAGCCATGTTTGGATTTCTTGATGAATACATTTTAGCAGTTCCTCCCCTGTGTGACTCCGTTCGCCAAGACAAACCATGTGAAGCACAGCGTGATACCTCCGTGCCCTGCACACATGGTAGACTGGAGGGGCACTGAGACTTAACCCTACAGTGGAGGGTGAGGAGATGGCGGAGGATGAGGAGGCAGTGTCGCACGGTGTCACAGGCACAACACCCAGGGGCCGAAGCGGCGTGACCTGTTGCTGCTGCTGCAAAAGAACCACATTCACCCAGTGGGCCGTAAACGACATGTACTGTCGTTGACCGTAGTTACAGCTCCAGACGTCGGCGCTGCCATGCACTTTGGTACACACCAACAGGCTCAAGGACTGGCCCACCTTCTGTTCAACAAAATTGTGCAGCTCTGCTACTGCCTTCTTGGCAAAGAAATGACGGCTTGGGACTCTCCACCTCGGCTCGGCACAAGCCATCAGTTCTCTGAAAGGTGCAGAGTCCACCACCTGAAAAGGGAGTGACTGCAGCACCAGCAACTTGGACAGGAGCACATTCAGCTTCTGCGCCGTAGGATGAGTGGGCGCATACTGATGTCTCTTGGACATGGCTTCGCTGATGGATTGCTGGTGGGATGCATGACTTGGAGAAGGAGGAGGACCAGGAGCATCTGGAGCGACAGAGGATGGGTATGACGCACAGCTGCCTTCGGCTGAGGTGCTGGAGCCTTGGCTGGCAGAAATTTGGAGCGGAACTTGGTGAGGAAGCAGCCTGGACCACCTCTTCGGAGCCTCGGTTCTCCCAGGCCGCTTTATGGTGACGTAGCATATGTTGATGCAGGGCCGTGGTGCCAACATTTGGGCCCTGGCCACGCTTCACCTTCTGCCTACAGATCTTGCATGTGGCCATGTTACCCTCCTGCGGATGCTTGATGAAAAACTGCCACACTGCTGAGTAGCTAATTTTCCCACCAACAGCCCGCACTGATTCACTGCTACTGCCGCCAACTCCAGGAACTCCTGCTCCACTACCTCCCGAGAAGGTAGCCTGCCGTGCAGCAAGTGATCTACCCCGGCCCGGCCCCGTTTGGCTCCAGACTTTACAATTGTGCCCCCCTGCTGACTGCCAACCATGCTGCTAACACCTTGCTGCCTCAGCTGCTGACTCCGGGGCAACCTGCACCCCTCTTCTCCTGATGATGATGATAAAGCAACTTCTGCATTCGGCTCCCAAGTGCGATCGGCTTCTTCATCATCATCATCATCGGGTTGTGACTGCATGTCACTGATGTTCTCGGTTTCCTCAACAGTGTCTGGTGCAGGAGCTGGAACGCTCGCCACACCAACTCCCACGCCACTCTCCACATCACTATTTGTCTGCCTAGCGAAAGAAGCCACCTCCATTTCTTGGCTGGGCAGTAGCTGCTGACTGTCCTCTATCTGATCGTCCTCACAAAAGAGTGGAGCTGAACCCAAAGCATAGGATACGTCGCTGGGGGAGGGAACGGCGTAGGACAGAGGCAATGGGAGGACAGGGACTGCTCCCGGGCCATGTCAACTCAGGGTTGTGTCAGAGGAACCTACCGACTGTAGACTGGGGGTGTCAGATGTAACTTGTGATGATGTGGATGACCGCGTTAACCAATCTACGACGGCAGATGCGTTACTGGTGGAGACACGACCGCTAGTAGATACTGGCAGATCAGGTCACTCACCACGATTCCTGCTGCCACTCGCCCCCTAGTCTGCTGCGCCCTCTGCCTGCTGAATCTAGGCCTCTGCCACTCCTCTTTGAACATCCTGGCACTTGTCTGCCTGACATTTTTATGTATTTGAAATGCGCAACAGGCACTTTAAAAAATGTGTTTACTTTAAAAAGCAGAAGGTAAATAAACTGAGGATTCAGTTTCAGATTCAAGCTGTAATCTAGCTAGAAGAAATCCCCTTTAACAGCTGCTTGTGTGTAACAGATAGGGTTAAATGTGCTGATATGGCATGCCCAGTGGGCAGGGGTTTTCACAGCAGACACAAAAACAATTCAAACTGTAATCTAATTAGAAGAAATCCCCTTTAACAGCTGCTTGTGTGTAACAGATAGGGTAAAATGTGCTGATATGGCATGCCCAGTGGGCAGGGGTTGTTACAGCAGACACAAAAACAATTCAAACTGTAATCTAGTTAGAAGAAATCCCCTTTAACAGCTGTGTGTGTATAACAGATAGGGTCAAATGTGCTGATATGGCATGCCCAGTGGGCAGGGGTTTTTACAGCAGACACAAAAACAATTCAAACTGTAATCTAGTTAGAAGAAATCCCCTTTAACAGCTGCTTGTGTGTAACAGATAGGGTTAAATGTGCTGATATGGCATGCCCAGTGGCCAGGGATTTTTACAGCAGACACAAAAACAATTCAAGCTGTAATCTAGCTAGAAGAAATCCCCTTTAACAGCTGCTTGTGTGTAACAGATAGGGTCAAATGTGCTGATATGGCATGCCCAGTGGGCAGGGGTTTTCACAGCAGACACAAGAACAATTCAAACTGTAATCTAGTTAGAAGAAATCCCCTTTAACAGCTGCTTGTGTGTAACAGATAGGGTTAAATGTGCTGATATGGCATGCCCAGTGGCCAGGGATTTTTACAGCAGACACAAAAACAATTCAAGCTGTAATCTAGCTAGAAGAAATCCCCTTTAACAGCTGCTTGTGTGTAACAGATAGGGTTAAATGTGCTGATATGGCATGCCCAGTGGCCAGGGATTTTTACAGCAGACACAAAAACAATTCAAGCTGTAATCTAGCTAGAAGAAATCCCCTTTAACAGCTGCTTGTGTGTAACAGATAGGGTTAAATGTGCTGATATGGCATGCCCAGTGGGCAGGGGTTTTCACAGCATACACAAAAACAATTCAAACTGTAATCTAATTAGAAGAAATCCCCTTTAACAGCTGCTTGTGTGTAACAGATAGGGTCAAATGTGCTGATATGGCATGCCCAGTGGGCAGGGGTTTTCACAGCAGACACAAAAACAATTCAAACTGTAATCTAGTTAGAAGAAATCCCCTTTAACAGCTGCTTGTGTGTAACAGATAGGGTTAAATGTGCTGATATGGCATGCCCAGTGGGCAGGGGTTGTTACAGCAGACACAAAAACAATTCAAACTGTAATCTAGTTAGAAGAAATCCCCTTTAACAGCTGCTTGTGTGTAACAGATAGGGTTAAATGTGCTGATATGTCATGCCCAGTGGCCAGGGATTTTTACAGCAGACACAAAAACAATAATTCAAACTGTAATCTAGTTAGAAGAAATCCCCTTTTAACAGCTGCTTGTGTGGAACAGATAGGGTTAAATGTGCTGATATGGCATGCCCAGTGGCCAGGGATTTTTACAGCAGACACAAAAACAATTCAAACTGTAATCTAGTTAGAAGAAATCCCCTTTAACAGCTGCTTGTGTGGAACAGATAGGGTTAAATGTGCTGATATGGCATGCCCAGTGGGCAGGGGTTTTTACAGCAGACACAAAAACAATTAAAACTGTAATCTAGTTAGAAGAAATCCCCTTTAACAGCTGCTTGTGTGTAACAGATAGGGTTAAATGTGCTGATATGGCATGCCCAGTGGGCAGGGGTTTTACAGCAGACACAAAAACAATTCAAACTGTAATCTAGTTAGAAGAAATCCCATTTAACAGCTGCTTGTGTGTAACAGATAGGGTCAAATGTGCTGATATGGCATGCCTAGTGGGCAGGGGTTTTTACAGCAGACACAAAAACAATTAAAACTAATCTAGTTAGAAGAAATCCCCTTTAACAGCTGCTTGTGTGTAACAGATAGGGTCAAATGTGCCACTGCCAACATGGGATGCACAGTGGCCAGGGGTTTTTACAGCAGAAACAAAAGCAATTTAAAACTGTGATCTGGCTATTAAATGAAATGAAAATAAAAAAAAAGCTTTCCCTGTTACTTTCTCTGCTGTCCCTGCCTCGATCTTTCCCGATCTTTCCCTATCTTTCCCTGATTCTGTCTGGCACTCTGTGGGTCTCCCTGGCTCTCCCTGGCTCTGTTAGTCTCTCCCTGGCTCTAAACAGCTCCGTTCTGCAATACAACGCTGAAATGCGCACAAGCAAGATGGCCGCCATTTATATAGCACTGTGACGTCACCAGGGTTCCTGGCTGCTGATAGGCTGCATGTGACCTTTCCATGATACCTTGCCCCAGGAGATATGTCCAGACATGTGCATCCACCATTTTACAATGCCTGTAATTGAAGTAAATGGAGTTTAAAGGAAAAATTTGATCGATAGAATCACGGGGAAATTCGGATTAGTTCAGAATCGAATATTTCCTGAAATTCGGAACGAATTAGGGTTCGTCCGGATCGATTCGCTCATCTCTAATCTGTTATGTCTGTCATGTTGTCTGTTTCATTTATAGCATTATGTTTTTTTCTGCTAGAATTTTTTTTGGGTACAAATAAACAACCTTTTTCATCAAAAGTGTGTGTTTTGTGCGCCACTCTGTGCCAGCTCAAAAACATCCAATAAATTTGGATGAACTGTATAGAAGCACACAGGAGCAACATTGGTACATCCTTGTTTTTTGGTGCAAAGTGTGGCAAAAGTGGCTCAGCATGAAATAAAGTGGCGTGGTGTACCTAACTATTGACAATGAGGCAGCCTCTACATAGGAGGCGTCAATGTTGCACCGTTGTGTTCCTATACATTCTATCCAAATTTATTACATACTTTTGAACTGGTGCAGAGAGGCTCAGACAAGTAAAAAACACATTTCTGAATAAAAAAAGTTGTTTAATTGTACAAAAAAATTCAGTCACAAAAACAATAATATTCTAAATGCAAGAAATGTGACAGACATAACAGATATAAAATATTCATTTTCAAGTGTCAGAAGGCAAATGGGGGGGGGGGGGGAACACCAGGGCTATTGTCCTGCACAAAATAGAGTCAGTAAAGCACTCAAAATAATAACATACATAAAACCAAAATGTTAAATAAATAAATAAATAAATTAATTAATTAAAAAATACTAGTATGTTTATTTTTCACAGGCGTCAAACTCAGATTCCAATTTGGGGGTAACACCAGGGTAATTGCCCTGCACAAAATGGGGTAGAGAAAGTACTCAAAATAGTAACATAAAGCAATAACATTAAATAAATAAATACAAAATATTTTTAACAGACGTTAGAGGCCAATTTGGGGGTAACACCAGGGTGATTACCCTGTACAAAAGGGGGTAGGGAAAGTACTCAAAACAAAAAAATAAATAAATACATACATTTAAAAAAATAAATAAAATATTCATTTTTTTTAACAGGCGTCCCTTTCACATCCTCCGCCACATCCCCCAGGCAAAGGAGGGAGATGGTAACGCTGATTAAGGCGTGATCGGTGCTTGCCGTATTGGTGGTGTACTGGAAGCACTGCAGTATGGCACAAATGTCCCTCATGTAGGCCCATTCATTGATGCTGTTGGTCTGCAGAAAGTGCGTGCACATGGCACACATGTATTCACAGGCCAGCGTGCGCACACACCCGGTCCATGCAGTCGGGATGCGGGAGAAGTCAATGCCGACCAGCTGCATGGATCGGTTGTGAGCACACCGGCCCGCGAAATACCAGCAGTGCTAGCAGTGACCGGAGAGGGGAGAGTGAGCGGGGTTTAGTTGCCCTGTCCACTGCTCCTTCAGAGGCTGTTGGGCCATCACAAGGCTTATGTAAGTATATCTTTTTTTTTCTTATCCCCAGCAAGGGGTGTAGGGGAGGGGGGGTAGTCAGCCACAGTGCATATAGGCAATGGGATGGGGGGTGCCACACTGCCAATGAGGAATGGAAGGGGGGAATGCTGCACTACCAAAGGGGATGGGATGAGGGTAATGCCACACTACCTATGGGGATGGGATGGGGGGGGGAATGCCACACTGCCTATGGGTAATGGAAGGGGGGAATGCCACACTACCTATGGGGATGGGATGAGGGGAACCGGCAGTGCTAGAAGTGACCAGAGCGGCGACAGTGGGCGGAGTTTAGTCTCCCTGCCCACCGCTCCTTCATCGGCTGGTGGCCCCAGCAAGAGGCTGATGTAAGTATATCTTTTTTTTTCTTATTCCAGGCAAAGGGTCTAGGGGAGCGGGGGTAGTCAGCCACAGTGCATATGGGCTACGGGAAGGGGGGGGGGGGTGCCACACAACCTATGGGGAATGGGATGGGGGGAGAATGCCACACAACCTATGGGGAATGGGATGGGGGAGAATGCCACACAACCTGTGGGGAATGGGATGGGGGAGAATGCCACACAACCTATGGGGAATGGGATGGGGGAGAATGCCACACAACCTATAGGGAATGGGATGGGGGAATGCCACACAACCTATGGGGAATGGAATGGGGGAGAATGCCACACAACCTATGGGGAATGGGATGGGGGAATGCCACACTGCCTATGGGGAATGGGATGGGGGAATGCCACACTACCTATGGGGATGGCATGAGGGGAATGCCACACTGCCTATAGGGAATGGGAGGAGGAATGCCACGCTACCTATAGGGATGGGGTGAGGGGAATGCCACACTGCATATGGGGATAGGATGAGGGGGATACCACACTGCATATGGGGATGGGGTGAGGGAATGCCACACTACCTATGGGGTTGGGATGAGGGGAATGCCACACTGCCTATGGGTAATAGGAGTGGGGGTGTGCCACACTGTCTATTTGGGGAATGGGATGAGAAAATGCCACACTGCCTATGGGATGGGGGGAATGCCACACTGCCCATGGGGAATGGGATGGGGGAATGCCACACTGCCTGTAATGGGGTGTTTTAGCACAGCATTTGGTTTAGATTTTTTTTCTTAATCCTAGGTGTCTTCAAATCCTAGGTGTGTCTTATGCTTCTTATAGGGTGAAAAATACGGTAGGTTGTTACAGATTTCTAGTAAGTAAATGCTAAAGTCTATAGTTAAAATACTAAAATGTTTTTAATTTTCTTCCCATACATAAACCACAGTCAAGGCCATTTGCTAAGATAAGGCAAATAAGTTTCTGGTTTAATACTGAGAGCTAGAGATGAGCGAGTAGTGAAATATTCGAAATTTCGAATTTCGATTCGAATAGACCGCGTTACTCGACTACTCGACCGAATATCGAATCCCATTATAGTCTATGGGAAAAAAATGCTCGACACTTGGAAATCTCAATTCGACCACTTGGAGGTCACCAAGTCCACCCTGAAACATCAGAAAATGATGCCAACACTGCTGGAATGCAACTGGGACAGCAGGGGAAGCATGTCTGGGTGCATATAACGCGCCCAAGTCGCACTATTACGCCACTATCACAGCCACTCAACAATACACTCCAAACACAATATAACTTCTACGTAAAGTGAGACAAGACAAGGAAACCTTCTTTCCTCTACATTGCCATGGACCCCAAGCCAAACTGTACAAAAAAGAAGAACAAAATTCTGCACCCCTTAAAATCACGTTGCCTATGACAACCACAGATGGCATAGGCAAGGGGGAAAATAAATAGACCCCACCCCTAATTGTCATTGTGTGTGTGTGTGTGTGTGTGTGTGTGTGTGTGTGTGAGATGTGGTCAGACATGTCCTCTTGTGTCATTGTGTCACCCCAGCAGTAAGGGAAGCTTAAAGGAGGAGGTTTGTTACAGTGTGTTACCCCAGCAGTAAGGGAAGCTTACAGGAGGAGGTTTGTTACAGTGTGTCACCCCAGCAGTCAGGGAAGCTTACAGGAGGAGGTTTGTTACAGTGTGTCACCCCAGCAGTAAGGGAAGCTTACAGGAGGAGGTTTGTTACAGTGTGTCACCCCAGCAGTCAGGGAAGCTTACAGGAGGAGGTTTGTTACAGTGTGTCACCCCAGCAGTAAGGGAAGCTTAGAGCTGAGACCTCTTAAAAATTGTGTGGAGGCCCAAGATCTGAGACCTCTTAAAAATTGTGTGGAGGCCCAAGAGCTGAGACCTCTTAAAAATTGTGTGGAGGCCCAAGAGCTGAGACCTTTTAAAAATTGTGTGGAGGCCCAAGAGCTGAGACCTCTCAAACATTGTGTGGAGTCCCACGAGCTGAGACCTCTTAAAAATTGTGTGGAGGCCCAAGAGCTGAGACCTTTTAAAAATTGTGTGGAGGCCCAAGAGCTGAGACCTTTTAAAAATTGTGTGGAGGCCCAAGAGCTGAGACCTTTTAAAAATTGTGTGGAGGCCCAAGAGTTGAGACCTCTCAAACATTGTGTGGAGTCCCACGAGCTGAGACCTCTTAAAAATTGTGTGGAGGCCCAAGAGCTGAGACCTCTCAAACATTGTGTGGAGTCCCAAGAGCTGAGACCTTTTAAAAATTGTGTGGAGGCCCAAGAGCTGAGACCTCTTAAAAATTGTGTGGAGGCCCAAGAGCTGAGACCTTTTAAAAATTGTGTGGAGGCCCAAGAGCTGAGACCTTTTAAAAATTGTTTGGAGACCCAAGAGCTGAGACCTTTTAAAAATTGTGTGGAGGCCCAAGAGCTGAGACCTCTCAAACATTGTGTGGAGTCCCACGAGCTGAGACCTCTTAAAAATTGTGTGGAGGCCCAAGAGCTGAGACCTCTTAAAATTTGTGTGGAGGCCCAAGAGCTGAGACCTTTTAAAAATTGTGTGGAGGCCCAAGAGCTGAGCACTTCTTAGTGCTGCAGCTACGGCTGCTTTAGTGAGGGGTAGCTGCTGCTGCTGGAATAGGGACAGAAAGACTTCAGTGGTGTATTAGCACCTATATACAAAACTATATTTTGCACTACTGTTTTGTGTCCTCTGTGCCAACAAAACACTGTTTTATACACGGTGCGTATAGGCACCATTTCACCTTCTGGCAGTATACGGCTGTATAGCCAGGTGTTTTTCTTAAAAATATTTTTATATTTGGCACTACTGTTTTGTGTCCTCTTTACCAACAAAACCTTGTTATATACCCGGTGCGTATAGGCACCATTTCACCTTCTGGCAGTATACGGCTGTATAGCCAGGTGTTCTTCTTAAAAATATTTTTATATTTGGCATAACGCGTGGCCAAAAAAGTAAAACGTCTGAAATGCGAAGGGCTAGCGCAAAGGGACGTGGACGAGGACGGGGGCGTGGAAATGCTGGTGGGGGCACAAACCGCGTTGAAGCCAGTGGGGATACAATGCGTGCTGATGAGGGGCAGCCAGCATTACGCTCATCCAGCTTCCCTGCCTTTATGAGACAGTTATGCGGGGGGCGGGGTACACCTCTGTTAAAGCCTGAGCAGCGTGAACAGGTGGTGCAATGGATGGCCGATAACGCTTCCAGTCACTTGTCCACCACCCAGTCATCCACACAGTCTCACTCTGACCCTCCTTCCTCCCAACCTGGCCAACAGAGTCAGCCCACCCTTGACCCCTCCCAGGACCTCTTTTCGGGTCCTTTTCCAGATGTGCTGCAAGAATCCCAGGAGCTAGCAGAGGAATTTGTTTGTAGTGATGCCCAAACACTTGAGTATCCGCCATCTGCTAGTGATGTGGACCCGGAACCAGCATCTGCTATCATGAGCGATGATGATGAGACGCAGTTGCCATCAAGGGAGGCTGTTGGAATGTCCAGTGGGCAGGAGGAGGAGCAGAGAGAGGAAGTGGAAGAGGAGGTGGTGGACGACGAAATGACCGACCCCACTTGGACAGGGGTGATGTCCAGCGGGGAAAGCAGTGGAGATGCGGTCTGCGCATCACCGAATAAGGCAGCAAGAGGCAGAGGACAGTCCAGAGGCAGAGGACAGTCCAGACAGAGAAGGCAGGCCACAGCCAGCAGGGCCGAAGCTCTTCCCGGCAGCAGGCAGTCGCGCGAAGCTCCCCCATCGAGGCCTCGTACTTCTGTGGTGTGGAGATTTTTTAATGTTTGCGCGGATGACAAACTGAGCGCGGTTTGCGCAATCTGCCACTCAAAACTGAGTAGGGGCTCTGAGAAGAGCAATCTGACCACCTCAGGCATGCGCCGTCACTTGGAATTTAAGCACTGGGCTGAGTGGGAGAGAGCAAACGCAATACAACCTGCGCCCCGTCTTGCTGCCACTGCCTCTTCCCCTTTGTTGTGTGCTGCCACTGCGGTCCAGACCTCCAGCCAGGACACCTCCACATCTGCCTCTGCCTCGGCTACTTTGGGGCCTTCTCCTTCAGCCCCCCCTTCCCCCGCATCTTCGTCTGCACCTTCCATCTCCTCGTCCCATCAACTGTCCATCTCGCAGGCGTTCAACCGCAGGCGGAAGTACGCCTCCAGTCACCCCCAAGCCCAAGCCTTAACCTGCCTCATCTCCAAACTGCTGGCCCTGGAGATGTTGCCGTTTAGGCTTGTGGAGACGCAGGCCTTCCGCGACCTGATGGCGGCTGCCGCACCTCGCTATTCCGTCCCTAGCCGCCACTATTTTTCCCGGTGTGGCGTCCCCGCCCTGCACCAGCACGTGTCGCGTAACATCAGGCGGACCCTGAGGTACGCAGTCAGCGCAAAGGTCCACTTGACCACCGACTCGTGGACAAGCGCTTGCGGCCAAGGACGCTACATCTCTTTGACGGCACACTGGGTGAATGTTGTGGAAGCGGGGACGGGGTCGCAAACAGGGACGGCCTACATACCACCCCCGCCCAAGATTGCCAGCACGGGTTCTGATAGACCCCCCTCCTCTTCCTCCTCCTCCTCCTCCTCCTCCTCCTCCTCTGCCTTAACATCGCCCTCAGCCCCTAGCTGGAAGCGTTGCAGCACTGGCGCGGGGAGATGTCAGCAGGCGGTGCTTAAGCTCATCAGCTTGGGCGACAGGAAGCACAGCGCCGCAGAGGTGAGGCACGCCATATTGCAGCAGACAGAGATGTGGCTGTCGCCGCTGCAGCTAGGACCAGGCATGGTCGTGTGCGATAACGGCCGTAACCTGGTGGCGGCTCTGGAGCTTGCAGAACTCAATCACGTACCATGCCTGGCCCACGTTTTTAATTTGGTAGTACAAAAGTTTCTAAAGACTTACCCCAACCTGGCAGAGCTACTGGTCAAAGTGCGGCGCTTGTGCGCTCACTTTCGGAAGTCAACTGTAGCTGCTGCTAGCTTAAAAAAAATCCAGCAACGCCTCCATTTGCCTCAACATCGGCTGTTGTGCGACCTGCCCACTCGCTGGAATTCCACCTATTGCATGTTGGCCAGGGTGTGTGAGCAGCAGAAAGCATTGATGGAGTACCAGATGATGCATCCACGCGTGCCTCCAACTCAGCTCCCTCAGTTTGCCAACCACGAGTGGCCATGGATGGCAGACATATGCGATGTATTGCGTATCTTTGAGGAGTCCACTAAGAAGGTCAGCAGCGAGGACGCTATAGTGAGCGTAACCATCCCACTCCTAGGCGTCCTTAAAGAATCGCTCATCGCAATAAGGGAGAACGCATTGCACACAGAGGAGACGGGGGTAGGAGGAGATGCAACGCAGATAGACAGTCAGACCACACTTTTGTCTGCTGCTCGGTGGCAGTTGCAGGAGGAGGAGGATGAGGAGGAGGAGGACAACGTGGAGGTGGCTGTGGAAGAGGATGCTGGCGGCGAGGGTAGCAGTCAGGCTGTGTGCGTCCCATTGGTTCAGCGCGGATGGGGCGGAGAGGAGGAGGAAGAGGAGGAAATGGAAAATGATCCTTCTGGTGGGGGCAGTGAGGTCATGCCTACTCAGAGTCTGGCACACATGGCTGACTTCATGCTGGGCTGCTTTTCCCGGGACATACGTGTTGTCCGGATATTGGAGAACAAACTATACTGGGTCTTCGCACTCCTGGACCCCGGTATAAAGATAACTTCTCCTCTTTTATTCCGGTAGAGGAGAGGACAAATCGATTACTGGAATACCAGAGGGAACTCTTGCAGAACATGATGCAGATTTTCCCACCCAGCATCGCTGGCGGCAGAGAGGAGAGTGTCTCCCAGAGTCTGACAACATCGATCAGGCCCACAGCCACCAGGGGAACACTCTCCAAGGTGTGGGACACGTTCATGTCACCCCCTCGTGCAACTTCCATCACTGCGGGGCCCGCTATCAGCAGGAGGGACAAGTATCGGCGGATGTTGCGGGACTACCTGGCAGACCACACCCCTGTCCTCCCCGATCCCTCGGCGACCTACACTTACTGGGTCTCCAAGTTGGACACGTGGCTGGAACTGTCCCTGTATGCCTTGAAGGTGCTTGCCTACCCTGCCGCCAGCGTGCTATCAGAAAGGGTGTTCAGCGCAGCCGGGGGCATTATAACCGATAAGCGCAGCCGCCTGTCAACCGACAGTGCCGACAGGCTGACGCTAATCAAAATGAACAGCAAGTGGATTGACCCGGACTTTGCTTGTACAACAGTGGAAAGCAGCCAAGAGTGAAGTGCCATCTGTATGAAGTGCCATTTCCTCCTCCTCCTCCTCCTCCTCCTTAACCACCGTAGAATTGCTGTATTAATGAAAAAAATTATGGCTCACCTCTTGGGCTTAATACAATCAATTTTTAAGAGGTCTCAACTCTTGGGCCTCCACACAATTTTTAAGAGGTCTCAGCTCTTGGGACTCCACACAATTTTTAAAAGGTCTCAGCTCTTGGGCCTCCACACAATTTTTAAAAGGTCTCAGCTCTTGGGCCTCCACACAATTTTTAAAAGGTCTCAGCTCTTGGGCCTCCACACAATTTTTAAGAGGTCTCAGCTCTTGGGACTCCACACAATTTTTAAAAGGTCTCAGCTCTTGGGACTCCACACAATTTTTAAAAGGTCTCAGCTCTTGGGCCTCCACACAATTTTTAAAAGGTCTCAGCTCTTGGGCCTCCACACAATTTTTAAAAGGTCTCAACTCTTGGGCCTCCACACAATTTTTAAGAGGTCTCAGCTCTTGGGACTCCACACAATTTTTAAAAGGTCTCAGCTCTTGGGCCTCCACACAATTTTTAAAAGGTCTCAGCTCTTGGGCCTCCACACAATTTTTAAAAGGTCTCAGCTCTTGGGCCTCCACACAATTTTTAAAACATAGCAGCCCTAATAAGGGCTCTCAATGACTCTCTTGTCTTCTGGTAGCTGGTATATATGGTGGTAAAAGCGATATTCTGAGCTTCTGGGGCCCTGCCTGACTACATAGAATATGAGCTATATACTGTTCAGCGTAGTAGCCCTAATAAGGGCTCTTAATGACTCTCTTGTCTTCTGGTAGCTGGTATATATGGTGGTAAAAGCGATATTCTGAGCTTCTGGGGCCCTGCCTGCCTAAATAGGATATGAGCTATATACTGTTCAGCGTAGTAGCCCTAATAAGGGCTCTTAATGACTCTCTTGTCTTCTGGTAGCTGGTATATATGGTGGTAAAAGCGATATTCTGAGCTTCTGGGGCCCTGCCTGACTACATAGGATATGAGCTATATACTGTTCAGCATAGCAGCACTAATAAGGGATTAATGACTCTCTTGTCTTCTGGTAGCTGGTATATATGGTGGTAAAAGCGATATTCTGAGCTTCTGGGGCCCTGCCTGCCTACATATGAGCTATATACTGTTCAGCATAGTAGCCCTAATAAGGGCTCTTAATGACTCTCTTGTCTTCTGGTAGCTGGTATATATGGTGGTAAAAGCGATATTCTGAGCTTCTGGGGCCCTGCATGCCTACATAGGATATGAGCTATATACTGTTCAGCGTAGTAGCCCTAATAAGGGCTCTTAATGACTCTCTTGTCTTCTGGTAGCTGGTATATATGGTGGTAAAAGCGATATTCTGAGCTTCTGGGGCCCTGCCTGACTACATAGAATATGAGCTATATACTGTTCAGCGTAGTAGCCCTAATAAGGGCTCTTAATGACTCTCTTGTCTTCTGGTAGCTGGTATATATGGTGGTAAAAGCGATATTCTGAGCTTCTGGGGCCCTGCCTGCCTACATAGGATATGAGCTATATACTGTTCAGCGTAGTAGCCCTAATAAGGGCTCTTAATGACTCTCTTGTCTTCTGGTAGCTGGTATAGATGGTGGTAAAAGCGAGATTCTGAGCTTCTGGGGCCTTGCCTGCCTACATATGAGCCATATACCGTTCAGCGTAGTAGCCCTAATAAGGGCTCTTAATGACTCTCTTGTCTTCTGGTAGCTGGTATAGATGGTGGTAAATGCGATATTCCGAGCTTCTGGGGCCCTGCCAGCGACAGCCTGTCTTTCCCTGCTGTGAGCGTCTGTCCCTCACTAAGTTCAAGCTGCTAATGCTGACGAAGAGGAAGTGCTGAGTTTTGTATATTCGAGGTCACATGGTTTTTCCAGCCAATGCGTGTAGACGCCGTTCTCGCGATGCCAGCGTCCTCCCAGGACCTGTCCCACCCCCCCTGCATGGTGATTGGTGTAAAAAACGCGCCAGGGAAGGTGGGAGGGGAAACGAATTGTGAGTGCGCCATCGCCGCTGTACTCGATCGAAATCGAGTATGACGAACAGCGTAGTATTCGATCGAATACCGGCTCGGTCGAATACTACTCGCTCATCTCTACTGAGAGCCTGATCTATGAAGCGTCAGCTGCGCACAGCGGCACTTTTTTTTCTTTAGCCGTTCTGAGCATTCCATTTAAGAAACAATAAAACGGCAGTGTTGAGGCAGTCGCCAGCTAGCATTTTATTTAACACTAGCGCCCGAAAGGTCACAGGTTGAAGTTGCACCTGAGGAAACCTGGAACTGTCGCTCACAATCCCATACAGCACAATGGACAGAACTGAAATGAAGTGTTTAAAGTACATTATTTGTACATTTGCATTGTGACTTGTCAAAAATGGAAACGCAGGACCTAGATGTCACAAATATTTTTTTCTCTATAAAAAGGTATAGTTTACTAATCAACTACCATTTAATTGTCTCCAGTTGGGCTATTGTAATGCTGAGATTTAGATTTTTATTTTTATTATGGCAAGTGCAATATGTTGTTTTTTTTTTTTATTATATTGTAATAGATCAATTCAGGTATATTTAGAGCATGAGTGCGTCAACTTGTGATTCGGCGGTGGCGCTGACCCACACTTTCCATTTAGCGTAGAACGCAGCCCTGGCCCATCCCCAGTTGATGGAGGACCCTAAGTTATCATTCAGGTAGTGATGCAGTTATTGCGTCTTTTATGCTGTCTTTCTGGCGTGGAACGCAGCACTGTGAGGCGCTGTGTTTTACCACGCTTTCCATCTAATGTGGAACGCACATTGTATCACTCTGAATTCCTCCCCTTTTCCTCGTGGTCGGGCGGTTCTCTTCTGATTGGCTGAAGACATGTAGGGGAGGTGGACACAGATATGGCGAGTATGCAATATAAGTCTGTTAGCTTCTTTCATGTTTTGCATAACTAAAGGGAACAATGTCCACCATTAACATATTCAAGATTTGAATTTATTCATTAGTCGACAATTTAAAAAATTATTCATTAACCTGCCATAAAGGGCTTGTGGAATTCATAATATATAAGCTCGAAAAAGTGCTTATATGTTACAAAATATAACTATTGGAATGTCTATGGATATTGTTAAAAATTTAATTATATAAAAATTTAAAAAAATAAATAAAATATTATTTTTAGAATTAATTTAATAAAAAAAGGTGAAATATATGATAATGGATTAAAATACAATTAACCATTAAACATTTAAAGCTGCATGCAAATAAAACACATTTAAATAATGCCACTACAGAGTACATAATACATTAACACACATTTCATGTTAACACTTAATTTAACCAGGGCCGTAGTTAGCATTAGGCACACCGAGGCACCGGCCTAGGGTGGGCAGAATGTGCAAGGGAAGCAGGGGTAACAGCAGGGTATTAAAAAAAAAGTTTAATGGCAGCATTTGCATCGGATTAATATTGATCAGTATTGCCCCCCAGCAACATGCCACAAACACCACTGTTTTGTATTTTTCTATGATACATGTGGTAATTCAGTGAGCCCTTCATTACAGAAGCCCCCCTCCCTTCCTTCTGCACATGGTATGACCTATTATCTCTTGAATTCCCCAGGCAGGCAGGAGGGGGAAACCAGCAGAAGACTTTTCACTGTCGGGTCTGAGGAAGAGACGAGATAACAGCAGGCTGGTTTGCCAAGTGTTTAGATAAGGTTCGGGTCCCCCCCCCCCCCCCGACCCTTTGCTGCCCTGCTCTGCCTAATTTGCATGTATAAAACAGAGTTCATGCCGTAGCTAGCCAGAATAATCCCCCCCAACATCATCCCCAGCATGTCTGGGCTGTGTCTCTCAGGCTTTGAAGGATCAGGAATGCAGCGCAGGGGATGGAGCTGGATATTTCTGCAGTAAGTCTGTTCAATAGTGTGATGGAGCCGCTGCTGCTGTTTAAATGGCAGGCTGATTCATTAATAGCGCCAGGTAGCGACAGATGAGCGACAGTAGCGTTATTTTCACAGCGCCCGCTAGTATTCGCTGTGCTTGGCCGTTGTTCGGCTGTTGACAGCGACCCAGTTGGTGTGCAGTAATGTTGAATACGGGGTTAGGAGTCGCTGTTTGACAGGTTCCGTGCTGTATGGGAGCGCATGACAGCGAACGGCCATAGCGAACGGCTCCCAGCATATTCATTAACAAATCACGCTCCAAAAATTCTTGTGCTGTGAAATGCTTGTTTAAACCCCAGAGCGCTGGCGGCGATGGGTTAAAAGTAGTTTTTTTAACCCCCAAACAACCATATTTTTAGAAAAAAAAACATGTTTTTCAAAACAGTTTGTAATATGAATACATTAATATCAGACCTGTAATATCAATTCTGCACAATTTTTTTTTTTTTTTTTTTTTTTTAGCTTAAAAAACATTGCAGAAGTGGTCACAGAATTTTTGACATTAAAAAAAAAATAAAAAAAATAATAGCAATTAATTATGAATATTTAAACATTGCTCCATTGAAATGCATTGGAGAGCGCCAGGTAGCGAGAGGTCACACCTGTCGCTGTTCAAGGTCGCTCGCTGGCGCTGTGGGGTGAGGCTGGAATAATGATGAATGATTCGCTATCTGGCGCTCTGTCAGTCGCTAAGCAGGATCGGCTTCATAAATGTGTGATTGCGGAGGGGAGCCGGCGTTCTCGTGGCGGTGAGCATCATTACCGTTCGCTCACCATTCGCTACCTGGCTCTATCCCTTGTTAAATAAGGGCCTAAGTGTTGGAGACATTTTCCTTCCTGCAGCCGTCTGTGCTCCCTTCTGGTTGCCCATTCTTCCTCCTTTCTGCCCACCCTGCCCACTCTGTCTCCCTGATACCTACTGTGAACAGGGCCACATTATGAGAGGGGCGCGTGCCCCGGGGCCTCCACCACTTGCCCTGCAAAGGGAGCCTCCACCAACCTTTGGTTTATGGTCTGGTCCAGGTGGCTTTTCAGTCTTTGATCTGACAGGCCGTGGGGCCAGCAACAAAGCTATCGGCGGCAGTGGGGGTCCCCAGCACTTGGGCAAGCCTTTTTTGTTTTTGCAAACCTGCAGCCAAAGACACCAAAGGGCAGGACGGAGAGTCTAGAGCAGCAAAGCTGCCATCAGCAGCGCTACAGTGATGGGTGCAGCGCTCTCACTGCACATAAGCCACCAAGCACAGCCGCTGGCAGCTCAATGTAGGAGAACTGTTTTCTGCTGGACCAGCTGGGCGACTACACTTCTGCGCCCAGAATGGCAAAGCAGGAGTTCACGAGCAGCACGCACCCGCACAAGGGTGGCACAAGGGACTCAATCAGACATTCCATTCTGTAAGCCAGAGCGCTGCCAGGATCCGCTGAGCCGTCTGATGATGAATCAGCCGCTACATGACACTGTAAGAGGCGCTCCGCAGAATCGCCTTCATGAATGTGGCATTGCGTGCCGCAGCCGGCGTTCACCTGGCGCTACCTGTCGCTTACAAAGGCACTACCTGTCGCTTTCCCTTGATGAATAAAGCCCCAAGAATCAGCTAAGGACCACATGCAACCAAGGACACTGGTGGCCACATACCCACTAGCATTTAACAGGGTGTGTACCCACGCTGGCTATTCACAAATGCTTGGCATGGGTGCGCGCCAGACTAAAGGCATTTCGTCAAAAACTCTCACATGCACTGTCGGATCAGGGAGAAGGTAGGTTTTACAGGGAACCTGTGGGGGTTTCACACAGCAGGGCAGCCCAAATCTGGATGTCCTGGGGGAAGGCATAAGCCATCCCTGGGGACTAATAGACTCCAGGGCCACTTTTGGTCAACTTTAAAGGGGACCAAAACCCACATTTTTAACTAGCATCCCATGAATTGCTCCCCCAGTGAAAAGTACCTTTTGCCAATTGTCACTGCTTCTACGTCCCAGATAATCCCAGATAATAGCGCCTGTTTTAGCTGTAAAGCTCCTCCTCCATTCATTGCCACTGTTGTGTGCTTTGCTTTGCAACTTCCGGTTTCCCACCTACAAGGATCCATGATGAGGCCCAGATGCCCTGCCAGACCTCTACTCAGCTATTCCTCCGATTCGGACCCCCCCACCCCTCCCCCCCTTCCCCCCTGGCCCTTCAGCATCCCCTGCTCCCCCCCAAAGCGAGAAGCAAAGGCGAAAGAGGGTGGATCCACGTGTAAATGGGCAAGTTGTAAAAGTGAGTATTTTTATATTTCTCTATTTCATAATTTTAGATTGTGAGTGTCATGAACATCTCACCTTCACGCCAGTCCCGCGGCATCTGTAGGCGGCGCGGGCTCCTGCGCCTGTCTGCCTCCGTCCCCGCTCGGTGGCCACGTCTCCGGCAGGCGGCGTCGGAGTGAGTAGGGACGAGCAGACACGCCCCCTCTCCTCCCTGCCTCTCTCTGACAGCTCGTGTTCGCGCGCGCACGCACGCAAGCACGGCTGTCTTATGACCTCCATAGGCGCTGCAGTTAAGGTGGGCCAATGAGCCCTAGTTTTTAAGGTGGACCAATGAGTCCTGTGCTCTGGGCGAATACACCCTTTCCAGTTCAAATTGGGCAATCAGCCCAAAGTTCCTGTATGCACCAATCACAGTCTCCTTCCATCCAATCCCGTCAGCTCCCAGCAAATAAAGGTTGTTTCCCCACACTTGTCCCTTGCCCGTGATAGCGTGCTGCTGGGTGTGATTATCCGTATCTGTACTTGCCGTTTGATCTTGCTGTGTATTGACCATCCTGTGATTGCCGCCTGGACCGACCATTGCCTGTTTCTGACTCCGATTTTGCCTGCTCCCTTGTACTGCGTACCCGTGACCTTCCAGCTTGACCCTTGGCTCGACTTTGACTACTCTTCCGTCTCATCCTTTTGTGCCGCGCTTATCTGGACTGACCTCCCGTGTATGACCCCTGCTTGCCCGACCTCGCCCAGTCTCGTTCCTGGTTCATCCACCTTCCTCCCCGTAAGTCCGCATCCTTTGTGCTAAAAAGTCCTGGGGGCAACTGTGCCCGGTGAGGCGTATAAAGTGCCGCGGCAGATGGAGGCTTGACTATAGGTGAAGCTAGCAGCGGAGATTGGGGGTTGGGGACTTACTCAGAAGGCGAGTGTCCCACAGGACCTGACAGTGAGTTGTTTCAATGAAATATGTAATGTATTATTGTTGTATACAATTGTTTATTAACTTATGGCTTTTTTCTTATATGGTTTTTTACTGTAAAATCCTTGATTGTCATTATTTTTTTATGCTGTCTTAAGGTCTATATTAGAATAAACCCTCAAATGCAATGTTAGCTTTACATATTTTTTTTGTTTATTTTTTTTTTCTTGTTGTGGTCTAATGTTTTTTTTTCTTATTTTTGCTTTTATAGGATTTCTGCATCAGAGAATACGACTATGCCCTGAGTACAAAAAGCAGCATAGTGATGGAGGTGCAAGCCACAGTGTCCCGGCGCTTTAACACCAAGCTCTCCAGAAGATCCTTCATACAAAGTGGTCGGATTTCAAGCGCCGGGACAGTGAGGGCGTTTACAGGCTCTATGATGCCTACGCCTCAGGTAAGTGTTACATAACTACATGTTTGTAATTAAGATAATGTAGGTTGAGTAAGGTTTTTTGGTGTGTCCTTTTTTGGCTTTTGTATCCTCTCCACAGATAAGCGTCCTCCCCTGGGGAAACACGGGAAGGGAATCCTCCCCCGCACAAGAGTGGTGGACTCAGATGAGTCTGCGGGGGAGGGTCCCTCTCGTCAGTCCCATCTTGAGGACCCAGGGGAGGAAGGGGATGATGCCCCAGAGGAGCGTGCTGCTGTGGTGAGGGCAGTATGGAGCCTCAGCTTCTTACAGTCGGACTCAGCTGAGTCTCAAACCCCTTGTGGCCCCTCTCAAGTGGGGAGTCCAAGTGGGGAGGAGGTCATGGACTCGCCCACACTCCCTCGAGGATCAGGGAGTGAGTGGGAGGATGGTGGCCCCTCTGGTTTGGGATCTGCTGGGCAGATTTTGAGGAGTAGAGGCTCTACGCCTCCACCTCAGAGCCCTCCCTGGGATACCAGCAGCAGCTCATCCCCTGGTGAGTGCATTTATTATTGGTGTTTGTATGTGCCATGGTGATTCTGTACTGTATTCAATATACCGTCCCTCATTAACTGTTTTTCAGGGCATCATAGAGCCAGCACCTCCACCAGCTATGATGCAGAGCTTGCACTCGGGCATAGTCGTGGTAAGTGTTTTTGATTAGCATTTACATGGTGTATTTCATGACATACACATGTTTTATGCTACACAGCATTATTTGGTGCCTGATTTTTCAGCCACTTCAAGTTCAGTTCAATGCAAATTCCAGTACGCACAAATAGGAATAATATTTAGTACAGCATGATGCTGCACTGCAAATGTGGTAGTAAATGTGCATCTTGTAGTGCTGCAACATACGCAAGTCTAAAATTTCTATATGTTTATGGAGAATTTAATACTGTCATTTGCATTGCAGTGGCAATGTCTAGCAAAAATGACTTGAAAAACAGGACAATGGTATTGAGTGGTTCATGTGGACTATTTAAAAGATACAGCTGAACTCATGAATCACTAAATACCATGCTAATGTCTTCAAAACATGTGTTTAACCTTGTTATAATAATTAACTAAATGTCTGTTTGCAAATGTGCCAACTATTTTTTGCCTGATTTATATCATACAAAAAACAGGTGGATGTGGAATAATAATATTCAGGGACCAAGCTTATGAAGTTTTCTGTTGTGTTTTTGTCTACACAGATGTTTCCACGCAGACGGACCTGGTCACTAATGTCATTATGGGGTTAAGTAGGAGACATGTAGATGACATTTAGCCTAGCCACAGTCATAACTGCATGTATGCATGCTAGATTGGTGGCTCCCCTTGGTTCACATTTAAACACATAATACATTCAGCCTGTGAGTGTGTTTGGTCATTAACAAAATCCTTCAATAGTAAATTGGATAGCTATAATTGTAATAGCTGAAGGATTTGTTTAGTTAGTACTATGGACATGAGTACTTTTGGAAAACAGGAACAACACTATTCCAGCTAAGCAGCCCTTAATTTAATTTTAATTAATTTAAAAATATTGGAACATATTAGTTTCATGTAAAATATCCATACAAATTATCCCAAAAAAAAAATAAACCAGAAAAAATTAAAACCTTTCATAGTTCGCATAATTTTTGGTCCATGTCCAAACAATAATGACCTTTTTTTCTCCCCACAGCTTGCAATAATGAGCATTGTGGCAGTACGTCCGCCGGACAAGATCTATGCTGCTGGGGAAGAAGAAACAGCCGTAGGGTGGGGGTATGGGGTTTGCCTCTATGCGGCGTGAACAGTTGGCCATGTTGGCCTATTTTTTAAAAAAGATTAAACATTTATATTTTTATAATGTAATTTGTTTTCAGAACTTTATTTCACACAAAACACACTCGATTACCCCCAAAAATTGGATAAATAACCTTATATTGCCTATGTGAGCATAGACAATATAGCATTATTCAAAAAACAAACTATCACAACACATTAAAAAGCCCAGACAATATTAGCTTTGGGTGAGTAATTATACAGTGGCTTCATAGCAACTGCAACCCAACATATTCACCATTACAGGCCAGGTTATTATAGCGACTGAGGAGGCCAGAAATAGCGACTGGCGGCTGATCGAGGCAGCCACTAGCGGTCGCTCATAGCGCCGCTATACAGACGCTCATCTGTCGCTACCTGGCGCTAATGATGAATCAGCATGCCCGTGTTTTATCCTTTGCCTGCTTTGGGAGCTGGAGAGGCCACCTTCCACCACATGCTAATCTAGTGCTTGCATAGGCTTAAGTGTAGTAAGTATTTGAATGTATTCAATTTTCCTACTTTGAGAATGGGAAATGTTACTTCATTCCACCACATGAGGGTGCAGAAAAGATTTGGTGGCAATCCCTTTTTCTGGGGATCCCGGGAAGAGACTTATTCTACCAATTCTGAATCTATCCCACTGTTCTAGCAGCTATAGATATAGAGACTTAGGGCCTTATTCATGAAGGGATAGAGCCAGGTAGTGCCTGTACAGTGGCAGGTAGTGTCAAGTAGCGTCAGGTGAACACCAGAGCCTGCACACAATTACACATTTATGAAGCCAAATCTGGTGAGCAACTAGAACAATGCCATGTAGAGTCCGATTCATCATTATCCCAGCCTTAGCGTACAGCGCCGGCGTTCAGCCTTGCAGAGTCTTACCTGTCGTTACCTGGGTCTCTCCCATACATTTCAATGGACGTTCTTTTACTTCTCTTTAAACAGGGTTTTTTTATTTTATTTTTTAAAATAATCTCAAATAATGTTGTGACCTCTCCTGGGCTTGAAAAGGCCATTTTTTCACACCTTTTTAATTTTTTATATATTCCTGCAGAATTGACATTACAGGTCTGGCATTAATTTTGACATTAATCTTTAAGATTCCAGCCCATACACTGGTGGGTTTTGTTCCACTTTAAATTACTAGTTGCTGAATTCTTTAGGTAAATGGACAGTATAGCTAAACAAGATTCTGCTTTGAATCTTCCTCTCATTGCTCATCAACAGACCTCATCATTTTCTTTCTGACGTACAGAAGCTCCAAGGCACATTTACAGGTAGAGAGACACACCTCTAGTACAACATTTGTACCTCACTCTAGGCAACAAACATTTTTGACATAGTGAATGTCAGGCAACCCCTTTTACTATTTAGATTGAAAAAGTATTTGGCATTTTAGATGCTCACGTTCATTACACATTATCAAAAAAATGCAGAACAGTGACATTTTACATTCAGTGAGGTGTGTCTACATATTATAAAAGTTGTTTGTCATTGTCATTAAACCTTTTGCTGGTATCTGGCTTAGGGCTAGGGATGACTTACCATACCAGAAGAAGAAGCGTGAGGTGGATGGAGATAAAAGCTACGCCTAGTCTGGTGAGGTGTTTTAGGTCACTTGTGACATACTGCATGCGTACGCTGCATCTGTTAACCCTGGGGTGTTTTTTAAATGTGAAACCATTCCAAACCAATATGTATTGGTTACATACAATGACATACTTATAAGACCACTGAAACTATGGCTCTTATTTATGATGTGCTGCATTTAGCATCTTTCTGGTCACTATAGCTCCAGTTTTGGAGTGCCTGCATTTTTGCTTTGATTGTTGCACTAGATATTGGAAGGCCTGTGTCAGTGCCTGTTGGACCAGACTGCCAATTATCCCAGCATCAGTGAGCGCCACTTTGTCCCGCCATCTTTTTGGCACTGCACAGCGTATTTATGATTTTTTTCCACCTTGAAAAGATTGGCGCTGTATTTTTCTGGCACTGGACAGTGTGTTAGCATTGCAGTTACAAGATATCACTGCTGGGGACAAACTTTAAAGTACATATAAAGTGCACAAATTCCCAGCTGGTGTCTGGACTGGAAACACAGAGCAAAGATGAGCCACAATCTTTATGGCTATAAATGTCACACCTATAAAGATGAGTGTTTATATTTCATACTCCTATTAGTCAATTTATATCATTTCTTCATAAGTCTTTACACAATGATTCAGAGCCTGCCAATAAATGCTTGTGTTTTTTTTGAGAACTGATCTCGGAACCCGGGAAATAAGTTTGTTCATGTGTAAGCGGTCGTATTTGCTTGCTAGCCGAACATTTATGTTATTTGCAGCCAAAGTAGTCTGGGAAACCGAGTTTCTACCTGTTTTCAGATGTAATTTGCTGTGGATCCCATTGCTTTCGTTGTGCCGTGTCCTTTGGTGGCTTTCTGGCGTGGGCCTATTTGAGTTTTTTCCAGCTATTTGAAGGTGCTTCCTGCTGTTCCCTGCCAGTGTACCCATTGTAGTCCTTAACCAGCATCATTCATTTAGGCAGGGAAAGTGACAGCGGGGCATTTTTTCTTTATTCTTTTTTTATTTTCACAGTTATTTAACCCTTTAAGTGCCAGCCTACCTGGAGTTTTTGTCACACTCTGTTGCCAGACCATTTTGCACTATTTTGCGCTCCCCATGTTCAAATGTGATATTTGAAGGGATTTCCAGGGATTTCCCAGGAAAATTATATAGTCTGAGCTTTAACATGAAATGTCTTGTTTGTAATTTTCAGGTGTATTCTCAATATTTTTTGGCGAAATATGTGCAAAAAATAAAAAAAAATACAAAAATTTAAGTTTGTCAATAAAATCTTATTCCGTGTGAAACCCCAATTTCTCCCGATTACAGCGGTACCACATATGTATAGGTAGAAACCCTTTCCTGCCCAGGAGACTCCCCCAAACTGAAACAGAGCTTTAGGGGATTTTCAGAAAAAATACAACTATGCTATGCAATATGCGCACCTTGCAGTTTTACCAGAAAAACAAACCTTTACATTTGAAATACCCCCCACAAACTATATATTCTCTGGAAGTACACACCTCAGGCTTTCTATTTGTACCAGGCTTGTTGATGTGGCCACAGTTTTCTAGAAGTAATCCCTCAATGTATTCTTTGGTTGCAAAAAAAAAAGGATAAAAAAGCAGAGTCAAAGCCACATTTTCCTAAAAAAAACTATGTACAAACAAGAAAAAACAAGTAAAATCTGAAAAAGCAACATCCCCCGAACAGAACGATACCCAACATGCATAGCTACTGTCAAGGGAAGAGTTGCCAAACACCCCAAAGTAAACCATGAGCATAACGGTAATTTTTCTTGAAAATTTCAGCTCTGCAGACAAAGTGCGCACCTTGCGATTTTTCAACCAAAACAACCCTTTACATTTGGAATATCCCCCATAAACCATATATTCCCTGAAAGTACACATGTTAAGCTTTCTAAGCGTACCCAGCTTGTTGTAGTGGGCTCATCTTTCTGGAATTGATCCCTCAAAGAATTCTTTGGTTGCGCAGGGTTTCCCTAAAAAATGTATAAAAAAGCTGAATAAAAAACACCTTTTCCTAAAATATAAATATGCAAACAAGAAAAAACAAGCTAAGTCTGAAAGCGCAAGCTCCCCCGAACAGAACAATACCCAACATGCAGAGGTACTATTAACCCTTTTAATTGCCAGCCTACTTGAGATTTTGTCACCCTCTGTTCACAGAACATTTTTCCCCATTTTGCGCCATGTTTTGCGACATTTTTGCTGGAATTGTCAGGAAAATTATATATATATATTTTGCAGCAGAGTTTAGGCTTTAACATGAAATGTCTTGTTTGTAAATTTTATTTATTATTCATTTTATTTATTAAGTAAAAAAAAAAAAAAATTTTTTTTTAGAAAATTGCCTCCTTTATTTTAAATAAAAAATGTATTTTATTAGGGAAAGCCATATTGCATTAGGGAAAGCCATATTGCATTTCTACCGATTAGAACGGTACCACATATTTATCGGTAGCCCCCTGTTCCTGCCCAAGAGACCCCCCTAACTGAAACAAGTAATTTTTAACATTTACAAATAAAATACAACTACCATCCACACTACAAAGGGGGGGGGCATTTTTTTTGAATTTTTAAGGGTTGCAAACCCTTAAAAATCCCCCAAAAAATGACATGGGGCCCCCCTTACCCAAAGTAACCAGCCCGGGACCAGCTATGCAGGGCTTGTAGGAATAGGGCGCAGGGGCCAGCTTTTGTGGCCCTGCGGGCTACAAGCCCGCATAGCCCGTGGCCACGGGTTCTTCTGCCCCCCCCCTGGCCTTTGGGGAGGCAGGTAATGGGGGTGCCGGGGGTTAATGGCAAGTCACCGGCTAGCGCATCCCCCCAGCCTTGAGAACTGGTATAGGGGTCTCATGGACCCCTTACCAGTTCACAAGGGGTTAAATGTAAAAAAAACACAGACACACAAAGAGAAAAAATATTTTATTATTATTATTTTTTTTTAATACATCCATACTGGAGCACTCTGCTCACTTGCTAGAAGCCTCTTATAGCTGCTGGATGACAGAACACAAAAGGGTTAATTAAAAAAAAAATGACATAGGGTTCCCCCTCCCAGGGAGGGGGACCCCATTTTTTTTTAGAATTTTAAGGGTTAAAAACCCTTAAAAATAAAAAAAAAAATGACGTAGGGTCCCCCCTACCCAACATTACCGACCCGGGCCAGCTATGCGGGCTTGTAGAACAGGGCGCAGGGGCCAGCGTTGGTGGCCCCTGGCCCTGCAGGCTACTAGCCCACATAGCCACTATGTGGCCCGGGCCCTTCTGCCCCCCCTGGCCATTGGTAATGGGTGGCTGGTAATGGGGGGCTGGGGGTTAATGGCAAGTCACCCGCTAGCCGCAGGTGACTTGCCAGACCCAGAGCCTTGTGAGCTGGTATAAGGGGTCTCATGGACCCCTTACCAGCTCACAACAGGTTAACTGGTAAAAAAAAAAAAAAAACAACACACTTTAAGAAAAAGTATTTTATAAAAAAAAAAAAAAAAAAAAAATTTACTGTACTTACCTCCGATTGCAAGCTCTTGTCCCTCACCGCTCTGATGACAGATGCCGGTGATCGGCATCCAGAGAAGGGGGAGGAAGGAGATCAGAGGATCTCCTGCCACCTCCTTCCAGGGCACCGATCACCGGCATCTGACAGCTGAGAGGGCTGGAGCCGGTGATCGGGCTGGGATGACGTCATTAGCCCCGCCCCCAAGGGGGCTTAGCGGCAAGATGGCGGCCGCCATCGAGGAGGAGAGAGCCTCCCGGGCTCTCTCCTGAAGATCGGTAAGTCCTGGGGGGGGGGATCGGAGGCCCCCCAGGTGAAGAGGAGGGACAGCGGGAGCCAGCGCACACACAGGTAAGTGAATGTCATTTTTATTTTTTTACAGTTAGCAGCTGCTGCTGCAGAAGCGGGGGGGGTGGCCTATTCCGGGGGCGCCCCCACGGGGGATCGGATGGCACCAAATTAAAGAGGAGACCCGGCCGGATCCAACGAGGGATCGGGTGAGTATTTTTTATTTTTTTTTTTGCCCGCTAGCTGGGGTAAATGCCAGGCATGTAAATTTTACCTGGCTGGCACTTAAGTGACGGAGAGGCAACCACGTAAATTTTACGTGGCTGGCATTTAAAGGGTTAAAAAAAAGAAAGTCCCACCCCTCCCCCGAAGCCAACCAGCCCGGGCACTAAGCACCAAGGGCTTGTAACCCAGGGTTCAGAGGCTGATCCATGTGCGGCCCCTGGTTCTGAAAGTTACAAGCGCTTATGCCCTTTGGTATGGGCACGTGGGCACAGAACCCCATGCCCAAACCAATAAGCTTCGATGCATCAAATGGGGGGTGCAGGTAATGTGTCATTTTACTGGCCTGTCACCCGCTGAGTCCGGTAGGTGTCATGCCAGCTCCTGACCCTGGTGAACAGTTATAGGGGTCCCTGAACTGGTAAGGAGTCCATCAAATTGATAATGAATAAAAGGAACACACACAAGTTTTAAAATAAACTTTTTATTGTTCTCAATGCACTTATCTTTACCTTCCCTAGGCTGACACCCAGCAAGATCTTCCCCCACTTTAGATTTAGTTGTATGGTAAGACTTTATTTAAAGAGTCCATTAAAGACATACATGTATGTTAAAGTATATTAAGTTACCATCAAAATTAATGAATAGAAAAATACCATTTTGTGAATACTCACCTTGTAAAATGGGTATTATAAGTATGTCACACACCCCGCTTCAGAACATTCATTACATGTGGGGTAACATGAGCTGAAGAGGCGAATCTGCAGAGATGATAGGAAGAAACGAAGCCCCTCCCAGTCCTATAAATACCTGGGACCTCCCACTCATTACCCAGTATCAAGAAAGCAGTAAGGCAAGGGACCAGGAAGAGCCAAATATAATTCATAACAAGGCAAAGTTCACTATATGAAGGATCCAGAAAACCAAGAAAAAAGGGCGGGGTGAAGCGGGGTGTGTGACATACTTATAATACCCATTTTACAAGGTGAGTATTCACAAAATGGTATTATTCTAAGTATGTCACACACCCCGCTTCAGAACATTCATTACATGTGGGACATCCAATAGCAGTGTCCATAAAGGGTGGGGATCCGAAACAAGGCATAACTCACGACTTAAACAACTGCAGCCTGCAGAACTTTGCGGCCAAAAACAGCATCCGCTGAAGCCCGCACATCAACCTTGTAAAACTTGGAAAAAGTGTGAACAGAAGACCAAGTAGCAGCCTTACAAACTTGCCCAACCGAGGCCTGATGCTGGAAAGCCCAGGAAGCTCCAACCGCACGAGTAGAGTGAGCAGTAACACGAAAAGGGGGATTCCTCCCCTTGGCAGAATAGGCCCCAACAATGGCCTGACGAATCCACTTACTAATGGAAGACTTAGCGGGAGCCAAACCTTTCTTGGGCCCAGATGGCACTACAAAGAAAGCATCAGTCTTGCGAAAAGCAGAAGTTACCACCAAATAGTACTTCACCGCGTGAACTACATCCAAGGAATGCAGAGCCCTCTCCTTGTCATTGCTGGGATTAGGACACAGAGAGGGTAGAACAATATCCTGATTCAAATGAAAAGCAGAAACCACCTTAGGCAGAAAATCCGTCTTGAAACGGAAAACCACCTTGTCTTGATGCCTTTCAAAATGCGGAGCTTGAATGGACAGAGCCGCCAACTCAGAGACACGCCTAACCGAGGTGATAGCTACCAAGAAAGCCACCTTCTGCGTAAGGGAAGATAAAGCAATATCATGCAAAGGCTCGAAAGGAGGGTCCTGAAGAGCAGACAGAACCAAATTCAAATCCCAAACCGAAATTAGAGGCTTTCTAGGCGGCCGCACATGCGAAACTCCCTGGAAAAAAGTCTTAACTAGCGGATTTGAGAGCAAAAGATTTTTGGAAGAACACCGCCAGAGCAGATACCTGCCCTTTTAGAGTACTGAGTTGGAGTCCTAAATCCAAACCATGCTGCAGGAATTCTAGAATCTTAGAAATAGAAAATTCCCTACAAGGTAAACTCCTAGTCTCACACCAATCAATATAAGATCTCCAGGTCCTATAGTAAACAGAGGAAGAGGACTTCTTCCTAGCACTAATAAGAGTCCGAATAACGGCGTCAGAAAGACCCTCCTCCTTCAAAATGGAGGTTTCAGCAGCCACGCCGTCAAAGCCAACGTTGGTAAATTGGGGTAACGTAGATGGCCCTGTGTGAGCAGGTCTGGCAGCAGAGGCAGAGCGAACTGATCTTCTGCCAACCTTACCACGTCTGCGAACCAAACCTGTCTTGGTCACCTTGGGGCCACCAGAATTGCTGACGCTCCTTCCAGCGTCAGTTTGCGCACCACTCTGGCCACCATGGGAAACGGAGGGAACAGGTACAGAAACCCCAGATCCCTCCAATTCAGAGACATATTGAGTGAAAGACCTTGGGACTGAGGGCCCATTCCCCCTTGCGGGCTGACAGCCTGCTCAGCGAGTCCGCCTCCGTGTTCTCCACTCCCGGAATGTAGACTGCCGAGATGCACGGGACGTGACTCTCCGCCCAGTCCAGAATCAGAGACACCTCCCTGAGGGCACTCCTGCTGCGAGTCCCTCCCTGGTGATTGATGTAGGCTACCGCCGTCCGATTGTCTGACCGGACCTGAACCGGCACACCCTGCAATTGATGAGTCAAATGAGAGAGAACCATCCTGATGGCTCTCAATTCCAGAACATTGATCGGATCGTGGGCCTCCAGGGGCCCCCACAACCCCTGAAATTGCAGATCCCTCCAGAAGCCCCCCCATCCTGAAAGGCTGGCATCTGTGGTGACCACCTCCCATCGAGGAGTCTGAAAAGATCTGCCCTTCACAAGGTTTGCGGAGTTCAGCCACCACCGGAGCGAGCGGCGAACTCGGGAAGACATCAGGAAAGGATGATCCAGCGACTGAGGATCCCTGTCCCAGACAACCAGCAGATGGAGCTGTAGTGTCCTTGTGTGAAACTGAGCAAAGGGAACCGCTTCGAAGGAAGCCACCATCAATCCTACCAGTCTCATTCCGAGGCGAATGGACGGCTGAGGAAGGGACAAGAGCGACCGGATCAGCTCCTGAATCAAAAGAGCCTTGGATTGAGGAAGGAACACTCTGGCCTGATCCGTATCCAGAGACATTCCCAGAAAGGATATCGCCCTGGACGGGTGTAGAGAGGACTTGTAGTAGTTGATCACCCATCCGAACCTTTCCAGGGTGGAAATTACCGACCTGGTGTCCAGTTCCGCTTGACTGAATGACGATGCCATGATGAGGAGATCGTCCAGATATGGCACAATTCGAATTCCCTGCACTCTGAGGAGAGCTATCACCCCAGCAAGCACCTTGGTGAAAACCCTTGGAGCTGAAGTGAGACCGAAGGGAAGAGCTACGAACTGAAAATGTCGATCCTCCACCACGAACCTGAGAAATCTCTGGTGTGCAGGAAAAATTGGGACATGAAGATAAGCGTCCTTGATGTCTACAGACGTCAAGAAATCCCCTTGACGAAGGGATTGAATAGCTGAACGCAGAGTCTCCATGCGAAACTTTCGCAGTCTGATAAACCTGTTGAAAATCTTCAGATCCAGAATGGGCCGGATAGAGCCGTCCTTTTTGGGGACCATGAACAGGTTTGAGTAAAAACCCTGACCCGGGTCCGATAGGGGCACTGGAGAAATGACCATCATTTCCAGAAGGCTTGCAACCACCTCCCGGAGGCTCTGTGTGGCCAGTGCGTCCGGGGGCATTTGAGATCTGAAGAACCGCGGAGGGGGGCGGGATTCGAACTCCAGCTTGTAGCCGGAAGACACCACTTCCCGGATCCAGCTGTCGGAAACCTCCCGATTCCAGATCTGGGAAAAATGTCTCAACCGTCCCCCCACCCGCACGGGTGAGGGCGCCCCCTCATTGCTGAGCTGGCTTGGCAGCGGGTTTGGGCTTAGAGCCCCAATTGAATCCTGAACGGGCACGACCTCTGCCCCTGCTCCAGTAATCTCCCCTTGCGGGGGGAAAAGGGAAACCTCTTCCCCCTCTAGAACCTCGAAAGGAGGGGGTGAAAGAAACCGCTCCCCGAAAAAGGCGTCGTTGCTTCTTACGCTGAGGCAACTTGCCCCCCTTGGCCATTGAATCCAATTTTTCACCAAAAAGTCTTAACCCCATGAAAGGTAGAGACGTCAGTGATTTCTTTGACCCAAAATCAGCTGCCCACTGACGAAGCCAAACCGAACGCCTAATAGTCACCATCAAAGCAGAAGCTCTGCTACTCATCATCAAAGAATCGTCCAAGGCGGTCACTATAAAGGACAAAAACAATTCACAACGTTTCAGTCCCAGAAATTCCTCGCTGTCCGGATTCAAACCGGAGGAGGCTAGTAAGTCCTTAACCACCTTCCTAGCAGCCACCGCCAATAGCGATGAAGCGCAAACAGGTCGAATGGCCGCCCCAACATTGGCGAAGCCATGACAAGCCATCTGGTCAATGCGTTTATCCTCGCCATCTTTAAGAGAAGAACAATCAGGATTATTTAATACGGCTGAATTGGATAAACCTAAAATTGGTGCATCCACCTCTGGAGGGAACGCCCAATGCTTAACCGTGTCCGCGGGAAAAGGATATCTTTTATCCCAACTCTGAGGGATGCCTGGAAGCCGAGCCGGCCTTTCCCATTCCCTGGAAATAATATTATCAAAATGCTTCTGATTAGGAAATTCCAAACGCGGTTTGGATTCTTCATAGAACTCCCCCTGTTGAGGAGAAGTGCACTCAGGGATGGAAATAGCCAGAACCTCAAACAATTGAGTCAGGACATTGGGGGTATCCAAAGAACCCCCTGACCCCCGCTCGTAATCAACATCCACAAATTGCTGATCATCTGACAGATCAGAATCCTCAAACAACTCCCCATCTTCTAGTGGAGGGTAATCCGACCAATCCAGACCATTTCCCGCATCATATTCAAATACCGGGATGACCGGAGACAGATGCTTTCTCTTAGACGGTGCCTTTTTGGTAACCGTGGTTGAAATAAATTTTTCAATACTGGCCAATCTGGTACACACATCAGATTGTAATTGCCCACCCATGAATACGTCACATGGGGCACGTGTCAATATGGGAGGGGGCGAGGAAGATGGTGGCGGCGCTGAACCAGAAGCCTGAGGTCCGGTTAGCCGTGTAATAGTCTGCTGTGCACATGATACACAAAGAAATAAGTCATCCCCTGTTAGGGATACCCCACAGCCCATGCACTTCCGGGACTGTCCCGAGGGGAGCCCGGTATCCTGGGATGCCTCCATAAGGTGAACTTGTAGCAGTACGTTATGCCCGAGGGAATTACGCTAATAAGCGACCCGGGATGCCCTTTTAATGTCCCAAGTGGGAGGATTTAAAATTGAAAAGCTAAATGACCCAGGAGCTATAGGACTAGGAAAGGACCCCCTAATTGCCACTGTGGGTCCGCCTGAAAAACACAGAAAAACCATGTATCACAACCAGTTTGAAAAGTAAAGAATGAAAAATGAAAAAGAAGGAGCCAACAGGCCACTCACGGAACCGCTTGAAGACGCAGCAGCTCGCGCTGTGTAGAGAAGATGTGTGAGAAGATGTGTGAGGAGAAGGGGGCGTGGTCAGCGCGTCCCGCGCTCGTGACGTCAGTCACCGCCGGCCCGAGGAAGCGAGATTCCTCAGCGGCAGCGGAGATAGAAGGGGGCGGGCCGCGGCAACGCGCCGCAACAGCGGCTCCGCCCCCTCCCTTCAGAATCATGAGGGAACTGTATCCCTCATGAAAAAAAAAGGCGCGCAAATGTCAGCGCCGCGGTGAAACAAAAAAACCGCGGCGCCTATGAAACAAAAGCACTCATACAGCCTCCTGCCCTCTGACACACACATCTCTTTACACCTTTCAGCCCTGGCCACCAATGTAATGAGGGGCGAATCTCGGTCTCGCACCGAAGAACGGCCCCGCCCCCCATCAACTCAAGTGCGTGAGGTAAAACTTATACCTCACAGAATTCTCTTTTAAAAAACATTCAGTATTTTAAAGTGTATCCCTATTTCTAGCGTTGCGGCCGGTATTGCACTAGCCACGGCGCTGGGTCAGGCGGCCCTAGTTCCTATATTCACACAACCCATCCCTGCTAAGGAAAGGAGAATTTAGAATGGCCACCCTTGTATATTAAAAATTTTAAGGGACAGGGCATCCCAAACCGGGGTCACCAACCCGGTATGCCGCCTACCCTTTGTATAGGGTCTCACGGAGGAGCCTTGCTCCTGGGCACCAAAGGTGCTGAAATACCCTCGTCCAGACCAACAGCCACAGCTGAGGAGGCAATTATCTTATAAATAAAAGGGTCTGACGGGAATAGATAAATAAATGGCCGGGGGTCACCCGGCTACCTGAAACTCCCCCATGCAAGGAGGAGACATCATCTTCTGACTTGCTCGCCGTCTTGCAGAGATGAATACTGGGTAATGAGTGGGAGGTCCCAGGTATTTATAGGACTGGGAGGGGCTTCGTTTCTTCCTATCATCTCTGCAGATTCGCCTCTTCAGCTCATGTTACCCCACATGTAATGAATGTTCTGAAGCGGGGTGTGTGACATACTTAGAATAAATGGATTACTCAGTAATCATGAATTTATTTATCTAACCAATTTATTAGATAACAGATAACAAAATGAAAAAACATTTTTTCTAGGAATTTAAACCAGCTAAAAAGGCATGAATGTCGCTTTGAGCAGCTGAAGAAAACTTCAGCAGTTAAGTCCATAAAATCCACATTTAATAAAGTTTTATTAAAAATATACAGTAGGCCACTTTGAGGTTCAATACAAATGGTTCATTCCGTCACATATGGTGGGATTGTCTGAAGGTTTGCTTTTGTGTGCACGGGCGGTAATTACCAATTGGTTGGCAGCCTCATGTAATAAAAAAATGTGCGGGCGATACTTGAGTATCTCTTGCGAGGCACTGTGGCCCGCACTGCAGAGCCGGCTGCAGAGAGCCGGTGCTGATCTGTCGCTCGCTCCAGGCCTGTTTTGGGTGCTAGCAAAGAGCGTGTATAAACCTATGCTCTAGAGACCCCTAGTGCTGACTAGGAGCGCAGTTAAAGTTAGGGATTTTTGCTAAAAAAAACACAGAGCCCATACGGGCATTGTGAGAGGGGAAAACAAGGGGTCAGCGTCTGTTGCAATCCCCTTTTTTATTATTGGGTGATGGCAGCCCAAAACAAAAATGGAATTGTATTGGGGGCACTTGAAAGACATGACACAGGATTTACATGGTCCAAATCACAGGTTTGCAGCCCAACTCAAAAGTGCAAAAAATACTTACAAAAACTTTTCCAAACAGCCCAGGGATCCTGTGGCACGTGCATTAGCCCAAAAAATGGGTGAGCATCTGGTCTTATCTGGCGCTGTAGGGAACTCCCATCACCGGTGCATTCAGAGATGCTCTGGATTTTTAAATTGATAACTACACCTTTTTCACCTGACGTTCATCTGCCACTACATGGCACTAACGCCCCTTATTCCATTTTGAGGCGGACATTTAGGAAGAGTCATTTTGAAGATCTCCTCAATAGGATCCTGGTAGAACTTACAAATGCCCGATTTGGCTTTATCATGTTTATATGTCCTGCTGTCAAACAGACTATAGCCAAAGCTTGGAGGTCACTGACCTTGCTATTCAAGCAGGTTAAAGATAGACTCTCTCTATATATGGTTCATGAGAAAATAGTGGCGATCTTCTCTGACTCTGCCCCTCACTTCACTAAGATCTGGTAGCCATGGTATACCTAATATGGCCCAAGACATACTGCCTTACTTTGATTGTTTAAATATGTCAGGGCTCCCTTCCATTGTCCTTGTCCCCCCCCCCCCCCACCCCCCACCTTGTCTCTACGGCTCTGGTTCTGTGTGGAGAATGAATAGGTATGTTGTTAATTGTCTCTGTTTCTTTGTTTTGTTGGTCATTTAATGTTTGTTTGTTTTTTTATTGTTTATTTTTGTTCCCCTGAGTGCCCAGCTGCCCGAAATTACTCCAGCATCAATGAATAACAAAAAACCATGGGAGTGACCAGGGCATGGCCTGCAAAGTCAGGGCACAGGTTTGAATAAAAAAACTAAAGAGAAACATTACACGCTCCACAAGATATAGATATATTATGGGCAACAAACAATACCCCTAGCAAATCAGCATATTTATCTTCTTAAGCAGAATATCAAATAACAGACCATAAACACATCTGAAATGTCTATCGTATTTGGTACAGTTTAGCTTAATCTTAAAGCGGACCTTCACCCTGAATAAGAGCCTATCTTATATGTTTCCCACACACCCTGTACATACAGATTGCTCACATTAAAAATCATCCTACCTGCATCTACTGCATGTTATGAGCCGTTAAACATTCATGATGGCGGCTCATGGAGAATCAGGCAGCCTGCTAGATGAGCAGCAGGCTTTATTCCCCTCCCCGCTGCTATAGTTGTCTTTTCCCACAGTGACAGCAGTGGTAGAGACAGAGAAAGTGCCCGCCAATCCTCCGTTTGCTGGAGGGCAGGAGAAGATGGAGGATCGACGGGCACTGTCTCTGTCTCTACCGCTGCTGTCACTGTGGGAAAAGACAACTATAGCAGCAGCGGGGAGGGGAACAGAGCAGTGTTCTCTTTAAGCTGAATTACTGAATCAATGCTGCTTACCACCAGCTGATATCCGTGCAGCAACAGCTGCCGATGTAACTTCTTCTCCCCTCTTATGATCGTCACTGTTCTCCTTTCAGCACAGAGAGGAGAGTGAATGAAGCAAGCCACACTCCCCCCTCTCTCTAGCAGCATGCTGATAACTTTTAATTTATTCACTGCACTCTGAATGCCCCCCTCCTTAAAGTGGACCAACACCCAGGATTTTGACTATCCTGGGTGTTGGTCCACTTAGGTGGGGCACCCCGATCGGGGGTGCCCCGCTGTCTGAAACCCCCCCGATCGCCGCAAAAACTCACCTCTCCCCGCTCCCACGTGACCTCGTCCGGCCAATGACAGCGCTCAGAGCAGCTCTGGTATGCGCGTCCAAAGCCGCTTGGACGCGCATACCAGAGCGCTGTCATTGGCTGCGTCTCTCGCTTCCCTCTAACAGGGAGCGCTCCTGCGCCGGCCATTCACAAAACGGCCGGCGCGGGAGCGCGCCCTGCTAGAGGGAAGCGAGAGACGCGGCCGCGTCTCGCGCATGCGCCGTTGGATCGCCGGTAAGGTGAGGATTGTGGGCCTCCTGGGGGGTTCCTCCCCGCGGGACATCCCGATTTCGGATGCCCCGCGGGGAGGGATCTGATCGGTCCGGGAATCTTATAGATTTCCGGGCCGATCCCCCCTGGGTGTTGGTCCACTTTAACCCCCCTCTCTGCACATTGTCATCATCATGCTGCTTCTGCTGTGTCTTCCGGGGCTGTGAAAGGAATCAGCAGCGTGCAACGCAGGGGATGGAGCTGGGACATGAATGGATGTGTGCACAGTAAGTTTATTTACATGGGGGATGGAGACTGCTACTTGTGATGACGATCTTCACGCTGTGAAAGTCAGTGTTTCTGTTTAATCACCTCAAGCTACAGCCAGAATTATCTGTTCCATAGTCCCATGCTTGCCCAAGTTCTGTCCAAAACCTTGTAAAGCAGACCAAAACCCAGGAATATCAATTACCTGGGTTTTGGTCTGAATTAATGGGGCATCCCTATTTAGGAGTGAGTGAAACAGGCAATTAGATATAACGCCACACTGCCTATATGGAGAATGGGATGGGGCATGTCACACTGCCTATATGGAGAATGGGATGGGGGCATGTCACACTGCCTATATGGAGAATGGGATGGGGGCATGTCACACTGCCGATATGGGAATGGGAGGGGGGATTTCACACTGCCTATATGGGAATGGGAGGGGGGATGTCACACTGCCTATATGGGAATGGGAGGGGGGATGTCACACTGCCTATATGGGGAATGGGAGGGGAATGTCACACTGCCTATATGGAGAATGGGATGGGGGCATGTCACACTGCCGATATGGGAATGGGAGGGGGGATGTCACACTGCCTATATGGGAATGGGAGGGGGGATGTCACACTGCCTATATGGGAATGGGAGGGGGGATGTCACACTGCCTATATGGGGAATGGGAGGGGGGATGTCACACTGCCTATATGGGGAATGGGAGGGGGAATGTCACACTGCCTATATGGGAATGGGAGGGGGGATGTCACACTGCCTATATGGGGAATGGGAGGGGGGGATGCCACACTGCCTATATGGAAATGGGAGAGGGAATGTCACACTGCCTATATGGGAAATGGGAGGGGAAAATGTCACACTGCCTATATGGGGAATGGGAGGGGGAATGTCACACTGCCTATATGGGGAATGGGAGGGGAAAATGTCACACTGCCTATATGGGGAATGGGAGGGGGAATGTCACACTGCCTATATGGGGAATGGGAGGGGGGAATGTCACACTGCCTATATGGGGAATGGGAGGGGGAATTCCACACTGCCTATATGGGAATGGGAGGGGGAATGTCACACTGCCTATATGGGGAATGGGAGGGGGGAATGCCACACTGCCTATATGGAAATGGGAGGGGGAATGTCACACTGCCTATATGGGGAATGGGTGGGGGAATGTCACACTGCCTATATGGGGAATGGGAGGGGGGATGTCACACTGCCTATATGGGGAATGGGAGGGGGGGATGCCACACTGCCTATATGGAAATGGGTGAGGGAATGTCACACTGCCTATATGGGGAATGGGAGGGGGAATGCCACACTGCCTATATGGGGAATGGGTGGGGGAATGTCACGCTGTCTATATGGGAATGGGAGGGGGAATGTCACACTGCCTATATGGGGAATGGGAGGGGGAATGCCACACTGCCTATATGGGGAATGGGTGGGGGAATGTCACGCTGCCTATATGAGGAATGCGAGGGGGGAATGTCACACTGCCTATATGGGAATGGGATGGGGGCATGTCACACTGTCTATATGGGAATGGGAGGGGGAATGTCACACTGCCTATATGGGGAATGGGAGGGGGAACATCACACTGCCTATATGGGAATGGGAGGGGGAATGTCACACTGCCTATATGGGGAATGGGAGGGGGTAATGTCACACTGCCTATATGGAGAATGGGATGGGGGCATATCACACTGCCTATATGGGGAATAGGATGGGGGCATGTCACACTTCCTATATGGGGAATGGGAGGGGGAATGTCACACTGCCTATATGGGGAATGGGAGGGGGGAATGTCACACTGCCTATATGGAGAATGGGATGGGGGCATGTCACACTGCCTATATGGGGAATAGGATGGGGGCATGTCACACTGCCTATATGGGGAATGGGAGGGGGGAATGTCACACTGCCTATATGGGAATGGGAGGGGGAATGTCACACTGCCTATATGGGGAATGGGAGGGGGGGATGTCACACTGCCTATGGGAACAGGAGGGGGGGATGTCACACTGTCTGTAATGGGTGTTTTAGCACATTTGGTAATAATATTGGTAAAAATATTTTTTTTTATTATTTTCCCCCTTTCAAATCCTAGGTGCGTCTTATGGGCAGGTACGTCTTATATGGCGAAAAATACGGTAAATAAAAAATAGTTTCTCCTTGTTTAATTCGTTCTTGCTAAAGGCTGTGGGTTTATATTTTAAATATTTTTAGTTTTTTTTTTGGCATTTTTAGTTGGACAGAATTTTTATCTAAGGAACAACAGCCCGACTTAGTTTAGTTTTTATTATTTATTTTTGGTAATTTTTGGGGCATTAGTCATTAGATACCATTTTTATCTAAAGAACAATGGACCGACCCATGGACCCATATACCAGTGCGTACTACAATTCCCGCACCACCAATGGGCATGATGGTGTGGGTGAGCCCGGCGGACCATAGATTGTGCTATAGGGCATATGGCTTTTAATGGTCAGGGCCAGGGGGCGGCTGGGCGGTCCTTAAGCTAGGGGTGGACTGGGTCAAAAAGCAGCCCAGGACTTTTCTGGTCACAATGGCCCATCTGCAGTGTGCTCAGCCTGGTATCCACGCCCCCCCATAACAGGCAGTGTGAAGAACCCCCATCATAGGTTGAGTGGCACAATCCCCTCATAACATGCTGAGTGGCAAATACCCCCATAACAGGCTCTGAGGCGGGAACTCCCATAACATGCTGTGAGGCAGAACCCCCCTCCCCCATAACATGCTGAGTGGCAGAATCCCCCCATAACATGCTGAGCGGTAGAGCCCCCCATAACATGCTGGGTAGCAGAATCCCCGCATAACAGGCTGAGTGGCAAAATCCCCCAATAATAAGCTGAGTGGCAGAATCTAACCACTCCCAGCCCCCCTTCCTCCGCTCACCTTTGCTGTCCTGCCGCCGCTGGAAGCTGGGATGCCAACGCTGGAAGGACCAGGGATGTCAGCTCTGGGAGCAGCGGATGCCAGCGCCACCACCTCCGCCGCCAATTGAGTCCATGGACCGCTGTGCTGAGTCGGGGCTGCCTGCCGACCTGTCGTCTGAGTCTCTGTGCAGCAGCCCATGAAGTCTGAGCAGCAGCACAGCAGCAGCATGAGAGTTCCGACAGGGCCAAGACTCTCGTGATGCCGCCGTGTTCCATACGGACGTCATAGGAATGCCGCTACCTCTCCTGCAATGCCCGACTGCAAGCTATTTTAATGCCGGCTCCAGCTTCTAGCCATGGGTCGGGTGAATGGGAGCTCCCACAGGGAGCCAGGTACTCTGGGCAGCCTGCATTGGCTGCCATTCACCCGGCCCACCGCAAGAAGTCGGAAGCCTCAGCAGCCAACCAGTGCAGGGGATGTGGCGGCATGTGACGGCATGTGGGTATGCCCTATGGCCTGAAATTACAAGTCCCTATGCTTGGTTGTCCGGGTTGGTAATGCTTAGATGGGGGGACTCCACACATTTAAAAATAAAATGTAAACACGTTGGTGGCAGGGTTAAATTTAAAATAATTTTCCCGCCAAAAATGTAAAAAAAACTGCATGGGGTCCCCTCTCTAAGCTTAACCAACCCAGAAAACCAAGCATAGGGACTTGTAATTCCAGGGCTCAAGGATCGCCCAGCCAGGTCCTGACCATTACAAGCCCTTATGCCCTATAGCACAACTTTATCAATCTTAATTAACCTATACTTACCTTCCCCCTTTGAGTTCCCATGCAGACTCCCTTAAATGTATGCCGCTGAGGTGTCTAAGGATGCTCTGGCGGCTTCTATGTTCCCCCTTCATCCAAATGGTGGCACAGCCGTCAGATTCTAACACGCCTACTCCAGCGTGTAGATGTGGCGGCGCAGGCTTTTAGGCAAGGAGCCCGAATATGAAAGATGAGATGGCACTGGACAAACAAGACCGGCTGGAGCAGAGAAAGACAGTGTCTGGCAGCGGAAGACTGGAATTGGTGAATATAAGTGACTATGAGTATAAGGTGAGTATTTTTTGTGTGGTGTTTTATTTCTTTTTCACTTGGGGTGAACTGGTAAGGAGTCCAGGCATATACCAGTTCACCATGGTCAGGAGCTGGCATGGCACCAGTAAAATGACAAATTCCCCACACCCCCATTTGGGGCATGGGGGTGCGGAAGTGCCCAGTACTCATTGTTGTGGGCACGGTGTTCTGTCAGAGGTGCCCATGGCACCCCTGGAAGAGGGCTTTAATGAATGCTGGTTTAGTGGCATTCAATAAAACAAGGGAAAGTGACAAAAAAAGAAAAATGCCAAAAAAAATACCAAAACCACAGACAGTTTTAATGCTAAATGTGATGCATTTAAAAATGCAATTAGTAAAACTGTTAAAACTTCAAAAACACAATTAAAAAATAAAAAGTCAGGCTGTCAAAGGAGCCAGGACACCGAAGCTAGCCTGGACAGACCACACAAACTCTGGTATAACAATACAAAATTACTTTATTTAAAAACCTGCAAACACATAGGCACACAATTGAAAAATTGGAGTGGGGAGCCCTCTACTGGTGAGAAATAACAATATCAAATTGCACTACGATCTTATTTAGGTGGCACAATAAATCCCTGATTGAACTGAAAACATTAAAATACCAAAGTATGTGACCTATTAATATACAATGCAAAAATAAAGTGCTAGTGCAAAAAAAACAAATTAAATACTAACAATATTAACAATGCTAAATAAACCTGATAGAGTACATAGTAATTAAAGTGAAAAGATAAAAAGCAAACTTTGACAACCTATACCCAAAAGCATGTGCACAGCCAAGATAAATTGGAGGTAAGATCATCAAATATACATCACCACAAGGACCCTCAGGCCCGCAGTAGCCAAGCAGCCGCGACTACCATGCTACTTCCGATGGGACCAACGGTCCAACGGTCAAAAATGAATTAAATCAGACCAACACAACAAACAGTGCTCATATGTATCCCTCCCTGGAGCAATTTAGATTGCTGCACATAAAAAATAATTTACCTTTTTCTAATTTATCTTTTTCTACTAGAATACATTTTAAAAACAAGATGGCAGCTCATGGGCTTGCAGGCCACCTGCACACAGGAAGTGCTGCTGGGCTTCCTGTTACTGTGCATCTCAGTTATGTCATTTGGTAGACGAACCTCCAAAATGGCCGCTACCTTTCTTTTCCAACAGTGCAAGGCTGTTTAGGTTTAGGTTCGGTGTGTGATCACCTGAACCAAACGCCGTCACTCCCGCCAGGAAACGCCATTCCCACCACTCACCACCCATTCCCAGTTGAAGCAGGGTGAGGAGGTAGCGTTGCTTGACCTCACCGTAGCCACAGGTCTCGCTGCACACGCACCCACACATCCAGAAGCCGGCCGGGCACCCCCGGGGTGGAGTGGGGAGGTGCAGCGAAAGGGGAAGCCAGGCCACTATAGGGCGGCCAATAGCATAATCAGAGATAACGGCTAGTGCTCTATTCACACAGCAAACCCAAATGGAGCAGCACATAAAAAATGGATTAAAAACTGCAGGTACATCAAAAATGAGCAATATAAATACATAAGATAAATGCCTAAACAAAAATGCAAAAATTCATAGAAAAAGGACATTGAAGAATGAATGGCCTGAATAAGGCTCGTAATGATCAATTGGCTGAAACCTCAGCAATTCATAATCAAATGGAGCAAATAATTGGTTCGTCAGGAAAAAATTCCCTCCATGGGAGGATATACTGTATACCAAATAGGACAGATGACAAATCAATCAGGAAAAAGATGCCATATAAAATTTGGGGATAAGCAAAAGATGGTGATTTAATTAAACACAGTTTCTCACTGGATGGAATAAATACTCATTCAGTGATGATGGAAGAGGGTCCCAAATGCTATAAAAGGGAACTTCAGAAACATTCATAATAAAGGCACACTGGCAAAGACACTTCAGATGAGAATGTAAATACAGTTTGCTCAGATTCAGGTTATTGTTCATTAGATAAAAACTGTATCTAATGTAAAAAGAAATTACCAAACAAATATTGAAAAAATAAACACCCGGGCAGTTTCAAATGTTTAATGGAATGCATTTAAAACCAGCATTTAGTGAAACACCTAAAACGGAAAAATACAACAAAAAAGTAAAAAGCCTGGCTACTGTTCGGTAGAACTAGGTAGTTTTAATGTTAAATGGGATGCCTTTAAAAACACATTTAGTAAAACAGATAAAAATACAATTAAAAAATAAAAAGTCAGGCTACTGTTCCTTAGATAAAAATTATGTGTAACGGAAATTGCAGCAGACACTGTGGCACTATCAGCCCTATCATCTTTATAGCAGACACAGTGCAGAATCCCCCCCCCCCCCTTCTTTATGGCAGACACTATGGAAGAATCCTCCCCTCATCATTATAGCACTGGCATTATCACCCCCATCATCTTTATATCAGACACTTGGCAAAATTCCCCCCTCATCTTTATAGCAGACACTATGGCAGTATCACCCTCATCATCTTTATGGCAGACGCTGTGGCAGTATCGCCCCCATCATCTTTATGGCAGACGCTGTGGCAGTATCGCCCCCATCATCTTTATGTATGACACTTGGCAGAACTCCCCCCTAATCTTTATAGCAGACACTGTCGCAGTATCACCCCCATCATCTTTATAGCGGACACTGTGGCAGTATCACCCCCATCATCTTTATAGCGGACACTGTGGCAGAACTCCCCCCTCATCTTTATAGCAGGCAATTTGGCAGTATCACCCCCATCATCTTTATAGCAGATAATGTGACAGTATCACCCCATCATCATCTTTATAGCAGACACTTTGGCAGACCCCCCCCCTCATTATTCTATCAGACACTGTGGCAGTATCACTCCCCTAATCTTTATAGACGATACTGTGGCAGTATCACTACCCTCATCTTTATAGCAGACACTGTGGCAGTATCACCCCCATCATCTTTATAGCAGATACCGCAGCAGTATCACCCCCTCATCTTTATAACAGAATCCCCCCCTTATCCTTATAGCAGACACTGCAGCAGTATCACCCCATCACCTTTATATCAGACACTGTGGCAGAATTCCCCTCTCACCTTTATAGCAGACACTGTGGCAATATAGCCCACATCATTTTTATAGCAGACACTGTGGCAGTATCACCCCCATCATCTTTATAGCAGACACTGTGGCAGTATCACCCCCATCATCTTTATAGCAGACACTGTGGCAGTATCACTCCCATCATCTTTATAGCAGAAACTGTGACAGTATCACCCCCATCATTTTTATAGCAGATGGTGTGGCAGAACTTCCCCCTTATCTTTATAGCAGACACTGTTGCAGGTTCACACATCATCTTTATATCAGGCACTGTGGCAGAATTCCCCCCTTATCTTTATATCAGACACTATGGCAGTATCACCCCCATCATCTTTATAGCAGACACTGTGGAAGAATCCCCCCCTAATCTTTATAGCAGAATCCCCCCCTAATCTTTATAGCAGACACTGTGGCAGTATCACCCCATCATCTTTATATCAGACACTGTGGCAGAATCCCCCCCTAACCTTTATATCAGACACTGTGGCAGTATCGCCCCTATCATCTTTATATCAGACACAGTGACAGCATCACCCCATCATCTTTATATCAGACACTGTGGCACAATCCCCCCATCATCTTTATAGCAGACACTGTGGTAGTATCACTCCCCTCATCTTTATAGAAGATACTGTGGTATTATCAATCCCCTAATCTTTATAGCAGACACTGTGGCAGTATCACCCCCATCATCTTTATCCCTTTCAGTGCCAAGCACGTAGATTCTATGTGCTTGCTTCCACTCCACTTAAAGTGGACCAACACCCAGGATTTTGACTATCCTGGGTTTTGGTCCACTTCAGGGGGGTACCCCGATTAGGGGGGCACGCTCCCACGTGGCCGGGTGACAGCGACGGACAAGCGCTGACAGCGACGGACAAGCCAGCGCGTCCGCCGCCGCCTCCCGCACGTCCCTCTGACAGCGCGCGCGCCCGCGCCGGCCATTCACAAACGGCCGGCGCGGGCGCGCGCACGGCTAGAGGAGGTGAGTTTTTGGGGGGTTTTCGGGGGGGTTCCTCACCGCGGGACATCCCGATCTCGGATGTCCCGCGGTGAGGGGGGTGATCGGCCCGGGAATCTTATAGATTCCCGGGCCGATCACCCCAGGGTGTTGGTCCACTTTAAGTGCCAAGCACGTAGAATCGTAGTACGTGCTTGACTTTCCCCCCTGCTACAGTAAAAGTAAAATATTAAAAAAACACTCACCTGACCCCTTGTTCGATCCGGCCGGGTCTCCTCTTCATCCGGGGGGGGCTTCGATCCCCCACCCAGGCCCCCCCGGGTGCAGGGGAGGGCCCGGAATAGCCCCCCCTTCAGCAGCTGCCGAAATACATGTAAAAAAAAAAAAAAATTATAAAAATGACATTTACTTACCTCAGTGTTCGATCGCTCCCGCAGGGTCTCCTCTTCACCAGGGGGGCCTCCGATCGCCCCCCTGGCTCTCCAGCTTCAGGAGAGGGCCTGAAAGGCCCTATCCCTGTCCTCCTCGACGGACGCCGCCATCTTGCCGCTAAGCCCCGCCCCTTTGGGGGCGGGGCTTATGGCATCACTCCCTGATGTCGTCCTGGCTCCGGGCTGTCATTTCTCACACTTGTCATCGCTGGCCACAGGAGGAGGAAGGCAGCGATGACAATAACTGTCATCAGAGCTGCGAGGGACACAGGAGAGGTGAGTAAAGTAAAAAAAAAGTTTTTATTTTTTAATAAAGTAATTTTTTAATCTGTGTGTGTGTTTTTTTTTTTTTTTTTTTTTTACTGTTAACCCCTTGTGAACTGGTAAGGGGTCCATATGACCCCTATTCCAGTTCACAAGGCTGGGGGGATGGCAAGTCACCTGCGCTAGCGGGTGACTTGCCATTAACCCCCGGCACCCCCATTACCTGCCTCCCAGGGGGGCCGGGGGGGGCAGAAGAGCCCGGGCCCGCGGGATATGCGGGCTTGTAGCTTGCAGGGCCAGGGGCCACAAAAGCTGGCCCCTGCACCCTGTTCCCACAAGCCCTGCATAGCTGGTCCCGGGCTGGTTACTTCGGGTAAGGGGGACCCCATGTCATTTTTTGGGGGGATTTTTAAGGGTTTTTAACCCTTAAAAATCCAAAAAATAATGCCCCCCCCCGGGAGGGGGGACCCTATGTCTTTTTTTTTTTTAATAAACCCTTTGTGTTCTGTCATCCAGCAGCTATAAAAGGCTTCCAGCAGGTGAGCAGAACCCAGTGATCGCCGAGGGACACAGTGCTCCAGGATGGATGGGAGGTAAGTATAAAGAATAAAAATTTATAAAAAATGTTTTCTCTTTGTGTGTCTGTGTTTTTTTTACATTTAACCCCTTGTGAACTGGTAAGGGGTCCATGACCCCTATACCAGTTCACAAGGCTGGGGGGATGGCAAGTCACCTGCAACCAGGGGGTGACTTGCCATTAACCCCCGGCACCCCCATTACCTGCCTCCCCAAAGCCCAGAGGGGGGCAGGAGAGCCCGTGGCCACGGGCTATGCGGGCTTGTAGCCTGCAGGGCCAGGGGTCACAAAAGCTGGCCCCTGTGCCCTGTTTCTACAAGCCCTGCATAGCTGGTCCCGGGCTGGTCACTTCGGGTAAGGGGGACCCCATGTCAATTTTTTTCTCGATTTAACCCTTTGTAGTGTGGTAGTTGTATTTTATTTGTAAAAGTATAAAGTACTTGTTTCAGTTAGGGGGGTCTCCTGGGCAGGAACGGGGGGCTACCGATAAATATGTGGTACCGTTCTAATCGGTAGAAATGGGGCTTTCACATGCAATATGCTTTCCCTTAATAAAATAAATTTTTTATTTAAAATAAAGGAGTCAATTTTCTAAAAATGTATTTATTTATTTATTTATTTTTATTACTTGATAATATTGTAAAAAAACTAAATAAAATTTACAAACAAGACATTTCATGTTAAAGCCTAAACTCTGCTGCAAAAATATATACGGTATATATAATTTTCCTGAAAATTCCAGCAAAAATGGCGCAAAACATTGCGCAAAATGGGGAAAAAAGACAAAATCTCAAGTAGGCTGGTAATTAAAAGGATTAATAGTACCTATGCATGTTGGGTATTGTTCTGTTCGGGGGACTTTGCGCTTTCAGACTTAGCTTGTTTTTTCTGGTTTGCATATTTATATTTTAGGAAAAGGTGTTTTTTATTCACCCTTCACCCTGAATAAGAGCCTATCTTATATGTTTCCCACACACCCTGTACATACAGATTGCTCACATTAAAAATCATCCTACCTGCATCTACTGCATGTTATGAGCCGTTAAACATTCATGATGGCGGCTCATGGAGAATCAGGCAGCCTGCTAGATGAGCAGCAGGCTTTATTCCCCTCCCCGCTGCTATAGTTGTCTTTTCCCACAGTGACAGCAGTGGTAGAGACAGAGAAAGTGCCCGCCAATCCTCCGTTTGCTGGAGGGCAGGAGAAGATGGAGGATCGACGGGCACTGTCTCTGTCTCTACCGCTGCTGTCACTGTGGGAAAAGACAACTATAGCAGCAGCGGGGAGGGGAACAGAGCAGTGTTCTCTTTAAGCTGAATTACTGAATCAATGCTGCTTACCACCAGCTGATATCCGTGCAGCAACAGCTGCCGATGTAACTTCTTCTCCCCTCTTATGATCGTCACTGTTCTCCTTTCAGCACAGAGAGGAGAGTGAATGAAGCAAGCCACACTCCCCCCTCTCTCTAGCAGCATGCTGATAACTTTTAATTTATTCACTGCACTCTGAATGCCCCCCTCCTTAAAGTGGACCAACACCCAGGATTTTGACTATCCTGGGTGTTGGTCCACTTAGGTGGGGCACCCCGATCGGGGGTGCCCCGCTGTCTGAAACCCCCCCGATCGCCGCAAAAACTCACCTCTCCCCGCTCCCACGTGACCTCGTCCGGCCAATGACAGCGCTCAGAGCAGCTCTGGTATGCGCGTCCAAAGCCGCTTGGACGCGCATACCAGAGCGCTGTCATTGGCTGCGTCTCTCGCTTCCCTCTAACAGGGAGCGCTCCTGCGCCGGCCATTCACAAAACGGCCGGCGCGGGAGCGCGCCCTGCTAGAGGGAAGCGAGAGACGCGGCCGCGTCTCGCGCATGCGCCGTTGGATCGCCGGTAAGGTGAGGATTGTGGGCCTCCTGGGGGGTTCCTCCCCGCGGGACATCCCGATTTCGGATGCCCCGCGGGGAGGGATCTGATCGGTCCGGGAATCTTATAGATTTCCGGGCCGATCCCCCCTGGGTGTTGGTCCACTTTAACCCCCCTCTCTGCACATTGTCATCATCATGCTGCTTCTGCTGTGTCTTCCGGGGCTGTGAAAGGAATCAGCAGCGTGCAACGCAGGGGATGGAGCTGGGACATGAATGGATGTGTGCACAGTAAGTTTATTTACATGGGGGATGGAGACTGCTACTTGTGATGACGATCTTCACGCTGTGAAAGTCAGTGTTTCTGTTTAATCACCTCAAGCTACAGCCAGAATTATCTGTTCCATAGTCCCATGCTTGCCCAAGTTCTGTCCAAAACCTTGTAAAGCAGACCAAAACCCAGGAATATCAATTACCTGGGTTTTGGTCTGAATTAATGGGGCATCCCTATTTAGGAGTGAGTGAAACAGGCAATTAGATATAACGCCACACTGCCTATATGGAGAATGGGATGGGGCATGTCACACTGCCTATATGGAGAATGGGATGGGGGCATGTCACACTGCCTATATGGAGAATGGGATGGGGGCATGTCACACTGCCGATATGGGAATGGGAGGGGGGATTTCACACTGCCTATATGGGAATGGGAGGGGGGATGTCACACTGCCTATATGGGAATGGGAGGGGGGATGTCACACTGCCTATATGGGGAATGGGAGGGGAATGTCACACTGCCTATATGGAGAATGGGATGGGGGCATGTCACACTGCCGATATGGGAATGGGAGGGGGGATGTCACACTGCCTATATGGGAATGGGAGGGGGGATGTCACACTGCCTATATGGGAATGGGAGGGGGGATGTCACACTGCCTATATGGGGAATGGGAGGGGGGATGTCACACTGCCTATATGGGGAATGGGAGGGGGAATGTCACACTGCCTATATGGGAATGGGAGGGGGGATGTCACACTGCCTATATGGGGAATGGGAGGGGGGGATGCCACACTGCCTATATGGAAATGGGAGAGGGAATGTCACACTGCCTATATGGGAAATGGGAGGGGAAAATGTCACACTGCCTATATGGGGAATGGGAGGGGGAATGTCACACTGCCTATATGGGGAATGGGAGGGGAAAATGTCACACTGCCTATATGGGGAATGGGAGGGGGAATGTCACACTGCCTATATGGGGAATGGGAGGGGGGAATGTCACACTGCCTATATGGGGAATGGGAGGGGGAATTCCACACTGCCTATATGGGAATGGGAGGGGGAATGTCACACTGCCTATATGGGGAATGGGAGGGGGGAATGCCACACTGCCTATATGGAAATGGGAGGGGGAATGTCACACTGCCTATATGGGGAATGGGTGGGGGAATGTCACACTGCCTATATGGGGAATGGGAGGGGGGATGTCACACTGCCTATATGGGGAATGGGAGGGGGGGATGCCACACTGCCTATATGGAAATGGGTGAGGGAATGTCACACTGCCTATATGGGGAATGGGAGGGGGAATGCCACACTGCCTATATGGGGAATGGGTGGGGGAATGTCACGCTGTCTATATGGGAATGGGAGGGGGAATGTCACACTGCCTATATGGGGAATGGGAGGGGGAATGCCACACTGCCTATATGGGGAATGGGTGGGGGAATGTCACGCTGCCTATATGAGGAATGCGAGGGGGGAATGTCACACTGCCTATATGGGAATGGGATGGGGGCATGTCACACTGTCTATATGGGAATGGGAGGGGGAATGTCACACTGCCTATATGGGGAATGGGAGGGGGAACATCACACTGCCTATATGGGAATGGGAGGGGGAATGTCACACTGCCTATATGGGGAATGGGAGGGGGTAATGTCACACTGCCTATATGGAGAATGGGATGGGGGCATATCACACTGCCTATATGGGGAATAGGATGGGGGCATGTCACACTTCCTATATGGGGAATGGGAGGGGGAATGTCACACTGCCTATATGGGGAATGGGAGGGGGGAATGTCACACTGCCTATATGGAGAATGGGATGGGGGCATGTCACACTGCCTATATGGGGAATAGGATGGGGGCATGTCACACTGCCTATATGGGGAATGGGAGGGGGGAATGTCACACTGCCTATATGGGAATGGGAGGGGGAATGTCACACTGCCTATATGGGGAATGGGAGGGGGGGATGTCACACTGCCTATGGGAACAGGAGGGGGGGATGTCACACTGTCTGTAATGGGTGTTTTAGCACATTTGGTAATAATATTGGTAAAAATATTTTTTTTTATTATTTTCCCCCTTTCAAATCCTAGGTGCGTCTTATGGGCAGGTACGTCTTATATGGCGAAAAATACGGTAAATAAAAAATAGTTTCTCCTTGTTTAATTCGTTCTTGCTAAAGGCTGTGGGTTTATATTTTAAATATTTTTAGTTTTTTTTTTGGCATTTTTAGTTGGACAGAATTTTTATCTAAGGAACAACAGCCCGACTTAGTTTAGTTTTTATTATTTATTTTTGGTAATTTTTGGGGCATTAGTCATTAGATACCATTTTTATCTAAAGAACAATGGACCGACCCATGGACCCATATACCAGTGCGTACTACAATTCCCGCACCACCAATGGGCATGATGGTGTGGGTGAGCCCGGCGGACCATAGATTGTGCTATAGGGCATATGGCTTTTAATGGTCAGGGCCAGGGGGCGGCTGGGCGGTCCTTAAGCTAGGGGTGGACTGGGTCAAAAAGCAGCCCAGGACTTTTCTGGTCACAATGGCCCATCTGCAGTGTGCTCAGCCTGGTATCCACGCCCCCCCATAACAGGCAGTGTGAAGAACCCCCATCATAGGTTGAGTGGCACAATCCCCTCATAACATGCTGAGTGGCAAATACCCCCATAACAGGCTCTGAGGCGGGAACTCCCATAACATGCTGTGAGGCAGAACCCCCCTCCCCCATAACATGCTGAGTGGCAGAATCCCCCCATAACATGCTGAGCGGTAGAGCCCCCCATAACATGCTGGGTAGCAGAATCCCCGCATAACAGGCTGAGTGGCAAAATCCCCCAATAATAAGCTGAGTGGCAGAATCTAACCACTCCCAGCCCCCCTTCCTCCGCTCACCTTTGCTGTCCTGCCGCCGCTGGAAGCTGGGATGCCAACGCTGGAAGGACCAGGGATGTCAGCTCTGGGAGCAGCGGATGCCAGCGCCACCACCTCCGCCGCCAATTGAGTCCATGGACCGCTGTGCTGAGTCGGGGCTGCCTGCCGACCTGTCGTCTGAGTCTCTGTGCAGCAGCCCATGAAGTCTGAGCAGCAGCACAGCAGCAGCATGAGAGTTCCGACAGGGCCAAGACTCTCGTGATGCCGCCGTGTTCCATACGGACGTCATAGGAATGCCGCTACCTCTCCTGCAATGCCCGACTGCAAGCTATTTTAATGCCGGCTCCAGCTTCTAGCCATGGGTCGGGTGAATGGGAGCTCCCACAGGGAGCCAGGTACTCTGGGCAGCCTGCATTGGCTGCCATTCACCCGGCCCACCGCAAGAAGTCGGAAGCCTCAGCAGCCAACCAGTGCAGGGGATGTGGCGGCATGTGACGGCATGTGGGTATGCCCTATGGCCTGAAATTACAAGTCCCTATGCTTGGTTGTCCGGGTTGGTAATGCTTAGATGGGGGGACTCCACACATTTAAAAATAAAATGTAAACACGTTGGTGGCAGGGTTAAATTTAAAATAATTTTCCCGCCAAAAATGTAAAAAAAACTGCATGGGGTCCCCTCTCTAAGCTTAACCAACCCAGAAAACCAAGCATAGGGACTTGTAATTCCAGGGCTCAAGGATCGCCCAGCCAGGTCCTGACCATTACAAGCCCTTATGCCCTATAGCACAACTTTATCAATCTTAATTAACCTATACTTACCTTCCCCCTTTGAGTTCCCATGCAGACTCCCTTAAATGTATGCCGCTGAGGTGTCTAAGGATGCTCTGGCGGCTTCTATGTTCCCCCTTCATCCAAATGGTGGCACAGCCGTCAGATTCTAACACGCCTACTCCAGCGTGTAGATGTGGCGGCGCAGGCTTTTAGGCAAGGAGCCCGAATATGAAAGATGAGATGGCACTGGACAAACAAGACCGGCTGGAGCAGAGAAAGACAGTGTCTGGCAGCGGAAGACTGGAATTGGTGAATATAAGTGACTATGAGTATAAGGTGAGTATTTTTTGTGTGGTGTTTTATTTCTTTTTCACTTGGGGTGAACTGGTAAGGAGTCCAGGCATATACCAGTTCACCATGGTCAGGAGCTGGCATGGCACCAGTAAAATGACAAATTCCCCACACCCCCATTTGGGGCATGGGGGTGCGGAAGTGCCCAGTACTCATTGTTGTGGGCACGGTGTTCTGTCAGAGGTGCCCATGGCACCCCTGGAAGAGGGCTTTAATGAATGCTGGTTTAGTGGCATTCAATAAAACAAGGGAAAGTGACAAAAAAAGAAAAATGCCAAAAAAAATACCAAAACCACAGACAGTTTTAATGCTAAATGTGATGCATTTAAAAATGCAATTAGTAAAACTGTTAAAACTTCAAAAACACAATTAAAAAATAAAAAGTCAGGCTGTCAAAGGAGCCAGGACACCGAAGCTAGCCTGGACAGACCACACAAACTCTGGTATAACAATACAAAATTACTTTATTTAAAAACCTGCAAACACATAGGCACACAATTGAAAAATTGGAGTGGGGAGCCCTCTACTGGTGAGAAATAACAATATCAAATTGCACTACGATCTTATTTAGGTGGCACAATAAATCCCTGATTGAACTGAAAACATTAAAATACCAAAGTATGTGACCTATTAATATACAATGCAAAAATAAAGTGCTAGTGCAAAAAAAACAAATTAAATACTAACAATATTAACAATGCTAAATAAACCTGATAGAGTACATAGTAATTAAAGTGAAAAGATAAAAAGCAAACTTTGACAACCTATACCCAAAAGCATGTGCACAGCCAAGATAAATTGGAGGTAAGATCATCAAATATACATCACCACAAGGACCCTCAGGCCCGCAGTAGCCAAGCAGCCGCGACTACCATGCTACTTCCGATGGGACCAACGGTCCAACGGTCAAAAATGAATTAAATCAGACCAACACAACAAACAGTGCTCATATGTATCCCTCCCTGGAGCAATTTAGATTGCTGCACATAAAAAATAATTTACCTTTTTCTAATTTATCTTTTTCTACTAGAATACATTTTAAAAACAAGATGGCAGCTCATGGGCTTGCAGGCCACCTGCACACAGGAAGTGCTGCTGGGCTTCCTGTTACTGTGCATCTCAGTTATGTCATTTGGTAGACGAACCTCCAAAATGGCCGCTACCTTTCTTTTCCAACAGTGCAAGGCTGTTTAGGTTTAGGTTCGGTGTGTGATCACCTGAACCAAACGCCGTCACTCCCGCCAGGAAACGCCATTCCCACCACTCACCACCCATTCCCAGTTGAAGCAGGGTGAGGAGGTAGCGTTGCTTGACCTCACCGTAGCCACAGGTCTCGCTGCACACGCACCCACACATCCAGAAGCCGGCCGGGCACCCCCGGGGTGGAGTGGGGAGGTGCAGCGAAAGGGGAAGCCAGGCCACTATAGGGCGGCCAATAGCATAATCAGAGATAACGGCTAGTGCTCTATTCACACAGCAAACCCAAATGGAGCAGCACATAAAAAATGGATTAAAAACTGCAGGTACATCAAAAATGAGCAATATAAATACATAAGATAAATGCCTAAACAAAAATGCAAAAATTCATAGAAAAAGGACATTGAAGAATGAATGGCCTGAATAAGGCTCGTAATGATCAATTGGCTGAAACCTCAGCAATTCATAATCAAATGGAGCAAATAATTGGTTCGTCAGGAAAAAATTCCCTCCATGGGAGGATATACTGTATACCAAATAGGACAGATGACAAATCAATCAGGAAAAAGATGCCATATAAAATTTGGGGATAAGCAAAAGATGGTGATTTAATTAAACACAGTTTCTCACTGGATGGAATAAATACTCATTCAGTGATGATGGAAGAGGGTCCCAAATGCTATAAAAGGGAACTTCAGAAACATTCATAATAAAGGCACACTGGCAAAGACACTTCAGATGAGAATGTAAATACAGTTTGCTCAGATTCAGGTTATTGTTCATTAGATAAAAACTGTATCTAATGTAAAAAGAAATTACCAAACAAATATTGAAAAAATAAACACCCGGGCAGTTTCAAATGTTTAATGGAATGCATTTAAAACCAGCATTTAGTGAAACACCTAAAACGGAAAAATACAACAAAAAAGTAAAAAGCCTGGCTACTGTTCGGTAGAACTAGGTAGTTTTAATGTTAAATGGGATGCCTTTAAAAACACATTTAGTAAAACAGATAAAAATACAATTAAAAAATAAAAAGTCAGGCTACTGTTCCTTAGATAAAAATTATGTGTAACGGAAATTGCAGCAGACACTGTGGCACTATCAGCCCTATCATCTTTATAGCAGACACAGTGCAGAATCCCCCCCCCCCCCCTTCTTTATGGCAGACACTATGGAAGAATCCTCCCCTCATCATTATAGCACTGGCATTATCACCCCCATCATCTTTATATCAGACACTTGGCAAAATTCCCCCCTCATCTTTATAGCAGACACTATGGCAGTATCACCCTCATCATCTTTATGGCAGACGCTGTGGCAGTATCGCCCCCATCATCTTTATGGCAGACGCTGTGGCAGTATCGCCCCCATCATCTTTATGTATGACACTTGGCAGAACTCCCCCCTAATCTTTATAGCAGACACTGTCGCAGTATCACCCCCATCATCTTTATAGCGGACACTGTGGCAGTATCACCCCCATCATCTTTATAGCGGACACTGTGGCAGAACTCCCCCCTCATCTTTATAGCAGGCAATTTGGCAGTATCACCCCCATCATCTTTATAGCAGATAATGTGACAGTATCACCCCATCATCATCTTTATAGCAGACACTTTGGCAGACCCCCCCCCTCATTATTCTATCAGACACTGTGGCAGTATCACTCCCCTAATCTTTATAGACGATACTGTGGCAGTATCACTACCCTCATCTTTATAGCAGACACTGTGGCAGTATCACCCCCATCATCTTTATAGCAGATACCGCAGCAGTATCACCCCCTCATCTTTATAACAGAATCCCCCCCTTATCCTTATAGCAGACACTGCAGCAGTATCACCCCATCACCTTTATATCAGACACTGTGGCAGAATTCCCCTCTCACCTTTATAGCAGACACTGTGGCAATATAGCCCACATCATTTTTATAGCAGACACTGTGGCAGTATCACCCCCATCATCTTTATAGCAGACACTGTGGCAGTATCACCCCCATCATCTTTATAGCAGACACTGTGGCAGTATCACTCCCATCATCTTTATAGCAGAAACTGTGACAGTATCACCCCCATCATTTTTATAGCAGATGGTGTGGCAGAACTTCCCCCTTATCTTTATAGCAGACACTGTTGCAGGTTCACACATCATCTTTATATCAGGCACTGTGGCAGAATTCCCCCCTTATCTTTATATCAGACACTATGGCAGTATCACCCCCATCATCTTTATAGCAGACACTGTGGAAGAATCCCCCCCTAATCTTTATAGCAGAATCCCCCCCTAATCTTTATAGCAGACACTGTGGCAGTATCACCCCATCATCTTTATATCAGACACTGTGGCAGAATCCCCCCCTAACCTTTATATCAGACACTGTGGCAGTATCGCCCCTATCATCTTTATATCAGACACAGTGACAGCATCACCCCATCATCTTTATATCAGACACTGTGGCACAATCCCCCCATCATCTTTATAGCAGACACTGTGGTAGTATCACTCCCCTCATCTTTATAGAAGATACTGTGGTATTATCAATCCCCTAATCTTTATAGCAGACACTGTGGCAGTATCACCCCCATCATCTTTATCCCTTTCAGTGCCAAGCACGTAGATTCTATGTGCTTGCTTCCACTCCACTTAAAGTGGACCAACACCCAGGATTTTGACTATCCTGGGTTTTGGTCCACTTCAGGGGGGTACCCCGATTAGGGGGGCACGCTCCCACGTGGCCGGGTGACAGCGACGGACAAGCGCTGACAGCGACGGACAAGCCAGCGCGTCCGCCGCCGCCTCCCGCACGTCCCTCTGACAGCGCGCGCGCCCGCGCCGGCCATTCACAAACGGCCGGCGCGGGGCGCGCGCACGGCTAGAGGAGGTGAGTTTTTGGGGGGTTTTCGGGGGGGTTCCTCACCGCGGGACATCCCGATCTCGGATGTCCCGCGGTGAGGGGGGTGATCGGCCCGGGAATCTTATAGATTCCCGGGCCGATCACCCCAGGGTGTTGGTCCACTTTAAGTGCCAAGCACGTAGAATCGTAGTACGTGCTTGACTTTCCCCCCTGCTACAGTAAAAGTAAAATATTAAAAAAACACTCACCTGACCCCTTGTTCGATCCGGCCGGGTCTCCTCTTCATCCGGGGGGGGCTTCGATCCCCCACCCAGGCCCCCCCGGGTGCAGGGGAGGGCCCGGAATAGCCCCCCCTTCAGCAGCTGCCGAAATACATGTAAAAAAAAAAAAAAATTATAAAAATGACATTTACTTACCTCAGTGTTCGATCGCTCCCGCAGGGTCTCCTCTTCACCAGGGGGGCCTCCGATCGCCCCCCTGGCTCTCCAGCTTCAGGAGAGGGCCTGAAAGGCCCTATCCCTGTCCTCCTCGACGGACGCCGCCATCTTGCCGCTAAGCCCCGCCCCTTTGGGGGCGGGGCTTATGGCATCACTCCCTGATGTCGTCCTGGCTCCGGGCTGTCATTTCTCACACTTGTCATCGCTGGCCACAGGAGGAGGAAGGCAGCGATGACAATAACTGTCATCAGAGCTGCGAGGGACACAGGAGAGGTGAGTAAAGTAAAAAAAAAGTTTTTATTTTTTAATAAAGTAATTTTTTAATCTGTGTGTGTGTTTTTTTTTTTTTTTTTTTTTTTACTGTTAACCCCTTGTGAACTGGTAAGGGGTCCATATGACCCCTATTCCAGTTCACAAGGCTGGGGGGATGGCAAGTCACCTGCGCTAGCGGGTGACTTGCCATTAACCCCCGGCACCCCCATTACCTGCCTCCCAGGGGGGCCGGGGGGGGCAGAAGAGCCCGGGCCCGCGGGATATGCGGGCTTGTAGCTTGCAGGGCCAGGGGCCACAAAAGCTGGCCCCTGCACCCTGTTCCCACAAGCCCTGCATAGCTGGTCCCGGGCTGGTTACTTCGGGTAAGGGGGACCCCATGTCATTTTTTGGGGGGATTTTTAAGGGTTTTTAACCCTTAAAAATCCAAAAAATAATGCCCCCCCCCGGGAGGGGGGACCCTATGTCTTTTTTTTTTTTAATAAACCCTTTGTGTTCTGTCATCCAGCAGCTATAAAAGGCTTCCAGCAGGTGAGCAGAACCCAGTGATCGCCGAGGGACACAGTGCTCCAGGATGGATGGGAGGTAAGTATAAAGAATAAAAATTTATAAAAAATGTTTTCTCTTTGTGTGTCTGTGTTTTTTTTACATTTAACCCCTTGTGAACTGGTAAGGGGTCCATGACCCCTATACCAGTTCACAAGGCTGGGGGGATGGCAAGTCACCTGCAACCAGGGGGTGACTTGCCATTAACCCCCGGCACCCCCATTACCTGCCTCCCCAAAGCCCAGAGGGGGGCAGGAGAGCCCGTGGCCACGGGCTATGCGGGCTTGTAGCCTGCAGGGCCAGGGGTCACAAAAGCTGGCCCCTGTGCCCTGTTTCTACAAGCCCTGCATAGCTGGTCCCGGGCTGGTCACTTCGGGTAAGGGGGACCCCATGTCAATTTTTTTCTCGATTTAACCCTTTGTAGTGTGGTAGTTGTATTTTATTTGTAAAAGTATAAAGTACTTGTTTCAGTTAGGGGGGTCTCCTGGGCAGGAACGGGGGGCTACCGATAAATATGTGGTACCGTTCTAATCGGTAGAAATGGGGCTTTCACATGCAATATGCTTTCCCTTAATAAAATAAATTTTTTATTTAAAATAAAGGAGTCAATTTTCTAAAAATGTATTTATTTATTTATTTATTTTTATTACTTGATAATATTGTAAAAAAACTAAATAAAATTTACAAACAAGACATTTCATGTTAAAGCCTAAACTCTGCTGCAAAAATATATACGGTATATATAATTTTCCTGAAAATTCCAGCAAAAATGGCGCAAAACATTGCGCAAAATGGGGAAAAAAGACAAAATCTCAAGTAGGCTGGTAATTAAAAGGATTAATAGTACCTATGCATGTTGGGTATTGTTCTGTTCGGGGGACTTTGCGCTTTCAGACTTAGCTTGTTTTTTCTGGTTTGCATATTTATATTTTAGGAAAAGGTGTTTTTTATTCAGCTTTTTTATACATTTTTTAGGGAAACCCTGCGCAACCAAAGAATTCTTTGAGGGATTAATTCCAAAAAGATGAGCCCACTACAACAAGCTGGGTACACTTAGAAAGCTTAACATGTGTACTTTCAGGGAATATATGGTTTATGGGAGATATTCCAAATGTAAAGGGTTGTTTTGGTTGAAAAATCGCAAGGTGCGCACTTTAGCCTCGATTCAGAGACACATTCGTCCGGACTTCCGTAGCTGTCTGTGAAAGTTTTGGTGGGTGTTAGTCTTTTTTTGCTTTTTTTCGTCCATTTTCTACTCGCACGAACGTTCGGGAAAATGTGTATATGCTCTTTCGATGAACGGAAGCAAATCGGAACATTTCCAAACAAAATCGGAAATTTTCTGTTCGTTCAGATAACTTCCGTTGTTGGGATGGTTTCTGTCTGATTCAGAGAGCTGATTTCCGACGGATCTCCACCCTATAAATCTGTTTCATTTCCGATCCACTTACGAGACCTTTGAGGGCTCGGATTGCTATTGTTGAACATGTTTTGTGGCTATGTGGAGGAGTCTGCGCGCCTTTAGCACCAAGGCATTGCATGTATCAGCATGGCTGAGGCCATAAATTGTATAGCAATGCATACCTGAATCAATACATTTCATGTATGCCTTATAGATGCATTTTAATGCTGACCTAAATTAGTCCTTAGCATGTAAACATTTATTTTCCCACACATCCATATAATTGCTATATTTTTTTTAGACTTATGTCCTTTGTGAATTATATTTGGATTGTTGAACTTGAATCTTAATTTGTTGTAGGAGTTATTGTTTTAGTTGGTTACCTTTGCTTTGTGCAATTATTTTATATTTGGTTGCAGGAACCGCAAGATGTGCCACTCGCCCTTGCTCCTGATGCCCGTTCTTTGCCTGCAGAATGCGGGCCAGGGGTTCTCTAATCGGCACTATTCAAAACCCGGGCCGTGGTGTCAAGGGCCCTCTGGCTTTTGAAGTCCAGATTTAGGTGTTTGGACCATACGGGGGGGGGGGGGGGGGACACTGCAGTATGACCCCAACAAGGTTATACCAAAATTTTAATTTACGTTTTTTAACAGGGACCACACGTGCCAGAGTGGCACAACTGAGTGTCAGGGTCCTTCAGTTGGTGGGCGAGATGCAGGAGCTGCGCAACCCGTTGGGGACCACAGATGAAGAATAATGTTCAGTGGCCTGCCATTGCTATTAGGGATGAGCGAATCGATCCGGACGAACCCGGATTCGATCCGAATTTCAGGAAAAATTCGATTCGGATCGAATCCGAATTTCCCCGCGATTCGATCACTCGAAGTTTTCCTTTAACATCCATTCATTTACATTACAGGCATTCTAAGATGGCGGGCGGGACATGTCTGGACATGTATCCCGCGCCAGTGCAAGCTGGGGCAGTCACATGCAGCCTATCAGCAGCCAGCAAGCCCGGTGACGTCACACAGCGGTATTTAACGGCGGCCATCTTGCTTTTCCTCATTTCTCTATTGCATTCGTGACAGACAGAACGCTGTGTAGCTGAGGCACTTAGACAGGCAGGGACAGACAGGGACAGGCTGGAGACAGGCAGGAGACAGGCAGGAGACAGACAGGAGACAGACAGAAAGCCAGGGAAAGGTAGGAAAAACGGAGGCTGTGACAGGGAGATTTTTTTTTTTTCATCCAGCCTTTGTTAGCGTTTTCAGGCTGCTTATAGTAACTAACTGTGCATATATACTGAACTGATCTTAAGTCTGCTGTGAGGCATCCCATTCTGTGACTAAAGCAGCCTCTATTTAATAGCATAATAAACATTTGCACTTATTCTCATAGAAATCAGGCCTGATAAAGACACTTTTGCTGTGCATGCTCTCTGGTTTTTGTGGCACTGGCATCCCATTCTGTGACTAAAGCAGCCTCTATTTAATAGCATAATAAACATTTGCACTTATTCTCATAGAAATCAGGCCTGATAAAGACACTTTTGCTGTGCATGCTCTCTGGTTTTTGTGGCACTGGCATCCCATTCTGTGACTAAAGCAGCCTCTATTTAATAGCATAATAAACATTTGCACTTATTCTCATAGAAATCAGGCCTGATAAAGACACTTTTGCTGTGCATGCTCTCTGGTTTTTGTGGCACTGGCATCCCATTCTGTGACTAAAGCAGCCTCTATTTAATAGCATAATAAACATTTGCACTTATTCTCATAGAAATCAGGCCTGATAAAGACACTTTTGCTGTGCATGCTCTCTGGTTTTTGTGGCACTGGCATCCCATTCTGTGACTAAAGCAGCCTCTATTTAATAGCATAATAAACATTTGCACTTATTCTCATAGAAATCAGGCCTGATAAAGACACTTTTGCTGTGCATGCTCTCTGGTTTTTGTGGCACTGGCATCCCATTCTGTGACTAAAGCAGCCTCTATTTAATAGCATAATAAACATTTGCACTTATTCTCATAGAAATCAGGCCTGATAAAGACACTTTTGCTGTGCATGCTCTCTGGTTTTTGTGGCACTGGCATCCCATTCTGTGACTAAAGCAGCCTCTATTTAATAGCATAATAAACATTTGCACTTATTCTCATAGAAATCAGGCCTGATAAAGACACTTTTGCTGTGCATGCTCTCTGGTTTTTGTGGCACTGGCATCCCATTCTGTGACTAAAGCAGCCTCTATTTAATAGCATAATAACCATTTGCACTTATTCTCATAGAAATCAGGCCTGATAAAGACACTTTTGCTGTGCATGCTCTCTGGTTTTTGTGGCACTGGCATCCCATTCTGTGACTAAAGCAGCCTCTATTTAATAGCATAATAAACATTTGCACTTATTCTCATAGAAATCAGGCCTGATAAAGACACTTTTGCTGTGCATGCTCTCTGGTTTTTGTGGCACTGGCATCCCATTCTGTGACTAAAGCAGCCTCTATTTAATAGCATAATAACCATTTGCACTTATTCTCATAGAAATCAGGCCTGATAAAGACACTTTTGCTGTGCATGCTCTCTGGTTTTTGTGGCACTGGCATCCCATTCTGTGACTAAAGCAGCCTCTATTTAATAGCATAATAAACATTTGCACTTATTCTCATAGAAATCAGGCCTGATAAAGACACTTTTGCTGTGCATGCTCTCTGGTTTTTGTGGCACTGGCATCCCATTCTGTGACTAAAGCAGCCTCTATTTAATAGCATAATAAACATTTGCACTTATTCTCATAGAAATCAGGCCTGATAAAGACACTTTTGCTGTGCATGCTCTCTGGTTTTTGTGGCACTGGCATCCCATTCTGTGACTAAAGCAGCCTCTATTTAATAGCATAATAAACATTTGCACTTATTCTCATAGAAATCAGGCCTGATAAAGACACTTTTGCTGTGCATGCTCTCTGGTTTTTGTGGCACTGGCATCCCATTCTGTGACTAAAGCAGCCTCTATTTAATAGCATAATAAACATTTGCACTTATTCTCATAGAAATCAGGCCTGATAAAGACACTTTTGCTGTGCATGCTCTCTGGTTTTTGTGGCACTGGCATCCCATTCTGTGACTAAAGCAGCCTCTATTTAATAGCATAATAAACATTTGCACTTATTCTCATAGAAATCAGGCCTGATAAAGACACTTTTGCTGTGCATGCTCTCTGGTTTTTGTGGCACTGGCATCCCATTCTGTGACTAAAGCAGCCTCTATTTAATAGCATAATAAACATTTGCACTTATTCTCATAGAAATCAGGCCTGATAAAGACACTTTTGCTGTGCATGCTCTCTGGTTTTTGTGGCACTGGCATCCCATTCTGTGACTAAAGCAGCCTCTATTTAATAGCATAATAAACATTTGCACTTATTCTCATAGAAATCAGGCCTGATAAAGACACTTTTGCTGTGCATGCTCTCTGGTTTTTGTGGCACTGGCATCCCATTCTGTGACTAAAGCAGCCTCTATTTAATAGCATAATAAACATTTGCACTTATTCTCATAGAAATCAGGCCTGATAAAGACACTTTTGCTGTGCATGCTCTCTGGTTTTTGTGGCACTGGCATCCCATTCTGTGACTAAAGCAGCCTCTATTTAATAGCATAATAAACATTTGCACTTATTCTCATAGAAATCAGGCCTGATAAAGACACTTTTGCTGTGCATGCTCTCTGGTTTTTGTGGCACTGGCATCCCATTCTGTGACTAAAGCAGCCTCTATTTAATAGCATAATAAACATTTGCACTTATTCTCATAGAAATCAGGCCTGATAAAGACACTTTTGCTGAGCATGCTCTCTGGTTTTTGTGGCACTGGCATCCCATTCTGTGACTAAAGCAGCCTCTATTTAATAGCACAATAAACATTTGCACTTATTCTCATAGAAATCAGGCCTGATAAAGACACTTTTGCTGTGCATGCTCTCTGGTTTTTGTGGCACTGGCATCCCATTCTGTGACTAAAGCAGCCTCTATTTAATAGCACAATAAACATTTGCACTTATTCTCATAGAAATCAGGCCTGATAAAGACACTTTTGCTGTGCATGCTCTCTGGTTTTTGTGGCACTGGCATCCCATTCTGTGACTAAAGCAGCCTCTATTTAATAGCACAATAAACATTTGCACTTATTCTCATAGAAATCAGGCCTGATAAAGACACTTTTGCTGTGCATGCTCTCTGGTTTTTGTGGCACTGGCATCCCATTCTGTGACTAAAGCAGCCTCTATTTAATAGCACAATAAACATTTGCACTTATTCTCATAGAAATCAGGCCTGATAAAGACACTTTTGCTGTGCATGCTCTCTGGTTTTTGTGGCACTGGCATCCCATTCTGTGACTAAAGCAGCCTCTATTTAATAGCACAATAAACATTTGCACTTATTCTCATAGAAATCAGGCCTGATAAAGACACTTTTGCTGTGCATGCTCTCTGGTTTTTGTGGCACTGGCATCCCATTCTGTGACTAAAGCAGCCTCTATTTAATAGCACAATAAACATTTGCACTTATTCTCATAGAAATCAGGCCTGATAAAGACACTTTTGCTGTGCATGCTCTCTGGTTTTTGTGGCACTGGCATCCCATTCTGTGACTAAAGCAGCCTCTATTTAATAGCACAATAAACATTTGCACTTATTCTCATAGAAATCAGGCCTGATAAAGACACTTTTGCTGTGCATGCTCTCTGGTTTTTGTGGCACTGGCATCCCATTCTGTGACTAAAGCAGCCTCTATTTAATAGCATAATAAACATTTGCACTTATTCTCATAGAAATCAGGCCTGATAAAGACACTTTTGCTGTGCATGCTCTCTGGTTTTTGTGGCACTGGCATCCCATTCTGTGACTAAAGCAGCCTCTATTTAATAGCACAATAAACATTTGCACTTATTCTCATAGAAATCAGGCCTGATAAAGACACTTTTGCTGTGCATGCTCTCTGGTTTTTGTGGCACTGGCATCCCATTCTGTGACTAAAGCAGCCTCTATTTAATAGCACAATAAACATTTGCACTTATTCTCATAGAAATCAGGCCTGATAAAGACACTTTTGCTGTGCATGCTCTCTGGTTTTTGTGGCACTGGCATCCCATTCTGTGACTAAAGCAGCCTCTATTTAATAGCATAATAAACATTTGCACTTATTCTCATAGAAATCAGGCCTGATAAAGACACTTTTGCTGTGCATGCTCTCTGGTTTTTGTGGCACTGGCATCCCATTCTGTGACTAAAGCAGCCTCTATTTAATAGCACAATAAACATTTGCACTTATTCTCATAGAAATCAGGCCTGATAAAGACACTTTTGCTGTGCATGCTCTCTGGTTTTTGTGGCACTGGCATCCCATTCTGTGACTAAAGCAGCCTCTATTTAATAGCATAATAAACATTTGCACTTATTCTCATAGAAATCAGGCCTGATAAAGACACTTTTGCTGTGCATGCTCTCTGGTTTTTGTGGCACTGGCATCCCATTCTGTGACTAAAGCAGCCTCTATTTAATAGCACAATAAACATTTGCACTTATTCTCATAGAAATCAGGCCTGATAAAGACACTTTTGCTGTGCATGCTCTCTGGTTTTTGTGGCACTGGCATCCCATTCTGTGACTAAAGCAGCCTCTATTTAATAGCACAATAAACATTTGCACTTATTCTCATAGAAATCAGGCCTGATAAAGACACTTTTGCTGTGCATGCTCTCTGGTTTTTGTGGCACTGGCATCCCATTCTGTGACTAAAGCAGCCTCTATTTAATAGCACAATAAACATTTGCACTTATTCTCATAGAAATCAGGCCTGATAAAGACACTTTTGCTGTGCATGCTCTCTGGTTTTTGTGGCACTGGCATCCCATTCTGTGACTAAAGCAGCCTCTATTTAATAGCATAATAAACATTTGCACTTATTCTCATAGAAATCAGGCCTGATAAAGACACTTTTGCTGTGCATGCTCTCTGGTTTTTGTGGCACTGGCATCCCATTCTGTGACTAAAGCAGCCTCTATTTAATAGCATAATAAACATTTGCACTTATTCTCATAGAAATCAGGCCTGATAAAGACACTTTTGCTGTGCATGCTCTCTGGTTTTTGTGGCACTGGCATCCCATTCTGTGACTAAAGCAGCCTCTATTTAATAGCATAATAAACATTTGCACTTATTCTCATAGAAATCAGGCCTGATAAAGACACTTTTGCTGTGCATGCTCTCTGGTTTTTGTGGCACTGGCATCCCATTCTGTGACTAAAGCAGCCTCTATTTAATAGCACAATAAACATTTGCACTTATTCTCATAGAAATCAGGCCTGATAAAGACACTTTTGCTGTGCATGCTCTCTGGTTTTTGTGGCACTGGCATCCCATTCTGTGACTAAAGCAGCCTCTATTTAATAGCATAATAAACATTTGCACTTATTCTCATAGAAATCAGGCCTGATAAAGACACTTTTGCTGTGCATGCTCTCTGGTTTTTGTGGCACTGGCATCCCATTCTGTGACTAAAGCAGCCTCTATTTAATAGCATAATAAACATTTGCACTTATTCTCATAGAAATCAGGCCTGATAAAGACACTTTTGCTGTGCATGCTCTCTGGTTTTTGTGGCACTGGCATCCCATTCTGTGACTAAAGCAGCCTCTATTTAATAGCATAATAAACATTTGCACTTATTCTCATAGAAATCAGGCCTGATAAAGACACTTTTGCTGTGCATGCTCTCTGGTTTTTGTGGCACTGGCATCCCATTCTGTGACTAAAGCAGCCTCTATTTAATAGCACAATAAACATTTGCACTTATTCTCATAGAAATCAGGCCTGATAAAGACACTTTTGCTGTGCATGCTCTCTGGTTTTTGTGGCACTGGCATCCCATTCTGTGACTAAAGCAGCCTCTATTTAATAGCACAATAAACATTTGCACTTATTCTCATAGAAATCAGGCCTGATAAAGACACTTTTGCTGTGCATGCTCTCTGGTTTTTGTGGCACTGGCATCCCATTCTGTGACTAAAGCAGCCTCTATTTAATAGCATAATAAACATTTGCACTTATTCTCATAGAAATCAGGCCTGATAAAGACACTTTTGCTGTGCATGCTCTCTGGTTTTTGTGGCACTGGCATCCCATTCTGTGACTAAAGCAGCCTCTATTTAATAGCATAATAAACATTTGCACTTATTCTCATAGAAATCAGGCCTGATAAAGACACTTTTGCTGGCCAAAGCCCTACTGGACCCTGCCAGGTCGATTCCTGCCCGGGGCATCCCATTCTGTGACTACAGCAGCCTCTGTTTAAGACCATATAAGCATTTGCTCTTATCATATTTGAAATTAGCCTGATAAAGACACTTTTGCTGGCCAAAGCCCTACTGGACCCTGCCAGGTCCATTCCTGCCCAGGGCATCCCATTCTGTGACTAAAGCAGCCTCTGTTTAAGACCATATAAGCATTTGCTCTTATTATATTTATATTATAAGACACTTTTGCTGGGCATAGGCTTACTGCTGCCTGCCAGGTGCACTTCTGTTGAGGCATCCCATTCTGTAACATAGCATACCCCTCTTTATTTACACTAAGCAGCTCTCTTATTTACACTAAGCAGGCCTGTTGGAGGCTGAGTGTTACTGCTCACTTTTGGTGTGCATTATATTCTGTTTTATATAGACCCACTGCTGCCTGGGGGTTCTTAAAATATCACCTACTACCACGCCAGTTAGACTATGTCGGGCAGACAAGTGCCTGGAAGTGAAAAGAGGAGTGGCAGAGGCCAAGATTCCGCAGGCAGAGCTCGCATCAGACTGGGGGCCAGTAGCAGCAGGAGTCACGCTGAGAGACCTAATCTGCCAGTATCTGCTAGCGGTCGGGTCTCCACCAGTAACGCATCTGCCGTGGTAGATTGGCTGACGCGCTCATCAACAACATCATCACAACTTACATCTGAGACCCCCAGTCTAGGGTCGGTAGGTTCCTCTGACACAACCCTGAGTTGGCATGCCCCGAGAGCAGTCCCTGTCCTCCCATTGCCTCTGTCCTACGCCGTTCCCTCCCCCAGCGACGTATCCTATGCTTTGGGTTCAGCTCCACTCTTTAGTGAGGAGGACGATCAGATACAGGAGGACAGTCAGCAGCTACTGCCCAGCCAAGAAATGGAGGTGGCTTCTTTAGCTAGGCAGACAAATAGTGATGTGGACAGTGTCGTGGGTGCTGCGAGCGTTCCAGCTCCTGCGCCAGACACTGTTGACGAATCCACGAACATCAGTGACGTACAGCCACAACCCGGTGATGATGATGATGATGACGATGAAGCCGATCGCACTTGGGAGCCGGGTGATGAAGGGGCTTCATCGTCATCATCAGGAGAAGAGGGGCGCAGGTTGCCCCGGAGTCAGCAGCTGAGGCAGCAAGGTGGTAGCAGTCAGCATGGGGGCACAATTCCAAAGGCTGGAGCCGGCCGGGGCCGGGGCCGGGGTAGAGCACCTGCTGTGCGGCAGTCTACCTTATCGGGAGGTAGTGGAGCAGGGGTTCCTGGAGTTGGCAACAGCAGCAGTGAATCAGTGAGGCCAGGGGGTGGGAAAAGTAGCTACTCGGCAGTGTGGCAGTTTTTCCTGAGGCATCCGCAGGAGGGTAACATGGCCACATGCAAGATATGTAGGCAAAAGGTGAAGCTTGGCCAGGGTCCAAATGTTGGCACCACGGCCCTGCGTCAACATATGATGCGTCACCATAAAACGACCTGGGAGAACCGAGGCTCCCAAGGGGTGGTCCAGTCTGCTTCCTCACCAAGTGAGCTCCCAATTTCTGCCAGCCAAGGCTCCAGCACCTCAGCCGAAGGCAGCTGTGCGTCACACCCATCCTCTGTCGCTCCTGCTCCTCCTCCTCCTCCTCCAAGTCATGCATCCCGCCAGCAATCCATCAGCGAAGCCATGTCCAAGAGACAGCAGTATGCGCCCACTCATCCTACGGCGCAGAAGCTGAATGTGCTCCTGTCCAAGTTGCTGGTGCTGCAGTCGCTCCCTTTTCAGGTGGTGGAATCTGCACCTTTCAGAGAACTGATGGCTTGTGCCGAGCCGAGGTGGAGAGTCCCAAGCCGTCATTTCTTTGCCAAGAAGGCAGTACCAGCGCTGCACACTTTTGTTGAACAGAAGGTGGGCCAGTCCTTGAGCCTGTCGGTGTGTAGCAAAATACATGGCAGCGCCGACATCTGGAGCTGTAACTACGGTCAGGGGCAGTACATGTCGTTTACGGCCCACTGGGTGAATGTGGTCCCTTTGCAGCAGCAACTTGGACAGGTCACGCCGCTTCGGCCTCCGCGCTCTCTGCCCATTGGGCCTGTGACACCGTGCGACTCGGCCTCCTCATCCTCCGCCATCTCCTCACCCTCCACTGTAGGCTCAAGTCTCAGTGCCCCTCCAGTCTACCATGTGTGCAGGGCACGGAGGTGTCACGCAGTGCTTCACATGGTTTGTCTTGGCGAACGGAGTCACACAGGGGAGGAACTGCTTAAATGTATTCATCAGGAAATCCAAACATGGCTTACTCCGAGAAAACTTAAAATGGGAATCATGGTTACCGACAATGGGAAGAACATTTTGTCTGCGCTGCGCCAAGGAAGCCTGACCCATGCCCCCTGCATGGCTCACGTCTTCAATCTGGTTGTCAAGCGGTTTCTGAAGTGTTCCCCCCATCTGCAGGACATCCTAACAACTTCACGGAAACTTTGCATGCACTTCAGCCACTCCTACACCGCCAAACACACCCTTCTTGAGCTACAGCGTCAGAATGGTATCCCCCAACATAGTCTGATTTGCGATGTTTCCACCCGTTGGAATTCCACCCTTCACATGTTGGACCGATTATATGAACAGAGAAAAGCCATCACGGATTTCCTGATGATCCAAGCAGATAGGGGGACTCCCCTGTGTAACTTCAATGTCAACCAGTGGCAGCTCATACGTGACACCTGCCGTTTGCTCAGGCCCTTTGAGGAAGCCACTTTATTTGTCAGTCGGCAGGATTACGGGATGAACGACGTGATTCCACTGCTTCATGTACTACAGCACATGTTGGAAACCATGGCTGGTCAGGGCACTGGAGACATGGCGTTTACATCTTACGGCCACATGAACCCCGTTGGAGCTGAACTGGAGGAGGAGGAGGAGGAAGAGGAGGAGGAGGAGTTGCCCAGCGAAACACAGTTTAGGCTTGGCGAAATGGCTGGTTTATCTAGTCAGCGGACAGGAGAGGAGGAGCAGGAGCAGCCAGAGGAGCTAGAGGTTTTTGAGGAAGGAGAGACAGAGGACCCGGGCACACCGTGGCAGTATGCAGTGGAGATGGAGACAGGTAGTCCATCCGAGTCACTTGCGCAAATGGCACGAAGCATGCTCACATGCTTGCGTAGTGACCCCAGAATTGTTTCCATCTGTCGGCGGGATGACTTCTGGCTGTCCACCTTATTGGACCCTCGCTTCCGGCACAAAATGGGGGCATTTTTTAAACCCACCGAGAGGGAGGACAAACTCAACTACTACAAAGACATTCTACGTAGGCAGTTGGCCGATGCCTATCTGCGCCATGGTCCATACTCTCGCAGGTCTGACTCGAGGGGACCTCTGCGCTCACCTTCCACTGCCATGGCTGCTGGGGGGGTTGGCAGCAGCAGCAGCAGAAGCTCCATCAGCAGCAGCAGCCTCAGTCTTCAGTCGCTAATGAGTAGCTTTCTACACCCGCATAGTGAGGCTACTCATGAGCAGCAGGAAGACCTGGAGCAGGACCTGAACCAGCAGGTCATGTCATACTTTGACATGACCATGCCAACACACCTTGAGGATCCGCTGGACTTCTGGGCAGCCAAACTTGATTTGTGGCCGCAACTAGCAGAGTTTGCCCTGGAAAAGCTGTCCTGCCCGGCAAGTAGCGTGCCATCTGAGCGGGTGTTTAGTGCGGCGGGGGCCATAGTTACGGCGAGGAGAACTCGTCTGTCAACTAAAAATGTGGAGAGACTCACCTTTGTCAAAATGAATCAGGGATGGATCAGCCAGGATTTCCACCCACCAATGCCTGATGCATGCGACTAGATTCAGCATGGTGCCACGTTTTACACTTTACAAATGGTGCAAAACATATTTATGTCTTTAGGCCATTTTTTGGGCTCCTGCTGCTGCTACTGCCAACTTCTGCCAACTCCAGGGTGTGATTCATCCAATTTTTGGGCTCCTGAGGCCAACTCCAGTGTATATTTGGGCTCCTGCTGCTGCTACTGTCAACTCCTGCCAACTCCAGGGTGTGATTCATCCAATTTTTGGGCTCCTGAAGCCAACTCCAGTGTATATTTGGGCTCCTGCTGCTGCTGCTGCTGCCAACTTCTGCCAACTCCAGGGTGTGATTCATCCAATTTTTGGGCTCCTGAAGCCAACTCCAGTGTATATTTGGGCTCCTGCTGCTGCTGCTGTCAACTCCTGCCAACTCCAGGGTGTGATTCATCCAATTTTTGGGCTCCTGAAGCCAACTCCAGTGTATATTTGGGCTCCTGCTGCTACTACTGCCAACTTCTGCCAACTCCAGGGTGTGATTCATCCAATTTTTGGGCTCCTGAGGCCAACTCCAGTGTATATTTGGGCTCCTGCTGCTGCTGCTGCCAACTTCTGCCAACTCCAGGGTGTGATTCATCCAATTTTTGGGCTCCTGAAGCCAACTCCAGTGTATATTTGGGCTCCTGCTGCTGCTGCTGCCAACTTCTGCCAACTCCAGGGTGTGATTCATCCAATTTTTGGGCTCCTGAAGCCAACTCCAGTGTATATTTGGGCTCCTGCTGCTGCTACTGCCAACTTCTGCCAACTCCAGGGTGTGATTCATCCAATTTTTGGGCTCCTGAAGCCAACTCCAGTGTATATTTGGGCTCCTGCTGCTGCTGCTGCTGCCAACTCCTGCCAACTCCAGGGTGTGATTCATCCAATTTTTGGGCTCCTGAGGCCAACTCCAGTGTATATTTGGGCTCCTGCTGCTGCTACTGTCAACTCCTGCCAACTCCAGGGTGTGATTCATCCAATTTTTGGGCTCCTGAAGCCAACTCCAGTGTATATTTGGGCTCCTGCTGCTGCTGCCAACTTCTGCCAACTCCAGGGTGTGATTCATCCAATTTTTGGGCTCCTGAAGCCAACTCCAGTGTATATTTGGGCTCCTGCTGCTGCTACTGTCAACTCCTGCCAACTCCAGGGTGTGATTCATCCAATTTTTGGGCTCCTGAGGCCAACTCCAGTGTATATTTGGGCTCCTGCTGCTGCTACTGTCAACTCCTGCCAACTCCAGGGTGTGATTCATCCAATTTTTGGGCTCCTGAAGCCAACTCCAGTGTATATTTGGGCTCCTGCTGCTGCTACTGCCAACTTCTGCCAACTCCAGGGTGTGATTCATCCAATTTTTGGGCTCCTGAAGCCAACTCCAGTGTATATTTGGGCTCCTGCTGCTACTACTGCCAACTTCTGCCAACTCCAGGGTGTGATTCATCCAATTTTTGGGCTCCTGAAGCCAACTCCAGTGTATATTTGGGCTCCTGCTGCTACTACTGCCAACTTCTGCCAACTCCAGGGTGTGATTCATCCAATTTTTGGGCTCCTGAGGCCAACTCCAGTGTATATTTGGGCTCCTGCTGCTGCTGCTGCCAACTTCTGCCAACTCCAGGGTGTGATTCATCCAATTTTTGGGCTCCTGAAGCCAACTCCAGTGTATATTTGGGCTCCTGCTGCTACTACTGTCAACTCCTGCCAACTCCAGGGTGTGATTCATCCAATTTTTGGGCTCCTGAGGCCAACTCCAGTGTATATTTGGGCTCCTGCTGCTGCTGCTGCCAACTTCTGCCAACTCCAGGGTGTGATTCATCCAATTTTTGGGCTCCTGAGGCCAACTCCAGTGTATATTTGGGCTCCTGCTCCTGCTGCTGCCAACTTCTGCCAACTCCAGGGTGTGATTCATCCAATTTTTGGGCTCCTGAAGCCAACTCCAGTGTATATTTGGGCTCCTGCTGCTGCTACTGCCAACTTCTGCCAACTCCAGGGTGTGATTCATCCAATTTTTGGGCTCCTGAGGCCAACTCCAGTGTATATTTGGGCTCCTTCTGCCCCTCATAGTGATGCCACTTCAACTCTCTGCAATTGTGCCGCTCTGCGATTCTATTAGCGATGCCTCTGATCTGCATGTGATATTTCTTCAAAGTATTATTTAACAAACCCAGCACGCATCCTGTGCGTGTTACAGCAAGGCTGAATGGTTTACAACCCTATTGAGGCTGTAGGAGGCTCAGAAATAGCCGTTTTTAATAGCGATTCGTCGCGAATTTATTCGGGTCGAAACGATTTTTGTCGGAAAATTCGGCGAATCAGTCGAATCGAATTTTTCAAAAGTTCGCTCATCTCTAATTGCTATGTATTTTGTTTTTTATAGTAGTAAAAATTTAACATTTTCAATTTTTTTTAAATTTTATATTTTATAATGGTATAAAAAAAAATGTAACATTGTCATTTCATTTACAAAATACATTAACACAAAACTAATGGGCCCAGAAATATTTAAAGATGAATGGAAAATGGAAGAAGAACCTAACCGAGAAGTGGTTTGGGTGAGCTTTAAGGGTCCAAAATGGAAGATGGAGGATAGTGCTAAGTGGTTTGGGTGAGCTTTAAGGGTCCAAAAGGGAAGTTGGAGGAGAGTGCTAAGTGATTTACCTAAACATTGTAGTAGAAGTGAGGGTGGCAAATATGTAGGCAAGCACTTTAATGAGTTAAGTTTGTAGTGCGCAGGCGCAAGATGGTAAGGATTTCCGTCTGGACGAATATTTATTGAAAAAGGGAAACAGAATCGAACGGGAAACATAAAGGATTCGTTGGAGGATACGATGGGAAAAGGGCAAAAACGAAAGCCTACGTTGTAACATGTGAAAATGAAACGGAAAAGTCTGGATGGAAAATGACATCCTCGTAATTCGTAATCTGCCGTACGAACGGACGGAAACTTTACAGAAGGTTTTCAATGCATGCATTGAATCGCTCGAACGCTCATACGAGAACGGAACAGATCGGCACGAAAACGGAAGTTTTTTTGTGTCTCTCTGAATCGAGGCTTTTGTCTGCAGAGCTGAAATTTTCAAGTAAAATTACCGTTACGCACATGCTTTACTTTGGGGTGTTTGGCAACTCTTCCCTTGATGGTAGCAATGCATGTTGGGTATCGTTCTGTTTTGGGGGATGTTGCTTTTTCAGAGTAAACTTGTTTTTTCTTGTTTGTATATAGTTTTTTTAGGAATATGTGGCTTTGATTTTGCTTTTTTATCCTTTTTTTAGGGAAACTCTTTGCAAACAAAGAATACATTGAGGGATTACTTCCAGAAAGCTATGGCCAAATCAGCAAGCCTGGTACACCTAGAAAGCTTGAGGTGTGTGCTTCCAGAGAATATATAGTTTGTTGGTATTTCAAATGTAAAGGGTTGTTTTTCTGGAAAAACTGCAAGGTGCGTATAGCGCATTCCATAGTTGTATTTTATCTGAAAATCCCCTAAACGCTGTTTCACTTTGGGGGAGTCTCCTGGGCAGGAAAGGGTGTCTACCTATACATATGTGGTACCGCTGTAACCGGGAGAAATTGAGATTTCACACGCAATAAGATTTTATTGACAAACTTACATTTTTTATTACAAAAAAACACTACAAATTGTAAAAAATTTTTTGCACATATTTTACTCAAAAATATTGAGAATACACCTAAAAAATGACAAACAAGACATTTCATGTTAAAGCCTGGACTCTGCTGAAAAAACAATATATAATTTTCCTGGGAAATCCCTGGAAATCCCTTCAAAAATCACATTTGAACATGGGGAGCGCATAATAGTGCAAAATGGTCTGGCAACAAAGGGTGACAAAAACTCCAGGTAGACTGGCAGCGAAAGGGTTATAGCAGACACTGTGGCAGAACTCCCCCCTCATATTTAGAGCAGGCAATTTGGCAGTATCACCCCCACCATCTTTATAGTAGACACGGTGGCAGTATCACCCCTATCATCTTTATAGCAGATAATGTGGCAGTATAACTCCATCATCATCTTTATAGCAGACACTTTGACAGACCTCCCCTCATTATTATATCAGACACTGTGGCAGTATCACTCCCCTAATCTTTATAGACGATACTGTGGCAGTATCACTACCCTCATCTTTATAGCAGACACTGTGGCAGTATCACCCACATCATCTTTATAGCAGATACCGCAGCAGTATCACCCCCTCATCTTTATAACAGAATCCCCCCCTTATCCTTATAGCAGACACTGCAGCAGTATCGCCCCATGACCTTTATATCAGACACTGTGGCAGAATTCCCCTCTCACCTTTATAGCAGACACTGTGGCAGTATCACCCCATCATCTTTATAGCAGACACTGTGGCAGTATCACTCCCATCATCTTTATAGCAGAAACTGTGACAGTATCACCCCCATCATTTTTATATCAGACACAGTGGCAGTATCAACCCATCATCTTTATATCAGACACAGTGGCAGCATCACCCCATCATCTTTATATCAGACACTGTGGCAGAATCCCCCCCCCCCCCTAATCTTTATATCAGACACAGTGGCAGCATCTCCCCATCATCTTTATATCAGACACTTTGGCAGAATCCCCCTCATTATTATAGCAGATACTGTGGCAGTATCACCCCCATCATCTTTATAGCAGACACTGTGCTAGTATCACTCCTCTCATCTTTATAGAAGATACTGTGGTATTATCAATCCCCTAATCTTTATAGCAGACACTTTGGCAGAACCCCCCTCATTATTATAGCAGACACTGTGGCAGTATCACCCCCTCATCTTTATAGAAGATACTGTGGTCGTATCACTCCCATCATCTTTATAGCAGATGCTGCAGCAGTATCACCCCCTCATCTTTATAGCAGACACTGTAGCAGAATTCCCCTCTTATTCTTATAGCAGACACTGCGGCAGTATTGCCCCCATCACCTTTATATCAGACAATGTGGTAGAATTCCCCTCTCACCTTTATAGCAGACACTGTGGCAGTATAACCCCCATCATCTTTATAACACACACTGTGGCAGTATCACCCCCATCATAGAAGTTACTGTGGTAGTATCACTCCCCTCATCTTTATAGCAGACACTGTGACAGTATCACCCCCATCATTTTTATAGCAGATGATTTGGCAGAACTTCCCCCTTATCTTTATAGCAGACACTGTGGCAGTGTCACCCCATCATCTTTATTAGGGATGAGCGAATCGATCCGGATGAACCCGGATTCGATCCGAATTTCATGACAAATTCGATTCGGATCGAATCCGAATTTCCCCGCGATTCGATCGAGCGAAGTTTTTTTCTAAAATCCATTCATTTCAATGACAGGCATTCTAGGATGGTCTACGTGACATGTCCAGACATGTAAGCTGGGGCAGTGTATGCTGGGACAGTCACATGCAGCCTATCAGCAGCCAGCAAGCCCGGTGACATCACAGCGCTATATAAGGCGGCGGCCATCTTGCTTTTGCGCATTTGTCTATTGCATTCGTGAGAGCCAGGACTCAGGAGGACACTGCAGACTGTATTCAGGGGGAGATAGGTAGAGAGTTAGGGACAGCCAGTAGACAGGCGGGAGACAGGCAGGAAGTCAGGGAGAAGCAGGGAAAGGTAGGAAAAAAACGGATGCAGTGACAGGGATTTTTTTTTGTTTTCATGCAGCCTGAGTGTTACTGCCTGGGTCACTGGCTTTGTTAGCTGTTTCCCCCTGGTTAACCACTGTTGCTTTGCATAGTACTACTGCTCCCAGGTGCACTGCTGTTGTGGCATCCCATTCTGTGACTACACCAGCCTCTATTTACTATAACCCTTTGCACTTATTCTAAAAGTAATTTGGCCTGATAAAGACACTTTTGATTTGCATAGTACTACTGCTCCCAGGTGCACTGCTGTTGTGGCATCCCATTCTGTGACTACACCAGCCTCTATTTACTATAACCCTTTGCACTTATTCTAAAAGTAATTTGGCCTGATAAAGACACTTTTGCTTTGCATAGTACTACTGCTCCCAGGTGCACTGCTGTTGTGGCATCCCATTCTGTAACTTCACCAGCCTCTATTTACTATAACCCTTTGCACTTATTCGAAAAGTAATTTGGCCTGATAAAGACACTTTTGCTTTGCATAGTACTACTGCTCCCAGGTGCACTGTGGTTGGGGCATCCCATTCTGTGACTACACCAGCCTCTATTTACTATAACCCTTTGCACTTATTCTAAAAGTAATTTGGCCTGATAAAGACACTTTTGCTTTGCATAGTACTACTGCTCCCAGGTGCACTGCGGTTGGGGCATCCCATTCTGTGACTACACCAGCCTCTATTTACTATAACCCTTTGCACTTATTCTAAAAGTAATTTGGCCTGATAAAGACACTTTTGCTTTGCATAGTACTACTGCTCCCAGGTGCACTGCGGTTGGGGCATCCCATTCTGTGACTACACCAGCCTCTATTTACTATAACCCTTTGCACTTATTCTAAAAGTAATTTGGCCTGATAAAGACACTTTTGCTTTGCATAGTACTACTGCTCCCAGGTGCACTGCTGTTGTGGCATCCCATTCTGTGACTACACCAGCCTCTATTTACTATAACCCTTTGCACTTATTCTAAAAGTAATTTGGCCTGATAAAGACACTTTTGCTTTGCATAGTACTACTGCTCCCAGGTGCACTGCTGTTGTGGCATCCCATTCTGTGACTACACCAGCCTCTATTTACTATAACCCTTTGCACTTATTCTAAAAGTAATTTGGCCTGATAAAGACACTTTTGCTTTGCATAGTACTACTGCTCCCAGGTGCACTGCTGTTGTGGCATCCTATTCTGTGACTACACCAGCCTCTATTTACTATAACCCTTTGCACTTAATCTAAAAGTAATTTGGCCTGATAAAGACACTTTTGCTTTGCATAGTACTACTGCTCCCAGGTGCACTGCGGTTGGGGCATCCCATTCTGTGACTACACCACCCTCTATTTACTATAACCCTTTGCACTTATTCTAAAAGTAATTTGGCCTGATAAAGACACTTTTGCTTTGCATAGTACTACTGCTCCCAGGTGCACTGCGGTTGGGGCATCCCATTCTGTGACTACACCAGCCTCTATTTACTATAACCCTTTGCACTTATTCTAAAAGTAACTTGGCCTGATAAAGACACTTTTGCTTTGCATAGTACTACTGCTCCCAGGTGCACTGCTGTTGTGGCATCCCATTCTGTGACTACACCAGCCTCTATTTACTACAACCCTTTGCACTTATTCTAAAAGTAATTTGGCCTGATAAAGACACTTTTGCTTTGCATAGTACTACTGCTCCCAGGTGCACTGCTGTTGTGGCATCCCATTCTGTGACTACACCAGCCTCTATTTACTATAACCCTTTGCACTTTTTCAAAAAGTAATTTGGCCTGATAAAGACACTTTTGCTTTGCATAGTACTACTGCTCCCAGGTGCACTGCGGTTGGGGCATCCCATTCTGTGACTACACCAGCCTCTATTTACTATAACCCTTTGCACTTATTCTAAAAGTAATTTGGCCTGATAAAGACACTTTTGCTTTGCATAGTACTACTGCTCCCAGGTGCACTGCGGTTGTGGCATCCCACTCTGTGACTACACCAGCCTCTATTTACTATAACCCTTTGCACTGCTCCCAGGTGCACTGCTGTTGTGGCATCCCATTCTGTGACTACACCAGCCTCTATTTACTATAACCCTTTGCACTTATTCTAAAAGTAATTTGGCCTGATAAAGACACTTTTGCTTTGCATAGTACTACTGCTCCCAGGTGCACTGCGGTTGGGGCATCCCATTCTGTGACTACACCAGCCTCTATTTACTATAACCCTTTGCACTTATTCTAAAAGTAATTTGGCCTGATAAAGACACTTTTGCTGTGCATAGTACTACTGCTCCCAGGTGCTCTGCTGTTGTGGCATCCCACTACACCAGCCTCTATTTACTATAACCCTTTGCACTTATTCTAAAAGTAATTTGGCCTGATAAAGGCACTTTTGCTTTGCATAGTACTACTGCTCCCAGGTGCACTGCTGTTGTGGCATCCCATTCTGTGACTACACCAGCCTCTATTTACTATAACCCTTTGCACTTATTCTAAAAGTAATTTGGCCTGATAAAGACACTTTTGCTTTGCATAGTACTACTGCTCCCAGGTGCACTGCGGTTGTGGCATCCCATTCTGTGACTACACCAGCCTCTATTTACTATAACCCTTTGCACTTATTCTAAAAGTAATTTGGCCTGATAAAGACACTTTCGCTTTGCATAGTACTACTGCTCCCAGGTGCACTGCTGTTGTGGCATCCCATTCTGTGACTACACCAGCCTCTATTTACTATAACCCTTTGCACTTATTCTAAAAGTAATTTGGCCCGATAAAGACACTTTTGCTTTGCATAGTACTACTGCTCCCAGGTGCACTGCGGTTGGGGCATCCCATTCTGTGACTACACCAGCCTCTATTTACTATAACCCTTTGCACTTATTCTAAAAGTAATTTGGCCTGATAAAGACACTTTTGCTTTGCATAGTACTACTGCTCCCAGGTGCACTGCGGTTGGGGCATCCCATTCTGTGACTACACCAGCCTCTATTTACTATAACCCTTTGCACTTATTCTAAAAGTAATTTGGCCTGATAAAGACACTTTTGCTTTGCATAGTACTACTGCTCCCAGGTGCACTGCTGTTGTGGCATCCCATTCTGTGACTACACCAGCCTCTATTTACTACAACCCTTTGCACTTATTCTAAAAGTAATTTGGCCTGATAAAGACACTTTTGCTTTGCATAGTACTACTGCTCCCAGGTGCACTGCTGTTGTGGCATCCCATTCTGTGACTACACCAGCCTCTATTTACTATAACCCTTTGCACTTTTTCAAAAAGTAATTTGGCCTGATAAAGACACTTTTGCTTTGCATAGTACTACTGCTCCCAGGTGCACTGCGGTTGGGGCATCCCATTCTGTGACTACACCAGCCTCTATTTACTATAACCCTTTGCACTTATTCTAAAAGTAATTTGGCCTGATAAAGACACTTTTGCTTTGCATAGTACTACTGCTCCCAGGTGCACTGCGGTTGTGGCATCCCACTCTGTGACTACACCAGCCTCTATTTACTATAACCCTTTGCACTGCTCCCAGGTGCACTGCTGTTGTGGCATCCCATTCTGTGACTACACCAGCCTCTATTTACTATAACCCTTTGCACTTATTCTAAAAGTAATTTGGCCTGATAAAGACACTTTTGCTTTGCATAGTACTACTGCTCCCAGGTGCACTGCGGTTGGGGCATCCCATTCTGTGACTACACCAGCCTCTATTTACTATAACCCTTTGCACTTATTCTAAAAGTAATTTGGCCTGATAAAGACACTTTTGCTGTGCATAGTACTACTGCTCCCAGGTGCTCTGCTGTTGTGGCATCCCACTACACCAGCCTCTATTTACTATATCCCTTTGCACTTATTCTAAAAGTAATTTGGCCTGATAAAGGCACTTTTGCTTTGCATAGTACTACTGCTCCCAGGTGCACTGCTGTTGTGGCATCCCATTCTGTGACTACACCAGCCTCTATTTACTATAACCCTTTGCACTTATTCTAAAAGTAATTTGGCCTGATAAAGACACTTTTGCTTTGCATAGTACTACTGCTCCCAGGTGCACTGCGGTTGTGGCATCCCATTCTGTGACTACACCAGCCTCTATTTACTATAACCCTTTGCACTTATTCTAAAAGTAATTTGGCCTGATAAAGACACTTTTGCTTTGCATAGTACTACTGCTCCCAGGTGCACTGCTGTTGTGGCATCCCATTCTGTGACTACACCAGCCTCTATTTACTATAACCCTTTGCACTTATTCTAAAAGTAATTTGGCCCAATAAAGACACTTTTGTTTTGCATAGTACTACTGCTCCCAGGTGCACTGCGGTTGGGGCATCCCATTCTGTGACTACACCAGCCTCTATTTACTATAACCCTTTGCACTTATTCTAAAAGTAATTTGGCCTGATAAAGACACTTTTGCTTTGCATAGTACTACTGCTCCCAGGTGCACTGCGGTTGGGGCATCCCATTCTGTGACTACACCAGCCTCTATTTACTATAACCCTTTGCACTTATTCTAAAAGTAATTTGGCCTGATAAAGACACTTTTGCTTTGCATAGTACTACTGCTCCCAGGTGCACTGCTGTTGTGGCATCCCATTCTGTGACTACACCAGCCTCTATTTACTACAACCCTTTGCACTTATTCTAAAAGTAATTTGGCCTGATAAAGACACTTTTGCTTAGCATAGTACTACTGCTCCCAGGTGCACTGCTGTTGTGGCATCCCATTCTGTGACTACACCAGCCTCTATTTACTATAACCCTTTGCACTTATTCTAAAAGTAATTTGGCCTGATAAAGACACTTTTGCTTTGCATAGTACTACTGCTCCCAGGTGCACTGCTGTTGTGGCATCCCATTCTGTGACTACACCAGCCTCTATTTACTATAACCCTTTGCACTTATTCTAAAAGTAATTTGGCCTGATAAAGACACCTTTGCTTTGCATAGTACTACTGCTCCCAGGTGCACTGCGGTTGGGGCATCCCATTCTGTGACTACACCAGCCTCTATTTACTATAACCCTTTGCACTTATTCTAAAAGTAATTTGGCCTGATAAAGACACTTTTGCTTTGCATAGTACTACTGCTCCCAGGTGCACTGCGGTTGGGGCATCCCATTCTGTGACTACACCAGCCTCTATTTACTATAACCCTTTGCACTTATTATAAAAGTAATTTGGCCTGATAAAGACACTTTTGCTTTGCATAGTACTACTGCTCCCAGGTGCAGTGCGGTTGGGGCATCCCATTCTGTGACTACACCAGCCTCTATTTATTATAACCCTTTGCACTTATTCTAAAAGTAATTTGGCCTGATAAAGACACTTTTGCTTTGCATAGTACTACTGCTCCCAGGTGCAGTGCGGTTGGGGCATCCCATTCTGTGACTACACCAGCCTCTATTTACTATAACCCTTTGCACTTATTCTAAAAGTACTTTGGCCTGATAAAGACACTTTTGCTTTGCATAGTACTACTGCTCCCAGGTGCACTGCTGTTGTGGCATCCCATTCTGTGACTACACCAGCCTCTATTTACTATAGCCCTTTGCATTTATTCTAAAAGTAATTTGGCCTGATAAAGACACTTTTGCTTTGCATAGTACTACTGCTCCCATGTGCACTGCTGTTGTGGCATCCCATTCTGTGACTACACCAGCCTCTATTTACTATAACCCTTTGCACTTATTCTAAAAGTAATTTGGCCTGATAAAGACACTTTTGATTTGCATAGTACTACTGCTCCCAGGTGCACTGCTGTTGTGGCATCCCATTCTGTGACTACACCAGCCTCTATTTACTATAACCCTTTGCACTTATTCTAAAAGTAATTTGGCCTGATAAAGACACTTTTGCTTTGCATAGTACTACTGCTCCCAGGTGCACTTCTGTTGTGGCATCCCATTCTGTGACTACACCAGCCTCTATTTACTATAACCCTTTGCACTTATTCTAAAAGTAATTTGGCCTGATAAAGACACTTTTGCTTTGCATAGTACTACTGCTCCCAGGTGCAGTGCGGTTGGGGCATCCCATTCTGTGACTACACCAGCCTCTATTTACTATAACCCTTTGCACTTATTCTAAAAGTAATTTGGCCTGATAAAGACACTTTTGCTTTGCATAGTACTACTGCTCCCAGGTGCACTGCTGTTGCGGCATCCCATTCTGTGACTACACCAGCCTCTATTTACTATAACCCTTTGCACTTATTCTAAAAGTAATTTGGCCTGATAAAGACACTTTTGCTTTGCATAGTACTACTGCTCCCAGGTGCACTGCTGTTGTGGCATCCCATTCTGTGACTACACCAGCCTCTATTTACTATAACCCTTTGCACTTATTCTAAAAGTAATTTGGCCTGATAAAGACACTTTTGCTTTGCATAGTACTACTGCTCCCAGGTGCACTGCGGTTGGGGCATCCCATTCTGTGACTACACCAGCCTCTATTTACTATAACCCTTTGCACTTATTCTAAAAGTAATTTGGCCTGATAAAGACACTTTTGCTTTGCATAGTACTACTGCTCCCAGGTGCACTGCGGTTGGGGCATCCCATTCTGTGACTACACCAGCCTCTATTTACTATAACCCTTTGCACTTATTCTAAAAGTAATTTGGCCTGATAAAGACACTTTTGCTGTGCATAGTACTACTGCTCCCAGGTGCTCTGCTGTTGTGGCATCCCACTACACCAGCCTCTATTTACTATAACCCTTTGCACTTATTCTAAAAGTAATTTGGCCTGATAAAGGCACTTTTGCTTTGCATAGTACTACTGCTCCCAGGTGCACTGCGGTTGGGGTATCCCATTCTGTGACTACACCAGCCTCTATTTACTACAACCCTTTGTACTTATTCTAAAAGTAATTTGGCCTGATAAAGACACTTTTGCTTTTCATAGTACTACTGCCCCCAGGTGCACTGCTGTTGTTGCATCCCATTCTGTGACTACACCAGCCTCTGTTTACTATAACCCTTTGCACTTATTCTAAAAGTAATTTGGCCTGATAAAGACACTTTTGCTTTGCATAGTACTACTGCTCCCAGGTGCACTGCGGTTGGGGCATCCCATTCTGTGACTACACCAGCCTCTATTTACTATAACCCTTTGCACTTATTCTAAAAGTAATTTGGCCCGATAAAGACACTTTTGCTTTGCATAGTACTACTGCTCCCAGGTGCACTGCGGTTGGGGCATCCCATTCTGTGACTACACCAGCCTCTATTTACTATAACCCTTTGCACTTATTCTAAAAGTAATTTGGCCTGATAAAGACACTTTTGCTTTGCATAGTACTACTGCTCCCAGGTGCACTGCGGTTGGGGCATCCCATTCTGTGACTACACCAGCCTCTATTTACTATAACCCTTTGCACTTATTCTAAAAGTAATTTGGCCTGATAAAGACACTTTTGCTTTGCATAGTACTACTGCTCCCAGGTGCACTGCTGTTGTGGCATCCCATTCTGTGACTTCACCAGCCTCTATTTACTATAACCCTTTGCACTTTTTCAAAAAGTAATTTGGCCTGATAAAGACACTTTTGCTTTGCATAGTACTACTGCTCCCAGGTGCACTGCGGTTGGGGCATCCCATTCTGTGACTACACCAGCCTCTATTTACTATAACCCTTTGCACTTATTCTAAAAGTAATTTGGCCTGATAAAGACACTTTTGCTTTGCATAGTACTACTGCTCCCAGGTGCACTGCGGTTGTGGCATCCCACTCTGTGACTACACCAGCCTCTATTTACTATAACCCTTTGCACTGCTCCCAGGTGCACTGCTGTTGTGGCATCCCATTCTGTGACTACACCAGCCTCTATTTACTATAACCCTTTGCACTTATTCTAAAAGTAATTTGGCCTGATAAAGACACTTTTGCTTTGCATAGTACTACTGCTCCCAGGTGCACTGCGGTTGGGGCATCCCATTCTGTGACTACACCAGCCTCTATTTACTATAACCCTTTGCACTTATTCTAAAAGTAATTTGGCCTGATAAAGACACTTTTGCTGTGCATAGTACTACTGCTCCCAGGTGCTCTGCTGTTGTGGCATCCCACTACACCAGCCTCTATTTACTATAACCCTTTGCACTTATTCTAAAAGTAATTTGGCCTGATAAAGGCACTTTTGCTTTGCATAGTACTACTGCTCCCAGGTGCACTGCTGTTGTGGCATCCCATTCTGTGACTACACCAGCCTCTATTTACTATAACCCTTTGCACTTATTCTAAAAGTAATTTGGCCTGATAAAGACACTTTTGCTTTGCATAGTACTACTGCTCCCAGGTGCACTGCGGTTGTGGCATCCCATTCTGTGACTACACCAGCCTCTATTTACTATAACCCTTTGCACTTATTCTAAAAGTAATTTGGCCTGATAAAGACACTTTTGCTTTGCATAGTACTACTGCTCTCAGGTGCACTGCTGTTGTGGCATCCCATTCTGTGACTACACCAGCCTCTATTTACTATAACCCTTTGCACTTATTCTAAAAGTAATTTGGCCCAATAAAGACACTTTTGCTTTGCATAGTACTACTGCTCCCAGGTGCACTGCGGTTGGGGCATCCCATTCTGTGACTACACCAGCCTCTATTTACTATAACCCTTTGCACTTATTCTAAAAGTAATTTGGCCTGATAAAGACACTTTTGCTTTGCATAGTACTACTGCTCCCAGGTGCACTGCGGTTGGGGCATCCCATTCTGTGACTACACCAGCCTCTATTTACTATAACCCTTTGCACTTATTCTAAAAGTAATTTGGCCTGATAAAGACACTTTTGCTTTGCATAGTACTACTGCTCCCAGGTGCACTGCGGTTGGGGCATCCCATTCTGTGACTACACCAGCCTCTATTTACTATAACCCTTTGCACTTATTCTAAAAGTAATTTGGCCTGATAAAGGCACTTTTGCTTAGCATAGTACTACTGCTCCCAGGTGCACTGCTGTTGTGGCATCCCATTCTGTGACTACACCAGCCTCTATTTACTATAACCCTTTGCACTTATTCTAAAAGTAATTTGGCCTGATAAAGACACTTTTGCTTTGCATAGTACTACTGCTCCCAGGTGCACTGCGGTTGTGGCATCCCATTCTGTGACTACACCAGCCTCTATTTACTATAACCCTTTGCACTTATTCTAAAAGTAATTTGGCCTGATAAAGACACTTTTGCTTTGCATAGTACTACTGCTCCCAGGTGCACTGCGGTTGGGGCATCCCATTCTGTGACTACACCAGCCTCTATTTACTATAACCCTTTGCACTTATTCTAAAAGTAATTTGGCCTGATAAAGGCACTTTTGCTTAGCATAGTACTACTGCTCCCAGGTGCACTGCTGTTGTGGCATCCCATTCTGTGACTACACCAGCCTCTATTTACTATAACCCTTTGCACTTATTCTAAAAGTAATTTGGCCTGATAAAGACACTTTTGCTTTGCATAGTACTACTGCTCCCAGGTGCACTGCGGTTGTGGCATCCCATTCTGTGACTACACCAGCCTCTATTTACTATAACCCTTTGCACTTATTCTAAAAGTAATTTGGCCTGATAAAGACACTTTTGCTTTGCATAGTACTACTGCTCTCAGGTGCACTGCTGTTGTGGCATCCCATTCTGTGACTACACCAGCCTCTATTTACTATAACCCTTTGCACTTATTCTAAAAGTAATTTGGCCCAATAAAGACACTTTTGCTTTGCATAGTACTACTGCTCCCAGGTGCACTGCGGTTGGGGCATCCCATTCTGTGACTACACCAGCCTCTATTTACTATAACCCTTTGCACTTATTCTAAAAGTAATTTGGCCTGATAAAGACACTTTTGCTTTGCATAGTACTACTGCTCCCAGGTGCACTGCGGTTGGGGCATCCCATTCTGTGACTACACCAGCCTCTATTTACTATAACCCTTTGCACTTATTCTAAAAGTAATTTGGCCTGATAAAGACACTTTTGCTTTGCATAGTACTACTGCTCCCAGGTGCACTGCTGTTGTGGCATCCCATTCTGTGACTACACCAGCCTCTATTTACTACAACCCTTTGCACTTATTCTAAAAGTAATTTGGCCTGATAAAGACACTTTTGCTTAGCATAGTACTACTGCTCCCAGGTGCACTGCTGTTGTGGCATCCCATTCTGTGACTACACCAGCCTCTATTTACTATAACCCTTTGCACTTATTCAAAAAGTTATTTGGCCTGATAAAGACACTTTTGCTTTGCATAGTACTACTGCTCCCAGGTGCACTGCTGTTGTGGCATCCCATTCTGTGACTACACCAGCCTCTATTTACTATAACCCTTTGCACTTATTCTAAAAGTAATTTGGCCTGATAAAGACACTTTTGCTTTGCATAGTACTACTGCTCCCAGGTGCACTGCGGTTGGGGCATCCCATTCTGTGACTACACCAGCCTCTATTTACTATAACCCTTTGCACTTATTCTAAAAGTAATTTGGCCTGTTAAAGACACTTTTGCTTTGCATAGTACTACTGCTCCCAGGTGCACTGCGGTTGGGGCATCCCATTCTGTGACTACACCAGCCTCTATTTACTATAACCCTTTGCACTTATTATAAAAGTAATTTGGCCTGATAAAGACACTTTTGCTTTGCATAGTACTACTGCTCCCAGGTGCAGTGCGGTTGGGGCATCCCATTCTGTGACTACACCAGCCTCTATTTATTATAACCCTTTGCACTTATTCTAAAAGTAATTTGGCCTGATAAAGACACTTTTGCTTTGCATAGTACTACTGCTCCCAGGTGCACTGCGGTTGGGGCATCCCATTCTGTGACTACACCAGCCTCTATTTACTATAACCCTTTGCACTTATTCTAAAAGTAATTTGGCCTGATAAAGACACTTTTGCTTTGCATAGTACTACTGCTCCCAGGTGCACTGCTGTTGTGGCATCCCATTCTGTGACTACACCAGCCTCTATTTACTACAACCCTTTGCACTTATTCTAAAAGTAATTTGGCCTGATAAAGACACTTTTGCTTAGCATAGTACTACTGCTCCCAGGTGCACTGCTGTTGTGGCATCCCATTCTGTGACTACACCAGCCTCTATTTACTATAACCCTTTGCACTTATTCTAAAAGTAATTTGGCCTGATAAAGACACTTTTGCTTAGCATAGTACTACTGCTCCCAGGTGCACTGCTGTTGTGGCATCCCATTCTGTGACTACACCAGCCTCTATTTACTATAACCCTTTGCACTTATTCAAAAAGTTATTTGGCCTGATAAAGACACTTTTGCTTTGCATAGTACTACTGCTCCCAGGTGCACTGCTGTTGTGGCATCCCATTCTGTGACTACACCAGCCTCTATTTACTATAACCCTTTGCACTTATTCTAAAAGTAATTTGGCCTGATAAAGACACTTTTGCTTTGCATAGTACTACTGCTCCCAGGTGCACTGCGGTTGGGGCATCCCATTCTGTGACTACACCAGCCTCTATTTACTATAACCCTTTGCACTTATTCTAAAAGTAATTTGGCCTGTTAAAGACACTTTTGCTTTGCATAGTACTACTGCTCCCAGGTGCACTGCGGTTGGGGCATCCCATTCTGTGACTACACCAGCCTCTATTTACTATAACCCTTTGCACTTATTATAAAAGTAATTTGGCCTGATAAAGACACTTTTGCTTTGCATAGTACTACTGCTCCCAGGTGCAGTGCGGTTGGGGCATCCCATTCTGTGACTACACCAGCCTCTATTTATTATAACCCTTTGCACTTATTCTAAAAGTAATTTGGCCTGATAAAGACACTTTTGCTTTGCATAGTACTACTGCTCCCAGGTGCACTGCGGTTGGGGCATCCCATTCTGTGACTACACCAGCCTCTATTTACTATAACCCTTTGCACTTATTCTAAAAGTAATTTGGCCTGATAAAGACACTTTTGCTTTGCATAGTACTACTGCTCCCAGGTGCACTGCTGTTGTGGCATCCCATTCTGTGACTACACCAGCCTCTATTTACTACAACCCTTTGCACTTATTCTAAAAGTAATTTGGCCTGATAAAGACACTTTTGCTTAGCATAGTACTACTGCTCCCAGGTGCACTGCTGTTGTGGCATCCCATTCTGTGACTACACCAGCCTCTATTTACTATAACTCTTTGCACTTATTCAAAAAGTTATTTGGCCTGATAAAGACACTTTTGCTTTGCATAGTACTACTGCTCCCAGGTGCACTGCTGTTGTGGCATCCCATTCTGTGACTACACCAGCCTCTATTTACTATAACCCTTTGCACTTATTCTAAAAGTAATTTGGCCTGATAAAGACACTTTTGCTTTGCATAGTACTACTGCTCCCAGGTGCACTGCGGTTGGGGCATCCCATTCTGTGACTACACCAGCCTCTATTTACTATAACCCTTTGCACTTATTCTAAAAGTAATTTGGCCTGTTAAAGACACTTTTGCTTTGCATAGTACTACTGCTCCCAGGTGCACTGCGGTTGGGGCATCCCATTCTGTGACTACACCAGCCTCTATTTACTATAACCCTTTGCACTTATTATAAAAGTAATTTGGCCTGATAAAGACACTTTTGCTTTGCATAGTACTACTGCTCCCAGGTGCAGTGCGGTTGGGGCATCCCATTCTGTGACTACACCAGCCTCTATTTATTATAACCCTTTGCACTTATTCTAAAAGTAATTTGGCCTGATAAAGACACTTTTGCTTTGCATAGTACTACTGCTCCCAGGTGCACTGCGGTTGGGGCATCCCATTCTGTGACTACACCAGCCTCTATTTACTATAACCCTTTGCACTTATTCTAAAAGTACTTTGGCCTGATAAAGACACTTTTGCTTTGCATAGTACTACTGCTCCCAGGTGCACTGCTGTTGTGGCATCCCATTCTGTGACTACACCAGCCTCTATTTACTATAGCCCTTTGCATTTATTCTAAAAGTAATTTGGCCTGATAAAGACACTTTTGCTTTGCATAGTACTACTGCTCCCATGTGCACTGCTGTTGTGGCATCCCATTCTGTGACTACACCAGCCTCTATTTACTATAACCCTTTGCACTTATTCTAAAAGTAATTTGGCCTGATAAAGACACTTTTGCTTTGCATAGTACTACTGCTCCCAGGTGCACTGCTGTTGTGGCATCCCATTCTGTGACTACACCAGCCTCTATTTACTATAACCCTTTGCACTTATTCTAAAAGTAATTTGGCCTGATAAAGACACTTTTGCTTTGCATAGTACTACTGCTCCTAGGTGCACTTCTGTTGTGGCATCCCATTCTGTGACTACACCAGCCTCTATTTACTATAACCCTTTGCACTTATTCTAAAAGTAATTTGGCCTGATAAAGACACTTTTGCTTTGCATAGTACTACTGCTCCCAGGTGCAGTGCGGTTGGGGCATCCCATTCTGTGACTACACCAGCCTCTATTTACTATAACCCTTTGCACTTATTCTAAAAGTAATTTGGCCTGATAAAGACACTTTTGCTTTGCATAGTACTACTGCTCCCAGGTGCTCTGCTGTTGTGGCATCCCACTACACCAGCCTCTATTTACTATAACCCTTTGCACTTATTCTAAAAGTAATTTGGCCTGATAAAGGCACTTTTGCTTTGCATAGTACTACTGCTCCCAGGTGCACTGCTGTTGTGGCATCCCATTCTGTGACTACACCAGCCTCTATTTACTATAACCCTTTGCACTTATTCTAAAAGTAATTTGGCCTGATAAAGACACTTTTGCTTTGCATAGTACTACTGCTCCCAGGTGCACTGCGGTTGTGGCATCCCATTCTGTGACTACACCAGCCTCTATTTACTATAACCCTTTGCACTTATTCTAAAAGTAATTTGGCCTGATAAAGACACTTTTGCTTTGCATAGTACTACTGCTCTCAGGTGCACTGCTGTTGTGGCATCCCATTCTGTGACTACACCAGCCTCTATTTACTATAACCCTTTGCACTTATTCTAAAAGTAATTTGGCCCAATAAAGACACTTTTGCTTTGCATAGTACTACTGCTCCCAGGTGCACTGCGGTTGGGGCATCCCATTCTGTGACTACACCAGCCTCTATTTACTATAACCCTTTGCACTTATTCTAAAAGTAATTTGGCCTGATAAAGACACTTTTGCTTTGCATAGTACTACTGCTCCCAGGTGCACTGCGGTTGGGGCATCCCATTCTGTGACTACACCAGCCTCTATTTACTATAACCCTTTGCACTTATTCTAAAAGTAATTTGGCCTGATAAAGACACTTTTGCTTTGCATAGTACTACTGCTCCCAGGTGCACTGCTGTTGTGGCATCCCATTCTGTGACTACACCAGCCTCTATTTACTATAACCCTTTGCACTTATTCTAAAAGTAATTTGGCCTGATAAAGGCACTTTTGCTTAGCATAGTACTACTGCTCCCAGGTGCACTGCTGTTGTGGCATCCCATTCTGTGACTACACCAGCCTCTATTTACTATAACCCTTTGCACTTATTCTAAAAGTAATTTGGCCTGATAAAGACACTTTTGCTTTGCATAGTACTACTGCTCCCAGGTGCACTGCGGTTGTGGCATCCCATTCTGTGACTACACCAGCCTCTATTTACTATAACCCTTTGCACTTATTCTAAAATTAATTTGGCCTGATAAAGACACTTTTGCTTTGCATAGTACTACTGCTCTCAGGTGCACTGCTGTTGTGGCATCCCATTCTGTGACTACACCAGCCTCTATTTACTATAACCCTTTGCACTTATTCTAAAAGTAATTTGGCCCAATAAAGACACTTTTGCTTTGCATAGTACTACTGCTCCCAGGTGCACTGCGGTTGGGGCATCCCATTCTGTGACTACACCAGCCTCTATTTACTATAACCCTTTGCACTTATTCTAAAAGTAATTTGGCCTGATAAAGACACTTTTGCTTTGCATAGTACTACTGCTCCCAGGTGCACTGCGGTTGGGGCATCCCATTCTGTGACTACACCAGCCTCTATTTACTATAACCCTTTGCACTTATTCTAAAAGTAATTTGGCCTGATAAAGACACTTTTGCTTTGCATAGTACTACTGCTCCCAGGTGCACTGCTGTTGTGGCATCCCATTCTGTGACTACACCAGCCTCTATTTACTACAACCCTTTGCACTTATTCTAAAAGTAATTTGGCCTGATAAAGACACTTTTGCTTAGCATAGTACTACTGCTCCCAGGTGCACTGCTGTTGTGGCATCCCATTCTGTGACTACACCAGCCTCTATTTACTATAACCCTTTGCACTTATTCAAAAAGTTATTTGGCCTGATAAAGACACTTTTGCTTTGCATAGTACTACTGCTCCCAGGTGCACTGCTGTTGTGGCATCCCATTCTGTGACTACACCAGCCTCTATTTACTATAACCCTTTGCACTTATTCTAAAAGTAATTTGGCCTGATAAAGACACTTTTGCTTTGCATAGTACTACTGCTCCCAGGTGCACTGCGGTTGGGGCATCCCATTCTGTGACTACACCAGCCTCTATTTACTATAACCCTTTGCACTTATTCTAAAAGTAATTTGGCCTGTTAAAGACACTTTTGCTTTGCATAGTACTACTGCTCCCAGGTGCACTGCGGTTGGGGCATCCCATTCTGTGACTACACCAGCCTCTATTTACTATAACCCTTTGCACTTATTATAAAAGTAATTTGGCCTGATAAAGACACTTTTGCTTTGCATAGTACTACTGCTCCCAGGTGCAGTGCGGTTGGGGCATCCCATTCTGTGACTACACCAGCCTCTATTTATTATAACCCTTTGCACTTATTCTAAAAGTAATTTGGCCTGATAAAGACACTTTTGCTTTGCATAGTACTACTGCTCCCAGGTGCACTGCGGTTGGGGCATCCCATTCTGTGACTACACCAGCCTCTATTTACTATAACCCTTTGCACTTATTCTAAAAGTAATTTGGCCTGATAAAGACACTTTTGCTTTGCATAGTACTACTGCTCCCAGGTGCACTGCTGTTGTGGCATCCCATTCTGTGACTACACCAGCCTCTATTTACTACAACCCTTTGCACTTATTCTAAAAGTAATTTGGCCTGATAAAGACACTTTTGCTTAGCATAGTACTACTGCTCCCAGGTGCACTGCTGTTGTGGCATCCCATTCTGTGACTACACCAGCCTCTATTTACTATAACCCTTTGCACTTATTCAAAAAGTTATTTGGCCTGATAAAGACACTTTTGCTTTGCATAGTACTACTGCTCCCAGGTGCACTGCTGTTGTGGCATCCCATTCTGTGACTACACCAGCCTCTATTTACTATAACCCTTTGCACTTATTCTAAAAGTAATTTGGCCTGATAAAGACACTTTTGCTTTGCATAGTACTACTGCTCCCAGGTGCACTGCGGTTGGGGCATCCCATTCTGTGACTACACCAGCCTCTATTTACTATAACCCTTTGCACTTATTCTAAAAGTAATTTGGCCTGTTAAAGACACTTTTGCTTTGCATAGTACTACTGCTCCCAGGTGCACTGCGGTTGGGGCATCCCATTCTGTGACTACACCAGCCTCTATTTACTATAACCCTTTGCACTTATTATAAAAGTAATTTGGCCTGATAAAGACACTTTTGCTTTGCATAGTACTACTGCTCCCAGGTGCAGTGCGGTTGGGGCATCCCATTCTGTGACTACACCAGCCTCTATTTATTATAACCCTTTGCACTTATTCTAAAAGTAATTTGGCCTGATAAAGACACTTTTGCTTTGCATAGTACTACTGCTCCCAGGTGCACTGCGGTTGGGGCATCCCATTCTGTGACTACACCAGCCTCTATTTACTATAACCCTTTGCACTTATTCTAAAAGTACTTTGGCCTGATAAAGACACTTTTGCTTTGCATAGTACTACTGCTCCCAGGTGCACTGCTGTTGTGGCATCCCATTCTGTGACTACACCAGCCTCTATTTACTATAGCCCTTTGCATTTATTCTAAAAGTAATTTGGCCTGATAAAGACACTTTTGCTTTGCATAGTACTACTGCTCCCATGTGCACTGCTGTTGTGGCATCCCATTCTGTGACTACACCAGCCTCTATTTACTATAACCCTTTGCACTTATTCTAAAAGTAATTTGGCCTGATAAAGACACTTTTGCTTTGCATAGTACTACTGCTCCCAGGTGCACTGCTGTTGTGGCATCCCATTCTGTGACTACACCAGCCTCTATTTACTATAACCCTTTGCACTTATTCTAAAAGTAATTTGGCCTGATAAAGACACTTTTGCTTTGCATAGTACTACTGCTCCCAGGTGCACTTCTGTTGTGGCATCCCATTCTGTGACTACACCAGCCTCTATTTACTATAACCCTTTGCACTTATTCTAAAAGTAATTTGGCCTGATAAAGACACTTTTGCTTTGCATAGTACTACTGCTCCCAGGTGCAGTGCGGTTGGGGCATCCCATTCTGTGACTACACCAGCCTCTATTTACTATAACCCTTTGCACTTATTCTAAAAGTAATTTGGCCTGATAAAGACACTTTTGCTTTGCATAGTACTACTGCTCCCAGGTGCACTGCTGTTGCGGCATCCCATTCTGTGACTACACCAGCCTCTATTTACTATAACCCTTTGCACTTATTCTAAAAGTAATTTGGCCTGATAAAGACACTTTTGCTTTGCATAGTACTACTGCTCCCAGGTGCACTGCTGTTGTGGCATCCCATTCTGTGACTACACCAGCCTCTATTTACTATAACCCTTTGCACTTATTCTAAAAGTAATTTGGCCTGATAAAGACACTTTTGCTTTGCATAGTACTACTGCTCCCAGGTGCACTGCGGTTGGGGCATCCCATTCTGTGACTACACCAGCCTCTATTTACTATAACCCTTTGCACTTATTCTAAAAGTAATTTGGCCTGATAAAGACACTTTTGCTTTGCATAGTACTACTGCTCCCAGGTGCACTGCGGTTGGGGCATCCCATTCTGTGACTACACCAGCCTCTATTTACTATAACCCTTTGCACTTATTCTAAAAGTAATTTGGCCTGATAAAGACACTTTTGCTGTGCATAGTACTACTGCTCCCAGGTGCTCTGCTGTAGTGGCATCCCACTACACCAGCCTCTATTTACTATAACCCTTTGCACTTATTCTAAAAGTAATTTGGCCTGATAAAGGCACTTTTGCTTTGCATAGTACTACTGCTCCCAGGTGCACTGCGGTTGGGGCATCCCATTCTGTGACTACACCAACCTCTATTTACTACAACCCTTTGCACTTATTCTAAAAGTAATTTGGCCTGATAAAGACACTTTTGCTTTGCATAGTACTACTGCCCCCAGGTGCACTGCTGTTGTGGCATCCCATTCTGTGACTACACCAGCCTCTGTTTACTATAACCCTTTGCACTTATTCTAAAAGTAATTTGGCCTGATAAAGACACTTTTGCTTTGCATAGTACTACTGCTCCCAGGTGCACTGCGGTTGGGGCATCCCATTCTGTGACTACACCAGCCTCTATTTACTATAACCCTTTGCACTTATTCTAAAAGTAATTTGGCCTGATAAAGACACTTTTGCTTTGCATAGTACTACTGCTCCCAGGTGCACTGCGGTTGGGGCATCCCATTCTGTGACTACACCAGCCTCTATTTACTATAACCCTTTGCACTTATTCTAAAAGTAATTTGGCCTGATAAAGACACTTTTGCTTTGCATAGTACTACTGCTCCCAGGTGCAGTGCGGTTGGGGCATCCCATTCTGTGACTACACCAGCCTCTATTTACTATAACCCTTTGCACTTATTCTAAAAGTAATTTGGCCTGATAAAGACACTTTTGCTTTGCATAGTACTACTGCTCCCAGGTGCACTGCGGTTGGGGCATCCCATTCTGTGACTACACCAGCCTCTATTTACTATAACCCTTTGCACTTATTCTAAAAGTAATTTGGCCTGATAAAGACACTTTTGCTTTGCATAGTACTACTGCTCCCAGGTGCACTGCTGTTGTGGCATCCCATTCTGTGACTACACCAGCCTCTATTTACTATAACCCTTTGCACTTATTCTAAAAGTAATTTGGCCTGATAAAGACACTTTTGCTTTGCATAGTACTACTGCTCCCAGGTGCACTGCTGTTGTGGCATCCCATTCTGTGACTACACCAGCCTCTATTTACTATAACCCTTTGCACTTATTCTAAAAGTAATTTGGCCTGATAAAGACACTTTTGCTTTGCATAGTACTACTGCTCCCAGGTGCACTGCTGTTGTGGCATCCCATTCTGTGACTACACCAGCCTCTATTTACTATAACCCTTTGCACTTATTCTAAAAGTAATTTGGCCAGATAAAGACACTTTTGCTTTGCATAGTACTACTGCTCCCAGGTGCACTTCTGTTGTGGCATCCCATTCTGTGACTACACCAGCCTCTATTTACTATAACCCTTTGCACTTATTCTAAAAGTAATTTGGCCTGATAAAGACACTTTTGCTTTGCATAGTACTACTGCTCCCAGGTGCAGTGCGGTTGGGGCATCCCATTCTGTGACTACACCAGCCTCTATTTACTATAACCCTTTGCACTTATTCTAAAAGTAATTTGGCCTGATAAAGACACTTTTGCTTTGCATAGTACTACTGCTCCCAGGTGCACTGCGGTTGGGGCATCCCATTCTGTGACTACACCAGCCTCTATTTACTATAACCCTTTGCACTTGTTCTAAAAGTAATTTGGCCTGATAAAGACACTTTTGCTTTGCATAGTACTACTGCTCCCAGGTGCACTGCTGTTGTGGCATCTCATTCTGTGACTACACCAGCCTCTATTTACTATAACCCTTTGCACTTATTCTAAAAGTAATTTGGCCTGATAAGGACACTTTTGCTTTGCATAGTACTACTGCTCCCAGGTGCACTTCTGTTGTGGCATCCCATTCTGTGACTACACCAGCCTCTATTTACTATAACCCTTTGCACTTATTCTAAAAGTAATTTGGCCTGATAAAGACACTTTTGCTTTGCATAGTACTACTGCTCCCAGGTGCACTGCTGTTGTGGCATCCCATTCTGTGACTACACCAGCCTCTATTTACTATAACCCTTTGCACTTATTCTAAAAGTAATTTGGCCTGATAAAGACACTTTTGCTTTGCATAGTACTACTGCTCCCAGGTGCACTTCTGTTGTGGCATCCCATTCTGTGACTACACCAGCCTCTATTTACTATAACCCTTTGCACTTATTCTAAAAGTAATTTGGCCTGATAAAGACACTTTTGCTTTGCATAGTACTACTGCTCCCAGGTGCAGTGCGGTTGGGGCATCCCATTCTGTGACTACACCAGCCTCTATTTACTATAACCCTTTGCACTTATTCTAAAAGTAATTTGGCCTGATAAAGACACTTTTGCTTTGCATAGTACTACTGCTCCCAGGTGCACTGCTGTTGTGGCATCCCATTCTGTGACTACACCAGCCTCTATTTACTATAACCCTTTGCATTTATTCTAAAAGTAATTTGGCCTGATAAAGACACTTTTGCTTTGCATAGTACTACTGCTCCCAGGTGCAGTGCGGTTGGGGCATCCCATTCTGTGACTACACCAGCCTCTATTTACTATAACCCTTTGCACTTATTCTAAAAGTAATTTGGCCTGATAAAGACACTTTTGCTTTGCATAGTACTACTGCTCCCAGGTGCACTGCGGTTGGGGCATCCCATTCTGTGACTACACCAGCCTCTATTTACTATAACCCTTTGCACTTATTCTAAAAGTAATTTGGCCTGATAAAGACACTTTTGCTTTGCATAGTACTACTGCTCCCAGGTGCAGTGCGGTTGGGGCATCCCATTCTGTGACTACACCAGCCTCTATTTACTATAACCCTTTGCACTTATTCTAAAAGTAATTTGGCCTGATAAAGACACTTTTGCTTTGCATAGTACTACTGCTCCCAGGTGCACTGCGGTTGGGGCATCCCATTCTGTGACTACACCAGCCTCTATTTACTATAACCCTTTGCACTTATTCTAAAAGTAATTTGGCCTGATAAAGACACTTTTGCTGTGCATAGTACTACTGCTCCCAGGTGCTCTGCTGTTGTGGCATCCCACTACACCAGCCTCTATTTACTATAACCCTTTGCACTTATTCTAAAAGTAATTTGGCCTGATAAAGGCACTTTTGCTTTGCATAGTACTACTGCTCCCAGGTGCACTGCGGTTGGGGCATCCCATTCTGTGACTACACCAGCCTCTATTTACTATAACCCTTTGCACTTATTATAAAAGTAATTTGGCCTGATAAAGACACTTTTGCTTTGCATAGTACTACTGCTCCCAGGTGCAGTGCGGTTGGGGCATCCCATTCTGTGACTACACCAGCCTCTATTTATTATAACCCTTTGCACTTATTCTAAAAGTAATTTGGCCTGATAAAGACACTTTTGCTTTGCATAGTACTACTGCTCCCAGGTGCACTGCGGTTGGGGCATCCCATTCTGTGACTACACCAGCCTCTATTTACTATAACCCTTTGCACTTATTCTAAAAGTAATTTGGCCTGATAAAGACACTTTTGCTTTGCATAGTACTACTGCTCCCAGGTGCACTGCTGTTGTGGCATCCCATTCTGTGACTACACCAGCCTCTATTTACTACAACCCTTTGCACTTATTCTAAAAGTAATTTGGCCTGATAAAGACACTTTTGCTTAGCATAGTACTACTGCTCCCAGGTGCACTGCTGTTGTGGCATCCCATTCTGTGACTACACCAGCCTCTATTTACTATAACCCTTTGCACTTATTCAAAAAGTTATTTGGCCTGATAAAGACACTTTTGCTTTGCATAGTACTACTGCTCCCAGGTGCACTGCTGTTGTGGCATCCCATTCTGTGACTACACCAGCCTCTATTTACTATAACCCTTTGCACTTATTCTAAAAGTAATTTGGCCTGATAAAGACACTTTTGCTTTGCATAGTACTACTGCTCCCAGGTGCACTGCGGTTGGGGCATCCCATTCTGTGACTACACCAGCCTCTATTTACTATAACCCTTTGCACTTATTCTAAAAGTAATTTGGCCTGTTAAAGACACTTTTGCTTTGCATAGTACTACTGCTCCCAGGTGCACTGCGGTTGGGGCATCCCATTCTGTGACTACACCAGCCTCTATTTACTATAACCCTTTGCACTTATTCTAAAAGTAATTTGGCCTGATAAAGACACTTTTGCTTTGCATAGTACTACTGCTCCCAGGTGCACTGCTGTTGTGGCATCCCATTCTGTGACTACACCAGCCTCTATTTACTACAACCCTTTGCACTTATTCTAAAAGTAATTTGGCCTGATAAAGACACTTTTGCTTAGCATAGTACTACTGCTCCCAGGTGCACTGCTGTTGTGGCATCCCATTCTGTGACTACACCAGCCTCTATTTACTATAACCCTTTGCACTTATTCAAAAAGTTATTTGGCCTGATAAAGACACTTTTGCTTTGCATAGTACTACTGCTCCCAGGTGCACTGCTGTTGTGGCATCCCATTCTGTGACTACACCAGCCTCTATTTACTATAACCCTTTGCACTTATTCTAAAAGTAATTTGGCCTGATAAAGACACTTTTGCTTTGCATAGTACTACTGCTCCCAGGTGCACTGCTGTTGTGGCATCCCATTCTGTGACTACACCAGCCTCTATTTACTATAGCCCTTTGCATTTATTCTAAAAGTAATTTGGCCTGTTAAAGACACTTTTGCTTTGCATAGTACTACTGCTCCCAGGTGCACTGCGGTTGGGGCATCCCATTCTGTGACTACACCAGCCTCTATTTACTATAACCCTTTGCACTTATTATAAAAGTAATTTGGCCTGATAAAGACACTTTTGCTTTGCATAGTACTACTGCTCCCAGGTGCAGTGCGGTTGGGGCATCCCATTCTGTGACTACACCAGCCTCTATTTATTATAACCCTTTGCACTTATTCTAAAAGTAATTTGGCCTGATAAAGACACTTTTGCTTTGCATAGTACTACTGCTCCCAGGTGCACTGCGGTTGGGGCATCCCATTCTGTGACTACACCAGCCTCTATTTACTATAACCCTTTGCACTTATTCTAAAAGTACTTTGGCCTGATAAAGACACTTTTGCTTTGCATAGTACTACTGCTCCCAGGTGCACTGCTGTTGTGGCATCCCATTCTGTGACTACACCAGCCTCTATTTACTATAGCCCTTTGCATTTATTCTAAAAGTAATTTGGCCTGATAAAGACACTTTTGCTTTGCATAGTACTACTGCTCCCATGTGCACTGCTGTTGTGGCATCCCATTCTGTGACTACACCAGCCTCTATTTACTATAACCCTTTGCACTTATTCTAAAAGTAATTTGGCCTGATAAAGACACTTTTGCTTTGCATAGTACTACTGCTCCCAGGTGCACTGCTGTTGTGGCATCCCATTCTGTGACTACACCAGCCTCTATTTACTATAACCCTTTGCACTTATTCTAAAAGTAATTTGGCCTGATAAAGACACTTTTGCTTTGCATAGTACTACTGCTCCCAGGTGCACTTCTGTTGTGGCATCCCATTCTGTGACTACACCAGCCTCTATTTACTATAACCCTTTGCACTTATTCTAAAAGTAATTTGGCCTGATAAAGACACTTTTGCTTTGCATAGTACTACTGCTCCCAGGTGCAGTGCGGTTGGGGCATCCCATTCTGTGACTACACCAGCCTCTATTTACTATAACCCTTTGCACTTATTCTAAAAGTAATTTGGCCTGATAAAGACACTTTTGCTTTGCATAGTACTACTGCTCCCAGGTGCACTGCTGTTGTGGCATCCCATTCTGTGACTACACCAGCCTCTATTTACTATAACCCTTTGCACTTATTCTAAAAGTAATTTGGCCTGATAAAGACACTTTTGCTTTGCATAGTACTACTGCTCCCAGGTGCAGTGCGGTTGGGGCATCCCATTCTGTGACTACACCAGCCTCTATTTACTATAACCCTTTGCACTTATTCTAAAAGTAATTTGGCCTGATAAAGACACTTTTGCTTTGCATAGTACTACTGCTCCCAGGTGCACTGCGGTTGGGGCATCCCATTCTGTGACTACACCAGCCTCTATTTACTATAACCCTTTGCACTTATTCTAAAAGTAATTTGGCCTGATAAAGACACTTTTGCTTTGCATAGTACTACTGCTCCCAGGTGCAGTGCGGTTGGGGCATCCCATTCTGTGACTACACCAGCCTCTATTTACTATAACCCTTTGCACTTATTCTAAAAGTAATTTGGCCTGATAAAGACACTTTTGCTTTGCATAGTACTACTGCTCCCAGGTGCACTGCGGTTGGGGCATCCCATTCTGTGACTACACCAGCCTCTATTTACTATAACCCTTTGCACTTATTCTAAAAGTAATTTGGCCTGATAAAGACACTTTTGCTGTGCATAGTACTACTGCTCCCAGGTGCTCTGCTGTTGTGGCATCCCACTACACCAGCCTCTATTTACTATAACCCTTTGCACTTATTCTAAAAGTAATTTGGCCTGATAAAGGCACTTTTGCTTTGCATAGTACTACTGCTCCCAGGTGCACTGCGGTTGGGGCATCCCATTCTGTGACTACACCAGCCTCTATTTACTATAACCCTTTGCACTTATTATAAAAGTAATTTGGCCTGATAAAGACACTTTTGCTTTGCATAGTACTACTGCTCCCAGGTGCAGTGCGGTTGGGGCATCCCATTCTGTGACTACACCAGCCTCTATTTATTATAACCCTTTGCACTTATTCTAAAAGTAATTTGGCCTGATAAAGACACTTTTGCTTTGCATAGTACTACTGCTCCCAGGTGCACTGCGGTTGGGGCATCCCATTCTGTGACTACACCAGCCTCTATTTACTATAACCCTTTGCACTTATTCTAAAAGTAATTTGGCCTGATAAAGACACTTTTGCTTTGCATAGTACTACTGCTCCCAGGTGCACTGCTGTTGTGGCATCCCATTCTGTGACTACACCAGCCTCTATTTACTACAACCCTTTGCACTTATTCTAAAAGTAATTTGGCCTGATAAAGACACTTTTGCTTAGCATAGTACTACTGCTCCCAGGTGCACTGCTGTTGTGGCATCCCATTCTGTGACTACACCAGCCTCTATTTACTATAACCCTTTGCACTTATTCAAAAAGTTATTTGGCCTGATAAAGACACTTTTGCTTTGCATAGTACTACTGCTCCCAGGTGCACTGCTGTTGTGGCATCCCATTCTGTGACTACACCAGCCTCTATTTACTATAACCCTTTGCACTTATTCTAAAAGTAATTTGGCCTGATAAAGACACTTTTGCTTTGCATAGTACTACTGCTCCCAGGTGCACTGCGGTTGGGGCATCCCATTCTGTGACTACACCAGCCTCTATTTACTATAACCCTTTGCACTTATTCTAAAAGTAATTTGGCCTGTTAAAGACACTTTTGCTTTGCATAGTACTACTGCTCCCAGGTGCACTGCGGTTGGGGCATCCCATTCTGTGACTACACCAGCCTCTATTTACTATAACCCTTTGCACTTATTCTAAAAGTAATTTGGCCTGATAAAGACACTTTTGCTTTGCATAGTACTACTGCTCCCAGGTGCACTGCTGTTGTGGCATCCCATTCTGTGACTACACCAGCCTCTATTTACTACAACCCTTTGCACTTATTCTAAAAGTAATTTGGCCTGATAAAGACACTTTTGCTTAGCATAGTACTACTGCTCCCAGGTGCACTGCTGTTGTGGCATCCCATTCTGTGACTACACCAGCCTCTATTTACTATAACCCTTTGCACTTATTCAAAAAGTTATTTGGCCTGATAAAGACACTTTTGCTTTGCATAGTACTACTGCTCCCAGGTGCACTGCTGTTGTGGCATCCCATTCTGTGACTACACCAGCCTCTATTTACTATAACCCTTTGCACTTATTCTAAAAGTAATTTGGCCTGATAAAGACACTTTTGCTTTGCATAGTACTACTGCTCCCAGGTGCACTGCGGTTGGGGCATCCCATTCTGTGACTACACCAGCCTCTATTTACTATAACCCTTTGCACTTATTCTAAAAGTAATTTGGCCTGTTAAAGACACTTTTGCTTTGCATAGTACTACTGCTCCCAGGTGCACTGCGGTTGGGGCATCCCATTCTGTGACTACACCAGCCTCTATTTACTATAACCCTTTGCACTTATTATAAAAGTAATTTGGCCTGATAAAGACACTTTTGCTTTGCATAGTACTACTGCTCCCAGGTGCAGTGCGGTTGGGGCATCCCATTCTGTGACTACACCAGCCTCTATTTATTATAACCCTTTGCACTTATTCTAAAAGTAATTTGGCCTGATAAAGACACTTTTGCTTTGCATAGTACTACTGCTCCCAGGTGCACTGCGGTTGGGGCATCCCATTCTGTGACTACACCAGCCTCTATTTACTATAACCCTTTGCACTTATTCTAAAAGTACTTTGGCCTGATAAAGACACTTTTGCTTTGCATAGTACTACTGCTCCCAGGTGCACTGCTGTTGTGGCATCCCATTCTGTGACTACACCAGCCTCTATTTACTATAGCCCTTTGCATTTATTCTAAAAGTAATTTGGCCTGATAAAGACACTTTTGCTTTGCATAGTACTACTGCTCCCATGTGCACTGCTGTTGTGGCATCCCATTCTGTGACTACACCAGCCTCTATTTACTATAACCCTTTGCACTTATTCTAAAAGTAATTTGGCCTGATAAAGACACTTTTGCTTTGCATAGTACTACTGCTCCCAGGTGCACTGCTGTTGTGGCATCCCATTCTGTGACTACACCAGCCTCTATTTACTATAACCCTTTGCACTTATTCTAAAAGTAATTTGGCCTGATAAAGACACTTTTGCTTTGCATAGTACTACTGCTCCCAGGTGCACTTCTGTTGTGGCATCCCATTCTGTGACTACACCAGCCTCTATTTACTATAACCCTTTGCACTTATTCTAAAAGTAATTTGGCCTGATAAAGACACTTTTGCTTTGCATAGTACTACTGCTCCCAGGTGCAGTGCGGTTGGGGCATCCCATTCTGTGACTACACCAGCCTCTATTTACTATAACCCTTTGCACTTATTCTAAAAGTAATTTGGCCTGATAAAGACACTTTTGCTTTGCATAGTACTACTGCTCCCAGGTGCACTGCTGTTGCGGCATCCCATTCTGTGACTACACCAGCCTCTATTTACTATAACCCTTTGCACTTATTCTAAAAGTAATTTGGCCTGATAAAGACACTTTTGCTTTGCATAGTACTACTGCTCCCAGGTGCACTGCTGTTGTGGCATCCCATTCTGTGACTACACCAGCCTCTATTTACTATAACCCTTTGCACTTATTCTAAAAGTAATTTGGCCTGATAAAGACACTTTTGCTTTGCATAGTACTACTGCTCCCAGGTGCACTGCGGTTGGGGCATCCCATTCTGTGACTACACCAGCCTCTATTTACTATAACCCTTTGCACTTATTCTAAAAGTAATTTGGCCTGATAAAGACACTTTTGCTTTGCATAGTACTACTGCTCCCAGGTGCACTGCTGTTGTGGCATCCCATTCTGTGACTACACCAGCCTCTATTTACTATAACCCTTTGCACTTATTCTAAAAGTAATTTGGCCAGATAAAGACACTTTTGCTTTGCATAGTACTACTGCTCCCAGGTGCAGTGCGGTTGGGGCATCCCATTCTGTGACTACACCAGCCTCTATTTACTATAACCCTTTGCACTTATTCTAAAAGTAATTTGGCCTGATAAAGACACTTTTGCTTTGCATAGTACTACTGCTCCCAGGTGCACTGCGGTTGGGGCATCCCATTCTGTGACTACACCAGCCTCTATTTACTATAACCCTTTGCACTTATTCTAAAAGTAATTTGGCCTGATAAAGACACTTTTGCTGTGCATAGTACTACTGCTCCCAGGTGCTCTGCTGTAGTGGCATCCCACTACACCAGCCTCTATTTACTATAACCCTTTGCACTTATTCTAAAAGTAATTTGGCCTGATAAAGGCACTTTTGCTTTGCATAGTACTACTGCTCCCAGGTGCACTGCGGTTGGGGCATCCCATTCTGTGACTACACCAACCTCTATTTACTACAACCCTTTGCACTTATTCTAAAAGTAATTTGGCCTGATAAAGACACTTTTGCTTTGCATAGTACTACTGCCCCCAGGTGCACTGCTGTTGTGGCATCCCATTCTGTGACTACACCAGCCTCTGTTTACTATAACCCTTTGCACTTATTCTAAAAGTAATTTGGCCTGATAAAGACACTTTTGCTTTGCATAGTACTACTGCTCCCAGGTGCACTGCGGTTGGGGCATCCCATTCTGTGACTACACCAGCCTCTATTTACTATAACCCTTTGCACTTATTCTAAAAGTAATTTGGCCTGATAAAGACACTTTTGCTTTGCATAGTACTACTGCTCCCAGGTGCACTGCGGTTGGGGCATCCCATTCTGTGACTACACCAGCCTCTATTTACTATAACCCTTTGCACTTATTCTAAAAGTAATTTGGCCTGATAAAGACACTTTTGCTTTGCATAGTACTACTGCTCCCAGGTGCAGTGCGGTTGGGGCATCCCATTCTGTGACTACACCAGCCTCTATTTACTATAACCCTTTGCACTTATTCTAAAAGTAATTTGGCCTGATAAAGACACTTTTGCTTTGCATAGTACTACTGCTCCCAGGTGCACTGCGGTTGGGGCATCCCATTCTGTGACTACACCAGCCTCTATTTACTATAACCCTTTGCACTTATTCTAAAAGTAATTTGGCCTGATAAAGACACTTTTGCTTTGCATAGTACTACTGCTCCCAGGTGCACTGCTGTTGTGGCATCCCATTCTGTGACTACACCAGCCTCTATTTACTATAACCCTTTGCACTTATTCTAAAAGTAATTTGGCCTGATAAAGACACTTTTGCTTTGCATAGTACTACTGCTCCCAGGTGCACTGCTGTTGTGGCATCCCATTCTGTGACTACACCAGCCTCTATTTACTATAACCCTTTGCACTTATTCTAAAAGTAATTTGGCCTGATAAAGACACTTTTGCTTTGCATAGTACTACTGCTCCCAGGTGCACTGCTGTTGTGGCATCCCATTCTGTGACTACACCAGCCTCTATTTACTATAACCCTTTGCACTTATTCTAAAAGTAATTTGGCCAGATAAAGACACTTTTGCTTTGCATAGTACTACTGCTCCCAGGTGCAGTGCGGTTGGGGCATCCCATTCTGTGACTACACCAGCCTCTATTTACTATAACCCTTTGCACTTATTCTAAAAGTAATTTGGCCTGATAAAGACACTTTTGCTTTGCATAGTACTACTGCTCCCAGGTGCACTGCGGTTGGGGCATCCCATTCTGTGACTACACCAGCCTCTATTTACTATAACCCTTTGCACTTATTCTAAAAGTAATTTGGCCTGATAAAGACACTTTTGCTTTGCATAGTACTACTGCTCCCAGGTGCACTGCTGTTGTGGCATCTCATTCTGTGACTACACCAGCCTCTATTTACTATAACCCTTTGCACTTATTCTAAAAGTAATTTGGCCTGATAAGGACACTTTTGCTTTGCATAGTACTACTGCTCCCAGGTGCACTTCTGTTGTGGCATCCCATTCTGTGACTACACCAGCCTCTATTTACTATAACCCTTTGCACTTATTCTAAAAGTAATTTGGCCTGATAAAGACACTTTTGCTTTGCATAGTACTACTGCTCCCAGGTGCACTGCTGTTGTGGCATCCCATTCTGTGACTACACCAGCCTCTATTTACTATAACCCTTTGCACTTATTCTAAAAGTAATTTGGCCTGATAAAGACACTTTTGCTTTGCATAGTACTACTGCTCCCAGGTGCACTTCTGTTGTGGCATCCCATTCTGTGACTACACCAGCCTCTATTTACTATAACCCTTTGCACTTATTCTAAAAGTAATTTGGCCTGATAAAGACACTTTTGCTTTGCATAGTACTACTGCTCCCAGGTGCAGTGCGGTTGGGGCATCCCATTCTGTGACTACACCAGCCTCTATTTACTATAACCCTTTGCACTTATTCTAAAAGTAATTTGGCCTGATAAAGACACTTTTGCTTTGCATAGTACTACTGCTCCCAGGTGCACTGCTGTTGTGGCATCCCATTCTGTGACTACACCAGCCTCTATTTACTATAACCCTTTGCACTTATTCTAAAAGTAATTTGGCCTGATAAAGACACTTTTGCTTTGCATAGTACTACTGCTCCCAGGTGCAGTGCGGTTGGGGCATCCCATTCTGTGACTACACCAGCCTCTATTTACTATAACCCTTTGCACTTATTCTAAAAGTAATTTGGCCTGATAAAGACACTTTTGCTTTGCATAGTACTACTGCTCCCAGGTGCAGTGCGGTTGGGGCATCCCATTCTGTGACTACACCAGCCTCTATTTACTATAACCCTTTGCACTTATTCTAAAAGTAATTTGGCCTGATAAAGACACTTTTGCTTTGCATAGTACTACTGCTCCCAGGTGCACTGCGGTTGGGGCATCCCATTCTGTGACTACACCAGCCTCTATTTACTATAACCCTTTGCACTTATTCTAAAAGTAATTTGGCCTGATAAAGACACTTTTGCTGTGCATAGTACTACTGCTCCCAGGTGCTTTGCTGTTGTGGCATCCCACTACACCAGCCTCTATTTACTATAACCCTTTGCACTTATTCTAAAAGTAATTTGGCCTGATAAAGGCACTTTTGCTTTGCATAGTACTACTGCTCCCAGGTGCACTGCGGTTGGGGCATCCCATTCTGTGACTACACCAGCCTCTATTTACTATAACCCTTTGCACTTATTCTAAAAGTAATTTGGCCTGATAAAGACACTTTTGCTTTGCATAGTACTACTGCTCCCAGGTGCAGTGCGGTTGGGGCATCCCATTCTGTGACTACACCAGCCTCTATTTATTATAACCCTTTGCACTTATTCTAAAAGTAATTTGGCCTGATAAAGACACTTTTGCTTTGCATAGTACTACTGCTCCCAGGTGCACTGCGGTTGGGGCATCCCATTCTGTGACTACACCAGCCTCTATTTACTATAACCCTTTGCACTTATTCTAAAAGTAATTTGGCCTGATAAAGACACTTTTGCTTTGCATAGTACTACTGCTCCCAGGTGCACTGCTGTTGTGGCATCCCATTCTGTGACTACACCAGCCTCTATTTACTACAACCCTTTGCACTTATTCTAAAAGTAATTTGGCCTGATAAAGACACTTTTGCTTAGCATAGTACTACTGCTCCCAGGTGCACTGCTGTTGTGGCATCCCATTCTGTGACTACACCTGCCTCTATTTACTATAACCCTTTGCACTTATTCAAAAAGTTATTTGGCCTGATAAAGACACTTTTGCTTTGCATAGTACTACTGCTCCCAGGTGCACTGCTGTTGTGGCATCCCATTCTGTGACTACACCAGCCTCTATTTACTATAACCCTTTGCACTTATTCTAAAAGTAATTTGGCCTGATAAAGACACTTTTGCTTTGCATAGTACTACTGCTCCCAGGTGCACTGCGGTTGGGGCATCCCATTCTGTGACTACACCAGCCTCTATTTACTATAACCCTTTGCACTTATTCTAAAAGTAATTTGGCCTGTTAAAGACACTTTTGCTTTGCATAGTACTACTGCTCCCAGGTGCACTGCGGTTGGGGCATCCCATTCTGTGACTACACCAGCCTCTATTTACTATAACCCTTTGCACTTATTATAAAAGTAATTTGGCCTGATAAAGACACTTTTGCTTTGCATAGTACTACTGCTCCCAGGTGCAGTGCGGTTGGGGCATCCCATTCTGTGACTACACCAGCCTCTATTTATTATAACCCTTTGCACTTATTCTAAAAGTAATTTGGCCTGATAAAGACACTTTTGCTTTGCATAGTACTACTGCTCCCAGGTGCACTGCGGTTGGGGCATCCCATTCTGTGACTACACCAGCCTCTATTTACTATAACCCTTTGCACTTATTCTAAAAGTACTTTGGCCTGATAAAGACACTTTTGCTTTGCATAGTACTACTGCTCCCAGGTGCACTGCTGTTGTGGCATCCCATTCTGTGACTACACCAGCCTCTATTTACTATAGCCCTTTGCATTTATTCTAAAAGTAATTTGGCCTGATAAAGACACTTTTGCTTTGCATAGTACTACTGCTCCCATGTGCACTGCTGTTGTGGCATCCCATTCTGTGACTACACCAGCCTCTATTTACTATAACCCTTTGCACTTATTCTAAAAGTAATTTGGCCTGATAAAGACACTTTTGCTTTGCATAGTACTACTGCTCCCAGGTGCACTGCTGTTGTGGCATCCCATTCTGTGACTACACCAGCCTCTATTTACTATAACCCTTTGCACTTATTCTAAAAGTAATTTGGCCTGATAAAGACACTTTTGCTTTGCATAGTACTACTGCTCCCAGGTGCACTTCTGTTGTGGCATCCCATTCTGTGACTACACCAGCCTCTATTTACTATAACCCTTTGCACTTATTCTAAAAGTAATTTGGCCTGATAAAGACACTTTTGCTTTGCATAGTACTACTGCTCCCAGGTGCAGTGCGGTTGGGGCATCCCATTCTGTGACTACACCAGCCTCTATTTACTATAACCCTTTGCACTTATTCTAAAAGTAATTTGGCCTGATAAAGACACTTTTGCTTTGCATAGTACTACTGCTCCCAGGTGCTCTGCTGTTGTGGCATCCCACTACACCAGCCTCTATTTACTATAACCCTTTGCACTTATTCTAAAAGTAATTTGGCCTGATAAAGGCACTTTTGCTTTGCATAGTACTACTGCTCCCAGGTGCACTGCTGTTGTGGCATCCCATTCTGTGACTACACCAGCCTCTATTTACTATAACCCTTTGCACTTATTCTAAAAGTAATTTGGCCTGATAAAGACACTTTTGCTTTGCATAGTACTACTGCTCCCAGGTGCACTGCGGTTGTGGCATCCCATTCTGTGACTACACCAGCCTCTATTTACTATAACCCTTTGCACTTATTCTAAAAGTAATTTGGCCTGATAAAGACACTTTTGCTTTGCATAGTACTACTGCTCTCAGGTGCACTGCTGTTGTGGCATCCCATTCTGTGACTACACCAGCCTCTATTTACTATAACCCTTTGCACTTATTCTAAAAGTAATTTGGCCCAATAAAGACACTTTTGCTTTGCATAGTACTACTGCTCCCAGGTGCACTGCGGTTGGGGCATCCCATTCTGTGACTACACCAGCCTCTATTTACTATAACCCTTTGCACTTATTCTAAAAGTAATTTGGCCTGATAAAGACACTTTTGCTTTGCATAGTACTACTGCTCCCAGGTGCACTGCGGTTGGGGCATCCCATTCTGTGACTACACCAGCCTCTATTTACTATAACCCTTTGCACTTATTCTAAAAGTAATTTGGCCTGATAAAGACACTTTTGCTTTGCATAGTACTACTGCTCCCAGGTGCACTGCTGTTGTGGCATCCCATTCTGTGACTACACCAGCCTCTATTTACTATAACCCTTTGCACTTATTCTAAAAGTAATTTGGCCTGATAAAGGCACTTTTGCTTAGCATAGTACTACTGCTCCCAGGTGCACTGCTGTTGTGGCATCCCATTCTGTGACTACACCAGCCTCTATTTACTATAACCCTTTGCACTTATTCTAAAAGTAATTTGGCCTGATAAAGACACTTTTGCTTTGCATAGTACTACTGCTCCCAGGTGCACTGCTGTTGTGGCATCCCATTCTGTGACTACACCAGCCTCTATTTACTACAACCCTTTGCACTTATTCTAAAAGTAATTTGGCCTGATAAAGACACTTTTGCTTAGCATAGTACTACTGCTCCGAGGTGCACTGCTGTTGTGGCATCCCATTCTGTGACTACACCAGCCTCTATTTACTATAACCCTTTGCACTTATTCAAAAAGTTATTTGGCCTGATAAAGACACTTTTGCTTTGCATAGTACTACTGCTCCCAGGTGCACTGCTGTTGTGGCATCCCATTCTGTGACTACACCAGCCTCTATTTACTATAACCCTTTGCACTTATTCTAAAAGTAATTTGGCCTGATAAAGACACTTTTGCTTTGCATAGTACTACTGCTCCCAGGTGCACTGCGGTTGGGGCATCCCATTCTGTGACTACACCAGCCTCTATTTACTATAACCCTTTGCACTTATTCTAAAAGTAATTTGGCCTGTTAAAGACACTTTTGCTTTGCATAGTACTACTGCTCCCAGGTGCACTGCGGTTGGGGCATCCCATTCTGTGACTACACCAGCCTCTATTTACTATAACCCTTTGCACTTATTATAAAAGTAATTTGGCCTGATAAAGACACTTTTGCTTTCCATAGTACTACTGCTCCCAGGTGCAGTGCGGTTGGGGCATCCCATTCTGTGACTACACCAGCCTCTATTTATTATAACCCTTTGCACTTATTCTAAAAGTAATTTGGCCTGATAAAGACACTTTTGCTTTGCATAGTACTACTGCTCCCAGGTGCACTGCGGTTGGGGCATCCCATTCTGTGACTACACCAGCCTCTATTTACTATAACCCTTTGCACTTATTCTAAAAGTAATTTGGCCTGATAAAGACACTTTTGCTTTGCATAGTACTACTGCTCCCAGGTGCACTGCTGTTGTGGCATCCCATTCTGTGACTACACCAGCCTCTATTTACTACAACCCTTTGCACTTATTCTAAAAGTAATTTGGCCTGATAAAGACACTTTTGCTTAGCATAGTACTACTGCTCCCAGGTGCACTGCTGTTGTGGCATCCCATTCTGTGACTACACCAGCCTCTATTTACTATAACCCTTTGCACTTATTCAAAAAGTTATTTGGCCTGATAAAGACACTTTTGCTTTGCATAGTACTACTGCTCCCAGGTGCACTGCTGTTGTGGCATCCCATTCTGTGACTACACCAGCCTCTATTTACTATAACCCTTTGCACTTATTCTAAAAGTAATTTGGCCTGATAAAGACACTTTTGCTTTGCATAGTACTACTGCTCCCAGGTGCACTGCGGTTGGGGCATCCCATTCTGTGACTACACCAGCCTCTATTTACTATAACCCTTTGCACTTATTCTAAAAGTAATTTGGCCTGTTAAAGACACTTTTGCTTTGCATAGTACTACTGCTCCCAGGTGCACTGCGGTTGGGGCATCCCATTCTGTGACTACACCAGCCTCTATTTACTATAACCCTTTGCACTTATTATAAAAGTAATTTGGCCTGATAAAGACACTTTTGCTTTGCATAGTACTACTGCTCCCAGGGGCAGTGCGGTTGGGGCATCCCATTCTGTGACTACACCAGCCTCTATTTATTATAACCCTTTGCACTTATTCTAAAAGTAATTTGGCCTGATAAAGACACTTTTGCTTTGCATAGTACTACTGCTCCCAGGTGCACTGCTGTTGTGGCATCCCATTCTGTGACTACACCAGCCTCTATTTACTATAACCCTTTGCACTTATTCTAAAAGTAATTTGGCCTGATAAAGACACTTTTGCTTTGCATAGTACTACTGCTCCCAGGTGCACTTCTGTTGTGGCATCCCATTCTGTGACTACACCAGCCTCTATTTACTATAACCCTTTGCACTTATTCTAAAAGTAATTTGGCCTGATAAAGACACTTTTGCTTTGCATAGTACTACTGCTCCCAGGTGCAGTGCGGTTGGGGCATCCCATTCTGTGACTACACCAGCCTCTATTTACTATAACCCTTTGCACTTATTCTAAAAGTAATTTGGCCTGATAAAGACACTTTTGCTTTGCATAGTACTACTGCTCCCAGGTGCACTGCTGTTGCGGCATCCCATTCTGTGACTACACCAGCCTCTATTTACTATAACCCTTTGCACTTATTCTAAAAGTAATTTGGCCTGATAAAGACACTTTTGCTTTGCATAGTACTACTGCTCCCAGGTGCACTGCTGTTGTGGCATCCCATTCTGTGACTACACCAGCCTCTATTTACTATAACCCTTTGCACTTATTCTAAAAGTAATTTGGCCTGATAAAGACACTTTTGCTTTGCATAGTACTACTGCTCCCAGGTGCACTGCGGTTGGGGCATCCCATTCTGTGACTACACCAGCCTCTATTTACTATAACCCTTTGCACTTATTCTAAAAGTAATTTGGCCTGATAAAGACACTTTTGCTTTGCATAGTACTACTGCTCCCAGGTGCACTGCGGTTGGGGCATCCCATTCTGTGACTACACCAGCCTCTATTTACTATAACCCTTTGCACTTATTCTAAAAGTAATTTGGCCTGATAAAGACACTTTTGCTGTGCATAGTACTACTGCTCCCAGGTGCTCTGCTGTAGTGGCATCCCACTACACCAGCCTCTATTTACTATAACCCTTTGCACTTATTCTAAAAGTAATTTGGCCTGATAAAGGCACTTTTGCTTTGCATAGTACTACTGCTCCCAGGTGCACTGCGGTTGGGGCATCCCATTCTGTGACTACACCAACCTCTATTTACTACAACCCTTTGCACTTATTCTAAAAGTAATTTGGCCTGATAAAGACACTTTTGCTTTGCATAGTACTACTGCCCCCAGGTGCACTGCTGTTGTGGCATCCCATTCTGTGACTACACCAGCCTCTGTTTACTATAACCCTTTGCACTTATTCTAAAAGTAATTTGGCCTGATAAAGACACTTTTGCTTTGCATAGTACTACTGCTCCCAGGTGCACTGCGGTTGGGGCATCCCATTCTGTGACTACACCAGCCTCTATTTACTATAACCCTTTGCACTTATTCTAAAAGTAATTTGGCCTGATAAAGACACTTTTGCTTTGCATAGTACTACTGCTCCCAGGTGCACTGCGGTTGGGGCATCCCATTCTGTGACTACACCAGCCTCTATTTACTATAACCCTTTGCACTTATTCTAAAAGTAATTTGGCCTGATAAAGACACTTTTGCTTTGCATAGTACTACTGCTCCCAGATGCACTGCTGTTGTGGCATCCCATTCTGTGACTACACCAGCCTCTATTTACTATAACCCTTTGCACTTATTCTAAAAGTAATTTGGCCTGATAAAGACACTTTTGCTTTGCATAGTACTACTGCTCCCAGGTGCACTGCTGTTGTGGCATCCCATTCTGTGACTACACCAGCCTCTATTTACTATAACCCTTTGCACTTATTCTAAAAGTAATTTGGCCTGATAAAGACACTTTTGCTTTGCATAGTACTACTGCTCCCAGGTGCACTGCGGTTGGGGCATCCCATTCTGTGACTACACCAGCCTCTATTTACTATAACCCTTTGCACTTATTCTAAAAGTAATTTGGCCTGATAAAGACACTTTTGCTTTGCATAGTACTACTGCTCCCAGGTGCACTCTGGTTGGGGAACCCCATTCTGTGACTACACCAGCCTCTGTTTACTATAATCCTTTGCACTTATTCTAAAAGTAATTTGGCCTGATAAAGACACTTTTGCTTTGCATAGTACTACTGCTCCCAGGTGCACTGCGGTTGGGGCATCCCATTCTGTGACTACACCAGCCTCTATTTACTATAACCCTTTGCACTTATTCTAAAAGTAATTTGGCCTGATAAAGACACTTTTGCTTTGCATAGTACTACTGCTCCCAGGTGCACTGCGGTTGGGGCATCCCATTCTGTGACTACACCAGCCTCTATTTACTATAACCCTTTGCACTTATTCTAAAAGTAATTTGGCCTGATAAAGACACTTTTGCTTTGCATAGTACTACTGCTCCCAGGTGCACTGCGGTTGGGGCATCCCATTCTGTGACTACACCAGCCTCTATTTACTATAACCCTTTGCACTTATTCTAAAAGTAATTTGGCCTGATAAAGACACTTTTGCTTTGCATAGTACTACTGCTCCCAGGTGCACTGTGGTTGGGGCATCCCATTCTGTGACTACACCAGCCTCTATTTACTATAACCCTTTGCACTTATTCTAAAAGTAATTTGGCCTGATAAAGACACTTTTGCTTTGCATAGTACTACTGTTCCCAGGTGCACTGTGGTTGGGGCATCCCATTCTGTGACTACACCAGCCTCTATTTACTATAACCCTTTGCACTTATTCTAAAAGTAATTTGGCCTGATAAAGACACTTTTGCTTTGCATAGTACTACTGCTCCCAGGTGCACTGCGGTTGGGGCATCCCATTCTGTGACTACACCAGCCTCTATTTACTATAACCCTTTGCACTTATTCTAAAAGTAATTTGGCCTGATAAAGACACTTTTGCTTTGCATAGTACTACTGCTCCCAGGTGCACTGCGGTTGGGGAATCCCATTCTGTGACTACACCAGCCTCTATTTACTATAACCCTTTGCACTTATTCTAAAAGTAATTTGGCCTGATAAAGACACTTTTGCTTTGCATAGTACTACTGCTCCCAGGTGCAGTGCGGTTGGGGCATCCCATTCTGTGACTACACCAGCCTCTATTTACTATAACCCTTTGCACTTATTCTAAAAGTAATTTGGCCTTATAAAGACACTTTTGCTTTGCATAGTACTACTGCTCCCAGGTTCACTGCTGTTGTGGCATCCCATTCTGTGACTACACCAGCCTCTATTTACTATAACCCTTTGCACTTATTCTAAAAGTAATTTGGCCTGATAAAGACACTTTTGCTTTGCATAGTACTACTGCTCCCAGGTGCACTGCTGTTGTGGCATCCCATTCTGTGACTACACCAGCCTCTATTTACTATAACCCTTTGCACTTATTCTAAAAGTAATTTGGCCTGATAAAGACACTTTTGCTTTGCATAGTACTACTGCTCCCAGGTGCACTCAGTTGGGGCATCCCATTCTGTGACTACACCAGCCTCTATTTACTATAACCCTTTGCACTTATTCTAAAAGTAATTTGGCCTGATAAAGACACTTTTGCTTTGCATAGTACTACTGCTCCCAGGTGCACTGCTGTTGTGGCATCCCATTCTGTGACTACACCAGCCTCTATTTACTATAACCCTTTGCACTTATTCTAAAAGTAATTTGGCCTGATAAAGACACTTTTGCTTTGCATAGTACTACTGCTCCCAGGTGCACTGCTGTTGTGGCATCCCATTCTGTGACTACACCAGCCTCTATTTACTATAACCCTTTGCACTTATTCTAAAAGTAATTTGGCCTGATAAAGACACTTTTGCTTTGCATAGTACTACTGCTCCCAGGTGCACTGCTGTTGGGGCATCCCATTCTGTGACTACACCAGCCTCTATTTACTATAACCCTTTGCACTTATTCTAAAAGTAATTTGGCATGATAAAGACACTTTTGCTTTGCATAGTACTACTGCTCCCAGGTGCACTGTGGTTGGGGCATCCCATTCTGTGACTACACCAGCCTCTATTTACTATAACCCTTTGCACTTATTCTAAAAGTAATTTGGCCTGATAAAGACACTTTTGCTTTGCATAGTACTACTGCTCCCAGGTGCACTGCTGTTGTGGCATCCCATTCTGTGACTACACCAGCCTCTATTTACTATAACCCTTTGCACTTATTCTAAAAGTAATTTGGCCTTATAAAGACACTTTTGCTTTGCATAGTACTACTGCTCCCAGGTTCACTGCTGTTGTGGCATCCCATTCTGTGACTACACCAGCCTCTATTTACTATAACCCTTTGCACTTATTCTAAAAGTAATTTGGCCTGATAAAGACACTTTTGCTTTGCATAGTACTACTGCTCCCAGGTGCACTGCGGTTGGGGCATCCCATTCTGTGACTACACCAGCCTCTATTTACTATAACCCTTTGCACTTATTCTAAAAGTAATTTGGCCTGATAAAGACACTTTTGCTTTGCATAGTACTACTGCTCCCAGGTGCACTGCGGTTGGGGCATCCCATTCTGTGACTACACCAGCCTCTATTTACTATAACCCTTTGCACTTATTCTAAAAGTAATTTGGCCTGATAAAGACACTTTTGCTTTGCATAGTACTACTGCTCCCAGGTGCACTCTGGTTGGGGAATCCCATTCTGTGACTACACCAGCCTCTGTTTACTATAATCCTTTGCACTTATTCTAAAAGTAATTTGGCCTGATAAAGACACTTTTGCTTTGCATAGTACTACTGCTCCCAGGTGCACTGCGGTTGGGGCATCCCATTCTGTGACTACACCAGCCTCTATTTACTATAACCCTTTGCACTTATTCTAAAAGTAATTTGGCCTGATAAAGACACTTTTGCTTTGCATAGTACTACTGCTCCCAGGTGCACTGTGGTTGGGGCATCCCATTCTGTGACTACACCAGCCTCTATTTACTATAACCCTTTGCACTTATTCTAAAAGTAATTTGGCCTGATAAAGACACTTTTGCTTTGCATAGTACTACTGCTCCCAGGTGCACTGTGGTTGGGGCATCCCATTCTGTGACTACACCAGCCTCTATTTACTATAACCCTTTGCACTTATTCTAAAAGTAATTTGGCCTGATAAAGACACTTTTGCTTTGCATAGTACTACTGCTCCCAGGTGCACTGCGGTTGGGGCATCCCATTCTGTGACTACACCAGCCTCTATTTACTATAACCCTTTGCACTTATTCTAAAAGTAATTTGGCCTGATAAAGACACTTTTGCTTTGCATAGTACTACTGCTCCCAGGTGCACTGCGGTTGGGGCATCCCATTCTGTGACTACACCAGCCTCTATTTACTATAACCCTTTGCACTTATTCTAAAAGTAATTTGGCCTGATAAAGACACTTTTGCTTTGCATAGTACTACTGCTCCCAGGTGCACTGTGGTTGGGGCATCCCATTCTGTGACTACACCAGCCTCTATTTACTATAACCCTTTGCACTTATTCTAAAAGTAATTTGGCCTGATAAAGACACTTTTGCTTTGCATAGTACTACTGCTCCCAGGTGCACTGCGGTTGGGGAATCCCATTCTGTGACTACACCAGCCTCTATTTACTATAACCCTTTGCACTTATTCTAAAAGTAATTTGGCCTGATAAAGACACTTTTGCTTTGCATAGTACTACTGCTCCCAGGTGCAGTGCGGTTGGGGCATCCCATTCTGTGACTACACCAGCCTCTATTTACTATAACCCTTTGCACTTATTCTAAAAGTATTTTGGCCTGATAAAGACACTTTTTCTTTGCATAGTACTACTGCTCCCAGGTGCACTGCGGTTGGGGCATCCCATTCTGTGACTACACCAGCCTCTATTTACTATAACCCTTTGCACTTATTCTAAAAGTAATTTGGCCCGATAAAGACACTTTTGCTTTGCATAGTACTACTGCTCCCAGGTGCACTGCGGTTGGGGCATCCCATTCTGTGACTACACCAGCCTCTATTTACTATAACCCTTTGCACTTATTCTAAAAGTAATTTGGCCTGATAAAGACACTTTTGCTTTGCATAGTACTACTGCTCCCAGGTGCACTGCGGTTGGGGCATCCCATTCTGTGACTATACCAGCCTCTATTTACTATAACCCTTTGCACTTATTCTAAAAGTAATTTGGCCTGATAAAGACACTTTTGCTTTGCATAGTATTACTGCTCCCAGGTGCACTGCGGTTGGGGCATCCCATTCTGTGACTACACCAGCCTCTATTTACTATAACCCTTTGCACTTATTCTAAAAGTAATTTGGCCTGATAAAGACACTTTTGCTTTGCATAGTACTACTGCTCCCAGGTGCAGTGCGGTTGGGGCATCCCATTCTGTGACTACACCAGCCTCTATTTACTATAACCCTTTGCACTTATTCTAAAAGTAATTTGGCCTGATAAAGACACTTTTGCTTTGCTTAGTACTACTGCTCCCAGGTGCACTGCGGTTGGGGCATCCCATTCGGTGACTACACCAGCCTCTATTTACTATAACCCTTTGCACTTATTCTAAAAGTAATTTGGCCTGATAAAGACACTTTTGCTTTGCATAGTACTACTGCTCCCAGGTCCACTGCTGTTGTGGCATCCTATTCTGTGACTACACCAGCCTCTATTTACTATAACCCTTTGCACTTATTCAAAAAGTAATTTGGCCTGATAAAGACACTTTTGCTTTGCATAGTACTACTGCTCCCAGGTGCACTGCTGTTGTGGCATCCCATTCTGTGACTACACCAGCCTCTATTTACTATAACCCTTTGCACTTATTCTAAAAGTAATTTGGCCTGATAAAGACACTTTTGCTTTGCATAGTACTACTGCTCCCAGGTGCACTGCTGTTGTGGCATCCCATTCTGTGACTACACCAGCCTCTATTTACTATAACCCTTTGCACTTATTCTAAAAGTAATTTGGCCTGATAAAGACACTTTTGCTTTGCATAGTACTGCTCCCAGGTGCACTGCTGTTGTGGCATCCCATTCTGTGACTACACCAGCCTCTATTTACTATAACCCTTTGCACTTATTCTAAAAGAAATTTGGCCTGATAAAGACACTTTTGCTTTGCATAGTACTACTGCTCCCAGGTGCACTGCTGTTGCGGCATCCCATTCTGTGACTACACCAGCCTCTATTTACTATAACCCTTTGCACTTATTCTAAAAGTAATTTGGCCCGATAAAGACACTTTTGCTTTGCATAGTACTACTGCTCCCAGGTGCACTGCTGTTGGGGCATCCCATTCTGTGACTACACCAGCCTCTATTTACTATAACCCTTTGCACTTATTCTAAAAGTAATTTGGCCTGATAAAGACACTTTTGCTTTGCATAGTACTACTGCTCCCAGGTGCACTGCGGTTGGGGCATCCCATTCTGTGACTACACCAGCCTCTATTTACTATAACCCTTTGCACTTATTCTAAAAGTAATTTGGCCTGATAAAGACACTTTTGCTTTGCATAGTACTACTGCTCCCAGGTGCACTGCTGTTGTGGCATCTCATTCTGTGACTACACCAGCCTCTATTTACTATAACCCTTTGCACTTATTCTAAAAGTAATTTGGCCTGATAAAGACACTTTTGCTTTGCATAGTACTACTGCTCCCAGCTGCACTGCGGTTGGGGCATCCCATTCGGTGACTACACCAGCCTCTATTTACTATAACCCTTTGCACTTATTCTAAAAGTAATTTGGCCTGATAAAGACACTTTTGCTTTGCATAGTACTACTGCTCCCAGGTGCACTGTTGTTGTGGCATCCCATTCTGTGACTACACCAGCCTCTATTTACTACAACCCTTTGCACTTATTCTAAAAGTAATTTGGCCTGATAAAGACACTTTTGCTTTGCATAGTACTACTGCTCCCAGGTGCACTGCTGTTGTGGCATCCCATTCTGTGACTACACCGGCCTCTATTTACTATAACCCTTTGCACTTATTCTAAAAGTAATTTGGCCTGATAAAGACACTTTTGCTTTGCATAGTACTACTGCTCCCAGGTGCACTGCTGTTGTGGCATCCCATTCTGTGACTACACCAGCCTCTATTTACTATAACCTTTTGCACTTATTCTAAAAGTAATTTGGCCTGATAAAGACACTTTTGCTTTGCATAGTACTACTGCTCCCAGGTGCACTGCTGTTGTGGCATCCCATTCTGTGACTACACCAGCCTCTATTTACTATAACCCTTTGCACTTATTCTAAAAGTAATTTGGCCTGATAAAGACACTTTTGCTTTGCATAGTACTACTGCTCCCAGGTGCACTGCTGTTGTGGCATCCCATTCTGTGACTACACCAGCCTCTATTTACTATAACCCTTTGCACTTATTCTAAAAGTAATTTGGCCTGATAAAGACACTTTTGCTTTGCATAGTACTACTGCTCCCAGGTGCTCTGCTGTTGGGGCATCCCATTCTGTGACTACACCAGCCTCTATTTACTATAACACTTTGCACTTATTCTAAAAGTAATTTGGCCTGATAAAGACACTTTTGCTTTGCATAGTACTACTGCTCCCAGGTGCACTGCTGTTGGGGCATCCCATTCTGTGACTACACCAGCCTCTATTTACTATAACCCTTTGCACTTATTCTAAAAGTAATTTGGCCTGATAAAGACACTTTTGCTTTGCATAGTACTACTGCTCCCAGGTGCACTGCTGTTGTGGCATCCCATTCTGTGACTACACCAGCCTCTATTTACTATAACCCTTTGCACTTATTCTAAAAGTAATTTGGCCTGATAAAGACACTTTTGCTTTGCATAGTACTACTGCTCCCAGGTGCACTGCTCTTGTGGCATCACATTCTGTGACTACACCAGCCTCTATTTACTATAACCCTTTGCACTTATTCTAAAAGTAATTTGGCCTGATAAAGACACTTTTGCTTTGCATAGTACTACTGCTCCCAGGTGCACTGCGGTTGGGGCATCCCAGTCTGTGACTACACCAGCCTCTATTTACTATAACCCTTTGCACTTATTCTAAAAGTAATTTGGCCTGATAAAGACACTTTTGCTTTGCATAGTACTACTGCTCCCAGGTGCACTGCGGTTGGGGCATCCCATTCTGTGACTACACCAGCCTCTATTTACTATAACCCTTTGCACTTATTCTAAAAGTAATTTGGCCTGATAAAGACACTTTTGCTTTGCATAGTACTACTGCTCCCAGGTGCAGTGCGGTTGGGGCATCCCATTCTGTGACTACACCAGCCTCTATTTACTATAACCCTTTGCACTTATTCTAAAAGTAATTTGGCCTGATAAAGACACTTTTGCTTTGCATAGTACTACTGCTCCCAGGTGCACTGCGGTTGGGGCATCCCATTCGGTGACTACACCAGCCTCTATTTACTATAACCCTTTGCACTTATTCTAAAAGTAATTTGGCCTGATAAAGACACTTTTGCTTTGCATAGTACTACTGCTCCCAGGTGCACTGCTGTTGTGGCATCCCATTCTGTGACTACACCAGCCTCTATTTACTATAACACTTTGCACTTATTCTAAAAGTAATTTGGCCTGATAAAGACACTTTTGCTTTGCATAGTACTACTGCTCCCAGGTGCACTGCTGTTGTGGCATCCCATTCTGTGACTACACCAGCCTCTATTTACTATAACCCTTTGCACTTATTCTAAAAGTAATTTGGCCTGATAAAGACACTTTTGCTTTGCATAGTACTACTGCTCCCAGGTGCACTGCTGTTGCGGCATCCCATTCTGTGACTACACCAGCCTCTATTTACTATAACCCTTTGCACTTATTCTAAAAGTAATTTGGCCTGATAAAGACACTTTTGCTTTGCATAGTACTACTGCTCCCAGGTGCACTGCTGTTGTGGCATCCCATTCTGTGACTACACCATCCTCTATTTATTATAACCCTTTGCACTTATTCTAAAAGTAATTTGGCCCGATAAAGACACTTTTGCTTTGCATAGTACTACTGCTCCCAGGTGCACTGCTGTTGGTGCATCCCATTCTGTGACTACACCAGCCTCTATTTACTATAACCCTTTGCACTTATTCTAAAAGTAATTTGGCCTGATAAAGACACTTTTGCTTTGCATAGTACTACTGCTCCCAGGTGCACTGCGATTGGGGCATCCTATTCTGTGACTACACCAGCCTCTATTTACTATAACCCTTTGCACTTATTCTAAAAGTAATTTGGCCTGATAAAGACACATTTGCTTTGCATAGTACTACTGCTCCCAGGTACACTGCTGTTGTGGCATCTCATTCTGTGACTACACCAGCCTCTATTTACTATAACCCTTTGCACTTATTCTAAAAGTAATTTGGCCTGATAAAGACACTTTTGCTTTGCATAGTACTACTGCTCCCAGGTGCACTGCTGTTGTGGCATCCCATTCTGTGACTACACCAGCCTCTATTTACTATAACCCTTTGCACTTATTCTAAAAGTAATTTGGCCTGATAAAGACACTTTTGCTTTGCATAGTACTACTGCTCCCAGGTGCACTGCTGTTGCGGCATCCCATTCTGTGACTACACCAGCCTCTATTTACTATAACCCTTTGCACTTATTCTAAAAGTAATTTGGCCTGATACAGACACTTTTGCTTTGCATAGTACTACTGCTCCCAGGTGCACTGCTGTTGTGGCATCCCATTCTGTGACTACACCATCCTCTATTTATTATAACCCTTTGCACCTATTCTAAAAGTAATTTGGCCCGATAAAGACACTTTTGCTTTGCATAGTACTACTGCTCCCAGGTGCACTGCTGTTGGGGCATCCCATTCTGTGACTACACCAGCCTCTATTTACTATGACCCTTTGCACTTATTCTAAAAGTAATTTGGCCTGATAAAGACACTTTTGCTTTGCATAGTACTACTGCTCCCAGGTGCACTGCTGTTGGGGCATCCTATTCTGTGACTACACCAGCCTCTATTTACTATAACCCTTTGCACTTATTCTAAAAGTAATTTGGCCTGATAAAGACACTTTTGCTTTGCATAGTACTACTGCTCCCAGGTGCACTGCTGTATGGCATCCCATTCTGTGACTACACCAGCTTCCATTTACTATAACCCTTTGCACTTATTCTAAAAGTAATTTGGCCTGATAAAGACACTTTTGCTTTGCATAGTACTACTGCTCCCAGGTGCACTGCGGTTGGGGCATCCCATTCAGTGACTACACCAGCCTCTATTTACTATAACCCTTTGCACTTATTCTAAAAGTAATTTGGCCTGATAAAGACACTTTTGCTTTGCATAGTACTACTGCTCCCAGGTGCACTTCTGTTGTGGCATCCCATTCTGTGACTACACCAGCCTCTATTTACTATAACCCTTTGCACTTATTCTAAAATTAATTTGGCCTAATAAAGACACTTTTGCTTTGCATAGTACTACTGCTCCCAGGTGCACTGCTGTTGGGGCATCCCATTCTGTGACTACACCAGCCTCTATTTACTTTAACCCTTTGCACTTATTCTAAAAGTAATTTGGCCTGATAAAGACACTTTTGCTTTGCATAGTACTACTGCTCCCAGGTGCACTGCGGTTGGGGCATCCCATTCTGTGACTGCACCAGCCTCTATTTACTATAACCCATTGCACTTATTCTAAAAGTATTTTGGCCTAATAAAGACACTTTTGCTGTGCATAGTACTACTGCTCCCAGGTGCACTCTGGTTGGGGCATCCCATTCTGTGACTACACCAGCCTCTATTTACTATAACCCTTTGCACTTATTCTAAAAGTAATTTGGCCTGATAAAGACACTTTTGCTTTGCATAGTACTACTGCTCCCAGGTGCAGTGCGGTTGGGGCATCCCATTCTGTGACTACACCAGCCTCTATTTACTATAACCCTTTGCACTTATTCTAAAAGTAATTTGGCCTGATAAAGACACTTTTGCTTTGCATAGTACTACTGCTCCCAGGTGCACTGCGGTTGGGGCATCCCATTCGGTGACTACACCAGCCTCTATTTACTATAACCCTTTGCACTTATTCTAAAAGTAATTTGGCCTGATAAAGACACTTTTGCTTTGCATAGTACTACTGCTCCCAGGTGCACTGCGGTTGGGGCATCCCATTCTGTGACTACACCAGCCTCTATTTACTATAACCCTTTGCACTTATTCTAAAAGTAATTTGGCCTGATAAAGACACTTTTGCTTTGCATAGTACTACTGCTCCCAGGTGCACTGCTGTTGTGGCATCCCATTCTGTGTCTACACCAGCCTCTATTTACTATAACCCTTTGCACTTATTCTAAAAGTAATTTGGCCTGATAAAGACACTTTTGCTTTGCATAGTACTACTGCTCCCAGGTGCACTGCTGTTGCGGCATCCCATTCTGTGACTACACCAGCCTCTATTTACTATAACCCTTTGCACTTATTCTAAAAGTAATTTGGCCTGATAAAGACACTTTTGCTTTGCATAGTACTACTGCTCCCAGGTGCACTGCTGTTGTGGCATCCCATTCTGTGACTACACCATCCTCTCTTTATTATAACCCTTTGCACTTATTCTAAAAGTAATTTGGCCCGATAAAGACACTTTTGCTTTGCATAGTACTACTGCTCCCAGGTGCACTGCTGTTGGTGCATCCCATTCTGTGACTACACCAGCCTCTATTTACTATAACCCTTTGCACTTATTCTAAAAGTAATTTGGCCTGATAAAGACACTTTTGCTTTGCATAGTACTACTGCTCCCAGGTGCACTGCGATTGGGGCATCCTATTCTGTGACTACACCAGCCTCTATTTACTATAACCCTTTGCACTTATTCTAAAAGTAATTTGGCCTGATAAAGACACATTTGCTTTGCATAGTACTACTGCTCCCAGGTACACTGCTGTTGTGGCATCTCATTCTGTGACTACACCAGCCTCTATTTACTATAACCCTTTGCACTTATTCTAAAAGTAATTTGGCCTGATAAAGACACTTTTGCTTTGCATAGTACTACTGCTCCCAGGTGCACTGCTGTTGTGGCATCCCATTCTGTGACTACACCAGCCTCTATTTACTATAACCCTTTGCACTTATTCTAAAAGTAATTTGGCCTGATAAAGACACTTTTGCTTTGCATAGTACTACTGCTCCCAGGTGCACTGCTGTTGCGGCATCCCATTCTGTGACTACACCAGCCTCTATTTACTATAACCCTTTGCACTTATTCTAAAAGTAATTTGGCCTGATACAGACACTTTTGCTTTGCATAGTACTACTGCTCCCAGGTGCACTGCTGTTGTGGCATCCCATTCTGTGACTACACCATCCTCTATTTATTATAACCCTTTGCACCTATTCTAAAAGTAATTTGGCCCGATAAAGACACTTTTGCTTTGCTTAGTACTACTGCTCCCAGGTGCACTGCTGTTGGGGCATCCCATTCTGTGACTACACCAGCCTCTATTTACTATGACCCTTTGCACTTATTCTAAAAGTAATTTGGCCTGATAAAGACACTTTTGCTTTGCATAGTACTACTGCTCCCAGGTGCACTGCTGTTGGGGCATCCTATTCTGTGACTACACCAGCCTCTATTTACTATAACCCTTTGCACTTATTCTAAAAGTAATTTGGCCTGATAAAGACACTTTTGCTTTGCATAGTACTACTGCTCCCAGGTGCACTGCTGTATGGCATCCCATTCTGTGACTACACCAGCTTCCATTTACTATAACCCTTTGCACTTATTCTAAAAGTAATTTGGCCTGATAAAGACACTTTTGCTTTGCATAGTACTACTGCTCCCAGGTGCACTGCGGTTGGGGCATCCCATTCAGTGACTACACCAGCCTCTATTTACTATAACCCTTTGCACTTATTCTAAAAGTAATTTGGCCTGATAAAGACACTTTTGCTTTGCATAGTACTACTGCTCCCAGGTGCACTTCTGTTGTGGCATCCCATTCTGTGACTACACCAGCCTCTATTTACTATAACCCTTTGCACTTATTCTAAAATTAATTTGGCCTAATAAAGACACTTTTGCTTTGCATAGTACTACTGCTCCCAGGTGCACTGCTGTTGGGGCATCCCATTCTGTGACTACACCAGCCTCTATTTACTTTAACCCTTTGCACTTATTCTAAAAGTAATTTGGCCTGATAAAGACACTTTTGCTTTGCATAGTACTACTGCTCCCAGGTGCACTGCGGTTGGGGCATCCCATTCTGTGACTGCACCAGCCTCTATTTACTATAACCCATTGCACTTATTCTAAAAGTATTTTGGCCTAATAAAGACACTTTTGCTGTGCATAGTACTACTGCTCCCAGGTGCACTCTGGTTGGGGCATCCCATTCTGTGACTACACCAGCCTCTATTTACTATAACCCTTTGCACTTATTCTAAAAGTAATTTGGCCTGATAAAGACACTTTTGCTTTGCATAGTACTACTGCTCCCAGGTGCAGTGCGGTTGGGGCATCCCATTCTGTGACTACACCAGCCTCTATTTACTATAACCCTTTGCACTTATTCTAAAAGTAATTTGGCCTGATAAAGACACTTTTGCTTTGCATAGTACTACTGCTCCCAGGTGCACTGCGGTTGGGGCATCCCATTCGGTGACTACACCAGCCTCTATTTACTATAACCCTTTGCACTTATTCTAAAAGTAATTTAGCCTGATAAAGACACTTTTGCGTTGCATAGTACTACTGCTCCCAGGTGCACTGCTGTTGTGGCATCCTATTCTGTGACTACACCAGCCTCTATTTACTATAACCCTTTGCACTTATTCAAAAAGTAATTTGGCCTGATAAAGACACTTTTGCCTTGCATAGTACTACTGCTCCCAGGTGCACTGCTGTTGTGGCATCCCATTCTGTGACTACACCAGCCTCTATTTACTATAACCCTTTGCACTTATTCTAAAAGTAATTTGGCCTGATAAAGACACTTTTGCTTTGCATAGTACTACTGCTCCCAGGTGCACTGCTGTTGTGGCATCCCATTCTGTGACTACACCAGCCTCTATTTACTATAACCCTTTGCACTTATTCTAAAAGTAATTTGGCCTGATAAAGACACTTTTGCTTTGCATAGTACTGCTCCCAGGTGCACTGCTGTTATGGCATCCCATTCTGTGACTACACCAGCCTCTATTTACTATAACCCTTTGCACTTATTCTAAAAGAAATTTGGCCTGATAAAGACACTTTTGCTTTGCATAGTACTACTGCTCCCAGGTGCACTGCTGTTGCGGCATCCCATTCTGTGACTACACCAGCCTCTATTTACTATAACCCTTTGCACTTATTCTAAAAGTAATTTGGCCCGATAAAGACACTTTTGCTTTGCATAGTACTACTGCTCCCAGGTGCACTGCTGTTGGGGCATCCCATTCTGTGACTACACCAGCCTCTATTTACTATAACCCTTTGCACTTATTCTAAAAGTAATTTGGCCTGATAAAGACACTTTTGCTTTGCATAGTACTACTGCTCCCAGGTGCACTGCGGTTGGGGCATCCCATTCTGTGACTACACCAGCCTCTATTTACTATAACCCTTTGCACTTATTCTAAAAGTAATTTGGCCTGATAAAGACACTTTTGCTTTGCATAGTACTACTGCTCCCAGGTGCACTGCTGTTGTGGCATCTCATTCTGTGACTACACCAGCCTCTATTTACTATAACCCTTTGCACTTATTCTAAAAGTAATTTGGCCTGATAAAGACACTTTTGCTTTGCATAGTACTACTGCTCCCAGGTGCACTGCGGTTGGGGCATCCCATTCGGTGACTACACCAGCCTCTATTTACTATAACCCTTTGCACTTATTCTAAAAGTAATTTGGCCTGATAAAGACACTTTTGCTTTGCATAGTACTACTGCTCCCAGGTGCACTGTTGTTGTGGCATCCCATTCTGTGACTACACCAGCCTCTATTTACTACAACCCTTTGCACTTATTCTAAAAGTAATTTGGCCTGATAAATACACTTTTGCTTTGCATAGTACTACTGCTCCCAGGTGCACTGCTGTTGTGGCATCCCATTCTGTGACTACACCAGCCTCTATTTACTATAACCCTTTGCACTTATTCTAAAAGTAATTTGGCCTGATAAAGACACTTTTGCTTTGCGTAGTACTACTGCTCCCAGGTGCACTGCTGTTGTGGCATCCCATTCTGTGACTACACCAGCCTCTATTTACTATAACCTTTTGCACTTATTCTAAAAGTAATTTGGCCTGATAAAGACACTTTTGCTTTGCATAGTACTACTGCTCCCAGGTGCACTGCTGTTGTGGCATCCCATTCTGTGACTACACCAGCCTCTATTTACTATAACCCTTTGCACTTATTCTAAAAGTAATTTGGCCTGATAAAGACACTTTTGCTTTGCATAGTACTACTGCTCCCAGGTGCACTGCTGTTGTGGCATCCCATTCTGTGACTACACCAGCCTCTATTTACTATAACCCTGTGCACTTATTCTAAAAGTAATTTGGCCTGATAAAGACACTTTTGCTGTGCATAGTACTACTGCTCCCAGGTGCTCTGCTGTTGGGGCATCCCATTCTGTGACTACACCAGCCTCTATTTACTATAACCCTTTGCACTTTTTCTAAAAGTAATTTGGCCTGATAAAGACACTTTTGCTTTGCATAGTACTACTGCTCCCAGGTGCACTGCTGTTGGGGCATCCCATTCTGTGACTACACCAGCCTCTATTTACTATAACCCTTTGCACTTATTCTAAAAGTAATTTGGCCCGATAAAGACACTTTTGCTTTGCATAGTACTACTGCTCCCAGGTGCACTGCTGTTGTGGCATCCCATTCTGTGACTACACCAGCCTCTATTTACTATAACCCTTTGCACTTATTCTAAAAGTAATTTGGCCTGATAAAGACACTTTTGCTTTGCATAGTACTACTGCTCCCAGGTGCACTGCTGTTGTGGCATCCCATTCTGTGACTACACCAGCCTCTATTTACTATAACCCTTTGCACTTATTCTAAAAGTAATTTGGCCTGATAAAGACACTTTTGCTTTGCATAGTACTACTGCTCCCAGGTGCACTGCGGTTGGGGCATCCCATTCTGTGACTACACCAGCCTCTATTTACTATAACCCTTTGCACTTATTCTAAAAGTAATTTGGCCTGATAAAGACACTTTTGCTTTGCATAGTACTACTGCTCCCAGGTGCACTGCGGTTGGGGCATCCCATTCTGTGACTACACCAGCCTCTATTTACTATAACCCTTTGCACTTATTCTAAAAGTAATTTGGCCTGATAAAGACACTTTTGCTTTGCATAGTACTACTGCTCCCAGGTGCAGTGCGGTTGGGGCATCCCATTCTGTGACTACACCAGCCTCTATTTACTATAACCCTTTGCACTTATTCTAAAAGTAATTTGGCCTGATAAAGACACTTTTGCTTTGCATAGTACTACTGCTCCCAGGTGCACTGCGGTTGGGGCATCCCATTCTGTGACTACACCAGCCTCTATTTACTATAACCCTTTGCACTTATTCTAAAAGTAATTTGGCCTGATAAAGACACTTTTGCTTTGCATAGTACTACTGCTCCCAGGTGCACTGCTGTTGTGGCATCCCATTCTGTGACTACACCAGCCTCTATTTACTATAACACTTTGCACTTATTCTAAAAGTAATTTGGCCTGATAAAGACACTTTTGCTTTGCATAGTACTACTGCTCCCAGGTGCACTGCTGTTGTGGCATCCCATTCTGTGACTACACCAGCCTCTATTTACTATAACCCTTTGCACTTATTCTAAAAGTAATTTGGCCTGATAAAGACACTTTTGCTTTGCATAGTACTACTGCTCCCAGGTGCACTGCTGTTGTGGCATCCCATTCTGTGACTACACCAGCCTCTATTTACTATAACCCTTTGCACTTATTCTAAAAGTAATTTGGCCTGATAAAGACACTTTTGCTTTGCATAGTACTACTGCTCCCAGGTGCACTGCTGTTGTGGCATCCCATTCTGTGACTACACCAGCCTCTATTTACTATAACCCTTTGCACTTATTCTAAAAGTAATTTGGCCTGATAAAGACACTTTTGCTTTGCATAGTACTACTGCTCCCAGGTGCACTGCTGTTGTGGCATCCCATTCTGTGTCTACACCAGCCTCTATTTACTATAACCCTTTGCACTTATTCTAAAAGTAATTTGGCCTGATAAAGACACTTTTGCTTTGCATAGTACTACTGCTCCCAGGTGCACTGCTGTTGCGGCATCCCATTCTGTGACTACACCAGCCTCTATTTACTATAACCCTTTGCACTTATTCTAAAAGTAATTTGGCCTGATAAAGACACTTTTGCTTTGCATAGTACTACTGCTCCCAGGTGCACTGCTGTTGCGGCATCCCATTCTGTGACTACACCATCCTCTATTTATTATAACCCTTTGCACTTATTCTAAAAGTAATTTGGCCCGATAAAGACACTTTTGCTTTGCATAGTACTACTGCTCCCAGGTGCACTGCTGTTGGGGCATCCCATTCTGTGACTACACCAGCCTCTATTTACTATAACCCTTTGCACTTATTCTAAAAGTAATTTGGCCTGATAAAGACACTTTTGCTTTGCATAGTACTACTGCTCCCAGGTGCACTGCGATTGGGGCATCCTATTCTGTGACTACACCAGCCTCTATTTACTATAACCCTTTGCACTTATTCTAAAAGTAATTTGGCCTGATAAAGACACATTTGCTTTGCATAGTACTACTGCTCCCAGGTGCACTGCTGTTGTGGCATCTCATTCTGTGACTACACCAGCCTCTATTTACTATAACCCTTTGCACTTATTCTAAAAGTAATTTGGCCTGATAAAGACACTTTTGCTTTGCATAGTACTACTGCTCCCAGGTGCACTGCTGTTGTGGCATCCCATTCTGTGACTACACCAGCCTCTATTTACTATAACCCTTTGCACTTATTCTAAAAGTAATTTGGCCTGATAAAGACACTTTTGCTTTGCATAGTACTACTGCTCCCAGGTGCACTTCTGTTGTGGCATCCCATTCTGTGACTACACCAGCCTCTATTTACTATAACCCTTTGCACTTATTCTAAAAGTAATTTGGCCTGATAAAGACACTTTTGCTTTGCATAGTACTACTGCTCCCAGGTGCACTGCTGTTGCGGCATCCCATTCTGTGACTACACCAGCCTCTATTTACTATAACCCTTTGCACTTATTCTAAAAGTAATTTGGCCTGATACAGACACTTTTGCTTTGCATAGTACTACTGCTCCCAGGTGCACTGCTGTTGTGGCATCCCATTCTGTGACTACACCATCCTCTATTTATTATAACCCTTTGCACCTATTCTAAAAGTAATTTGGCCCGATAAAGACACTTTTGCTTTGCATAGTACTACTGCTCCCAGGTGCACTGCTGTTGGGGCATCCCATTCTGTGACTACACCAGCCTCTATTTACTATAACCCTTTGCACTTATTCTAAAAGTAATTTGGCCTGATAAAGACACTTTTGCTTTGCATAGTACTACTGCTCCCAGGTGCACTGCGATTGGGGCATCCTATTCTGTGACTACACCAGCCTCTATTTACTATAACCCTTTGCACTTATTCTAAAAGTAATTTGGCCTGATAAAGACACATTTGCTTTGCATAGTACTACTGCTCCCAGGTGCACTGCTGTTGTGGCATCTCATTCTGTGACTACACCAGCCTCTATTTACTATAACCCTTTGCACTTATTCTAAAAGTAATTTGGCCTGATAAAGACACTTTTGCTTTGCATAGTACTACTGCTCCCAGGTGCACTGCTGTTGTGGCATCCCATTCTGTGACTACACCAGCCTCTATTTACTATAACCCTTTGCACTTATTCTAAAAGTAATTTGGCCTGATAAAGACACTTTTGCTTTGCATAGTACTACTGCTCCCAGGTGCACTTCTGTTGTGGCATCCCATTCTGTGACTACACCAGCCTCTATTTACTATAACCCTTTGCACTTATTCTAAAAGTAATTTGGCCTGATAAAGACACTTTTGCTTTGCATAGTACTACTGCTCCCAGGTGCACTGCTGTTGCGGCATCCCATTCTGTGACTACACCAGCCTCTATTTACTATAACCCTTTGCACTTATTCTAAAAGTAATTTGGCCTGATACAGACACTTTTGCTTTGCATAGTACTACTGCTCCCAGGTGCACTGCTGTTGTGGCATCCCATTCTGTGACTACACCATCCTCTATTTATTATAACCCTTTGCACCTATTCTAAAAGTAATTTGGCCCGATAAAGACACTTTTGCTTTGCATAGTACTACTGCTCCCAGGTGCACTGCTGTTGGGGCATCCCATTCTGTGACTACACCAGCCTCTATTTACTATAACCCTTTGCACTTATTCTAAAAGTAATTTGGCCTGATGAAGACACTTTTGCCTTGCATAGTACTACTGCTCCCAGGTGCACTGCTGTTGTGGCATCCCATTCTGTGACTACACCAGCCTCTATTTACTATAACCCTTTGCACTTATTCTAAAAGTAATTTGGCCTGATAAAGACACTTTTGCTTTGCATAGTACTACTGCTCCCAGGTGCACTGCTGTTGCGGCATCCCATTCTGTGACTACACCAGCCTCTATTTACTATAACCCTTTGCACTTATTCTAAAAGTAATTTGGCCTGATACAGACACTTTTGCTTTGCATAGTACTACTGCTCCCAGGTGCACTGCTGTTGTGGCATCCCATTCTGTGACTACACCATCCTCTATTTATTATAACCCTTTGCACCTATTCTAAAAGTAATTTGGCCCGATAAAGACACTTTTGCTTTGCATAGTACTACTGCTCCCAGGTGCACTGCTGTTGGGGCATCCCATTCTGTGACTACACCAGCCTCTATTTACTATAACCCTTTGCACTTATTCTAAAAGTAATTTGGCCTGATAAAGACACTTTTGCTTTGCATAGTACTACTGCTCCCAGGTGCACTGCGATTGGGGCATCCTATTCTGTGACTACACCAGCCTCTATTTACTATAACCCTTTGCACTTATTCTAAAAGTAATTTGGCCTGATAAAGACACATTTGCTTTGCATAGTACTACTGCTCCCAGGTGCACTGCTGTTGTGGCATCTCATTCTGTGACTACACCAGCCTCTATTTACTATAACCCTTTGCACTTATTCTAAAAGTAATTTGGCCTGATAAAGACACTTTTGCTTTGCATAGTACTACTGCTCCCAGGTGCACTGCTGTTGTGGCATCCCATTCTGTGACTACACCAGCCTCTATTTACTATAACCCTTTGCACTTATTCTAAAAGTAATTTGGCCTGATAAAGACACTTTTGCTTTGCATAGTACTACTGCTCCCAGGTGCACTTCTGTTGTGGCATCCCATTCTGTGACTACACCAGCCTCTATTTACTATAACCCTTTGCACTTATTCTAAAAGTAATTTGGCCTGATAAAGACACTTTTGCTTTGCATAGTACTACTGCTCCCAGGTGCACTGCTGTTGCGGCATCCCATTCTGTGACTACACCAGCCTCTATTTACTATAACCCTTTGCACTTATTCTAAAAGTAATTTGGCCTGATACAGACACTTTTGCTTTGCATAGTACTACTGCTCCCAGGTGCACTGCTGTTGTGGCATCCCATTCTGTGACTACACCATCCTCTATTTATTATAACCCTTTGCACCTATTCTAAAAGTAATTTGGCCCGATAAAGACACTTTTGCTTTGCATAGTACTACTGCTCCCAGGTGCACTGCTGTTGGGGCATCCCATTCTGTGACTACACCAGCCTCTATTTACTATAACCCTTTGCACTTATTCTAAAAGTAATTTGGCCTGATGAAGACACTTTTGCTTTGCATAGTACTACTGCTCCCAGGTGCACTGCTGTTGGGGCATCCTATTCTGTGACTACACCAGCCTCTATTTACTATAACCCTTTGCACTTATTCTAAAAGTAATTTGGCCTGATAAAGACACTTTTGCTTTGCATAGTACTACTGCTCCCAGGTGCACTGCTGTTGTGGCATCTCATTCTGTGACTACACCAGCCTCTATTTACTATAACCCTTTGCACTTATTCTAAAAGTAATTTGGCCTGATAAAGACACTTTTGCTTTGCATAGTACTACTGCTCCCAGGTGCACTGCGGTTGGGTCATCCCATTCTGTGACTACACCAGCCTCTATTTACTATAACCCTTTGCACTTATTCTAAAAGTAATTTGGCCTGATAAAGACACTTTTGCTTTGCATAGTACTACTGCTCCCAGGTGCACTGCTGTTGTGGCATCCCATTCTGTGACTACACCAGCCTCTATTTACTATAACCCTTTGCACTTATTCTAAAAGTAATTTGGCCTAATAAAGACACTTTTGCTTTGCATAGTACTACTGCTCCCAGGTGCACTGCTGTTGGGGCATCCCATTCTGTGACTACACCAGCCTCTATTTACTATAACCCTTTTCACTTATTCTAAAAGTAATTTGGCCTGATAAAGACACTTTTGCTTTGCATAGTACTACTGCTCCCAGGTGCACTGCTGTTGTGGCATCCCATTCTGTGACTACACCAGCCTCTATTTACTATAACCCTTTGCACTTATTCTAAAAGTAATTTGGCCTGATAAAGACACTTTTGCTTTGCATAGTACTACTGCTCCCAGGTGCACTGCTGTTGTGGCATCCCATTCTGTGACTACACCAGCCTCTATTTACTATAACCCTTTGCACTTATTCTAAAAGTAATTTGGCCTGATACAGACACTTTTGCTTTGCATAGTACTACTGCTCCCAGGTGCACTGCTGTTGTGGCATCCCATTCTGTGACTACACCATCCTCTATTTATTATAACCCTTTGCACCTATTCTAAAAGTAATTTGGCCCGATAAAGACACTTTTGCTTTGCATAGTACTACTGCTCCCAGGTGCACTGCTGTTGGGGCATCCCATTCTGTGACTACACCAGCCTCTATTTACTATAACCCTTTGCACTTATTCTAAAAGTAATTTGGCCTGATAAAGACACTTTTGCTTTGCATAGTACTACTGCTCCCAGGTGCACTGCGATTGGGGCATCCTATTCTGTGACTACACCAGCCTCTATTTACTATAACCCTTTGCACTTATTCTAAAAGTAATTTGGCCTGATACAGACACTTTTGCTTTGCATAGTACTACTGCTCCCAGGTGCACTGCTGTTGTGGCATCCCATTCTGTGACTACACCATCCTCTATTTATTATAACCCTTTGCACCTATTCTAAAAGTAATTTGGCCCGATAAAGACACTTTTGCTTTGCATAGTACTACTGCTCCCAGGTGCACTGCTGTTGGGGCATCCCATTCTGTGACTACACCAGCCTCTATTTATTATAACCCTTTGCACTTATTCTAAAAGTAATTTGGCCTGATAAAGACACTTTTGCTTTGCATAGTACTACTGCTCCCAGGTGCACTGCGATTGGGGCATCCTATTCTGTGACTACACCAGCCTCTATTTACTATAACCCTTTGCACTTATTCTAAAAGTAATTTGGCCTGATAAAGACACATTTGCTTTGCATAGTACTACTGCTCCCAGGTGCACTGCTGTTGTGGCATCTCATTCTGTGACTACACCAGCCTCTATTTACTATAACCCTTTGCACTTATTCTAAAAGTAATTTGGCCTGATAAAGACACTTTTGCTTTGCATAGTACTACTGCTCCCAGGTGCACTGCTGTTGTGGCATCCCATTCTGTGACTACACCAGCCTCTATTTACTATAACCCTTTGCACTTATTCTAAAAGTAATTTGGCCTGATAAAGACACTTTTGCTTTGCATAGTACTACTGCTCCCAGGTGCACTTCTGTTGTGGCATCCCATTCTGTGACTACACCAGCCTCTATTTACTATAACCCTTTGCACTTATTCTAAAAGTAATTTGGCCTGATAAAGACACTTTTGCTTTGCATAGTACTACTGCTCCCAGGTGCACTGCTGTTGCGGCATCCCATTCTGTGACTACACCAGCCTCTATTTACTATAACCCTTTGCACTTATTCTAAAAGTAATTTGGCCTGATACAGACACTTTTGCTTTGCATAGTACTACTGCTCCCAGGTGCTCTGCTGTTGGGGCATCCCATTCTGTGACTACACCATCCTCTATTTATTATAACCCTTTGCACCTATTCTAAAAGTAATTTGGCCCGATAAAGACACTTTTGCTTTGCATAGTACTACTGCTCCCAGGTGCACTGCTGTTGGGGCATCCCATTCTGTGACTACACCAGCCTCTATTTACTATAACCCTTTGCACTTATTCTAAAAGTAATTTGGCCTGATGAAGACACTTTTGCTTTGCATAGTACTACTGCTCCCAGGTGCACTGCTGTTGGGGCATCCTATTCTGTGACTACACCAGCCTCTATTTACTATAACCCTTTGCACTTATTCTAAAAGTAATTTGGCCTGATAAAGACACTTTTGCTTTGCATAGTACTACTGCTCCCAGGTGCACTGCTGTTGTGGCATCTCATTCTGTGACTACACCAGCCTCTATTTACTATAACCCTTTGCACTTATTCTAAAAGTAATTTGGCCTGATAAAGACACTTTTGCTTTGCATAGTACTACTGCTCCCAGGTGCACTGCGGTTGGGTCATCCCATTCAGTGACTACACTAGCCTCTATTTACTATAACCCTTTGCACTTATTCTAAAAGTAATTTGGCCTGATAAAGACACTTTTGCTTTGCATAGTACTACTGCTCCCAGGTGCACTGCTGTTGTGGCATCCCATTCTGTGACTACACCAGCCTCTATTTACTATAACCCTTTGCACTTATTCTAAAAGTAATTTGGCCTAATAAAGACACTTTTGCTTTGCATAGTACTACTGCTCCCAGGTGCACTGCTGTTGTGGCATCCCATTCTGTGACTACACCAGCCTCTATTTACTATAACCCTTTGCACTTATTCTAAAAGTAATTTGGCCTGATAAAGACACTTTTGCTTTGCATAGTACTACTGCTCCCAGGTGCACTGCTGTTGTGGCATCCCATTCTGTGACTACACCAGCCTCTATTTACTATAACCCTTTGCACTTATTCTAAAAGTAATTTGGCCTGATAAAGACACTTTTGCTTTGCATAGTACTACTGCTCCCAGGTGCACTGCTGTTGTGGCATCCCATTCTGTGACTACACCAGCCTCTATTTACTATAACCCTTTGCACTTATTCTAAAAGTAATTTGGCCTGATAAAGACACTTTTGCTTTGCATAGTACTACTGCTCCCAGGTGCACTGTGGTTGGGGCATCCCATTCTGTGACTACACCAGCCTCTATTTACTATAACCCTTTGCACTTATTCTAAAAGTAATTTGGCCTGATAAAGACACTTTTGCTTTGCATAGTACTACTGCTCCCAGGTGCACTGCGGTTGGGGCATCCCGTTCTGTGACTACACCAGCCTCTATTTACTATAACCCTTTGCACTTATTCTAAAAGTAATTTGGCCTGATAAAGACACTTTTGCTTTGCATAGTACTACTGCTCCCAGGTGCAGTGCGGTTGGGGCATCCCATTCTGTGACTACACCAGCCTCTATTTACTATAACCCTTTGCACTTATTCTAAAAGTAATTTGGCCTGATAAAGACACTTTTGCTTTGCATAGTACTACTGCTCCCAGGTGCACTGCGGTTGGGGCATCCCATTCTGTGACTACACCAGCCTCTATTTACTATAACCCTTTGCACTTATTCTAAAAGTAATTTGGCCTGATAAAGACACTTTTGCTTTGCATAGTACTACTGCTCCCAGGTGCACTGCTGTTGTGGCATCCCATTCTGTGACTACACCAGCCTCTATTTACTATAACCCTTTGCACTTATTCTAAAAGTAATTTGGCCTGATAAAGACACTTTTGCTTTGCATAGTACTACTGCTCCCAGGTGCACTGCTGTTGTGGCATCCCATTCTGTGACTACACCAGCCTCTATTTACTATAACCCTTTGCACTTATTCTAAAAGTAATTTGGCCTGATAAAGACACTTTTGCTTTGCATAGTACTACTGCTCCCAGGTGCTCTGCTGTTGGGGCATCCCATTCTGTGACTACACCAGCCTCTATTTACTATAACCCTTTGCACTTATTCTAAAAGTAATTTGGCCTGATAAAGACACTTTTGCTTTGCATAGTACTACTGCTCCCAGGTGCACTGCTGTTGCGGCATCCCATTCTGTGACTACACCAGCCTCTATTTACTATAACCCTTTGCACTTATTCTAAAAGTAATTTGGCCTGATAAAGACACTTTTGCTTTGCATAGTACTACTGCTCCCAGGTGCACTTCTGTTGTGGCATCCCATTCTGTGACTACACCATCCTCTATTTATTATAACCCTTTGCACTTATTCTAAAAGTAATTTGGCCCGATAAAGACACTTTTGCTTTGCATAGTACTACTGCTCCCAGGTGCACTGCTGTTGTGGCATCCCATTCTGTGACTACACCAGCCTCTATTTACTATAACCCTTTGCACTTATTCTAAAAGTAATTTGGCCTGATAAAGACACTTTTGCTTTGCATAGTACTACTGCTCCCAGGTGCACTGCTGTTGTGGCATCCCATTCTGTGTCTACACCAGCCTCTATTTACTATAACCCTTTGCACTTATTCTAAAAGTAATTTGGCCTGATAAAGACACTTTTGCTTTGCATAGTACTACTGCTCCCAGGTGCACTGCTGTTGCGGCATCACATTCTGTGACTACACCAGCCTCTATTTACTATAACCCTTTGCACTTATTCTAAAAGTAATTTGGCCTAATAAAGACACTTTTGCTTTGCATAGTACTACTGCTCCCAGGTGCACTGCTGTTGGGGCATCCCATTCTGTGACTACACCAGCCTCTATTTACTATAACCCTTTGCACTTATTCTAAAAGTAATTTGGCCTGATAAAGGCACTTTTGCTTTGCATAGTACTACTGCTCCCAGGTGCACTGCTGTTGTGGCATCCCATTCTGTGACTACACCAGCCTCTATTTACTATAACCCTTTGCACTTATTCTAAAAGTAATTTGGCCTGATAAAGACACTTTTGCTTTGCATAGTACTACTGCTCCCAGGTGCACTGCGGTTGGGGCATCCCATTCTGTGACTACACCAGCCTCTATTTACTATAACCCTTTGCACTTATTCTAAAAGTAATTTGGCCTGATAAAGACACTTTTGCTTTGCATAGTACTACTGCTCCCAGGTGCACTGCGGTTGGGGCATCCCGTTCTGTGACTACACCAGCCTCTATTTACTATAACCCTTTGCACTTATTCTAAAAGTAATTTGGCCTGATAAAGACACTTTTGCTTTGCATAGTACTACTGCTCCCAGGTGCAGTGCGGTTGGGGCATCCCATTCTGTGACTACACCAGCCTCTATTTACTATAACCCTTTGCACTTATTCTAAAAGTAATTTGGCCTGATAAAGACACTTTTGCTTTGCATAGTACTACTGCTCCCAGGTGCACTGCGGTTGGGGCATCCCATTCTGTGACTACACCAGCCTCTATTTACTATAACCCTTTGCACTTATTCTAAAAGTAATTTGGCCTGATAAAGACACTTTTGCTTTGCATAGTACTACTGCTCCCAGGTGCACTGCTGTTGTGGCATCCCATTCTGTGACTACACCAGCCTCTATTTACTATAACCCTTTGCACTTATTCTAAAAGTAATTTGGCCTGATAAAGACACTTTTGCTTTGCATAGTACTACTGCTCCCAGGTGCACTGCGGTTGGGGCATCCCATTCTGTGACTACACCAGCCTCTATTTACTATAACCCTTTGCACTTATTCTAAAAGTAATTTGGCCTGATAAAGACACTTTTGCTTTGCATAGTACTACTGCTCCCAGGTGCAGTGCGGTTGGGGCATCCCATTCTGTGACTACACCAGCCTGTATTTACTATAACCCTTTGCACTTATTCTAAAAGTAATTTGGCCTGATAAAGACACTTTTGGTTTGCATAGTACTACTGCTCCCAGGTGCACTGCGGTTGGGGCATCCCATTCTGTGACTACACCAGCCTCTATTTACTATAACCCTTTGCACTTATTCTAAAAGTAATTTGGCCTGATAAAGACACTTTTGCTTTGCATAGTACTACTGCTCCCAGGTGCACTGCTGTTGTGGCATCCCATTCTGTGACTACACCAGCCTCTATTTACTATAACCCTTTCCACTTATTCTAAAAGTAATTTGGCCTGATAAAGACACTTTTGCTTTGCATAGTACTACTGCTCCCAGGTGCACTGCTGTTGTGGCATCCCATTCTGTGACTACACCAGCCTATATTTACTATAACCCTTTGCACTTATTCTAAAAGTAATTTGGCCTGATAAAGACACTTTTGCTTTGCATAGTACTGCTCCCAGGTGCACTGCTGTTGTGGCATGCCATTCTGTGACTACACCAGCCTCTATTTACTATAACCCTTTGCACTTATTCTAAAAGAAATTTGGCCTGATAAAGACACTTTTGCTTTGCATAGTACTACTGCTCCCAGGTGCACTGCTGTTGCGGCATCCCATTCTGTGACTACACCAGCCTCTATTTACTATAACCCTTTGCACTTATTCTAAAAGTAATTTGGCCCGATAAAGACACTTTTGCTTTGCATAGTACTACTGCTCCCAGGTGCACTGCTGTTGGGGCATCCCATTCTGTGACTACACCAGCCTCTATTTACTATAACCCTTTGCACTTATTCTAAAAGTAATTTGGCCTGATAAAGACACTTTTGCTTTGCATAGTACTACTGCTCCCAGGTGCACTGCTGTTGCGGCATCCCATTCTGTGACTACACCAGCCTCTATTTACTATAACCCTTTGCACTTATTCTAAAAGTAATTTGGCCTGATAAAGACACTTTTGCTTTGCATAGTACTACTGCTCCCAGGTGCTCTGCTGTTGGGGCATCCCATTCTGTGACTACACCAGCCTCTATTTACTATAACCCTTTGCACTTATTCTAAAAGTAATTTGGCCTGATAAAGACACTTTTGCTTTGCATAGTACTACTGCTCCCAGGTGCACTGCTGTTGCGGCATCCCATTCTGTGACTACACCAGCCTCTATTTACTATAACCCTTTGCACTTATTCTAAAAGTAATTTGGCCTCATAAAGACACTTTTGCTTTGCATAGTACTACTGCTCCCAGGTGCACTTCTGTTGTGGCATCCCATTCTGTGTCTACACCATCCTCTATTTATTATAACCCTTTGCACTTATTCTAAAAGTAATTTGGCCCGATAAAGACACTTTTGCTTTGCATAGTACTACTGCTCCCAGGTGCACTGCTGTTGGGGCATCCCATTCTGTGACTACACCAGCCTCTATTTACTATAACCCTTTGCACTTATTCTAAAAGTAATTTGGCCTGATAAAGACACTTTTGCTTTGCATAGTACTACTGCTCCCAGGTGCACTTCTGTTGTGGCATCCCATTCTGTGACTACACCAGCCTCTATTTACTATAACCCTTTGCACTTATTCTAGAAGTCATTTGGCCTGATAAAGACACTTTTGCTGTGCATAGTACTACTGCTCCCAGGTGCACTGCTGTTGTGGCATCCCATTCTGTGTCTACACCAGCCTCTATTTACTATAACCCTTTGCACTTATTCTAAAAGTAATTTGGCCTGATAAAGACACTTTTGCTTTGCATAGTACTACTGCTCCCAGGTGCACTGCTGTTGCGGCATCCCATTCTGTGACTACACCAGCCTCTATTTACTATAACCCTTTGCACTTATTCTAAAAGTAATTTGGCCTGATAAAGACACTTTTGCTTTGCATAGTACTACTGCTCCCAGGTGCACTGCTGTTGTGGCATCCCATTCTGTGACTACACCATCCTCTATTTACTATAACCCTTTGCACTTATTCTAAAAGTAATTTGGCCTGATAAAGACACTTTTGCTTTGCATAGTACTACTGCTCCCAGGTGCACTGCTGTTGTGGCATCCCATTCTGTGACTACACCAGCCTCTATTTACTATAACCCTTTGCACTTATTCTAAAAGTAATTTGGCCTGATAAAGACACTTTTGCTTTGCATAGTACTACTGCTGCCAGGTGCACTGCGGTTGGGGCATCCCATTCTGTGACTACACCAGCCTCTATTTACTATAACCCTTTGCACTTATTCTAAAAGTAATTTGGCCTGATAAAGACACTTTTGCTTTGCATAGTACTACTGCTCCCAGGTGCACTGCGGTTGGGGCATCCCATTCTGTGACTACACCAGCCTCTATTTACTATAACCCTTTGCACTTATTCTAAAAGTAATTTGGCCTGATAAAGACACTTTTGCTTTGCATAGTACTACTGCTCCCAGGTGCAGTGCGGTTGGGGCATCCCATTCTGTGACTACACCAGCCTCTATTTACTATAACCCTTTGCACTTATTCTAAAAGTAATTTGGCCTGATAAAGACACTTTTGCTTTGCATAGTACTACTGCTCCCAGGTGCACTGCGGTTGGGGCATCCCATTCTGTGACTACACCAGCCTCTATTTACTATAACCCTTTGCACTTATTCTAAAAGTAATTTGGCCTGATAAAGACACTTTTGCTTTGCATAGTACTACTGCTCCCAGGTGCACTGCTGTTGGGGCATCCCATTCTGTGACTACACCAGCCTCTATTTACTATAACCCTTTGCACTTATTCTAAAAGTAATTTGGCCTGATAAAGACACTTTTGCTTTGCATAGTACTACTGCTCCCAGGTGCACTGCTGTTGTGGCATCCCATTCTGTGACTACACCAGCCTCTATTTACTATAACCCTTTGCACTTATTCTAAAAGTAATTTGGCCTGATAAAGACACTTTTGCTTTGCATAGTACTGCTCCCAGGTGCACTGCTGTTGTGGCATCCCATTCTGTGACTACACCAGCTTCTATTTACTATAACCCTTTGCACTTATTCTAAAAGAAATTTGGCCTGATAAAGACACTTTTGCTTTGCATAGTACTACTGCTCCGAGGTGCACTGCTGTTGCGGCATCCCATTCTGTGACTACACCAGCCTCTATTTACTATAACCCTTTGCACTTATTCTAAAAGTAATTTGGCCCGATAAAGACACTTTTGCTTTGCATAGTACTACTGCTCCCAGGTGCACTGCTGTTGGGGCATCCCATTCTGTGACTACACCAGCCTCTATTTATTATAACCCTTTGCACTTATTCTAAAAGTAATTTGGCCTGATAAAGACACTTTTGCTTTGCATAGTACTACTGCTCCCAGGTGCACTGCTGTTGCGGCATCCCATTCTGTGACTACACCAGCCTCTATTTACTATGACCCTTTGCACTTATTCTAAAAGTAATTTGGCCTGATAAAGACACTTTTGCTTTGCATAGTACTACTGCTCCCAGGTGCTCTGCTGTTGGGGCATCCCATTCTGTGACTACACCAGCCTCTATTTACTATAACCCTTTGCACTTATTCTAAAAGTAATTTGGCCTGATAAAGACACTTTTGCTTTGCATAGTACTACTGCTCCCAGGTGCACTTCTGTTGTGGCATCCCATTCTGTGACTACACCATCCTCTATTTATTATAACCCTTTGCACTTATTCTAAAAGTAATTTGGCCCGATAAAGACACTTTTGCTTTGCATAGTACTACTGCTCCCAGGTGCACTGCTGTTGGGGCATCCCATTCTGTGACTACACCAGCCTCTATTTACTATAACCCTTTGCACTTATTCTAAAAGTAATTTGGCCTGATAAAGACACTTTTGCTTTGCATAGTACTACTTCTCCCAGGTGCACTGCGGTTGGGGCATCCCATTCAGTGACTACACCAGCCTCTATTTACTATAACCCTTTGCACTTATTCTAAAAGTAATTTGGCCTGATAAAGACACTTTTGCTTTGCATAGTACTACTGCTCCCAGGTGCACTTCTGTTGTGGCATCCCATTCTGTGACTACACCAGCCTCTATTTACTATAACCCTTTGCACTTATTCTAAAAGTAATTTGGCCTAATAAAGACACTTTTGCTTTGCATAGTACTACTGCTCCCATGTGCACTGCTGTTGTGGCATCCCATTCTGTGACTACACCATCCTCTATTTATTATAACCCTTTGCACTTATTCTAAAAGTAATTTGGCCCGATAAAGACACTTGCTTTGCATAGTACTACTGCTCCCAGGTGCACTGCTGTTGTGGCATCTCATTCTGTGACTACACCAGCCTCTATTTACTATAACCCTTTGCACTTATTCTAAAAGTAATTTGGCCTGATAAAGACACTTTTGCTTTGCATAGTACTACTGCTCCCAGGTGCACTTCTGTTGTGGAATCCCATTCTGTGACTACACCAGCCTCTATTTACTATAACCCTTTGCACTTATTCTAAAAGTAATTTGGCCTGATAAAGACACTTTTGCTTTGCATAGTACTACTGCTCCCAGGTGCACTTCTGTTGTGGCATCCCATTCTGTGACTACACCAGCCTCTATTTACTATAATACTTTGCACTTATTCTAAAAGTAATTTGGCCTGATAAAGACACTTTTGCTTTGCATAGTACTACTGCTCCCAGGTGCACTGCTGTTGCGGCATCCCATTCTGTGACTACACCAGCCTCTATTTACTATAACCCTTTGCACTTATTCTAAAAGTAATTTGGTCTGATACAGACACTTTTGCTTTGCATAGTACTACTGCTCCCATGTGCACTGCGGTTGGGGCATCCCATTCTGTTACTACACCAGCCTCTATTTACTATAACCCTTTGCACTTATTCTAAACGTAATTTGGCCTGATAAAGACACTTTTGCTTTGCATAGTACTACTGCTCCCAGGTGCACTGCTGTTGTGGCATCTCCTTCTGTGACTACACCAGCCTCTATTTACTATAACCCTTTGCACTTATTCTAAAAGTAATTTGGCCTGATAAAGACACTTTTGCTTTGCATAGTACTACTGCTCCCAGGTGCACTGCGGTTGGGGCATCCCATTCGGTGACTACACCAGCCTCTATTTACTATAACCCTTTGCACTTATTCTAAAAGTAATTTGGCCTGATAAAGACACTTTTGCTTTGCATAGTACTACTGCTCCCAGGTGCACTTCTGTTGTGGCATCCCATTCTGTGACTACACCAGCCTCTATTTACTATAACCCTTTGCACTTATTCTAAAAGTAATTTGGCCTGATAAAGACACTTTTGCTTTGCATAGTACTACTGCTCCCATGTGCACTGCTGTTGTGGCATCCCATTCTGTGACTACACCATCCTCTATTTATTATAACCCTTTGCACTTATTCTAAAAGTAATTTGGCCCGATAAAGACACTTTTGCTTTGCATAGTACCACTGCTCCCAGGTGCACTGCTGTTGTGGCATCTCATTCTGTGACTACACCAGCCTCTATTTACTATAACCCTTTGCACTTATTCTAAAAGTAATTTGGCCTGATAAAGACACTTTTGCTTTGCATAGTACTACTGCTCCCAGGTGCACTGCAGTTGTGGCATCCTATTCTGTGACTACACCAGCCTCTATTTACTATAACCCTTTGCACTTATTCTAAAAGTAATTTGGCCTGATAAAGACACTTTTGCTTTGCATAGTACTACTGCTCCCAGGTGCACTTCTGTTGTGGCATCCCATTCTGTGACTACACCAGCCTCTATTTACTATAACCCTTTGCACTTATTCTAAAAGTAATTTGGCCTGATAAAGACACTTTTGCTTTGCATAGTACTACTGCTCCCAGGTGCACTGCTGTTGCGGCATTCCATTCTGTGACTACACCAGCCTCTATTTACTATAACCCTTTGCACTTATTCTAAAAGTAATTTGGCCTGATAAAGACACATTTGCTTTGCATAGTACTACTGCTCCCAGGTGCACTGCGGTTGGGGCATCCCATTCGGTGACTACACCAGCCTCTATTTACTATAACCCTTTGCACTTATTCTAAAAGTAATTTGGCCTGATAAAGACACTTTTGCTTTGCATAGTACTACTGCTCCCAGGTGCACTGCGGTTGGGGCATCCCATTCTGTGACTACACCAGCCTCTATTTACTATAACCCTTTGCACTTATTCTAAAAGTAATTTGGCCTGATAAAGACACTTTTGCTTTGCATAGTACTACTGCTCCCATGTGCACTGCTGTTGTGGCATCCCATTCTGTGACTACACCATCCTCTATTTATTATAACCCTTTGCACTTATTCTAAAAGTAATTTGGCCCGATAAAGACACTTTTGCTTTGCATAGTACCACTGCTCCCAGGTGCACTGCTGTTGTGGCATCTCATTCTGTGACTACACCAGCCTCTATTTACTATAACCCTTTGCACTTATTCTAAAAGTAATTTGGCCTGATAAAGACACTTTTGCTTTGCATAGTACTACTGCTCCCAGGTGCACTGCAGTTGTGGCATCCTATTCTGTGACTACACCAGCCTCTATTTACTATAACCCTTTGCACTTATTCTAAAAGTAATTTGGCCTGATAAAGACACTTTTGCTTTGCATAGTACTACTGCTCCCAGGTGCACTGCTGTTGTGGCATCCCATTCTGTGACTACACCAGCCTCTATTTACTATAACACTTTGCACTTATTCCAAAAGTAATTTGGCCTGATAAAGACACTTTTGCTGTGCATAGTACTACTGCTCCCAGGTGCTCTGCTGTTGGGGCATCCCATTCTGTGACTACACCAGCCTCTATTTTCTATAACCCTTTGCACTTATTCTAAAAGTAATTTGGCCGGATAAAGACACTTTTGCTTTGCATAGTACTACTGCTCCCAGGTGCACTGCGGTTGGGGCATCCCATTCTGTGACTAGACCAGCCTCTATTTACTATAACCCTTTGCACTTATTCTAAAAGTAATTTGGCCTGATAAAGACACTTTTGCTTTGCATAGTACTACTGCTCCCAGGTGCACTGCTGTTGCGGCATCCCATTCTGTGACTACACCAGCCTCTATTTACTATAACCCTTTGCACTTATTCTAAAAGTAATTTGGCCTGATAAAGACACTTTTGCTTTGCATAGTACTACTGCTCCCAGGTGCACTGCTGTTGTGGCATCCCATTCTGTGACTACACCAGCCTCTATTTACTACAACCCTTTGCACTTATTCTAAAAGTAATTTCGCCTGATAAAGACACTTTTGCTTTGCATAGTACTACTGCTCGCTCCCACTTGCACTGCTGTTGTGGCATCCCATTCTGTGACTACACCAGCCTCTATTTACTATAACCCTTTGCACTTATTCTAAAAGTAATTTGGCCTGATAAAGACACTTTTGCTTTGCATAGTACTACTGCTCCCAGGTGCACTGCTGTTGTGGCATCCCATTCTGTGACTACACCAGCCTCTATTTACTATAACCCTTTGCACTTATTCTAAAAGTAATTTGGCCTGATAAAGACACTTTTGCTTTGCATAGTACTACTGCTCCCAGGTGCACTGCTGTTGTGGCATCCCATTCTGTGACTACACCAGCCTCTATTTACTACAACCCTTTGCACTTATTCTAAAAGTAATTTGGCCTGATAAAGACACTTTTGCTTTGCATAGTACTACTGCTCCCACTTGCACTGCTGTTGTGGCATCCCATTCTGTGACTACACCAGCCTCTATTTACTATAACCCTTTGCACTTATTCTAAAAGTAATTTGGCCTGATAAAGACACTTTTGCTTTGCATAGTACTACTGCTCCCAGGTGCACTTCTGTTGTGGAATCCCATTCTGTGACTACACCAGCCTCTATTTACTATAACCCTTTGCACTTATTCTAAAAGTAATTTGGCCTGATAAAGACACTTTTGCTTTGCATAGTACTACTGCTCCCAGGTGCACTTCTGTTGTGGCATCCCATTCTGTGACTACACCAGCCACTATTTACTATAATACTTTGCACTTATTCTAAAAGTAATTTGGCCTGATAAAGACACTTTTGCTTTGCATAGTACTACTGCTCCCAGGTGCACTGCTGTTGCGGCATCCCATTCTGTGACTACACCAGCCTCTATTTACTATAACCCTTTGCACTTATTCTAAAAGTAATTTGGTCTGATACAGACACTTTTGGTTTGCATAGTACTAGTGCTCCCATGTGCACTGCGGTTGGGGCATCCCATTCTGTTACTACACCAGCCTCTATTTACTATAACCCTTTGCACTTATTCTAAACGTAATTTGGCCTGATAAAGACACTTTTGCTTTGCATAGTACTACTGCTCCCAGGTGCACTGCTGTTGTGGCATCTCCTTCTGTGACTACACCAGCCTCTATTTACTATAACCCTTTGCACTTATTCTAAAAGTAATTTGGCCTGATAAAGACACTTTTGCTTTGCATAGTACTACTGCTCCCAGGTGCACTGCGGTTGGGGCATCCCATTCGGTGACTACACCAGCCTCTATTTACTATAACCCTTTGCACTTATTCTAAAAGTAATTTGGCCTGATAAAGACACTTTTGCTTTGCATAGTACTACTGCTCCCAGGTGCACTTCTGTTGTGGCATCCCATTCTGTGACTACACCAGCCTCTATTTACTATAACCCTTTGCACTTATTCTAAAAGTAATTTGGCCTGATAAAGACACTTTTGCTTTGCATAGTACTACTGCTCCCATGTGCACTGCTGTTGTGGCATCCCATTCTGTGACTACACCATCCTCTATTTATTATAACCCTTTGCACTTATTCTAAAAGTAATTTGGCCCGATAAAGACACTTTTGCTTTGCATAGTACCACTGCTCCCAGGTGCACTGCTGTTGTGGCATCTCATTCTGTGACTACACCAGCCTCTATTTACTATAACCCTTTGCACTTATTCTAAAAGTAATTTGGCCTGATAAAGACACTTTTGCTTTGCATAGTACTACTGCTCCCAGGTGCACTGCAGTTGTGGCATCCTATTCTGTGACTACACCAGCCTCTATTTACTATAACCCTTTGCACTTATTCTAAAAGTAATTTGGCCTGATAAAGACACTTTTGCTTTGCATAGTACTACTGCTCCCAGGTGCACTTCTGTTGTGGCATCCCATTCTGTGACTACACCAGCCTCTATTTACTATAACCCTTTGCACTTATTCTAAAAGTAATTTGGCCTGATAAAGACACTTTTGCTTTGCATAGTACTACTGCTCCCAGGTGCACTGCTGTTGCGGCATTCCATTCTGTGACTACACCAGCCTCTATTTACTATAACCCTTTGCACTTATTCTAAAAGTAATTTGGCCTGATAAAGACACATTTGCTTTGCATAGTACTACTGCTCCCAGGTGCACTGCGGTTGGGGCATCCCATTCGGTGACTACACCAGCCTCTATTTACTATAACCCTTTGCACTTATTCTAAAAGTAATTTGGCCTGATAAAGACACTTTTGCTTTGCATAGTACTACTGCTCCCAGGTGCACTGCGGTTGGGGCATCCCATTCTGTGACTACACCAGCCTCTATTTACTATAACCCTTTGCACTTATTCTAAAAGTAATTTGGCCTGATAAAGACACTTTTGCTTTGCATAGTACTACTGCTCCCATGTGCACTGCTGTTGTGGCATCCCATTCTGTGACTACACCATCCTCTATTTATTATAACCCTTTGCACTTATTCTAAAAGTAATTTGGCCCGATAAAGACACTTTTGCTTTGCATAGTACCACTGCTCCCAGGTGCACTGCTGTTGTGGCATCTCATTCTGTGACTACACCAGCCTCTATTTACTATAACCCTTTGCACTTATTCTAAAAGTAATTTGGCCTGATAAAGACACTTTTGCTTTGCATAGTACTACTGCTCCCAGGTGCACTGCAGTTGTGGCATCCTATTCTGTGACTACACCAGCCTCTATTTACTATAACCCTTTGCACTTATTCTAAAAGTAATTTGGCCTGATAAAGACACTTTTGCTTTGCATAGTACTACTGCTCCCAGGTGCACTGCTGTTGTGGCATCCCATTCTGTGACTACACCAGCCTCTATTTACTATAACACTTTGCACTTATTCCAAAAGTAATTTGGCCTGATAAAGACACTTTTGCTGTGCATAGTACTACTGCTCCCAGGTGCTCTGCTGTTGGGGCATCCCATTCTGTGACTACACCAGCCTCTATTTTCTATAACCCTTTGCACTTATTCTAAAAGTAATTTGGCCGGATAAAGACACTTTTGCTTTGCATAGTACTACTGCTCCCAGGTGCACTGCGGTTGGGGCATCCCATTCTGTGACTAGACCAGCCTCTATTTACTATAACCCTTTGCACTTATTCTAAAAGTAATTTGGCCTGATAAAGACACTTTTGCTTTGCATAGTACTACTGCTCCCAGGTGCACTGCTGTTGCGGCATCCCATTCTGTGACTACACCAGCCTCTATTTACTATAACCCTTTGCACTTATTCTAAAAGTAATTTGGCCTGATAAAGACACTTTTGCTTTGCATAGTACTACTGCTCCCAGGTGCACTGCTGTTGTGGCATCCCATTCTGTGACTACACCAGCCTCTATTTACTACAACCCTTTGCACTTATTCTAAAAGTAATTTGGCCTGATAAAGACACTTTTGCTTTGCATAGTACTACTGCTCGCTCCCACTTGCACTGCTGTTGTGGCATCCCATTCTGTGACTACACCAGCCTCTATTTACTATAACCCTTTGCACTTATTCTAAAAGTAATTTGGCCTGATAAAGACACTTTTGCTTTGCATAGTACTACTGCTCCCAGGTGCACTGCTGTTGTGGCATCCCATTCTGTGACTACACCAGCCTCTATTTACTATAACCCTTTGCACTTATTCTAAAAGTAATTTGGCCTGATAAAGACACTTTTGCTTTGCATAGTACTACTGCTCCCAGGTGCACTGCTGTTGTGGCATCCCATTCTGTGACTACACCAGCCTCTATTTACTACGACCCTTTGCACTTATTCTAAAAGTAATTTGGCCTGATAAAGACACTTTTGCTTTGCATAGTACTACTGCTCCCACTTGCACTGCTGTTGTGGCATCCCATTCTGTGACTACACCAGCCTCTATTTACTATAACCCTTTGCACTTATTCTAAAAGTAATTTGGCCTGATAAAGACACTTTTGCTTTGCATAGTACTACTGCTCCCAGGTGCACTGCTGTTGTGGCATCCCATTCTGTGACTACACCAGCCTCTATTTACTATAACCCTTTGCACTTATTCTAAAAGTAATTTGGCCTGATAAAGACACTTTTGCTTTGCATAGTACTACTGCTCCCAGGTGCACTGCTGTTGTGGCATCCCATTCTGTGACTACACCAGCCTCTATTTACTATAACCCTTTGCACTTATTCTAAAAGTAATTTGGCCTGATAAAGACACTTTTGCTTTGCATAGTACTACTGCTCCCAGGTGCACTGCTGTTGGGGCATCCCATTCTGTGACTACACCAGCCTCTATTTACTATAACCCTTTGCACTTATTCTAAAAGAAATTTGGCCTGATAAAGACACTTTTGCTGTGCATAGTACTACTGCTCCCAGGTGCACTGCTGTTGGGGCATCCCATTCTGTGACTACACCAGCCTCTATTTACAATAACCCTTTGCACTTATTCTAAAAGTAATTTGGCCTGATAAAGACACTTTTGCTGTGCATAGTACTACTGCTCCCAGGTGCTCTGCTGTTGGGGCATTCCATTCTGTGACTACACCAGCCTCTATTTACTATAACCCTTTGCACTTATTCTAAAAGTAATTTGGCCTGATAAAGACACTTTTGCTTTGCATAGTACTACTGCTCCCAGGTGCACTGCTGTTGGGGCATCCCATTCTGTGACTACACCAGCCTCTATTTACTATAACCCTTTGCACTTATTCTAAAAGTAATTTGGCCTGATAAAGACACTTTTGCTGTGCATAGTACTACTGCTCCCATGTGCACTGCTGTTGGGGCATCCCATTCTGTGACTACACCAGCCTCTATTTATTATAACCCTTTGCACTTATTCTAAAAGTAATTTGTCCTGATAAAGACACTTTTGCTGTGCATAGTACTACTGCTCCCAGGTGCACTGCTGTTGGGGCATCCCATTCTGTGACTACACCAGCCTCTATTTACTATAACCCTTTGCACTTATTCTAAAAGTAATTTGGCCTGATAAAGACACTTTTGCTTTGCATAGTACTACTGCTCCCAGGTGCACTGCTGTTGTGGCATCCCATTCTGTGACTACACCAGCCTCTATTTACTATAACCCTTTGCACTTATTCTAAAAGTAATTTGGCCTGATAAAGACACTTTTGCTTTGCATAGTACTACTGCTCCCAGGTGCACTGCTGTTGTGGCATCCCATTCTGTGACTACACCAGCCTCTATTTACTACAACCCTTTGCACTTATTCTAAAAGTAATTTGGCCTGATAAAGACACTTTTGCTTTGCATAGTACTACTGCTCCCACTTGCACTGCTGTTGTGGCATCCCATTCTGTGACTACACCAGCCTCTATTTACTATAACCCTTTGCACTTATTCTAAAAGTAATTTGGCCTGATAAAGACACTTTTGCTTTGCATAGTACTACTGCTCCCAGGTGCACTGCTGTTGTGGCATCCCATTCTGTGACTACACCAGCCTCTATTTACTATAACCCTTTGCACTTATTCTAAAAGTAATTTGGCCTGATAAAGACACTTTTGCTTTGCATAGTACTACTGCTCCCAGGTGCACTGCTGTTGTGGCATCCCATTCTGTGACTACACCAGCCTCTATTTACTATAACCCTTTGCACTTATTCTAAAAGTAATTTGGCCTGATAAAGACACTTTTGCTTTGCATAGTACTACTGCTCCCAGGTGCACTGCTGTTGGGGCATCCCATTCTGTGACTACACCAGCCTCTATTTACTATAACCCTTTGCACTTATTCTAAAAGTAATTTGGCCTGATAAAGACACTTTTGCTGTGCATAGTACTACTGCTCCCAGGTGCACTGCTGTTGGGGCATCCCATTCTGTGACTACACCAGCCTCTATTTACAATAACCCTTTGCACTTATTCTAAAAGTAATTTGGCCTGATAAAGACACTTTTGCTGTGCATAGTACTACTGCTCCCAGGTGCTCTGCTGTTGGGGCATTCCATTCTGTGACTACACCAGCCTCTATTTACTATAACCCTTTGCACTTATTCTAAAAGTAATTTGGCCTGATAAAGACACTTTTGCTTTGCATAGTACTACTGCTCCCAGGTGCACTGCTGTTGGGGCATCCCATTCTGTGACTACACCAGCCTCTATTTACTATAACCCTTTGTACTTATTCTAAAAGTAATTTGGCCTGATAAAGACACTTTTGCTGTGCATAGTACTACTGCTCCCATGTGCACTGCTGTTGGGGCATCCCATTCTGTGACTACACCAGCCTCTATTTACTATAACCCTTTGCACTTATTCTAAAAGTAATTTGTCCTGATAAAGACACTTTTGCTGTGCATAGTACTACTGCTCCCAGGTGCACTGCTGTTGGGGCATCCCATTCTGTGACTACACCAGCCTCTATTTACTATAACCCTTTGCACTTATTCTAAAAGTAATTTGGCCTGATAAAGACACTTTTGCTGTGCATAGTACTACTGCTCCCAGGTGCTCTGCTGTTGGGGCATCCCATTCTGTAACATACCATACCCCTCTTTATTTTCACTAAGCAGCACTCTTATTTACACTAAGCAGGCCTGTTGGAGGCTGAGTGTTACTGCTCACTTTTGGTGTGCATTATATTCTGTTTCATATAGACCCACCGCTGCCTGGGGGTTCTTAAAATATCACCTACTACTACGCCAGTTAGACTATGTCGGGCAGACAAGTGCCTGGAAGTGAAAAGAGGAGTGGCAGAGGCCAAGATTCCGCAGGCAGAGGTCACAGCAGACTGGGGGCCAGAAGCAGCAGGAGTCACGCTGAGAGACCTAATATGCCAGTATCTGCTAGCGGTCGGGTCTCCACCAGTAACGCATCTGCCATGGTAGATTGGTTAACGCGCTCATCAACAACATCATCACAACTTACGTCTGAGACCCCCAGTCTAGGGTCGGTAGGTTCCTCTGACACAACCCTGAGTTGGCATGCCCCGAAAGCAGTCCCTGTCCTCCCATTGCCTCTGTCCTACGCCGTTCCCTCCCCCAGCGACGTATCCTATGCTTTGGGTTCAGCTCCACTCTTTAGTGAGGAGGACGATCAGATGGAGGACAGTCAGCAGCTACTGCCCAGCCAAGAAATGGAGGTGGCTTCTTTAGCTAGGCAGACAAATAGTGATGTGGACAGTGTCGTGGGTGCTGCGAGCGTTCCAGCTCCTGCGACAGACACTGTTGACGAATCCACGAACATCAGTGACGTACAGCCACAACTCGGTGATAATGATGATGACGATGAAGCCGATCGCACTTGGGAGCCGGGTGATGAAGGGGCTTCATCGTCATCATCAGGAGAAGAGGGGCGCAGGTTGCCCCGGAGTCAGCAGCTCAGGCAGCAAGGTGTTAGCAGCATGGTTGGCAGGCAGCATGGGGGCACAATTGTAAAGCCTTGTGCCAAACGGGGCCGGGGCCAGGGTAAAGCACCTGCTGCGCGGCAGGCTACCTTATCGGGAGGTAGTGGGGCAAGGGTTCCTGGAATTGACGACAATAGCAGCGAATCAGTGAGGCCTGTTGGTGGGAAAAGTAGCTACTCGGCAGTGTGGCAGTTTTTCCTGAAGCATCCGCAGGAGGGTAACATGGCCACATGCAAGATATGTAGGCAGAAGGTGAAGTGTGGCCAGGGTCCAAATGTTGGCACCACGGCCCTGCGTCAACATATGCAGCGTCACTATAAAGCGGCCTGGGAGAACCTAGGCTCCAGAGAGGTGGGCCAGACTGCTTCCTCACCGAGTGGCACGCCGCTCCCAATTTTTGCCAGCCAAGGCTCCAGCACCTCAGCCGAAGGCAGCTGTGCGTCATACCCATCCTCTGTCGCTCCTGCTCCTCCTCCTCCCCCTCCAAGTCATGCATCCCGCCAGCAATCCATCAGCGAAGCCATGTCCAAGAGACAGCAGTATGTGCCCACTCATCCTACGGCGCAGAAGCTGAATGTGCTCCTGTCCAAGTTGCTGGTGCTGCAGTCGCTCCCTTTTCAGGTGGTGGACTCTGCACCTTTCAGAGAACTGATGGCTTGTGCCGAGCCGAGGTGGAGAGTCCCAAGCCGTCATTTCTTTGCCAAGAAGGCAGTACCAGCGCTGCACACTTTTGTTGAACAGAAGGTGGGCCAGTCCTTGAGCCTGTCAGTGTGTAGCAAAGTGCATGGCAGCGCCGACGTCTGGAGCTGTAACTACGATCAGGGACAGTACATGTCGTTTACGGCCCACTGGGTGAATGTGGTCCCTTTTCAGCAGCAACTTGGACAGGTCACGCCGCTTCGGCCTCCGCGTTCCCTGCCTGTTGGGCCTGTGACACTGTGCGACTCGGCCTCCTCATCCTCCGCCATCTCCTCACCCTCCACTGTAGGCTCAAGTCTCAGTGCCCCTCCAGTCTACCATGTGTGCAGGGCACGTAGGGGTCACGCAGTGCTTCACATGGTTTGTCTTGCCGTCAAACAGGGGAGGAACTGCTTAAATTTATTCATCAGGAAATCCAAACGTGGCTTACTCCAAGAAAACTTAAAATGGGAATCATGGTTACCGACAATGGGAAGAACATTTTGTCTGCGCTGCGCCAAGGAAGCCTGACCCATTCCCCCTGCATGGCTCACGTCTTCAATCTGGTTGTCAAGCGGTTTCTGAAGTGTTCCCCCCATCTGCAAGACATCCTAACAACTTCAAGGAAACTTTGCATGCACTTCAGCCACTCATACACCGCCAAACACACCCTTCTTGAGCTACAGCGTCAGAACGGTATCCCCCAACATAGTCTGATTTGCGATGTTTCCACCCGTTGGAATTCCACCCTTCACATGTTGGACCGATTATATGAACAGAGAAAAGCCATCACGGATTTCCTGATGATCCAAGCAGATAGGGGGACTCCCCTGTGTAACTTCAATGTCAACCAGTGGCAGCTCATACGTGACACCTGCCGTTTGCTCAGGCCCTTTGAGGAAGCCACTTTATTTGTCAGTCGGCAGGATTACGGGATGAACGACGTGATTCCACTGCTTCATGTACTACAGCACATGTTGGAAACCATGGCTGGTCAGGGCACTGGAGACATGGCGTTTACATCTTACGGCCACAGGAACCCCGTTGGAGCTAAACTGGAGGAGGAGGAGGAAGAGGAGGAGGAGTTGCCCAGTGAAACACAGTTTAGGCTTGGTGAAATGGCTGGTTTATCTAGTCAGCGGACAGGAGAGGAGGAGCAGGAGCAGCCAGAGGAGCTAGATGTTTTTGAGGAAGGCGAGACAGAGGACCCGGGCACACCGTGGCAGTATGCAGTGGAGATGGAGACAGGTAGTCCATCCGAGTCACTTGCGCAAATGGCAGGAAGCATGCTCACGTGCTTGCGTAGTGACCCCAGAATTGTTTCCATCTGTCGGTGGGATGACTTCTGGCTGTCCACCTTATTGGACCCTCGCTTCCGGCACAAAATGGGGGGCATTTTTTAAACCCACCGAGAGGGAGGACAAACTCAACTACTACAAAGACATTCTACGTAGGCAGTTGGCCGATGCCTATCTGCGCCATGGCCCATACTCTCGCAGGTCTGACTCGAGGGGACCTCTGCGCTCACCTTCCACTGTCATGGCTGCTGGGGGGGTTGGCAGGAGCAGCAGCAGCAGCTCCATCAGCAGCAGCCTCAGTCTTCAGTCGCTAATGAGTAGCTTTCTACACCCGCATAGTGAGGCTACTCATGAGCAGCAGGAAGACCTGGAGCAGGACCTCAACCAGCAGGTCATGTCATACTTTGACATGACCATGCCAACACACCTTGAGGATCCGCTGGACTTCTGGGCAGCCAAACTTGATTTGTGGCCGCAACTAGCAGAGTTTGCCCTGGAAAAGCTGTCCTGCCCGGCAAGTAGCGTGCCATCTGAGCGGGTGTTTAGTGCGGCGGGGGCCATAGTTACGGCGAGGAGAACTCGTCTGTCAACTAAAAATGTGGAGAGACTCACCTTTGTCAAAATGAATCAGGGATGGATCAGCCAGGATTTCCACCCACCAATGCCTGATGCATGCGACTAGATTCAGCATGGTGCCAGTTTTACACTTTCCAAATGGTGCAAAACATATTTATGTCTTTGGGCTCCTGCTGATGCCAACTCCAGGGTGTGATTCATCCAATTTTTGGGCTCCTGAAGCCAACTCCAGTGTCTCTTTAAAGTAATGTTTGGGCTCCTGCTGCTGCTGCCAACTCCAGGGTGTGATTCATCCAATTTTTGGGCTCCTGCTGCCAACCCCAGTGTCTCTTTAAAGTAATGTTTGGGCTCCTGCTGCTGCTGCTGCCAACTCCAGGGTGTGATTCATCCAATTTTTGGGCTCCTGAAGCCAACCCCAGTGTCTCTTTAAAGTAATGTTTGGGCTCCTGGTGCTGCTGCCAACTCCAGGGTGTGATTCATCCAATTTTTGGGCTCCTGAAGCCAACTCCAGTGTCTCTTTAAAGTAATATTTGGGCTCCTGCTGCTGCCAACTCCAGGGTGTGATTCATCCAATCTTTGGGCTCCTGCTGCCAACCCCAGTGTCTCTTTAAAGTAATGTTTGGGCTCCTGCTGCCGCTGCTGCTGCCAACTCCAGGGTGTGATTCATCCAATTTTTGGGCTCCTGAAGCCAACCCCAGTGTCTCCTTAAAGTAATGTTTGGGCTCCTGCTGCTGCTGCTGCTGCCAACTCCAGGGTGTGAATCATCCAATTTTTGGGCTCCTGAAGCCAACTCCAGTGTCTCTTTAAAGTAATGTTTGGGCTCCTGCTGCTGCTGCTGCCAACTCCAGGTTGTGATTCATCCAATTTTTGGGCTCCTGAAGCCAACCCCAGTGTCTCTTTAAAGTAATGTTTGGGCTCCTGCTGCTGCTGCCAACCCCAGGGTGTGATTCATCCAATTTTTGGGCTCCTGAAGCCAACCCCAGTGTCTCTTTAAAGTAATGTTTGGGCTCCTGCTGCTGCTGCTACTGCTGCCAACTCCAGGGTGTGATTTATCCAATTTTTGGGCTCCTGCTGCCAACCCCAGTGTCTCTTTAAAGTAATGTTTGGGCTCCTGCTGCTGCGGCTGCTGCTGCTGCCAACTCCAGGGTGTGATTCATCCAATTTTTGGGCTCCTGCTGCCAACCCCAGTGTCTCTTTAAAGTAATGTTTGGGCTCCTGCTGCTGCTGCTGCTGCTGCCAACTCCAGGGTGTGATTCATCCAATTTTTGGGCTCCTGAAGCCAACCCCAGTGTCTCTTTAAAGTAATGTTTGGGCTCCTGCTGCTGCTGCTGCCAACTCCAGGGTGTGATTCATCCAATCTTTGGGCTCCTGCTTCCAACCCCAGTGTCTCTTTAAAGTAATGTTTGGGCTCCTGCTGCTGCTGCTGCCAACTCCAGGGTGTGATTCATCCAATATTTGGGCTCCTGAAGCCAACCCCAGTGTCTCTTTAAAGTAATATTTGGGCTCCTGCTGCTGCTGCTGCCAACTCCAGGATGTGATTCATCTAATTTTTGGGCTCCTGAAGCCAACCCCAGTGTCTCTTTAAAGTAATGTTTGGGCTCCCGCTGCTGCTGGTGCTGCCAACTCCAGGGTGTGATTCATCCAATTTTTGGGCTCCTGAAGCCAACCCCAGTGTCTCTTTAAAGTAATGTTTGGTCTCCTGCTGCTGCTGCTGCCAACTCCAGGGTGTGATTCATCCAATCTTTGGGCTCCTGCTGCCAACCCCAGTGTCTCTTTAAAGTAATGTTTGGGCTCCTGCTGCTGCTGCTGCCAACTCCAGGGTGTGATTCATCCAATTTTTGGGCTCCTGAAGCCAACTCCAGTGTCTCTTTAAAGTAATGTTTGGGCTCCTGCTGCTGCTGCTGCTGCCAACTCCAGGGTGTGATTCATCCAATTTTTGGGCTCCTGCTGCCAACCCCAGTGTCTCTTTAAAGTAATGTTTGGGCTCCTGCTGCTGCTGCTGCCAACTCCAGGGTGTGAATCATCCAATTTTTGGGCTCCTGAAGCCAACTCCAGTGTCTCTTTAAAGTAATGTTGGGCTCCTGCTGCTGCTGCTGCCAACTCCAGGGTGTGATTCATCCAATTTTTGGGCTCCTGAAGCCAACCCCAGTGTCTCTTTAAAGTAATGTTTGGGCTCCTGCTGCTGCTGCTGCCAACTCCAGGGTGTGAATCATCCAATTTTTGGGCTCCTGAAGCCAACTCCAGTGTCTCTTTAAAGTAATGCTTGGGCTCCTGCTGCTGCTGCTGCTGCCAACTCCAGGGCGTGATTCATCCAATTTTTGGGCTCCTGAAGCCAACCCCAGTGTCTCTTTAAAGTAATGTTTGGGCTCCTGCTGCTGCTGCTGCTGCCAACTCCAGGGTGTGATTCATCCAATCTTTGGGCTCCTGCTGCCAACTCCAGTGTCTCTTTAAAGTAATGTTTGGGCTCCTGCTGCTGCTGCTGCCAACTCCAGGGTGTGATTTATCCAATTTTTGGGCTCCTGAAGCCAACTCCAGTGTCTCTTTAAAGTAATGTTTGGGCTCCTGCTGCTTCTGCTGCTGCTGCCAACTCCAGGGTGTGATTCATCCAATTTTTGGGCTCCTGAAGCCAACCCCAGTGTCTCTTTAAAGTAATGTTTGGGCTCCTGCTGCTTCTGCTGATGCCAACTCCAGGGTGTGATTCATCCAATTTTGGGCTCCTGCTGCCAAATCCAGTATCTCTTTAAAGTAATATTTGGGCTCCTGCTGCTGCTGCTTGCAACTGCAGGGTGTGATTCATCCAATCTTTGGGCTCCTGCAGCCAACTCCAGTGTCTCTTTCAAGCTACTGCTACTGCTGCTGCTGCTGCTGCTGCTTGAAACTCCAGGGTGTGTCAGTCAATTTTTGGGCTCCTGCTGCTGCCAACTCCAGTGTCTCTTTCAGCAAATGTTTGGGCTCCTGCTGCTGCTTGCTACTCCAGGGTGTGATTCATCCAATTTTTGGGCTCCTGCTGCTGCCAACTCCAGTGTCTCTTTAAAGCAATGTTTGGGCTCCTGCCCCTCATAGTGATGCCACTTCAATTCTCTGCAATTGTGCCGCTCTGCGATTCTATTAGCGATGCCTCTGATCTGCATGTGATATTTATTTACAGTATAATTTAACTAACCCAGCACGCATCCTATGCGTGTTACAGCAAGGCAAAATGGTTTACAACCCTACTGAGGCTCTAGGAGGCTCAGAAATAGCCGTTTTTAATAGCGATTCGTCGCAAATAAATTCGGGTCGAAACGATTTTTGTCGGAAAATTCGGCGAATCAGTCGAATCGAATTTTTTAAAAGTTCGCTCATCTCTAATCTTTATAGCAGACACTTTGGCAGAATCCCCCTCATTATTATAGCAGATACTTTGGCAGTATCACCCCCATCATCTTTATAACAGGCAGTGTGGCAGTATCACCCCATCATTTTTATAGCAGACACTTTGGCAGAATACCCCTCATTATTATAGCAGATACTGTGTCAGTATCATCCCGTTAATCTTTATAGCAGATACTGTGTCAGTATCACCCCCCATCATCTTTATAGCAGACAGTGTGGCAGTATCACTCCCCTCATCTTTATAGCAGATACTGTGGTAGTATCACCCCCCCTCATCTTTATAGCAGATACTTTGGCAGTATCACCCCCCTCATCTTTATAGCATATACTGTGGTCGCATCACTCCCCTCATCTTTATAGCAGACACTGTGGCAGAATTCCCCCCTTATTCTTATAGCAGACACTGTGGCAGTATCACCCCCATCATCTTTATAGCATATACTGTGGTCGTATCACTCCCCTCATCTTTATAGCAGACACTGTGGCATAATTCCCTCCTTATTCTTATAGCAGACACTGTGGTAGTATCACCCCCATCATCTTTATAGCAGATACTGTGGTAGTATCGCCCTCATCATCTTTATAGCAGATACTGTGGTAGTATCGCCCCCCTCATCTTTATAGCAGTCACTGTGGCACAATTCCCCCCTTATTCTTATAGCAGATACTATGGCAGTATCACCCCCATCATCTTTATAGCAGATACTGTGGCAGTATCACCCCATCATCTTTATAGCAGACACTGTGGCAGTATCACCCCCATCATCTTTATAGCAGATACTGTGGCAGTATCACCCCCATCATCTTTATAGCAGACACTATGGCAGTATCACCCCCATCATCTTTATAGCAGATACTGTGGCAGTATCACCCCCATCATCTTTATAGCAGACACTGTGGCAGTATCACCCCCATCATCTTTATAGCAGACACTATGGCAGTATCACCCCCATCATCTTTATAGCAGACACTATGGCAGTATCACCCCCATCATCTTTATAGCAGATACTGTGGTAGTATCACCCCCCTCACCTTTATAGCAGACACTGTGGCAGTATCATCCTCATTATCTTTATACCAGACTCTGTGGCAGAATCCCCCCCGTCATCTTTATAGTAGACACTGTGGCTGTATCACCCCCATCATCTTTATACCAGACTCTGTGACAGAATCCCCCCCTCATCTCTATAGCAGACACTGTTGCAGTATCACCCCCGTCTTTATAGCAGACACTGTGGAAGTATCACCCCCATCATGTTTATAGCAGACACTGTGGAAGTATCACCCCCATCATGTTTATAGCAGATCCTGTGGTAGTATATCACCCATCCTTATAGCAGACACTGTGGAAGAATTCCCCCCTCATCTTTATTTCAGACTCTGTGGCAGTATCACCCCCATCATCATTATATCAGACACTGTGGCAGACTTCCCCCCTTATCTTTATAGCAGAGACTATGGCATTATCACTCCTATCATCTTTATAACACACACTGTGGCAGAACCCCCCCCCCCCCATCATTTTTATAGACACTTGGGCAGTAAAGTTATATTCTGTAAAGTATATTCTGTATTTCATCCTACTTTAATTTCTACAGAAAATGAACTACAGAATAACAGATGCTTGATGGCAATCAAATAGAAGCTGTTCTTGAAGCCAGTGGTTTTGCTGGGCTCTCTTCATCTACTAGATTTCAGTTGGATGAAGTGAGGATGGCCAGGGTGTTTGTGGTCAGAGATGATTCTGCCACGATTTTTTTCTGCAGCTTTAACTGTTGTTTGTAGCTTATTGCTTTTGCTGGTGCCCCTATACCAGATGGTGTAAGAGAAGCATAGCATAGAGGATATAGCTGCTTCTTGGATAGGACAGACTCTATGACTCTAGTCTTTCATTCTCCCATCCGAAGAGCATCCGTTTGTTCCACAAAGATGGTGAGAGTTTTAGGACTAATGTATAATACTACAGTATTAGAGCAGATTAGGGGCAGATCCATTATTATCTTGGGAATGGATGATTAGATCTAGAGATGAGCGATCTTTTGAAAAATTCGATTCGACTGATACGCCGAATTTTCTGACAAAAATCGTTTCGACCCGAATTTATTCGCGACGAATCGCTATTAAAAACGGCTATTTCTGAGCCTCCTAGAGCCTCAATAGGGTTGTAAACCATTCTGCCTTGCTGTAACACGCATAGGATGCGTGCTGGGTTAGTTAAATAATACTTTGAATAAATATCACATGCAGATCAGAGGCATCGCTAATAGAATTGCAGAGCGGCACAATTGCAGAGAGTTGAAGTGGCATCACTATGAGGGGCAGGAGCCCAAACATTGCTTTAAAGAGACACTGGAGTTGGCAGCAGCAGGAGCCCAAAAATTGGATGAATCACACCCTGGAGTTGGCAGCAGCAGCAGCAGCCCAAACATTACTTTAAAGAGACACTGGGGTTGGCTTCAGGAGCCCAAAAATCAGATGATTCACACCCTGGAGTTGGCAGGAGTTGGCAGCAGCAGCAACAGGAGCCCAAACATTACTTTAAAGAGACACTGGGGTTGGCTTCAGGAGCCCAAAAATTGGATGAATCACACCCTGGAGTTGGCAGCAGCAGCAACAGGAGCCCAAATATTACTTTAAAGAGACCCTGGGGTTGGCTTCAGGAGCCCAAAAATAGAATGATTCACACCCTGGAGTTGGCAGCAGCAGGAGCCCAAATATTATTTTAAAGAGACCCTGGGGTTGGCTTCAGGAGCCCAAAAATTGGATGAATCACACCCTGGAGTTGGCAGCAGCAGCAGCAGGAGCCCAAGTATTACTTTAAAGAGACCCTGGGTTGGCTTCAGGAGCCCAAAAATTGGATGAATCACATCCTGGAGTTGGCAGCAGTAGCAGCAGGAGCCCAAATATTACTTTAAAGAGACCCTGGGGTTGGCCTCAGGAGCCTAAAAATTGGATGAATCACACCCTGGAGTTGGCAGCAGCAGGAGCAGCAGGAGCCCAAACATTACTTTAAAGAGACACTGGGGTTGGCTTCAGGAGCCCAAAAATTGGATGAATCACACCCTGGAGTTGGCAGCAGAAGCAGCAGCAGGAGCCCAAACATTACTTTAAAGAGACACTGGGGTTGGCAGCAGGAGCCCAAAGATTGGATGAATCACACCCTGGAGTTGGCAGCAGCAGCAGCAGCAGCAGGAGCCCAAACATTACTTTAAAGAGACACTGGGGTTGGCTTCAGGAGCCCAAAAATTGGATGAATCACACCCTGGAGATGGCAGCAGCAGCAGCAGGAGCCCAAGTATTACTTTAAAGAGACCCTGGGGTTGGCTTCAGGAGCCCAAAAATTGGATGAATCACACCCTGGAGTTGGCAGCAGCAGGAGCCCAAATATTACTTTAAAGAGACCCTGGGGTTGGCTTCAGGAGCCCAAAAATTGGATGAATCACACCCTGGAGTTGGCAGCAGCAGGAGCAGCAGGAGCCCAAACAATACTTTAAAGAGACACTGGGGTTGGCTTCAGGAGCCCAAAAATTGGATGAATCACACCCTGGAGTTGGCAGCAGAAGCAGCAGCAGGAGCCCAAACATTACTTTAAAGAGACACTGGGGTTGGCAGCAGGAGCCCAAAGATTGGATGAATCACACCCTGGAGTTGGCAGCAGCAGCAGCAGGAGCCCAAACATTACTTTAAAGAGACACTGGGGTTGGCTTCAGGAGCCCAAAAATTGGATGATTCACACCCTGGAGTTGGCAAGAGTTGGCAGCAGCAGCAGCAGCAACGGGAGCCCAAACATTACTTTAAAGAGACACTGGGGTTGGCTTCAGGAGCCCAAAAATTGGATGAATCACACCCTGGAGTTGGCAGCAGCAGCAGCCCAAACATTACTTTAAAGAGACACTGGGGTTGGCTTCAGGAGCCCAAAAATTGGATGATTCACACCCTGGAGTTGGCAGCAGCAGCAGCAGGAGCCCAAATATTACTTTAAAGAGACCCTGGGGTTGGCTTCAGGAGCCCAAAAATTGGATGAATCACACCCTGGAGTTGGCAGCAGCAGCAGGAGGAGCCCAAATATTACTTTAAAGAGACACTGGGGTTGGCTTCAGTAGCCCAAAAATTGGATGAATCACACCCTGGAGTTGGCAGCAGCAGCAGCAGGAGCCCAAATATTACTTTAAAGAGACCCTGGGGTTGGCTTCAGGAGCCGAAATATTGGATGAATCACACCCTGGAGTTGGCAGCAGCAGCAGGAGCCCAAACATTACTTTAAAGAGACACTGGGGTTGGCTTCAGTAACCCCAAAATTGGATGAATCACACCCTGGAGTTGGCAGCAGCAGGAGCCCAAATATTACTTTAAAGAGACCCTGGGGTTGGCTTCAGGAGCCCAAAAATTGGATGAATCACGCCCTGGAGTTGGCAGGAGTTGGCAGCAGCAGCAGCAGCAACAGGAGCCCAAACATTACTTTAAAGAGACACTGGGGTTGGCTTCAGGAGCCCAAAAATTGGATGAATCACACCCTGGAGTTGGCAGGAGTTGGCAGCAGCAGCAGCAGGAGCCCAAACATTACTTTAAAGAGACACTGGGGTTGGCTTCAGGAGCCCAAAAATTGGATGAATCGCACCCTGGAGTTGGCAGCAGCAGGAGCCCAAACACTACTTTAAAGAGACACTGGGGTTGGCTTCAGGAGCCCAAAAATTGGATGATTCACACCCTGGAGTTGGCAGCAGCAGCAGCAGGAGCCCAAATATTACTTTAAAGAGACCCTGGGGTTGGCTTCAGGAGCCCAAAAATTGGATGAATCACACCCTGGAGTTGGCAGCAGCAGCAGCCCAAACATTACTTTAAAGAGACACTGGGGTTGGCTTCAGTAGCCCAAAAATTGGATGAATTACACCCTGGAGTTGGCAGCAGCAGCAGCAGGAGCCCAAATATTACTTTAAAGAGACCCTGGGGTTGGCTTCAGGAGCCCAAAAATTGGATGAATCACACCCTGGAGTTGGCAGCAGCAGGAGCAGCAGGAGCCCAAACATTACTTTAAAGAGACACTGGGGTTGGCAGCAGGAGCCAAAAGATTGGATGAATCACACCCTGGAGTTGGCAGCAGCAGCAGCAGCAGGAGCCCAAACATTACTTTAAAGATACAGTGGGGTTGGCTTCAGGAGCCCAAAAATTGGATGATTCACACCCTGGAGTTGGCAAGGTTTGGCAGCAGCAGCAGCAGCAACGGGAGCCCAAACATTACTTTAAAGAGACACTGGGGTTGGCTTCAGGAGCCCAAAAATTGGATGAATCACACCCTGGAGTTGGCAGCAGCAGCAGCCCAAACATTACTTTAAAGAGACACTGGGGTTGGCTTCAGGAGCCCAAAAATTGGATGATTCACACCCTGGAGTTGGCAGCAGCAGCAGCAGGAGCCCAAATATTACTTTAAAGAGACACTGGGGTTGGCTTCAGGAGCCCAAAAATTGGATGAATCACACCCTGGAGTTGGCAGCAGCAGCAGCAGGAGCCCAAATATTACTTTAAAGAGACACTGGGGTTGGCTTCAGTAGCCCAAAATTTGGATGAATCACACCCTGGAGTTGGCAGCAGCAGCAGCAGGTGCCCAAATATTACTTTAAAGAGACCCTGGGGTTGGCTTCAGGAGCCCAAATATTGGATAAATCACACCCTGGAGTTGGCAGCAGCAGCAGGAGCCCAAACATTACTTTAAAGAGACACTGGGGTTGGCTTCAGTAGCCCAAAAATTGGATGAATCACACCCTGGAGTTGGCAGCAGCAGGAGCCCAAATATTACTTTAAAGAGACCCTGGGGTTGGCTTCAGGAGCCAAAAATTGGATGAATCACACCCTGGAGTTGGCAGGAGTTGGCAGCAGCAGCAGCAGCAGCAGCAACAGGAGCCCAAACATTACTTTAAAGAGACACTGGGGTTGGCTTCAGGAGCCCAAAAATTGGATGATTCACACCCTGGAGTTGGCAGGAGTTGGCAGCAGCAGCAGCAGGAGCCCAAACATTACTTTAAAGAGACACTGGGGTTGGCTTCAGGAGCCCAAAAATTGGATGAATCGCACCCTGGAGTTGGCAGCAGCAGGAGCCCAAACACTACTTTAAAGAGACACTGGGGTTGGCTTCAGGAGCCCAAAAATTGGATGATTCACACCCTGGAGTTGGCAGCAGCAGCAGCAGCAGCCCAAACATTACTTTAAAGAGACACTGGGGTTGGCTTCGGTAGCCCAAAAATTGGATGAATTACACCCTGGAGTTGGCAGCAGCAGCAGCAGGAGCCCAAATATTACTTTAAAGAGACACTGGGGTTGGCTTCAGGAGCCCTAAAATTGGATGAATCACACCCTGGAGTTGGCAGCAGCAGCAACAGGAGCCCAAATATTACTTTAAAGAGACCCTGGGGTTGGCTTCAGGAGCCCAAAAATAGGATGATTCACACCCTGGAGTTGGCAGCAGCAGCAGCAGGAGCCCAAATATTACTTTAAAGAGACCCTGGGGATGGCTCTAGGAGCCCAAAAATTGGATGAATCACACCCTGGAGTTGGCAGCAGCAGCAGCAGGAGCCCAAGTATTACTTTAAAGAGACCCTGGGGTTGGCTTCAGGAGCCCAAAAATTGGATGAATCACACCCTGGAGCTGGCAGCAGCAGCAGCAGGAGCCCAAATATTACTTTAAAGAGACCCTGGGGTTGGCTTCAGGAGCCCAAAAATTGGATGAATCACACCCTGGAGTTGGCAGCAGCAGGAGCAGCAGGAGCCCAAACATTACTTTAAAGAGACACTGGGGTTGGCTTCAGGAGCCCAAAAATTGGATGAATCACACCCTGGAGTTGGCAGCAGAAGCAGCAGCAGGAGCCCAAACATTACTTTAAAGAGACACTGGGGTTGGCAGCAGGAGCCAAAAGATTGGATGAATCACACCCTGGAGTTGGCAGCAGCAGCAGCAGCAGCAGGAGCCCAAACATTACTTTAAAGAGACAGTGGGGTTGGCTTCAGGAGCCCAAAAATTGGATGATTCACACCCTGAAGTTGGCAAGATTTGGCAGCAGCAGCAACGGGAGCCCAAACATTACTTTAAAGAGACACTGGGGTTGGCTTCAGGAGCCCAAAAATTGGATGAATCACACCCTGGAGTTGGCAGCAGCAGCAGCCCAAACATTACTTTAAAGAGACACTGGGGTTGGCTTCAGGAGCCCAAAAATTGGATGATTCACACCCTGGAGTTGGCAGCAGCAGCAGCAGGAGCCCAAATATTACTTTAAAGAGACACTGGGGTTGGTTTCAGGAGCCCAAAAATTAGATGAATCACACCCTGGAGTTGGCAGCAGCAGCAGCAGGAGCCCAAATATTACTTTAAAGAGACACTGGGGTTGGCTTCAGTAGCCCAAAATTTGGATGAATCACACCCTGGAGTTGGCAGCAGCAGCAGCAGGAGCCCAAATATTACTTCAAAGAGACCCTGGGGTTGGCTTCAGGAGCCCAAATATTGGATGATTCACACCCTGGAGTTGGCAGCAGCAGCAGGAGCCCAAACATTACTTTAAAGAGACACTGGGGTTGGCTTCAGTAGCCCAAAAATTGGATGAATCACACCCTGGAGTTGGCAGCAGCAGGAGCCCAAATATTACTTTAAAGAGACCCTGGGGTTGGCTTCAGGAGCCCAAAAATTGGATGAATCACGCCCTGGAGTTGGCAGGAGTTGGCAACAGCAGCAGCAGCAGCACCAGGAGCCCAAACATTACTTTAAAGAGACACTGGGGTTGGCTTCAGGAGCCCAAAAATTGGATGATTCACACCCTGGAGTTGGCAGGAGTTGGCAGCAGCAGCAGCAGGAGCCCAAACATTACTTTAAAGAGACACTGGGGTTGGCTTCAGGAGCCCAAAAATTGGATGAATCGAACCCAGGAGTTGGCAGCAGCAGCAGCCCAAACACTACTTTAAAGAGACACTGGGGTTGGCTTCAGGAGCCCAAAAATTGGATGAATCACACCCTGGAGTTGGCAGCAGCAGCAGGAGCCCAAACATTACTTTAAAGAGACACTGGGGTTGGCTTCAGGAGCCCAAAAATTGGATGAATCACACCCTGGAGTTGGCGGCAGCAGCAGCCCAAACATTACTTTAAAGAGACACTGGGGTTGGCTTCAGTAGCCCAAAAATTGGATGAATCACACCCTGGAGTTGGCAGCAGCAGCAGCAGGAGCCCAAATATTACTTTAAAGAGACACTGGGGTTGGCTTCAGGAGCCCAAAAATTGGACGAATCACACCCTGGAGTTGGCAGCAGCAGCAGCAGCAGCAGCAGGAGCCCAAACATTACTTTAAAGAGACACTGGGGTTGGCTTCAGGAGCCCAAAAATTGGATGAATCACACCCTGGAGTTGGCAGCAGCAGCAGGAGCCCAAACATTACTTTAAAGAGACACTGGGGTTGGCTTCAGGAGCCCAAAAATTGGATGATTCACACCCTGGAGTTGGCAGCAGCAGGAGCCCAAACATTACTTTAAAGAGACACTGGGGTTGGCTTCAGGAGCCCAAGAATTGGATGATTCACACCCTGGAGTTGGCAGCAGCAGCAGCAGGAGCCCAAATATTACTTTAAAGAGACACTGGGGTTGGCTTCAGAAGCCCAAAAATTGGATGATTCCCACCCTGGAGTTGGCAGCAGCAGCAGCAGGAGCCCAAATATTACTTTAAAGAGACCCTGGGGTTGGCTTCAAGAGCCCAAAAATTGGATGAATCACACCCTGGAGTTGGCAGCAGCAGCAGCCCAAACATTACTTTAAAGAGACACTGGGGTTTGCTTCAGTAGCCCAAAAATTGGATGAATCACACCCTGGAGTTGGCAGCAGCAGCAGCAGGAGCCCATATATTACTTTAAAGAGACACTGGGGTTGGCTTCAGGAGCCCAAAAACTGGATGGATCACACCCTGGAGTTGGCAGCAGCAGCAGCAGCAGGAGCCCAAACATTACTTTAAAGAGACACTGGGGTTGGCTTCAGGAGCCCAAAAATTGGATGATTCACACCCTGGAGTTGGCAGCAGCAGCAGGAGCCCAAACATTACTTTAAAGAGACACTGGGGTTGGCTTCAGGAGCCCAAAGATTGGATGAATCACACCCTGGAGTTGGCAGCAGCAGCAGCAGGAGCCCAAATATTACTTTAAAGAGACACTGGGGTTGGCTTCAGGAGCCCAAAAATTGGATGAATCACACCCTGGAGTTGGCAGCAGCAGCAGTAGGAGCCCAAATATTACTTTAAAGAGACACTGGGGTTAGCTTCAGTAGCCCAAAATTTGGATGAATCACACCCTGGAGTTGGCAGCAGCAGCAGCAGGAGCCCAAATATTATTTTAAAGAGACCCTGGGGTTGGCTTCAGGAGCCCAAATATTGGATGAATCACACCCTGGAGTTGGCAGCAGCAGCAGGAGCCCAAACATTACTTTAAAGAGACACTGGGGTTGGCTTCAGTAGCCCAAAAATTGGATGAATCACACCCTGGAGTTGGCAGCAGCAGGAGCCCAAATATTACTTTAAAGAGACCCTGGGGTTGGCTTCAGGAGCCCAAAAATTGGATGAATCACACCCTGGAGTTGGCAGGAGTTGGCAGCAGCAGCAGCAACAGGAGCCCAAACATTACTTTAAAGAGACACTGGGGTTGGCTTCAGGAGCCCAAAAATTGGATGATTCACACCCTGGAGTTGGCAGGAGTTGGCAGCAGCAGCAGCAGCAGGAGCCCAAATATTACTTTAAAGAGACACTGGGGTTGGCTTCAGGAGCCCAAAAATTGGATGAATCGCACCCTGGAGTTGGCAGCAGCAGCAGCCCAAACACTACTTTAAAGAGACACTGGGGTTGGCTTTAGAAGCCCAAAAATTGGATGATTCACACCCTGGAGTTGGCAGCAGCAGCAGCAGGAGCCCAAATATTACTTTAAAGAGACCCTGGGGTTGGCTTCAGGAGCCCAAAAATTGGATGAATCACACCCTGGAGTTGGCAGCAGCAGCAGCCCAAACATTACTTTAAAGAGACACTGGGGTTGGCTTCAGTAGCCCAAAAATTGGATGAATCACACCCTGGAGTTGGCAGCAGCAGCAGGAGCCCAAACATTACTTTAAAGAGACACTGGGGTTGGCTTCAGGAGCCCAAAAATTGGATGAATCACACCTTGGAGTTGGCAGCAGCAGCAGGAGCCCAAACATTACTTTAAAGAGACACTGGGGTTGGCTTCAGGAGCCCAAAAATTGGATGAATCACACCCTGGAGTTGGCAGCAGCAGCAGCAGGAGCCCAAATATTACTTTAAAGAGACCCTGGGGTTGGCTTCAGGAGCCCAAATATTGGATGAATCACACCCTGGAGTTGGCAGCAGCAGCAGGAGCCCAAACATTACTTTAAAGAGACACTGGGGTTGGCTTCAGGAGCCCAAAAATTGGATGAATCGCACCCTGGAGTTGGCAGCAGCAGCAGCCCAAACACTACTTTAAAGAGACACTGGGGTTGGCTTAAGGAGCCCAAAAATTGGATGATTCACACCCTGGAGTTGGCAGCAGCAGCAGCAGCAGGAGCCCAAATATTACTTTATAGAGACCCTGGGGTTGGCTTCAGGAGCCCAAAAATTGGATGAATCACACCCTGGAGTTGGCAGCAGCAGCAGCCCAAACATTACTTTAAAGAGACACTGGGGTTGGCTTCAGTAGCCCAAAAATTGGATGAATCACACCCTGGAGTTGGCAGCAGCAGCAGCAGGAGCCCAAATATTACTTTAAAGAGACACTGGGGTTGGCTTCAGGAGCCCAAAAATTGGATGAATCACACCCTGGAGTTGGCAGCAGCAGCAGCAGGAGCCCAAACATTACTTTAAAGAGACACTGGGGTTGGCTTCAGGAGCCCAAAAATTGGATGAATCACACCCTGGAGTTGGCAGCAGCAGCAGCAGCAGGAGCCCAAACATTACTTTAAAGAGACACTGGGGTTGGCAGCAGGAGCCCAAAGATTGGATGAATCACACCCTGGAGTTGGCAGCAGCAGCAGCAGGAGCCCAAACATTACTTTAAAGAGACACTGGGATTGGCTTCAGGAGCCCAAAAATTGGATGATTCACACCCTGGAGTTGGCAGCAGCAGGAGCCCAAACATTACTTTAAAGAGACACTGGGGTTGGCTTCAGGAGCCCAAAAATTGGATGAATCACACCCTGGAGTTGGCAGCAGCAGCAGCAGGAGCCCAAATATTACTTTAAAGAGACACTGGGGTTGGCTTCAGGAGCCCAAAAATTGGATGATTCACACCCTGGAGTTGGCAGCAGCAGCAGCAGGAGCCCAAACATTACTTTAAAGAGACACTGGGGTTGGCTACAGTAACCCAAAAATTGGATGAATCACACCCTGGCGTTGGCAGCAGCAGCAGCCCAAACATTACTTTAAAGAGACACTGGGGTTGGCTTCAGTAGCCCAAAAATTGGATGAATCACACCCTGGCGTTGGCAGCAGCAGCAGCCCAAACATTACTTTAAAGAGACACTGGGGTTGGCTTCAGGAGCCCAAAAATTTGATGAATCACACCCTGGAGTTGGCAGCAGCAGCAACAGGAGCCCAAATATTACTTTAAAGAGACCCTGGGGTTGGCTTCAGGAGCCCAAAAATAGGATGATTCACACTCTGGAGTTGGCAGCAGCAGCAGAAGGAGCCCAAATATTACTTTAAAGAGACCCTGGGGTTGGCTTCAGGAGCCCAAAAATTGGATGAATCACACCCTGGATTTGGCAGCAGCAGCAGCAGGAGCCCAAATATTACTTTAAAGAGACCCTGGGGTTGGCTTCAGGAGCCCAAAAATTGGATGAATCACACCCTGGAGTTGGCAGCAGCAGCAGCAGCAGGAGCCCAAACATTACTTTAAAGAGACACTGGGGTTGGAAGCAGGAGCCCAAAGATTGGATGAATCACACCCTGGAGTTGGCAGCAGAAGCAGCAGCAGAAGCCCAAACATTACTTTAAAGAGACACTGGGGTTGGCTTCAGGAGCCCAAAAATTGGATGATTCACACCCTGGAGTTGGCAGCAGCAGGAGCAGCAGGAGCCCAAACATTACTTTAAAGAGATACTGGGGTTGGCTTCAGTAGCCCAAAAATTGGATGAATCACACCCTGGAGTTGGCAGCAGCAGCAGCAGGAGCCCAAACATTACTTTAAAGAGACACTGGGGTTGGCTTCAGGAGCTCAAAAATTGGATGATTCACACCCTGGTGTTGGCAGCAGCAGGAGCAGCAGGAGCCCAAACATTACTTTAAAGAGACACTGGGGTTGGCTTCAGGAGCCCAAAAATTGGATGAATCACACCCTGGAGTTGGCAGCAGCAGCAGCAGGAGCCCAAATATTACTTTAAAGAGACACTGGGGTTGGCTTCAGGAGCCCAAACATTGGATGATTCACACCCTGGAGTTGGCAGCAGCAGGAGCCCAAATATTACTTTAAAGAGACACTGGGGTTGGCTTCAGGAGCCCAAAAATTGGATGAATCACACCCTGGAGTTGGCAGCAGCAGCAGCAGCCCAAACATTACTTTAAAGAGACACTGGGGTTGGCTTCAGTAGCCCAAAAATTGGATGATTCACACCCTGGCGTTGGCAGCAGCAGCAGCCCAAACATTACTTTAAAGAGACACTGGGGTTGGCTTCAGGAGCCCAAAAATTTGATGAATCACACCCTGGAGTTGGCAGCAGCAGCAACAGGAGCCCAAATATTACTTTAAAGAGACCCTGGGGTTGGCTTCAGGAGCCCAAAAATTGGATGATTCACACCCTGGAGTTGGCAGCAGCAGCAGAAGGAGCCCAAATATTACTTTAAAGAGACCCTGGGGTTGGCTTCAGGAGCCTAAAAATTGGATGAATCACACCCTGGAGTTGGCAGCAGCAGCAGCAGGAGCCCAAATATTACTTTAAACAGACCCTGGGGTTGGCTTCAGGAGCCCAAAAATTGGATGAATCACACCCTGGAGTTGGCAGCAGCAGCAGCAGCAGGAGCCCAAACATTACTTTAAAGAGACACTGGGGTTGGAAGCAGGAGCCCAAAGATTGGATGAATCACACCCTGGAGTTGGCAGCAGAAGCAGCAGCAGAAGCCCAAACATTACTTTAAAGAGACACTGGGGTTGGCTTCAGGAGCCCAAAAATTGGATGATTCACACCCTGGGGTTGGCCGCAGCAGGAGCAGCAGGAGCCCAAACATTACTTTAAAGAGACACTGGGGTTGGCTTCAGTAGCCCAAAAATTGGATGAATCACACCCTGGAGTTGGCAGCAGCAGCAGCAGGAGCACAACTATTTCTTTAAAGAGACACTGGGGTTGGCTTCAGGAGCCCAAAAATTGGATGATTCACACCCTGGAGTTGGCAGCAGCAGCAGGAGCCCAAATATTACTTTAAAGAGACCCTGGGGTTGGCTTCAGGAGCCCAAAAATTGGATGAATCACACCCTGGAGTTGGCAGCAGCAGCAGCCCAAACATTACTTTAAAGAGACACTGGGGTTGGCTTCAGTAGCCCAAAAATTGGATGAATCACACCCTGGAGTTGGCAGCAGCAGCAGCAGGAGCCCAAATATTACTTTAAAGAGACACTGGGGTTGGCTTCAGGAGCCCAAAAATTGGATGAATCACACCCTGGAATTGGCAGCAGCAGCAGGAGCCCAAACATTACTTTAAAGAGACACTGGGGTTGGCTTCAGGAGCCCAAAAATTGGATGAATCACACCCTGGAGTTGGCAGCAGCAGCAGGAGCCCAAACATTACTTTAAAGAGACACTGGGGTTGGCAGCAGGAGCCCAAAGATTGGATAACTCACACCCTGGAGTTGGCAGCAGCAGCAGGAGCCCAAACATTACTTTAAAGAGACACTGGGGTTGGCTTCAGGAGCCCAAAAATTGGATGATTCACACCCTGGAGTTGGCAGCAGCAGGAGCAGCAGGAGCCCAAACATTACTTTAAAGAGACACTGGGGTTGGCTTCAGGAGCCCAAAAATTGGATGAATCACACCCTGGAGTTGGCAGCAGCAGCAGGAGCCCAAACATTACTTTAAAGAGACACTGGAGTTGGCTTCAGGAGCCCAAAAATTGGATGAATCACACCCTGGAGTTGGCAGCAGCAGCAGCAGCAGGAGCCCAAATATTACTTTAAAGAGACACTGGAGTTGGCTTCAGGAGCCCAAAAATTGGATAATTCACACCCTGGAGTTGGCATCAGCAGGAGCCCAAAAATTGGCCTAAAGACATAAATATGTTTTGCACCATTTGGAAAGTGTAAAACGTGGCACCATGCTGAATCTAGTCGCATGCATCAGGCATTGGTGGGTGGAAATCCTGGCTGATCCATCCCTGATTCATTTTGACACAGGTGAGTCTCTCCACATTTTTAGTTGACAGACGAGTTCTCCTCGCCGTAACTATGGCCCCCGCCGCACTAAACACCCGCTCAGATGGCACGCTACTTGCCGGGCAGGACAGCTTTTCCAGGGCAAACTCTGCTAGTTGCGGCCACAAATCAAGTTTGGCTGCCCAGAAGTCCAGCGGATCCTCAAGGTGTGTTGGCATGGTCATGTCAAAGTATGACATGACCTGCTGGTTGAGGTCCTGCTCCAGGTCTTCCTGCTGCTCATGAGTAGCCTCACTATGCGGGTGTAGAAAGCTACTTATTAGCGACTGAAGACTGAGGCTGCTGCTGATGGAGCTGCTGCTGCTGCTCCTGCCAACCCCCCCAGCGGCCATGGCAGTGGAAGGTGAGCGCAGAGGTCCCCTCAAGTCAGACCTGCGAGAGTATGGACCATGGCGCAGATAGGCATCGGCCAACTGCCTACGTAGAATGTCTTTGTAGTAGTTCAGTTTGTCCTCCCTCTCGTGGGTTTAAAAAATGCCCCCATTTTGTGCCGCAAGCGAGGGTCCAATAAGGTGGACAGCCAGAAGTCATCCCGCCGACAGATGGAAACAATTCTGGGGTCACTACGCAAGCACGTGAGCATGCTTCCTGCCATTTGCGCAAGTGACTCGGATGGACTACCTGTCTCCATCTCCACTGCATACTGCCACGGTGTGCCCGGGTCCTCTGTCTCGCCTTCCTCAAAAACCTCTAGCTCCTCTGGCTGCTCCTGCTCCTCCTCTCCTGTCCGCTGACTAGATAAACCAGCCATTTCGCCAAGCCTAAACTGTGTTTCGCTGGGCAACTCCTCCTCCTCCTCTTCCTCCTCCTCCTCCAGTTCAGCTCCAACGGGGTTCATGTGGCCGTAAGATGTAAACGCCATGGCTCCAGTGCCCTGACCAGCCATGCTTTCCAACATGTGCTGTAGTACATGAAGCAGTGGAATCACGTCGTTCATCCCGTAATCCTGCCGACTGACAAATAAAGTGGCTTCCTCAAAGGGCCTGAGCAAACGGCAGGTGTCACATATGAGCTGCCACTGGTTGACATTGAAGTTACACAGGGGAGTCCCCCTATCTGCTTGGATCATCAGGAAATCCGTGATGGCTTTTCTCTGTTCATATAATCGGTCCAACATGTGAAGGGTGGAATTCCAACGGGTGGAAACATCGCAAATCAGACTATGTTGGGGGATACCATTCTGACGCTGTAGCTCAAGAAGGGTGTGTTTGGCGGTGTATGAGTGGCTGAAGTGCATGCAAAGTTTCCTTGAAGTTGTTAGGATGTCTTGCAGATGGGGGGAACACTTCAGAAACCGCTTGACAACCAGATTGAAGACGTGAGCCATGCAGGGGGCATGGGTCAGGCTTCCTTGGCGCAGCGCAGACAAAATGTTCTTCCCATTGTCGGTAACCATGATTCCCATTTTAAGTTTTCTTGGAGTAAGCCATGTTTGGATTTCCTGATGAATACATTTAAGCAGTTCCTCCCCTGTGTGACTCCGTTCGCCAAGACAAACCATGTGAAGCACTGCGTGACACCTCCGTGCCCTGCACACATGGTAGACTGGAGGGGCACTGAGACTTGAGCCTACAGTGGAGGGTGAGGAGATGGCGGAGGATGAGGAGGCCGAGTCGCACGGTGTCACAGGCCCAACGGGCAGGGAGCGCGGAGGCCGAAGCGGCGTGACCTGTCCAAGTTGCTGCTGTGTCATAATATATTTTTACAGATGCAGGAGCATTGAAATTAATTGAGTCCCTGCAAGGCACTGATGAAGCTTAAAAAATAGCGAAACTAGTTTGCCATACTGGACAAGGTTTTATCAATGCACACATTATTGAATCTGTGATTGTATTAATGATTTTTCTACATTCAAATGAGGGACATCATTTTAATGTGATGCTCATCATGTATGGATTGTTATAATGTTTTTATGACACTATTTCTTATTAAAAAAATGATTGCACTGTATTAATGAGAAACTATAGTTTTGTCTAGACGAGGTGATATTTAATGAGCCCCAATAACTTTTTTTCATGTTGGGGAGATGGTCTGCTATACCCCAACATTAATCTGCTATGACGCACAGCTGCCTTCGGCTGGGGTGCTGGAGCCTTGGCTGGCAGAAATTGAGAGCGGCGTGCCACTTGGTGAGGAAGCAGACTGGACCACCCCTTGGGAGCCTCGGTTCTCCCAGGTCGCTTTATGGTGATGCATCATATGTTGACGCAGGGCCGTGGTGCCAACATTTGGACCCTGGCCATGCTTCACCTTTTGCCTACATATCTTGCATGTGGCCATGTTACCCTCCTTCAGGAAAAACTGCCACACTGCCGAGTAGCTACTTTTCCCACCCCCTGGCCTCACTGATTCACTGCTGCTGTTGCCAACTCCAGGAACGCCTGTTCCACTACCTCCCGATAAGGTAGACTGCCGCACAGCAGGTGCTCTACCCCGGCCCCGGCCCCGGCCGGCTCCAGCCTTTGGAATTGTGCCCCCATGCTGACTGCTACCACCTTGCTGCCTCAGCTGCTGACTCCGGGGCAACCTGCGCCCCTCTTCTCCTGATGATGACGATGAAGCCCCTTCATCACCCGGCTCCCAAGTGCGATCGGCTTCATCGTCATCATCATTATCACCGAGTTGTGGCTGTACGTCACTGATGTTCGTGGATTCGTCAACAGTGTCTGGCGCAGGAGCTGGAACGCTCGCAGCACCCACGACACTGTCCACATCACTATTTGTCTGCCTAGCTAAAGAAGCCACCTCCATTTCTTGGCTGGGCAGTAGCTGCTGACTGTCCTCTATCTGATCGTCCTCCTCACTAAAGAGTGGAGCTGAACCCAAAGCATAGGATACGTCGCTGGGGGAGGGAACGGCGTAGGACAGAGGCAATGGGAGGACAGGGACTGCTCTCGGGGCATGCCAACTCTGGGTTGTGTCAGAGGAACCTACCGACCCTAGACTGGGGGTCTCAGACGTAAGTTGTGATGATGTTGTTGATGAGCGCGTCAACCAATCTACCACGGCAGATGCATTACTGGTGGAGACCCGACCGCTAACAGATACTGGCAGATTAGATCTCTCAGCGTGACTCCTGCTGCGACTGGCCCCCAGTCTGCTGCGAGCTCTGCCTGCGGAATCTTGGCCTCTGCCACTCCTCTTTTCACTTCCAGGCACTTGTCTGCCCGACATAGTCTAACTGGCGTGGTAGTAGGTGATATTTTAAGAACCCCCAGGCAGCGGTGGGTCTATATGAAACAGAATATAATGCACACCAAAAGTGAGCAGTAACACTCAGCCTCCAACAGGCCTGCCTAGTGTAAATAAGAGAGCTGCTTAGTGTAAATAAAGAGGGGTATACTATGTTACAGAATGGGATGCCCAAACAGCCAGCAGTGCACCTGGCAGCAGTACTACTATGCACAGCAAAAGTGTCTTTATCAGGCCTAATTTCTATTAGAATAAGTGCAAATGGTTATGGTATTAAATAGAGGCTGGTGTAGTCACAGAATGGGATGCCCCAAAAACCAGAGAGCACCTGGCAGCAGTAAGACTATGCACAGCAAAAGTGTCTTTATCAGGCCTAATTTCTATTAGAATAAGTGCAAATGGTTATGGTATTAAATAGAGGCTGGTGTAGTCACAGAATGGGATGCCCCAAAAACCAGAGAGCACCTGGCAGCAGTAAGACTATGCACAGCAAAAGTGTCTTTATCAGGCCTAATTTCTATTAGAATAAGTGCAAATGGTTATGGTATTAAATAGAGGCTGGTGTAGTCACAGAATGGGATGCCCCAAAAACAAGAGAGCACCTGGCAGCAGTAAGACTATGCACAGCAAAAGTGTCTTTATCAGGCCTAATTTCTATTAGAATAAGTGCAAATGGTTATGGTATTAAATAGAGGCTGGTGTAGTCACAGAATGGGATGCCCCAAAAACCAGAGAGCACCTGGCAGCAGTAAGACTATGCACAGCAAAAGTGTCTTTATCAGGCCTAATTTCTATTAGAATAAGTGCAAATGGTTATGGTATTAAATAGAGGCTGGTGTAGTCACAGAATGGGATGCCCCAAAAACCAGAGAGCACCTGGCAGCAGTAAGACTATGCACAGCAAAAGTGTCTTTATCAGGCCTAATTTCTATTAGAATAAGTGCAAATGGTTATGGTATTAAATAGAGGCTGGTGTAGTCACAGAATGGGATGCCCCAAAAAACAGAGAGCACCTGGCAGCAGTAAGGCTATGCACAGCAAAAGTGTCTTTATCAGGCCTAATTTCTATTAGAATAAGTGCAAATGGTTATGGAATTAAATAGAGGCTGGTGTAGTCACAGAATGGGATGCCCCAAAAACTAGAGAGCACCTGGCAGCAGTAAGGCTATGCACAGCAAAAGTGTCTTTATCAGGCCTAATTTCTATTAGAATAAGTGCAAATGGTTATGGTATTAAATAGAGGCTGGTGTAATCACAGAATGGGATGCCCCAAAAACCAGAGAGCACCTGGCAGCAGTAAGGCTATGCACAGCAAAAGTGTCTTTATCAGGCCTACTTTCTATTAGAATAAGTGCAAATGGTTATGGTATTAAATAGAGGCTGGTGTAGTCACAGAATGGGATGCCCCAAAAACCAGAGAGCACCTGGCAGCAGTAAGGCTATGCACAGCAAAAGTGTCTTTATCAGGCCTAATTTCTATTAGAATAAGTGCAAATGGTTATGGTATTAAATAGAGGCTGGTGTAGTCACAGAATGGGATGCCCCAAAAACTAGAGAGCACCTGGCAGCAGTAAGGCTATGCACAGCAAAAGTGTCTTTATCAGGCCTAATTTCTATTAGAATAAGTGCAAATGGTTATGGTATTAAATAGAGGCTGGTGTAGTCACAGAATGGGATGCCCCAAAAACCAGAGAGCACCTGGCAGCAGTAAGGCTATGCACAGCAAAAGTGTCTTTATCAGGCCTAATTTCTATTAGAATAAGTGCAAATGGTTATGGTATTAAATAGAGGCTGGTGTAGTCACAGAATGGGATGCCCCAAAAACCAGAGAGCACCTGGCAGCAGTAAGGCTATGCACAGCAAAAGTGTCTTTATCAGGCCTAATTTCTATTAGAATAAGTGCAAATGGTTACGGTATTAAATAGAGGCTGGTGTAGTCACAGAATGGGATGCCCCAAAAACCAGAGAGCACCTGGCAGCAGTAAGACTATGCACAGCAAAAGTGTCTTTATCAGGCCTAATTTCTATTAGAATAAGTGCAAATGGTTATGGTATTAAATAGAGGCTGGTGTAGTCACAGAATGGGATGCCCCAAAAACCAGAGAGCACCTGGCAGCAGTAAGACTATGCACAGCAAAAGTGTCTTTATCAGGCCTAATTTCTATTAGAATAAGTGCAAATGGTTATGGTATTAAATAGAGGCTGGTGTAGTCACAGAATGGGATGCCCCAAAAACCAGAGAGCACCTGGCAGCAGTAAGACTATGCACAGCAAAAGTGTCTTTATCAGGCCTAATTTCTATTAGAATAAGTGCAAATGGTTATGGTATTAAATAGAGGCTGGTGTAGTCACAGAATGGGATGCCCCAAAAACCAGAGAGCACCTGGCAGCAGTAAGACTATGCACAGCAAAAGTGTCTTTATCAGGCCGAATTTCTATTAGAATAAGTGCAAATGCTTATGGTATTAAATAGAGGCTGGTGTAGTCACAGAATGGGATGCCCCAAAAACCAGAGAGCACCTGGCAGCAGTAAGACTATGCACAGCAAAAGTGTCTTTATCAGGCCTAATTTCTATTAGAATAAGTGCAAATGGTTATGGTATTAAATAGAGGCTGGTGTAGTCACAGAATGGGATGCCCCAAAAACCAGAGAGTACCTGGCAGCAGTAAGACTATGCACAGCAAAAGTGTCTTTATCAGGCCTAATTTCTATTAGAATAAGTGCAAATGGTTATGGTACTAAATAGAGGCTGGTGTAGTCACAGAATGGGATGCCTCACAGCAGACTTGAGATCAGTTCAGTATATATGCACAGTTAGTGTATAAGCAGCCTGAAAACGCTAACAAAGCCAGTCAGCCAGCCAGTAACACTCAGGCTGGATGAAAAAAAAAAATCTCCCTGTGACTGCCTCCGATTTTTCCTAACTTTCCCTGCTTTTCGCTGACTTTCTGTCTGTCTCCTGCCTGTCTCCTGCCTGTCTCCAGCCTGTCCCTGTCTGTCCCTGTCTGTCTAACTGTCTCTCCCTGCCTACAGCAGCGTCCTGTCTCTCACGAATGCAATAGAGAAATGAGGAAAAGCAAGATGTCCGCCGACTTAAATAGCGCTGTGACGTCACCGGGCTTGCTGGCTGCTGATAGGCTGCATGTGACTGTCCCAGCTTGCACTGGCACGGGGTTGATGTCTGGACATGTCCCGTCCGCCATCTTAGAATGCCTGTAAATGTAAATGAATGGATGTTAAAGGAAAACTTTGAGCGATCGAATCGCGGGGAAATTCGGATTCGATCCGAATCGAATTTTTCATGAAATTCGGATCGAATCCGGGTTCGTCCGGATCGATTCGCTCATCCCTAATTATATCCAAGTTGCCCTCAGAGAGGTACCAGATGGTGAGATGAGTGGTAAGATGATGAGATTAATTTTCAAGAGGTACTCTTTAGCTGAGGTATCAGGGAGGAATACTCGATTAAGGTTAGGTCCAACTCCCTAAAAACCTTCAGAGCAAGGTTACGTTTTTTGGTCCACGTTAAAGTCCATCTTCGTGTAACCCAGTTCTGAAGTCTAAAAGATACCAGTGCTGGTTTGCAGCTTCAAATGCCTCTCTGTGATAAATCCCCTGGTTCCTTAGCACATATGATTTTTTTGTTTGCACTTTTACACTATATGGTGTATATTGCAAACTATATATTAGTATAGGGGTCAATTCAGCACTCTTTTTAAAAAGTGCACTTTAGGTGCAAGATAATTATAGAAGTGCTATTTTTACACCTAGTGCTGAATCGACCTCCAAGGTAGATGATGAAAGGGAATTGCACTTTTTACTCCCAAATAATGTAGTACACCTTTTTGCACCTGGTCCTAATTAGAGGGAGTAATTCAGCACAAGGTGCAAGTGCACTAGTGAAAATTGCAATTCACTCTCATTGTCTACCTAGGGGGTCACCCAGCACATATGTAAAATTGGCATTTCTTCTATTTTGTTTTATAGTCTTTATTCTATCAGATTGACTTGTCTCCGCTTTTCAGAAGCCAGGAAAACTGTGGGACTATAGCGACATCTACTGATCTAAAACCTAACTGCATGCTATTTAAATATACCAATGATTTTATATACTATATGTATCTACTACTGTATTGTACCTTACAATGCTATAAATGCACCAACAGGATGTGCTCAAGGTGCTGAGCTGATATAGCATTTTTTTTCCTTTGTTACCTAATGTTTGTTTTCTGGAAGCAGTTTTTCATCTGTTTCTATTGACAACATACACCAAGAAGAAAGAAGTGAGTCCTGTACACAGAGAACACTACAGAGAACACTACAGAATTGTAGGCTGTGCTATCCCGAGCCTATTTACACATCTAAATCTAGACCACAGTACCATTTCTCCTTGAAAGATCATTCTTGACATATAATTAACTGTAATTCTGTTATTGCAGATGGATATCTGTGCAATCTCCCACAGCAGATTCCAGTTCAGAAAATGCATTGAATTCTCTGTTGGGTTCCCATGGCATTGTTATATTCAGCCACGTCACCCAGCGACTTCTAGTGGCGCCGTCTTCAATGTGGTTATGTTGTTCCACCCCTCAACTGACGTGCTCTTCCCCCACACCTCCCCTCCATAGTGGATGGCAACACACATCATACGGTTGAGAGATCTAGATCGTGGTTCTTAAACATTTTGACAAGTACCCCCTAGAGACAAGAGGTTCTAAATACTCCCAAAGATGGGATCAATTATAAATCTGACCAAAATAAGTAAGTCAAAGGCCTCATATCACTTTTAAAGCAAAAAGAAATAGTGTTTTACTGTTAAAATGAGTGGGGACTGCAGGTTCGAAGCAGACTGAAAGCGGACCAACCATGTCCTGTGGAAGGTTAAATTCTAAAAAAGACTTGTATCAACTCCCCTTAGTGTCCTGGTAATGAATTGGATAAAATACTCGCAAACGATAAGCTCCAACTGCACTCAGCATGTGATTATGAGGAGGGGGAGAAGAGGGGCCTAAAGAGATATCTTAGAACAATGGCATCCTGTCAGAAACATACAAGTGGCATACCTAGGAAAAAGGAAATTTAAAATAACTATAACAGAAATACCAAGCAGCATTAAAGTGGACCAAACTATCCTGGGTTTTGGTCCTTTCCCCCCTACGTGAAACCCCCTGGATCGCTGAGGAAGCTCACCTCATCCCGGTCCTACAGCGTTTGCTCGGCCGCTCGGCCAATCAGCGTGCTTGGAGTCACTGAGCTATGCACGCCTGAGTGTTGTCTTAGCAGAGCGACTCCAAGCACGCTTGCGGCCACATCCCCTGCTTCCCTCTAACAGGGAGCGTGCCCGAGCTGGCCTGCTAGAGGGATAGCAGGGATGCAGCCGTGGCCAGCATATGTGCTCTTGGACCGGGAAGTAAGGTAAGTGTAGCGGGCGACCTGGGGGGTTTCACACAGCGGGGCATCCCGATTTTGGATGCCTCAGTGAGGGGGGGGGGGGCGATCCTGCTTGGTTTTGTTCCACTTTAAGGGCAGAAAACATCCAAACAGCAATGTACCTGGGGTGGGGTATCAAAATAGATTGAGTTGTTTTTAGGGGTTTTGGTCCTCTTGAAGTGCTCATGAGCAAGGCACCTAATCCCTTACCGCTCCAAACATGTGTACACTTATTGCACAGATGGTTTAGAATTTCTATGTGTGTGCAAATATACAATGGCTATCCATGTCCCAAAAATCCCGCCCCTTCTCCCCCTCCCCCCACCAAAAAATGTTTTAGATTGATGCCTCTTTTATACGATCTACCTATACAACATATGACTAGGATTTTAAACTTGTCCTTTGTATCTGCATTTAATGCTGTAGAGCGACACCTTGTGGAGACTAATGTGCAATACCCTTAATATCTGTATTAATTCAATGAGTATTCCAGATTGTGAGCTATTTGTCTTATGAATAATTTAAAAATACCCTTTTTTGATATCTAACGGCATTAACTGGTGCATCGGCTATTTGTTTTTATGTTAAAGTACTCTTGCTAATTATGACAGGATAGCAGTTCTACTTCTATTCTTTAGTGCTGAGGTTTGAATTTCCCCTCTCCCTGGACATTGCTGTTCTTCTTTCCTCTCTCTGGTCACCAATATTCCTCTCCACTTCACTGGACATCATTTTTGACTTTTCCCACACCCTAGATATTATGGCCCCTCTTATTCCTTCCTGGGTATTCCTGCTCCTCTTGACTTTCTCTGGACATCATTGCTCCTCTTCCTTCTCCCCAATCCTGCTTCCCTTCTTTTCCCAGGGCACCACGTTTTGTCTATATTATTCATTTAAACCACTGCTCTGTTTTTTTGTTTGCCCTGGACATCACTGCTCCCTTTCCCTCCCTAGTAAATGACCTATTGCCACATCTGACCGCTGCATCTCTTGACCTGGCTGTTTCTCTTTCTTTCCCCATTCCATTGCTCCTCGTCCTTGCTCTGTGAGCATCACTAATCCCCTTCCAGCCAAGTCCCTGGTGGTTTTCCGCTAGCTTTTTTATACCCTGTTGTCGACTACCGCCCTTCTCTCACCACATCCATGTGCCGAGCCCTGTTGCTAACAACCACCTGTCTCACTATGTTTACATGCCAATTCCATTCTTTATCCCATGGATATCATTGCTTCTCATCCATGTTCCTTGACATCCAGGGGATACTTAGGAGACTGGACTTCTTTAATATCAAGAAGTGGCACACCCCGGATTTTGTTCTTGGGGGGAGGGGGTGTGGCCTGGAAGAGGTGTGGCGCTATGTGGGAAGCATATCTGTAAACTTTCAAAGACTTCTTGGAGGCGGGAGAGGGAAGTGCTCCCAACATTTTTTGCAATTAAGCCACACACCCTGGTCACACCCATAATTTGTGGCGTAACTAAATGTGCCAAGGCCCTGGTGTGAACATAAATTGGGCCCTTTCAACGTCCATAGAGTAACATTTTTCTGACATGTCAGGCTCACAAATAGAAGAAGGGCGGTGAGTTAGGTGCATCTTAGGTTAGGCAAGACCTCTGGGTGAGGGAGGGGTCCTGGTCCACAGGGAGCCTAAAGATTCCAGGGCCTGCTGATTCCGTATTCCAAATCATGATGTCCCTTTGTGAAATGCTCCAGATTGCCTAGTATACTTACCTCAGCAAGGCTACCACGATGCACGTTCGGGCTGTGCTGCCATCTCTTGCTTCCCTCCGCTACTAAGCCATGCCTCCCTTACTAAGCCATGCATTTCAGCTCTATCAGAGTGGCTTAGTAAAGCTGAATGGAGCACTAGGCACTGATTGGAGGAGAGCATGTGCATTATATTGTCCTGCTAGAGAGAAGCAAAATCTCAAGGATAGTGAAAATCCTGGTGTTTGTTCCTCTTTTACCCTCCCTCCTCTGCCACCTGTGAGCCCTGCACTGCAAAGATACCTACCTATTTTCCCTGGTGCTTCTTTTGAAGATTGACCTGGAAATGGTTACTAGGGATGAGCGAATCGATCCGGACGAACCCGGATTCGATCCGAATTTCAGGAAAAATTCGATTCGGATCGAATCCGAATTTCCCCGCGATTCGATCACTCGAAGTTTTCCTTTAACATCCATTCATTTACATTACAGGCATTCTAAGATGGCGGGCGGGACATGTCTGGACATGTATCCCGCGCCAGTGCAAGCTGGGGCAGTCACATGCAGCCTATCAGCAGCCAGCAAGCCCGGTGACGTCACACAGCGGTATTTAACGGCGGCCATCTTGCTTTTCCTCATTTCTCTATTGCATTCGTGACAGACAGACAGAACGCTGTGTAGCTGAGGCAGTTAGACAGGCTGGAGACAGGCTGGAGACAGGGACAGACAGGGACAGACAGGGACAGGCTGGAGACAGGCAGGAGACAGGCAGGAGACAGACAGGAGACAGACAGAAAGCCAGGGAAAGGTAGGAAAAACGGAGCTGGCTGACAGGGAGAATTTTTTTTTTTCATCCAGCCTTTGTTAGCGTTTTCAGGCTGCTTATAGTAACTAACTGTGCATATATACTGAACTGATCTTAAGTCTGCTGTGAGGCATCCCATTCTGTGACTAAAGCAGCCTCTATTTAATAGCATAATAAACATTTGCACTTATTCTCATAGAAATCAGGCCTGATAAAGACACTTTTGCTGTGCATGCTCTCTGGTTTTTGTGGCACTGGCATCCCATTCTGTGACTAAAGCAGCCTCTATTTAATAGCATAATAAACATTTGCACTTATTCTCATAGAAATCAGGCCTGATAAAGACACTTTTGCTGTGCATGCTCTCTGGTTTTTGTGGCACTGGCATCCCATTCTGTGACTAAAGCAGCCTCTATTTAATAGCATAATAAACATTTGCACTTATTCTCATAGAAATCAGGCCTGATAAAGACACTTTTGCTGTGCATGCTCTCTGGTTTTTGTGGCACTGGCATCCCATTCTGTGACTAAAGCAGCCTCTATTTAATAGCATAATAAACATTTGCACTTATTCTCATAGAAATCAGGCCTGATAAAGACACTTTTGCTGTGCATGCTCTCTGGTTTTTGTGGCACTGGCATCCCATTCTGTGACTAAAGCAGCCTCTATTTAATAGCATAATAAACATTTGCACTTATTCTCATAGAAATCAGGCCTGATAAAGACACTTTTGCTGTGCATGCTCTCTGGTTTTTGTGGCACTGGCATCCCATTCTGTGACTAAAGCAGCCTCTATTTAATAGCATAATAAACATTTGCACTTATTCTCATAGAAATCAGGCCTGATAAAGACACTTTTGCTGTGCATGCTCTCTGGTTTTTGTGGCACTGGCATCCCATTCTGTGACTAAAGCAGCCTCTATTTAATAGCATAATAAACATTTGCACTTATTCTCATAGAAATCAGGCCTGATAAAGACACTTTTGCTGTGCATGCTCTCTGGTTTTTGTGGCACTGGCATCCCATTCCGTGACTAAAGCAGCCTCTATTTAATAGCATAATAAACATTTGCACTTATTCTCATAGAAATCAGGCCTGATAAAGACACTTTTGCTGTGCATGCTCTCTGGTTTTTGTGGCACTGGCATCCCATTCTGTGACTAAAGCAGCCTCTATTTAATAGCATAATAAACATTTGCACTTATTCTCATAGAAATCAGGCCTGATAAAGACACTTTTGCTGTGCATGCTCTCTGGTTTTTGTGGCACTGGCATCCCATTCTGTGACTAAAGCAGCCTCTATTTAATAGCATAATAAACATTTGCACTTATTCTCATAGAAATCAGGCCTGATAAAGACACTTTTGCTGTGCATGCTCTCTGGTTTTTGTGGCACTGGCATCCCATTCCGTGACTAAAGCAGCCTCTATTTAATAGCATAATAAACATTTGCACTTATTCTCATAGAAATCAGGCCTGATAAAGACACTTTTGCTGTGCATGCTCTCTGGTTTTTGTGGCACTGGCATCCCATTCCGTGACTAAAGCAGCCTCTATTTAATAGCATAATAAACATTTGCACTTATTCTCATAGAAATCAGGCCTGATAAAGACACTTTTGCTGTGCATGCTCTCTGGTTTTTGTGGCACTGGCATCCCATTCTGTGACTAAAGCAGCCTCTATTTAATAGCATAATAAACATTTGCACTTATTCTCATAGAAATCAGGCCTGATAAAGACACTTTTGCTGTGCATGCTCTCTGGTTTTTGTGGCACTGGCATCCCATTCCGTGACTAAAGCAGCCTCTATTTAATAGCATAATAAACATTTGCACTTATTCTCATAGAAATCAGGCCTGATAAAGACACTTTTGCTGTGCATGCTCTCTGGTTTTTGTGGCACTGGCATCCCATTCTGTGACTAAAGCAGCCTCTATTTAATAGCATAATAAACATTTGCACTTATTCTCATAGAAATCAGGCCTGATAAAGACACTTTTGCTGTGCATGCTCTCTGGTTTTTGTGGCACTGGCATCCCATTCTGTGACTAAAGCAGCCTCTATTTAATAGCATAATAACCATTTGCACTTATTCTCATAGAAATCAGGCCTGATAAAGACACTTTTGCTGTGCATGCTCTCTGGTTTTTGTGGCACTGGCATCCCATTCTGTGACTAAAGCAGCCTCTATTTAATAGCATAATAAACATTTGCACTTATTCTCATAGAAATCAGGCCTGATAAAGACACTTTTGCTGTGCATGCTCTCTGGTTTTTGTGGCACTGGCATCCCATTCTGTGACTAAAGCAGCCTCTATTTAATAGCATAATAAACATTTGCACTTATTCTCATAGAAATCAGGCCTGATAAAGACACTTTTGCTGTGCATGCTCTCTGGTTTTTGTGGCACTGGCATCCCATTCTGTGACTAAAGCAGCCTCTATTTAATAGCATAATAAACATTTGCACTTATTCTCATAGAAATCAGGCCTGATAAAGACACTTTTGCTGGCCAAAGCCCTACTGGACCCTGCCAGGTCGATTCCTGCCCGGGGCATCCCATTCTGTGACTACAGCAGCCTCTGTTTAAGACCATATAAGCATTTGCTCTTATCATATTTGAAATTAGCCTGATAAAGACACTTTTGCTGGCCAAAGCCCTACTGGACCCTGCCAGGTCCATTCCTGCCCAGGGCATCCCATTCTGTGACTAAAGCAGCCTCTGTTTAAGACCATATAAGCATTTGCTCTTATTATATTTATATTATAAGACACTTTTGCTGGGCATAGGCTTACTGCTGCCTGCCAGGTGCACTTCTGTTGAGGCATCCCATTCTGTAACATAGCATACCCCTCTTTATTTACACTAAGCAGCTCTCTTATTTACACTAAGCAGGCCTGTTGGAGGCTGAGTGTTACTGCTCACTTTTGGTGTGCATTATATTCTGTTTTATATAGACCCACTGCTGCCTGGGGGTTCTTAAAATATCACCTACTACCACGCCAGTTAGACTATGTCGGGCAGACAAGTGCCTGGAAGTGAAAAGAGGAGTGGCAGAGGCCAAGATTCCGCAGGCAGAGCTCGCATCAGACTGGGGGCCAGTAGCAGCAGGAGTCACGCTGAGAGACCTAATCTGCCAGTATCTGCTAGCGGTCGGGTCTCCACCAGTAACGCATCTGCCGTGGTAGATTGGCTGACGCGCTCATCAACAACATCATCACAACTTACATCTGAGACCCCCAGTCTAGGGTCGGTAGGTTCCTCTGACACAACCCTGAGTTGGCATGCCCCGAGAGCAGTCCCTGTCCTCCCATTGCCTCTGTCCTACGCCGTTCCCTCCCCCAGCGACGTATCCTATGCTTTGGGTTCAGCTCCACTCTTTAGTGAGGAGGACGATCAGATACAGGAGGACAGTCAGCAGCTACTGCCCAGCCAAGAAATGGAGGTGGCTTCTTTAGCTAGGCAGACAAATAGTGATGTGGACAGTGTCGTGGGTGCTGCGAGCGTTCCAGCTCCTGCGCCAGACACTGTTGACGAATCCACGAACATCAGTGACGTACAGCCACAACCCGGTGATGATGATGATGATGACGATGAAGCCGATCGCACTTGGGAGCCGGGTGATGAAGGGGCTTCATCGTCATCATCAGGAGAAGAGGAGCGCAGGTTGCCCCGGAGTCAGCAGCTGAGGCAGCAAGGTGGTAGCAGTCAGCATGGGGGCACAATTCCAAAGGCTGGAGCCGGCCGGGGCCGGGGCCGGGGTAGAGCACCTGCTGTGCGGCAGTCTACCTTATCGGGAGGTAGTGGAGCAGGGGTTCCTGGAGTTGGCAACAGCAGCAGTGAATCAGTGAGGCCAGGGGGTGGGAAAAGTAGCTACTCGGCAGTGTGGCAGTTTTTCCTGAGGCATCCGCAGGAGGGTAACATGGCCACATGCAAGATATGTAGGCAAAAGGTGAAGCGTGGCCAGGGTCCAAATGTTGGCACCACGGCCCTGCGTCAACATATGATGCGTCACCATAAAACGACCTGGGAGAACCGAGGCTCCCAAGGGGTGGTCCAGTCTGCTTCCTCACCAAGTGAGCTCCCAATTTCTGCCAGCCAAGGCTCCAGCACCTCAGCCGAAGGCAGCTGTGCGTCACACCCATCCTCTGTCGCTCCTGCTCCTCCTCCTCCTCCTCCAAGTCATGCATCCCGCCAGCAATCCATCAGCGAAGCCATGTCCAAGAGACAGCAGTATGCGCCCACTCATCCTACGGCGCAGAAGCTGAATGTGCTCCTGTCCAAGTTGCTGGTGCTGCAGTCGCTCCCTTTTCAGGTGGTGGAATCTGCACCTTTCAGAGAACTGATGGCTTGTGCCGAGCCGAGGTGGAGAGTCCCAAGCCGTCATTTCTTTGCCAAGAAGGCAGTACCAGCGCTGCACACTTTTGTTGAACAGAAGGTGGGCCAGTCCTTGAGCCTGTCGGTGTGTAGCAAAATACATGGCAGCGCCGACATCTGGAGCTGTAACTACGGTCAGGGGCAGTACATGTCGTTTACGGCCCACTGGGTGAATGTGGTCCCTTTGCAGCAGCAACTTGGACAGGTCACGCCGCTTCGGCCTCCGCGCTCTCTGCCCATTGGGCCTGTGACACCGTGCGACTCGGCCTCCTCATCCTCCGCCATCTCCTCACCCTCCACTGTAGGCTCAAGTCTCAGTGCCCCTCCAGTCTACCATGTGTGCAGGGCACGGAGGTGTCACGCAGTGCTTCACATGGTTTGTCTTGGCGAACGGAGTCACACAGGGGAGGAACTGCTTAAATGTATTCATCAGGAAATCCAAACATGGCTTACTCCGAGAAAACTTAAAATGGGAATCATGGTTACCGACAATGGGAAGAACATTTTGTCTGCGCTGCGCCAAGGAAGCCTGACCCATGCCCCCTGCATGGCTCACGTCTTCAATCTGGTTGTCAAGCGGTTTCTGAAGTGTTCCCCCCATCTGCAGGACATCCTAACAACTTCACGGAAACTTTGCATGCACTTCAGCCACTCCTACACCGCCAAACACACCCTTCTTGAGCTACAGCGTCAGAATGGTATCCCCCAACATAGTCTGATTTGCGATGTTTCCACCCGTTGGAATTCCACCCTTCACATGTTGGACCGATTATATGAACAGAGAAAAGCCATCACGGATTTCCTGATGATCCAAGCAGATAGGGGGACTCCCCTGTGTAACTTCAATGTCAACCAGTGGCAGCTCATACGTGACACCTGCCGTTTGCTCAGGCCCTTTGAGGAAGCCACTTTATTTGTCAGTCGGCAGGATTACGGGATGAACGACGTGATTCCACTGCTTCATGTACTACAGCACATGTTGGAAACCATGGCTGGTCAGGGCACTGGAGACATGGCGTTTACATCTTACGGCCACATGAACCCCGTTGGAGCTGAACTGGAGGAGGAGGAGGAGGAAGAGGAGGAGGAGGAGTTGCCCAGCGAAACACAGTTTAGGCTTGGCGAAATGGCTGGTTTATCTAGTCAGCGGACAGGAGAGGAGGAGCAGGAGCAGCCAGAGGAGCTAGAGGTTTTTGAGGAAGGAGAGACAGAGGACCCGGGCACACCGTGGCAGTATGCAGTGGAGATGGAGACAGGTAGTCCATCCGAGTCACTTGCGCAAATGGCACGAAGCATGCTCACATGCTTGCGTAGTGACCCCAGAATTGTTTCCATCTGTCGGCGGGATGACTTCTGGCTGTCCACCTTATTGGACCCTCGCTTCCGGCACAAAATGGGGGCATTTTTTAAACCCACCGAGAGGGAGGACAAACTCAACTACTACAAAGACATTCTACGTAGGCAGTTGGCCGATGCCTATCTGCGCCATGGTCCATACTCTCGCAGGTCTGACTCGAGGGGACCTCTGCGCTCACCTTCCACTGCCATGGCCGCTGGGGGGGTTGGCAGCAGCAGCAGCAGAAGCTCCATCAGCAGCAGCAGCCTCAGTCTTCAGTCGCTAATGAGTAGCTTTCTACACCCGCATAGTGAGGCTACTCATGAGCAGCAGGAAGACCTGGAGCAGGACCTGAACCAGCAGGTCATGTCATACTTTGACATGACCATGCCAACACACCTTGAGGATCCGCTGGACTTCTGGGCAGCCAAACTTGATTTGTGGCCGCAACTAGCAGAGTTTGCCCTGGAAAAGCTGTCCTGCCCGGCAAGTAGCGTGCCATCTGAGCGGGTGTTTAGTGCGGCGGGGGCCATAGTTACGGCGAGGAGAACTCGTCTGTCAACTAAAAATGTGGAGAGACTCACCTTTGTCAAAATGAATCAGGGATGGATCAGCCAGGATTTCCACCCACCAATGCCTGATGCATGCGACTAGATTCAGCATGGTGCCACGTTTTACACTTTACAAATGGTGCAAAACATATTTATGTCTTTAGGCCATTTTTTGGGCTCCTGCTGCTGCTACTGCCAACTTCTGCCAACTCCAGGGTGTGATTCATCCAATTTTTGGGCTCCTGAAGCCAACTCCAGTGTATATTTGGGCTCCTGCTGCTACTACTGTCAACTCCTGCCAACTCCAGGGTGTGATTCATCCAATTTTTGGGCTCCTGAGGCCAACTCCAGTGTATATTTGGGCTCCTGCTGCTGCTACTGTCAACTCCTGCCAACTCCAGGGTGTGATTCATCCAATTTTTGGGCTCCTGAAGCCAACTCCAGTGTATATTTGGGCTCCTGCTGCTACTACTGCCAACTTCTGCCAACTCCAGGGTGTGATTCATCCAATTTTTGGGCTCCTGAAGCCAACTCCAGTGTATATTTGGGCTCCTGCTGCTGCTGCTGCCAACTTCTGCCAACTCCAGGGTGTGATTCATCCAATTTTTGGGCTCCTGAAGCCAACTCCAGTGTATATTTGGGCTCCTGCTGCTGCTGCTGCCAACTTCTGCCAACTCCAGGGTGTGATTCATCCAATTTTTGGGCTCCTGAAGCCAACTCCAGTGTATATTTGGGCTCCTGCTGCTACTACTGTCAACTCCTGCCAACTCCAGGGTGTGATTCATCCAATTTTTGGGCTCCTGAGGCCAACTCCAGTGTATATTTGGGCTCCTGCTGCTGCTGCTGCCAACTTCTGCCAACTCCAGGGTGTGATTCATCCAATTTTTGGGCTCCTGAGGCCAACTCCAGTGTATATTTGGGCTCCTGCTGCTGCTACTGTCAACTCCTGCCAACTCCAGGGTGTGATTCATCCAATTTTTGGGCTCCTGAAGCCAACTCCAGTGTATATTTGGGCTCCTGCTGCTGCTGCTGCTGCCAACTTCTGCCAACTCCAGGGTGTGATTCATCCAATTTTTGGGCTCCTGAAGCCAACTCCAGTGTATATTTGGGCTCCTGCTGCTGCTGCTGCCAACTTCTGCCAACTCCAGGGTGTGATTCATCCAATTTTTGGGCTCCTGAAGCCAACTCCAGTGTATATTTGGGCTCCTGCTGCTGCTGCTGCCAACTTCTGCCAACTCCAGGGTGTGATTCATCCAATTTTTGGGCTCCTGAAGCCAACTCCAGTGTATATTTGGGCTCCTGCTGCTACTACTGTCAACTCCTGCCAACTCCAGGGTGTGATTCATCCAATTTTTGGGCTCCTGAGGCCAACTCCAGTGTATATTTGGGCTCCTGCTGCTGCTGCTGCCAACTTCTGCCAACTCCAGGGTGTGATTCATCCAATTTTTGGGCTCCTGAGGCCAACTCCAGTGTATATTTGGGCTCCTGCTGCTGCTACTGTCAACTCCTGCCAACTCCAGGGTGTGATTCATCCAATTTTTGGGCTCCTGAAGCCAACTCCAGTGTATATTTGGGCTCCTGCTGCTGCTGCTGCTGCCAACTTCTGCCAACTCCAGGGTGTGATTCATCCAATTTTTGGGCTCCTGAAGCCAACTCCAGTGTATATTTGGGCTCCTGCTGCTGCTACTGTCAACTCCTGCCAACTCCAGGGTGTGATTCATCCAATTTTTGGGCTCCTGAGGCCAACTCCAGTGTATATTTGGGCTCCTGCTGCTGCTACTGTCAACTCCTGCCAACTCCAGGGTGTGATTCATCCAATTTTTGGGCTCCTGAAGCCAACTCCAGTGTATATTTGGGCTCCTGCTGCTGCTACTGCCAACTTCTGCCAACTCCAGGGTGTGATTCATCCAATTTTTGTGCTCCTGAAGCCAACTCCAGTGTATATTTGGGCTCCTGCTGCTACTACTGCCAACTTCTGCCAACTCCAGGGTGTGATTCATCCAATTTTTGGGCTCCTGAGGCCAACTCCAGTGTATATTTGGGCTCCTGCTGCTACTACTGCCAACTTCTGCCAACTCCAGGGTGTGATTCATCCAATTTTTGGGCTCCTGAGGCCAACTCCAGTGTATATTTGGGCTCCTGCTGCTGCTGCTGCCAACTTCTGCCAACTCCAGGGTGTGATTCATCCAATTTTTGGGCTCCTGAAGCCAACTCCAGTGTATATTTGGGCTCCTGCTGCTACTACTGTCAACTCCTGCCAACTCCAGGGTGTGATTCATCCAATTTTTGGGCTCCTGAAGCCAACTCCAGTGTATATTTGGGCTCCTGCTGCTGCTGCTGCCAACTTCTGCCAACTCCAGGGTGTGATTCATCCAATTTTTGGGCTCCTGAGGCCAACTCCAGTGTATATTTGGGCTCCTGCTGCTGCTGCTGCCAACTTCTGCCAACTCCAGGGTGTGATTCATCCAATTTTTGGGCTCCTGAGGCCAACTCCAGTGTATATTTGGGCTCCTGCTGCTACTACTGTCAACTCCTGCCAACTCCAGGGTGTGATTCATCCAATTTTTGGGCTCCTGAGGCCAACTCCAGTGTATATTTGGGCTCCTGCTGCTGCTGCTGCCAACTTCTGCCAACTCCAGGGTGTGATTCATCCAATTTTTGGGCTCCTGAGGCCAACTCCAGTGTATATTTGGGCTCCTGCTCCTGCTGCTGCCAACTTCTGCCAACTCCAGGGTGTGATTCATCCAATTTTTGGGCTCCTGAAGCCAACTCCAGTGTATATTTGGGCTCCTGCTGCTGCTGCCAACTTCTGCCAACTCCAGGGTGTGATTCATCCAATTTTTGGGCTCCTGAGGCCAACTCCAGTGTATATTTGGGCTCCTTCTGCCCCTCATAGTGATGCCACTTCAACTCTCTGCAATTGTGCCGCTCTGCGATTCTATTAGCGATGCCTCTGATCTGCATGTGATATTTCTTCAAAGTATTATTTAACAAACCCAGCACGCATCCTGTGCGTGTTACAGCAAGGCTGAATGGTTTACAACCCTATTGAGGCTGTAGGAGGCTCAGAAATAGCCGTTTTTAATAGCGATTCGTCGCGAATTTATTCGGGTCGAAACGATTTTTGTCGGAAAATTCGGCGAATCAGTCGAATCGAATTTTTCAAAAGTTCGCTCATCTCTAATGGTTACACGCTGGACTAGATGTATTTACAGTTACCTGCTTTGCACTGCATTGTAGGTTAGTCTCTCAGTACTCACCACCACCTCCAGACCATTGTTGGCCCCCTTCTCTGCTGCTAATTGCCCTCTGGAACTACAGTGTTTCCTCTCCCTAATCTGCTGCTGCTCCCTAATCTGCTTATGCTAAGTTAGGTCAGAGGTGCAGGTAAGTTGCCAAGGGGAGGGGTTAGGTGACTGATAGAGGACAGTGTCAGGGGGTGGAGTGGTTAGGTGAGCAGTAGAGGATAGCAGCAGGGAGTGGAGGGGTTAGATGAGTTGTAGAGGACAGCAGCAGTGGTAACAGGCAGCGGCAGTGGGTGCAGCGCTTAGGTGAGTTGTAGAGGACAGCAGTAAATGGTGGAGGGGTTAGGTGAGTGGTAGAGAACAGCGGCAGGGAATAGATGACACAGCAGGGGGAATTGACAGTTGCAGGGGGTTCACTCAGTGGGGCATCCTAAATTAGATCGGGATAGTCAATTTCACAGGACTCGGTTCATGAGAATACATCCTAGAGGGAATCTTGTTTAGGGATGCCCCACAGTCCAAAACCTTATGAACCCCCCACATCAGAATTACATAGTCATTTAATTTCGGGATCCTATACTTTTCAAATGCAATATCAGAGGGGCTTTCTCTGCAGCGGTACCCTACTCTGTGCTGGTCTGCCAGGGGGGGCACGCATAGTGAAGGGATGGGGATGCGGCTACTCATGGCTACATTTGAACAGCACAGGAATCACAGAACTAGGCGAGTATGTGGCCGCCTTGTGCCTTAATGACAAAGTAGATCTCAGACCTTGGCCTTGATTCACTAAGAGTTGAAAAATAAATTCATTTCATGAGAAAAAAGCCTGAGAATTTCATTGTTAGCCGATCACCAGATAAGAAGACAATGAAAGTCAATGGCACTTTTTCACTCCTGAAAAAAGTTTTGAACTTTTTACCCCTTTTTAACTGTAGTAAAAAGTGCAATTGACTTTCATTGTTTTCCTATCTGGTGATTCACTAACAGTGAAATTCTCAGGCTTTTTTCTCATGAATTGAATTTTTTACTACTATGAGAATTTTTTTCAACTCTTTGTGAATCGAGGCCCATAGTTCTTATCCTCATCCCCTAATCAGGCATAAGCCCTTATTTAACAAGGGATAGCGCCAGGTAGCGAATGGTGAGCGAACGGTAATGACGCTCACCGCCACGAGAACGCCGGCTCCCCTCCGCAATCACACATTTATGAAGCCGATCCTGCTTAGCGACTGACAGAGCGCCAGATAGCGAATCATTCATCATTATTCCAGCCTCACCCCACAGCGCCAGCGAGCGACCTTGAACAGCGACAGGTATGACCTCTCGCTACCTGGCGCTCTCCAATGCATTTCAATGGAGCTAACTTTAAATATTCATAATTAATTGCTATTTTTTTTTTTTATGTCAAAAAATCTGTGACCACTTCTGCAATGTTATATTTTTTTTTTAAGCTAAAAAAAAAAAAAAAAAAAAAAAATTTTGTGCAGATTTGATATTACAGGTCTGATATTAATGTATTCATATTACAAAATGTTTTGAAAAACATGTTTTTTTTTTTTTTTCTAAAAATATGGTTGTTTGGGGGTTAAAAAACTACTTTTAACCCATCGCCGCCAGCGCTCTGGGGTTTAAACAAGCATTTCACAGCGCGAGAATTTTTGGAGCGTGATTTGTTAATGAATATGCTGAGAGCCGTTCGCTATGGCCGTTTGCTGTCATGCGCTCCCATACAGCGCGGAACCTGTCAAACAGCGACTCATAACCCCGTATTCAACATTACCACACACCGACTGAGTCGCTGTCAACAGCCGAACAACGGCCAAGCACAGCGAATACTAGCGGGCGCTGTGAAAATAACGCTACTGTCATCTGTCGCTACTTGGCGCTATTAATGAATCAGCCTAATAGTAAGTGATGGTGATAGTGTAGAGATTGTTTTATGTTGTTTATCTCAAAAACATATTTGGCTTGATGCAGAGCCTCCCCGTTCAGCTCCCCCGTGCGTTTCCCCGTTGGTTTTGGCCTTTGATCGGGTCAGGAAAGGGTGCTACGTTGATTTTAGTGTGCGTTTATGCGCTCAGGTGTGCGCTCAGCCGCCTTTCCGATTGTCGGCTCGCACAAGGCTGTTTCCCGGGAAAACGGACGCCTCGTTCATTGGTCCGTTTTTTTCAGTGATGCAGAGCCTTGATTTCCGATTGAAATCACCCTAATAAAACAGGACCGCCGAGCCTTCACTTACAGCAAGTCAGAGCAGCCGTATTTGCACTCGGGCAATAATATGCAGTCCTCTGTTGGAGCACATCAGCGGCGCCAGCTCCGCGGTCTTGTCCTGCTGAGTATGGCAGAAACCAGGCTGCACCGCACGCCTTTGGACATCGATGGTATGAGTATTTGATATATTTTTGGGGTTTTTTGGGGGGGTCCTTTTTACAGGGTCTCCCTAATTTTTTTTTTATTGCCTGTGTGCAGGAATTTGAAGATTGGACATAGCATAAATGTGCAGGCACTGGCTGGCCCTGAATTGTTTTTTGGGACTCGTTTTGCTGGCTTTCCCTGCTCGACGCATGATGCGCACATCTTGAGGAATTCCTGCCCAGATGAGCGATTCAAATCTGGCAATCTTTTTGGTGGCTGGCTACTGGGTATGTGTATGAAACTTGTATTGGTTGCCCACCTTGTCTGACTGTGTTTTTTCCATTAACACATTATTTTGTAACTATTTTCTTAGTATATTTTTAGCCTAATTATAGAGCTTTAAATTAAATCGGTTAAGTTATTGTACCCTATTGCGTCCTGTTCTTGCCCTCTTATGTAAGTACCATCCCACAGACATGTTTAAGGAGTGTCCAGGTTGGATGTGCAGGTAGCCTCATTCCAAATGTCTTTTCCTACAACACTAGGCCGCTCACCTATTTGTCCCTCTTTAATAATGTTGCTATGCACCCCTAAACGTTGGAAGTTGTTATTATTTTATTTTTTATTTTGTGCAGGTGACTCTGGCTATCCTTTGCTCCCCTGGATGCTGAACCCCATCCTGCACCCATCTTCCCAGGAAGAGGAGCGCTAGAATACTGCCCATAGGAGGACTCGCTCGGTGGTTGAGCGAGCATTTGTTTTGCTCAAGATGCGTTTTCGCTGTCTAGATCAGACTGGGGGGGGCATTCCAATATAAGCCGGCCAAGGTCATACAAATTGTATTCGCTTGCGGGATCCTACACAACCTGGCCATTCGTAGCAGGGTTACCAGATATTCTGACCTGCCTGCCAATCATATTTTTCTTGCTGAAGAGCACACCCCTCCTTTATCAGGCAGCCAAAGTGGCACCGCACAAACCATACGTGCGCAACTTGTTGAGAATGTATTTGCATACAACACAAGTGTTTTTTCGGCTTACTTTTTATTGTGCTTAAACCAATTGTTAGTTTTCATTTTTTTTTTTATGAAAAAAGGAAACTTACACGTGGGGACAGATATTGTAACCAAAATCTTTAGTGGTATGTGTGGGAGGATGGTGCAGATGATTGCTGGTGTGGAACAATATTTGCAGCAATGTGTGCCAGGCTTTCCTTAATGTTCTGCCACTGTTGGAATAGGTCAACCATATGGCTGGTAAGGGCAGACACATTTCGGTTTAATACCTGTAATTGGGTACTTATGTTGGTTAATTGTGTGCACACAGTGGCATTGAATTGCTGTGTGCTTGCTGCAAAAGCTATATTTTCCTTGCGCCACGCTTCCTCCATAATTTGCAGTTGCACTCTTTGGCTAATCTGGCGCCTGGTATGGGTTCTAGCAGTGGCCTGGGTGGTTGTTTCGGGTTAGGAAAGAGGTTGTGGATGTGGTGGTTGTGGCTGTGTTGACTGCGTTGCGGCCACTGGCTCAGTAGTGGTTGGTAACAGATGTGGGTTGTTCTCCTTAAAATCTCGGATATCTTCTATTATGGGTGTGCTTACTCTGTGCTGTTAATAAATCTAGTTTCATTTTACTTTTTGGAAGGCACACCAATCGTTCCTAGTTCAAATTTAAAAGTACACACAAAGGACCATTGACTTACCTCCTCCAAATCCTCATTTTGGGTTTGAGCTGTTGAATCCTGGTTTGGCCTTGCCTTCGGGGTTAAGGCAGGGGTTGCTTGGCCTTGTGTGTCCTGTTGCCTTTGGCCTTGGAATTGAGAATGTAAGATTATATTTACCCCAAAGTAGAGTGTGTTGTCCAGCCTAACACTGGCTTTTGCCCCTCATTTTAAAAGCTCATGGAAAATTCAAACTCACCTTGGGACCTTACATTCCGGTCTGTGTCGTGTGCCTCTTGCAGGCCCCTGGACGCTGGCAGGGTGTATGTATATATAGACATGTTCCTCGGCGGGTGTTAGGATTATTTTTGTGGGTAAGGCACCCCCTGTCTGCTGGCAGGGGAAGATTAAATCACACCTAATAAGTGTTACATCCTGTTATGAATGCAACTATAAAGGCATTTAAAATGGGCTTTACCTCTGCTGCCGGCGGATGTCCCTTTTTTTTTTGGCTATAATATTTAAGGTCCCCAAATTTCCTTTGGATTTGTGGAATATCTCGCCGGACAGATCCCACACTATTTACTTGCCGCCAAATATTCGTCTGGATCTCCACCTTAGCCTGCTTAGTGGTTGATTTGGAGGTCCGGCCAAATAGGGCATCATAATGCTCACAAACTGCATTTGCACCAGCCATGCTTTGAGCATTGCAAAATCGTGCAGTTAGTGAGCCACGGCGTAGTTGTCGCCCACATGGGTGTGTTGTGTCCCCTGCATCTGTGGAAATTGATAGTTGACTATCTGGGGAGTTGTGTGTGTGTCTTGGGCTTATGGGGGGTGGTGATGTGTTGTGTGTGTGCTGCTGTGGGTTAATGTATGGGTTCCTGTTGAGCTCTCACCTGTTGAGCTGGATGATGTTTCTGAGGTACTTGAATTGGGAGAACCAGAGGGTTGAGGTGGAGGGGTGGGTGACCTTGGTGGGGTGGAGGGTTTGGCACTACGCTTACCCTTGCTGATGTGTTTGTTTTTGTGTGTATGCTTGCTGTGTTGCGGTTGAGGATGCTGCAGTGATTTAATCGATTTGGCACCCTTTGGAGGTCTGGCTTTTTTGGCACGTGGTGGAGAATGTGTTGTGGTATCTTTGCTCCTGCGTTTTTTAGAATGTTCCTGTGGCTGTGGAGGACCCACCGTTTTAGTTGGGGCATGTGTCTTGTGTCTTCTCTTTTGGCTTTTTTTTGATGAGCCATGTGTGCGCCTGCTGATTTAAAAAGAAGGCATAAGCCCCGGGTGAGGCGGTACTTCGACCAACATTTCCCATGTAAGTGTTGAAAATGTAAATGCACCTATAACCCTGGCATTGCCTGGGCGTGGTTTAATGATTGTGTTTGTATTTCAGCCCATGAATGGAATCTACGGTTCCGCCCCACCCGGACCAGGACACGCAGCCCAGTGTTAGGCGAAACAGGTGAAGGTGTAGGTGGCCCACCGCCAGGGTCAACGGCCACCCCCTCCTCTGCCAGTGAGTATGAGGAGCCGCTGGACCTCAGCATGCAAAAAAAAAACTTTAACAGTTCCATCAAAATGTATCCAAAAAAGCCCTTAAAGCGGACCTTAACTATGAAGAAGAGGCTAGCTTAGATAGTTCCCACATCCTGTACATACAGATTGTCCACCTTACAAATCATGTTACCAACCTTTTCCATAGCACATCTCGGCTCTGTGTGAGCAAAGCACAGCTATAACCCACCCCCTGTACCTTATCCCACTCTCCTCTCCTCAGTAAGTGTGATGCTTCAGAGTCAACATGGCGTTGCACGTATCCTAAATTCCTGAACTGAGTTGCAGCCCAGTGGGGGAAAGAATAATTTATTGACTACAAAATTAATATATATTAGTTTAAGATGCTGGGGCAACGTTTCTGAAGAGTTTGGCCTTTTCATTAAAACACGCAGAAGGTCCCATTTAATAAGTGCACAAACAATCAAAAAACAAAACCAAAAAAAAAATGCTAAAGTAATGTTGTTTTTCATTCACAGATCAAAGAACACAGGCTACAGACCCCGAGGCCTAATTTTTTTATTTTTGCAAAAAAATGAAAATATGTTTTTTGTCGTTTTTAAAAAAAAAATATGTTTTAATACAAAAACACAAAATAAAAAACGTACTAATACCTCCTTAGAAATTAATTCTTTTTATATACCTTTATTAAGTATTTTTTATTTATTACCTCACACAATCACAATTTTATTCATTATTATATATTTTTAATGTTAGTATCAACTAATCACGATGCATCATGAGTTTTTCCAAAAATCATGTTTAACTGTTTAACAATCATGGGTTAGTTTCATATCTATTAGTTATAATTTTATTAAGCACATTTTTACACATATTTTACCTTACTTGGATATAGGAACACCCCGTATTACACGGATCCTTGATATACCTTATCATGAATGCTAACATATATACTTTTAGTTATTAATAGAAATGAGCAGATTAAAAATCAAGAATCAACTCAGATATCTTTGTATTATAACTAAATACCCATAAATGAATTGAATCAGCTAATTAAATCAAAATAAAAACACAAATAAATACACACTATGTATACTTTATAAATAACTGACTATTGATCAGTAGTATTAATATATTAAAATATGGTAAAACGATATTGAACAGGGTAAGGTCTGATCAAATATAGTCAAACAATCTGGCCTGGGTTTATCAACTCTATGTAATGATACTATATAATGAATTAATTAAACTATATATAATAGATATTAGAGTAGACACAGTTGTTAGTTATTTATTTGTGTAGCATTGGTTAAGATTTTGATTGTATATGTGTTTTTGTCCTTTATTGTCCTTTTCCCCCGTGGTCACTGTACTATGAGGTAGATGTGTGTGGGCCCATCCAGCTCGGGCGCGCTGTCCAACTCAGGCGCCTGCGCGCTGCGCACCTAGGTGGTTGCCCGGTGCGCATGCGCTCATGGGTTTATACTATCTTTACATTTTCAAGCCCGCCACCCTATGCTGCGGACATACCAGTCTTATCAGCTCCTGTGCCGGTTATGCACAGAATGAACACCCCGGCATGCGCGGAGTGCAGAGGCGCCCCAATAGAGGGGATGTCTATTGGGTGCACTTGGACCTTATCAGACACAGCGCATGCGTGATGGGTGTAGGGCACGTATGACGCGTCACCATGCATGGCGCGCCATCACGTATACCCTTTGGATACGCGAGGCTGACACACACACAGGAGCCGAAGCCGATACTCCGCAGCAAAGGGCCAGTCGGGAAAACCATTCCACCGGCCTATACACGGTTAACCTGCACAGGGCGGTCGTAGGAACGGGCCCTAGATACAGGAAGTACCCTGATCTAAAACAGGTGAGCACAGCGCCGACTGGTTGGATGATTGCCCACGCACACTTACATTTAAAGAGGTGTCCATGGGGGAACAAAGATGGCAACACCCTGAGGAAGTGATCTCTCACGCAACGCGTCGGTGTTCAGGAACGGGCCCCTGCAGGTGTTTTGGACCCATGAATTGGTGGTAGTATTACATTTAACTTTGCTTCACTTTTGTGAGCCATGTATTATATTTCATATGCCATGGTGTATTGGTATGACAGCACCCTGTGAACACCCTTTGCACTTGCACTCTTCTTAAATTATCTTCTACAGGGCTCTTTTGCTCTGTCTCAGCACCATTTTCTGTAGTTTAAATGTCTGCTATCACGATCTTCTGATCGTTCACTCTATATTAATTGTGTGCACGTTCTTTCATATAGTTCAAACCATACACACATGGCATATCCTAATAGTGTTAATGCATATTTAAATTGTGCTTGGTGGTAGTCCTACTATACCCCCCTGCAGGGCCCGCTCCCTTTGTATTTGTGTGTATATATGTGTACATACATTTTATTGTGTTTTTAAATGTCTGATGTGTTTCATTATGTGTCATTGAATCAATAAATTTTTTGATACTATAGTATTGTGTGCGGCCTGACTATATGGTGAGACAATTACCATCCAGCACTGGTGGATGGCTCCTTTTTGAGCATTTTAGTGGGCCCGCCTTGGACCCCTCTCACCAGGCCAGCACCTTTTTTCTACATTTAGCTGTGCGGGTCTTCTAGGATTTTTAAATCACCAGTGCCTATACCCTGGGTTAATTACCCCGGGTGACCCTTGCACGCTTCTAACATGAATTTTGAAATATTAGAGAACAACTGGTCCTCACATCTAATAGACCTCAAGGGGACACAGAGTGGAAGTGTGAATAATCATACCAACCCAGGCTATGATACTTTATGTAGATCCATTAGAAAGGCCAGGAGAAGATATTTGCGGTTATGGTGGAACATCCAAAGTTTACAAATTTACTTAGAACAGAGGCTTATACCGCGGGGACTCCGTGTGCAGATATTCCCAGCATGGGAAGTGTCCAGTGAATTTAAAAAAGAATGGGAAAACCATCTAACTAATTGTTCCCTAGCACTTATTGACATGCTTATTCAGGAGGACAAAAAATTACTAGCTAACACTAAATCTGAGATCCTAGAATTATATAAGCAACTAGAACATTTAACTTCACAAGAAGAAATACAAACATTTAATGATATGGTCACCAAAGAAACAGATAGATTTGAAATGGAGATCAGGATGAACAAAAAGCACAAATTGGACAGGGATAGATCGGATGCCAATCAGGACAAAATGTACAGATGGAAACATCAAGGTAATTCTCGTGGCCCCTTTAGAAAATCACAGGACAGAGGTAACCAGAGAGAACACTCATTCTCTGGCTCCTCATATAGAGGTTCCCCACACTCCAGCCAAACATCAAATTTCTCCTCAGATGATCGTTTTTTAGATCTAGATCAGGACAAAGGAGAACAAGGAGGGGGCAGAGGAGATGCAACAAGAAGAATTGCAAACCCAAACAGAAGAGAAGTGGGCCCTTGGGAGCACAGGAGACTCAGACCCAGGGAGGCAAGACGCAAGAGGGTCCCATCCCCACGGGGAGCCCAAAGGAGATAATGGAATCAAGAAGTTTAGAAGTAATTAACCTTACTGACATAGCACTTAGTGAACATCAAATAGCGGTCCTCAAGAGGGGCCTGAGTTTCTCACCAACACACACAATTAATAAATTTACTACTCTCAAGGACCTCTTTCTCTTTTGTAGACGTCTTATGATCAAGAAACACTTTCTGGATAGAGACAAAGACATGGATGACTCTAATTTGAATGACATAGACGAACAGGCCTTACAAGATCTGATAGATCTCTTGGATGAACAGGAAGAAACTGGTCAAAAAACCACCTTGCGGAAACCTTCAACCTTCATACCCCCCTGGAACAACTGTCCGGCAATACAACTCTTCTTCAATTTGGTGAGTAAAGATGTACATAAGATCAAAACTAGCACCTACCAAAATAATCTTAATAAAGAAGAGAGGGAAGCCCTTCAAATACTTAAAAATGAGGAAAGATTTATCATAAAGGAAGCGGACAAGGGGGGGAATATAGTTATACAATCTAGGGAAGAATATGTCAAGGAAGTATTACGCCAATTGATGGACCAGAAGACGTATGAAGAGTTACCCAATAACCCCATCAAAAGATACCAATCAGAATTTAAATCATTGATTACACATGCATTGAATCAAGGCACGATAGATCGCACACTTTTTGAATTTTTGAATGTGGAATTCCCAAGAATTCCAACATTTTATACGCTTCCAAAAATTCATAAGAATCGAGAAAAACCTCCTGGGAGACCAATAGTCTCAGGAATAGGGGGACTAACAGAACATGCTTGTGTCTATATTGACACAGCCTTACAACCACACGTATTGGGACTTGACTCATACATAAGGGACTCCACTGACATTTTGAACAAAATTAACAACATGCAGGTACCAGAGAACACGGTTCTCATTACCTGCGATGTGGAGTCCCTTTATACCAATATTTCCCATCAAATGGCCCTCAGGGTGGTAAAATACTTCCTAGAAATGGAATCAGTGGAAAAAAGAGATGAACATGAATTCCTCTTGGAATTATTGACCTTCATCCTGTCCCACAATATGTTTACATTCGATTCTAAATACTATAGACAGGTTAGGGGAGTAGCGATGGGAGCACGGTGTGCTCCCGCTATAGCCAATTTGTTCTTAGGCTGGTGGGAAAGGGAGGTTGTTTGGCATGAACATCTAGGCAAGTACCATGAACACATACTCAATTGGCATCGCTTCATTGATGATATACTAATCCTCTGGAATGGCACAATCGAGGAAGGGACCGAATTCCTAAAACTACTGAATCAGAATTCCTATAATATTTACCTGACCTATAACATCTCGAAACAGGCGACCTTCCTCGACTTAGAATTACAGGTGCAAGAAGATGGTTATATCAGTACCAAGTTATATAGAAAAGCAACAGCCACAAACAACTTACTTCATTTCCAAAGCTTTCATCAACGTAGTCTTAAACAAGGAATACCTGTGGGGCAATTATTAAGAGCAAGAAGAAATTGCACAAAAGAAGAGGATTTTAGACGAGAGGCCCAAGAAATGAAGACACGCTTTCTTAAACGTGGATACCCTATGGGTACACTACAACGAGCAATTAATAGAGCCTCCAACATACCACGAGAACATCTATTACAATATAGGATCAAAAGAGATCAAAAGAAAGATGAAGTAAGATTCATCTCAGAATACTCAAGTGATTGGCAGACTGTAAGGAAAATCCTGAACTCTCATTGGAGAATATTACAATCGGACCCAGATTTGGAGAAATGGGTCAGTGGAGGCCCAAGAATGATGGCCAAACGTGCACCAAATCTCCGTGATATACTGTGTAGTAGTCATTATAAGAGACCCAAAATGTGGCTGGGATCAGCACAGGGCAAAGGCCAAAGTAGACCATGTGGCCGATGCAATATATGTGAACATGTCAAAATCAGCAATAAAGTCACCAATATTGGCTCAGGTGAGGAGTTTAGAATTAGGGATCATCTGAATTGTCGCTCACAAGGAATTATTTATGTCATCGAATGTAATTGCCCCAAGCAATATGTTGGGGAAACCAAAAACATGGCGAAAATTAGGATTCAGGCGCACTTATCTAATATTAAACTGGCAAGAAGGGACCAAAATCTAGGAAAAACACTCACACCAGTAGCGACACATTTTCTACAGGTCCATGGAGGTCTAACAAAGGACCTAAAAGTGTATTTTGTAGACAAGGTAAATATGGGGGGTCGGGGAGGCAACGTCAAGAGGAAATTACAACAGCGAGAACTGGAATGGATATATAATTTAGGCACTCGGGCGCCGTTTGGATTAAATGAGGATACCTCATTTGCACCTTTTTTGGGGCGGGATTGATTCATATTGGGGTGAATAGATAGTTTTGGTCACAATAGCTTTTTTTGGGGAGGCAATGCTGTCTCCTCAATATTAGGGATAATTGCACTATTCTTTTTGAGGGGTGTGTTGTTATGTTAATTTATAATTGATAAATTGGTTGTATGTAAATTTTCACTTCTATTAAGCACTATATTTTTTCTCCATCCAGTTCCGCATGCCTCTGATGAGTTGGAATATCCTATTGCCAACCCCACTTACCAGATGGGTGGTTATCTACTGGCAGTGGACCATGGAATGAGATGAATGAAGTAGATGAGGCATAATCTGTGTCCTGATGACGGGGATGACGAATAACTCCGAAAATTCTCCCTCAAGTAGCCTGATGCTTTGATTGGATCTGCTGTCTCTCCACTTGGGTACTAAGAAGGTGAAAGAGAATCTGTGCCCTGACAACGGGGATGACCCATTTTCAAGTAGCTTGATGCCTTGATTTTTTGCCTTCTAATTTGGGAACCAAGAAGGAACTATATCCACTAACAGAGATATGGAATATGGCTGTTACACACTCAACTCAAGGAATGGATCTGGTATAACTTATTGGAAATCCATTTGTTGCTTGGGACTATGCCGGCTAGAAAAGAAAGGTATTTTCCTGTGCAAATATCTGGACATTTTTGGAGCTCATGGATATATCAAACGCTTCCCTAGCCATCACTATAGAGTGACTCTTGTATTTTTGCATAAAAGGTATGCTATATTGATATATGGATCTAAGATATGCGGACCAACCCCTGGACAAGGATGAGTAACTTGCACTATTTTGTATGCACCCTTGTCTAGATATACCAGACAAGAAAGTATATTGTAATACAAACTTTAGAGATTAATAACTCAAGAGATTCACTGCGGAGTTGACATGATTATAGCATTAGATTATACATGGAAAAAGGGCTTGTAAGGATCCATATTCATTAAGTTTGAATGCACAAGATTAAGTTCTTTCCCTCCTTCCCCCTTCCCCCCCCCTTTTTTTCCCTTTCCCCTCATTATCCTCCCCTTTCTCCCCCTCCCTCTCCCTCCCCCCCCCTCCTCTCCTTGCCCTTTCCTTCCCTTGCCTTTCCTTTCCCTTTCCCCCCCCTTCCCTTCCTTATTGATTATATGCATATCCCTACTCTCCTATGTGGTCGGGACTTAGATATTTAGTAGTATCTAAACACACAGTATGTTGAATGCGGGTAATACCTCCTTAGAAATTAATTCTTTTTATATACCTTTATTAAGTATTTTTTATTTATTACCTCACACAATTTTATTCATTATTATATATTTTTAATGTTAGTATCAACTAATCACGATGCATCATGAGTTTTTCCAAAAATCATGTTTAACTGTTTAACAATCATGGGTTAGTTTCATATCTATTAGTTATAATTTTATTAAGCACATTTTTACACATATTTTACCTTACTTGGATATAGGAACACCCCGTATTACACGGATCCTTGATATACCTTATCATGAATGCTAACATATATACTTTTAGTTATTAATAGAAATGAGCAGATTAAAAATCAAGAATCAACTCAGATATCTTTGTATTATAACTAAATACCCATAAATGAATTGAATCAGCTAATTAAATCAAAATAAAAACACAAATAAATACACACTATGTATACTTTATAAATAACTGACTATTGATCAGTAGTATTAATATATTAAAATATGGTAAAACGATATTGAACAGGGTAAGGTCTGATCAAATATAGTCAAACAATCTGGCCTGGGTTTATCAACTCTATGTAATGATACTATATAATGAATTAATTAAACTATATATAATAGATATTAGAGTAGACACAGTTGTTAGTTATTTATTTGTGTAGCATTGGTTAAGATTTTGATTGTATATGTGTTTTTGTCCTTTATTGTCCTTTTCCCCCGTGGTCACTGTACTATGAGGTAGATGTGTGTGGGCCCATCCAGCTCGGGCGCGCTGTCCAACTCAGGCGCCTGCGCGCTGCGCACCTAGGTGGTTGCCCGGTGCGCATGCGCTCATGGGTTTATACTATCTTTACATTTTCAAGCCCGCCACCCTATGCTGCGGACATACCAGTCTTATCAGCTCCTGTGCCGGTTATGCACAGAATGAACACCCCGGCATGCGCGGAGTGCAGAGGCGCCCCAATAGAGGGGATGTCTATTGGGTGCACTTGGACCTTATCAGACACAGCGCATGCGTGATGGGTGTAGGGCACGTATGACGCGTCACCATGCATGGCGCGCCATCACGTATACCCTTTGGATACGCGAGGCTGACACACACACAGGAGCCGAAGCCGATACTCCGCAGCAAAGGGCCAGTCGGGAAAACCATTCCACCGGCCTATACACGGTTAACCTGCACAGGGCGGTCGTAGGAACGGGCCCTAGATACAGGAAGTACCCTGATCTAAAACAGGTGAGCACAGCGCCGACTGGTTGGATGATTGCCCACGCACACTTACATTTAAAGAGGTGTCCATGGGGGAACAAAGATGGCAACACCCTGAGGAAGTGATCTCTCACGCAACGCGTCGGTGTTCAGGAACGGGCCCCTGCAGGTGTTTTGGACCCATGAATTGGTGGTAGTATTACATTTAACTTTGCTTCACTTTTGTGAGCCATGTATTATATTTCATATGCCATGGTGTATTGGTATGACAGCACCCTGTGAACACCCTTTGCACTTGCACTCTTCTTAAATTATCTTCTACAGGGCTCTTTTGCTCTGTCTCAGCACCATTTTCTGTAGTTTAAATGTCTGCTATCACGATCTTCTGATCGTTCACTCTATATTAATTGTGTGCACGTTCTTTCATATAGTTCAAACCATACACACATGGCATATCCTAATAGTGTTAATGCATATTTAAATTGTGCTTGGTGGTAGTCCTACTATACCCCCCTGCAGGGCCCGCTCCCTTTGTATTTGTGTGTATATATGTGTACATACATTTTATTGTGTTTTTAAATGTCTGATGTGTTTCATTATGTGTCATTGAATCAATAAATTTTTTGATACTATAGTATTGTGTGCGGCCTGACTATATGGTGAGACAATTACCATCCAGCACTGGTGGATGGCTCCTTTTTGAGCAAAAAAGCCCTTAAAGCGGACCTTAACTATGAAGAAGAGGCTAGCTTAGATAGTTCCCACATCCTGTACATACAGATTGTCCACCTTACAAATCATGTTACCAACCTTTTCCATAGCACATCTCGGCTCTGTGTGAGCAAAGCACAGCTATAACCCACCCCCTGTACCTTATCCCACTCTCCTCTCCTCAGTAAGTGTGATGCTTCAGAGTCAACATGGCGTTGCACGTATCCTAAATTCCTGAACTGAGTTGCAGCCCAGTGGGGGAAAGAATAATTTATTGACTACAAAATTAATATATATTAGTTTAAGATGCTGGGGCAACGTTTCTGAAGAGTTTGGCCTTTTCATTAAAACACGCAGAAGGTCCCATTTAATAAGTGCACAAACAATCAAAAAACAAAACCAAAAAAAAAATGCTAAAGTAATGTTGTTTTTCATTCACAGATCAAAGAACACAGGCTACAGACCCCGAGGCCTAATTTTTTTATTTTTGCAAAAAAATGAAAATATGTTTTTTGTCGTTTTTAAAAAAAATATATGTTTTAATACAAAAACACAAAATAAAAAACGTACTAATAAATAATTAATAATATTTCGAGAGTTGTGTTTCCTGCAAAAGTACCATCACACAACATCAGCACACATTTACATTACACACCAAAGGTTTAGATATGGGACAATAAAAAGAAAAAAAAAAAAAACAATAAAGGTATGCATTAAGGACAAGGGAGAAGGAACTACTAGATGATTTAGGTATGCATTATGGACAAGGAAACCCCCACCAAAAAAAGCAACCATAAAAAAAATTTGTTTCAAATTTGCATTTGTGGCCATATGCATGTTCCAAGGGAGTTTGCGGGATGTGCGCTTGCGTGTAGCCAGATTGGCAACTGAAGAGCCATGGAGATGTAAGTATACTTGCTAAAACCACCAAAATGGAAGGTCAAATACGACGGAAACCAAGCAGGTACGTTCAAAAAGGCAGGAAAAAACAGGGAAAAACGGGCCGCCCGTGTGAACGGGAACGGGAGCCCCGATCAAATTGAAGGCACCCGAGAGAGCAAAAAAAGCTTTCCGAGTAAAGTGAAATTGACGGATCAGTTAGGGAGCCATTCCGACGGAGGCTCTGCATCACATTTGAGCCACGATTCAAACGGGAGCCCCGGACAATCGGAGGGTTTTAAGGGCAGTTCAGAGGAGGCTCTGCATCAGGCCCATTGATCTTCTGTCAAAATCCTGACCATCGTTGCGACCATGTTTATTAGTTCTTAGTAAATCTATGAAAACTTTTTTAGAGCAAAATTGAAGAAATGTACATTTCATGTACAAGATGTTCACTTTCTGGGATATATCCTGTGAATCACAACCATGCCAGGAACAGTCCAATCCAAGATCAGGCCACAAACTAGCCTAGGATATGCAACCTTTTATCAGAATTTTATCTGAAATGTCTCTTGGATTGTGGCGCTCACCTAGAAAAGGGCCAATACCAAGGCTTGGAATACAGATGCCATAGTGGCTTTTGACTCCTTTTTCTTTCATCTTGGTGGTCCCACCTTGCCCTTTATTTATTTATTTATTTATTATTAGGTTGGTGGATAACCTATAACTAGTAAGTGCAATCCTTTTTAAGAGTTTCCTGCAAAGCAAGACTATGGCAAAGGCAACCGAGAACTCTTGGCAATAAAATAACCTTTGAGGAGTGGTGGCACCACTGGCTGAAGGGTGGTGGTCACCAGTGACTATATTTACAGATCAAATCTGAAATATATACACTCAGATAAAATACTATGATGCTCATCAAGATGGGCTTTGTTCTTTTCTTTTTACCAATACATACCTTCCTCACACTAAGACCATAAAAGGCCACCTCAGCACAGTTTCCTCCGGCGATTGCTGTCCTCTGCTCAAATTTAGCATGCAAGCTGCATGCAAGTTGCAACTAGGGTATCATATCTGGTGGAGTAGGTTGTATTTATCAAAAGTAGCAAAATGTATTCCTATAGTAAGCAAGTAGAGATGAGCGAATTTTTGAAAAATTGAATTCGGCCGATTCGCCGAATTTTCTGGAAAAATTTGATTTGGTCCGAATTTATTTGCGGCGAATCGCTATTAAAAACGGCTGTTTCTGGCCTACCGAGAGCCTCAATAGGGTTGTAGAACATTTTGCCTTGCTGTAACACGCATAGGATGCGTGCTGGGTTAGTGAAATAATACTGTAAAGAAGTATGACATGCAGATCAGAGGCATCGCTATTAGAATCGCTGTCGCAGAGCGGCACAATTGCAAAGCCTTGAGGTGGCATCAGCATGAGCAGCCCATCTATTGCCTGAAAGACACCCTGGAGTTGGCAGCATCATAAGGAGCCCATTTATTGCCTGAAAGACACCCTGGATTTGCAACAGCATGAGGAGCCCATATATTACCTGAAAGACACACTGGAATTGGCAGCATCATGATGAGCCCATTTATTGCCCACCGCTCTAAACACCCGCTCAATTGGCACACTACTGGCCAGGCAGGACAGCTTTCCCAGGACAAACTCTGCTAGTTGCTGCCACAAATCAAGTTTGGCTGCCCAGAAGTCTAGCGGATCCTCAAACTGTGTTGGCATGGTCATGTCAAGGTATGACGCGACCTGCTGGTTCAGGTCCTGCTTCTGGTCTATCTTCTGCTTATGAGTAGCCTCACTATGCGGGTGAAGGTAGCTACTCATTAGCAACTGTAGATTCAGGCTGCTGCTGATGGAGCTGGTACTGCTCCTGCCACCCCCAGCAGCCATGGCAGTGAAAGGTGAGCACAGAGGGCCCCCCAAGTCAGACCTGCGAGAGTATGGACGATGGCGCAGATAGGCATCGGCCAACTGACTATGTAGAATGTCTTTGTAGTAGGTCAGTTTGTCCTCCTTTGCAGTGGGTGTAAAAAAGGCCCCCATTTTGTGCCGGTAGCGAGGGTCCAATAAGGTGGAGAGCCAGAAGTCATCCCACTGCAGAATGGAGACAATTCGGTGGTCAATACGCAAGCACGTGAGTATGTATCGTGCCATTTGTGCAAGTGACTGGGAGGAACTACCTGTCTCCATCTCCACTGCATACTGTTACAGTGTGTCTGGGTCCTCTGTCTTGCCTTCCTCACAACCCTCTAGCTCCTCTGGCTGCTCCTCCTCTCCTGTCAGATGACTAGTCACGTATGAGTCACTGCCGAGCAGCTGATTTTCAGTCCGCACTAATTCACTGCTGACACACCCGCTTTTAGGGGCTGAAACAGTCTATGTCAGTTGAACAATGAATTTAGCCCACAGGCAATCACGTGTCCGGATTTGGTTATCAGGGCAAGGTGGACCGAGGGGTTGCTGGGGTCCACCTATCTAAGAATGCTGCGGCCGCCTCCACGCTCGGCCAGCTACTGTACCGTCCTCAATCCTGTGTCGCCGTCACCGCCTCCGTCATTTCATATCGCACGTGGGTCTGCTTGGGTAGGAATCCTTAGCTGCAAACGGTTGTCAATCGCATCCGGCCGTAGCGTAGTGGCGTCAGAGTGGGGGACATAGAGAGGGACCGTCACCGACGTACGTTTCACTCCCCCTTAGGAGTTTCTTCAGGGTGAAGGAGGGGCCGGCTAGGGCCGTGCTTTTCAATGTCACACCATGCCTACATGCTTCATAGAGTCCAATCATGTCCTCGCCCAAGGCGTAACTCGTCTCCAGGGGAACCACCAAGTATCCCCCCAGTACAATAAGGGCGCGGACTTGCAGACTTCAATGACGTGATTATTCAGAGGGCACATTAACCCCCTCATTACCTCCCTTCTCTGCTTCAGTAGCAACATACATCTAAACGTCCGCATGCTGTTAAAGGGGAACACAACTAAATAAGTCAGAGTAAGCAGGTCTCACTTCAACTTCGCCTTCCATCTCAGGGAACCTCGCGAAAAAGCCTAATCCTCCGTCCACTGATATTTCTTTTCTTCTCTTTCTCTCCTTCTTTCACACTCCCACACACAAAATTCTCTACATTACAGGCAATTCCTCCACATTATAGATCCTAATTTCCAAAAATAGGAGAGGTCATGAACTACAGACTGGACCTACTACTGAGTGCCTATATCTTCCACCCCTTAAAGGGGTCCTGCACCAGACAACCCCACGAGGGGAAATTGTATACATCTGTCTATAGAATATCTAAGATGATCTCAATGTCAAGGACCAAGTCCATGGGACACGAGGTTATAGGTGACGCGAAAGGCTTTTGCGGGGGACTAGACCTAGGTTATCTATAACCTTGTGTCCCATGGACTTGGTCCTTGACATTGAGATCATCTTAGACATTCTATAGACAGATGTATACAATTTCCCCTCGTGGGGTTGTCTGGTGGAGGACCCTTTAAGGGGTGGGAGATATAGGCACTCAGTAGTAGGTCCAGTCTGTAGTTCGTGACCTCTCCTAATTTTGGAAATTAGGATCTATAATGTGGAGGAATTGCCTGTAATGTAGAGAATTTTGTGTGTGGGAGTGTGAAAGAAGGCGAGAAAGAGAAGAAAAGAAATATCAGTGGACGGAGAACTAGGCTTCCTCGCGAGGTTCCCTGAGATGGAAGGCGAAGTTGATGTATGTTGCTACTGAAGCAGAGAAGGGAGGTAATGCGGGCGTTAATTCTGCACTCTGAATAATCACGTAATTGAAGTCTGCAAGTCCATGCCCTTATTGTACTGGGAGGATACTTGGTGGTTCCCCTGGAGACTAGTTACGCCTTGGGCGAGCACATGATTGGACTCTATGAAGCTTGTAGACGTGGTGTGACATTGAAAAGCACGGCCCTAGACGGCCCCTCCTTCACCTTGACGAAACTCCCAAGGGGGAGTGAAACATACGCCTGTGACGGCCCCTCGCCACGCCCCCCTGCTCTGACGCCACTACGCTTTGGCCGGATGCGATTGACGGCCATTTACAGCTAAGGATTCCTACCCAAGCAGACCCACGTGGGATATGAAATGACGGAGGCGGTGGCGGCGACACAGGATTGAGGACTGTACAGTAGCTGACGAGTGTGGATGCGGCCGCAGCATTCTTAGACAGGCGGGCCCCATCAGCCAAGCTCCCATCCCACGCATGCTGGGTCCACCTTGCCCTGATAACCAAATCCGGACACGTGAGTGCCTGTGGGCTAAATTCATTGTTCAACTGACATAGACTGTTTCAGCACCTAACAGCGGGTGTGTCAGCTTGTATTAAGAAAAGAGTTAGCTGGCCATTTTGAGGAACTTTATTGGTATATCCTTACTGCAACTTTGGTTACACGCTGTTGTCAAGGGTTGTGTCCCTCTTGTGGATGCCGGCCGGCTGGTGTGTATGTGGCACGAGTGGGGGAGGTGTGGAATCCAGGTTAGTCCTAGTGGGGGCCCCTGTTTTTAAATAGCAATTGCTTTTTATATCTACATGTACAGATTCACATGTGTCCTGTCTTTAATTATGTGTTTTGTGCCATAGCTTATGTCATAATTAAACTTTGAGTGTCTTTTGTTTGGCCGTGGATGTTTTTGTACCAGCCTCGCAGGATAATCATTGTCTGTGTGTATTTGTGTCTTATTGGTGCTTTTGGTTAAGCGAGGCGCCTTAACTATGGGCAGTGCACTGCCTATATAAAATAGTGGACACTCCCTGGTTTTTAGTTGCCCTGTGGGGTTTTAAAGGTACATTGTAAACTGTCTCTCTCTGTCACTGTCTCTCTCTGTCTCGCCCTGTCTTTTTCTTTTACTGTCTTTTTCTCTTCCTGGCTTTATCTGTCCCTGGCTCTATCTCTGCCTGACCCGTTCACGCTGCAATACACCACTGAAATGAGCTTCCGCAAAATGGCCGCCGCTTATATAGGGCTGTGACATCACCAGGGAGCCTGGCTGCTGATAGGCTGCATGTGATGCCTACCTAGGATTCTTTGCCCCATGAGACATGTCCTGACATGTGGATCCACTATTTTAGATGGCCTGGACCGCACTAAATAGAGTTTAAAGCGGACCAACACCCAGGGGGGATCGGCCCGGGAATCTATAAGATTCCCAGGCCGATCAGATCCCTCCCCGTGGGGCATCCGAAATCGGGATGTCCCGCGGGGTGAAACCCCCCAGGAAGCCCACAATCCTACCTTTTCCACGTTCCAGCGGCGCATGCGCGCGGGAGGCGGCGGCGGACGTGCTCTGCTTGTCTGGCGCTGCCTCTCGCTTGTCCGCCGGCGGAGATTGCCTGCAGCGGTCACGTGGGAGCGGGGTGAGGTGAGTTTTCGGGGGTTTCACACAGCGGGGCACCCCCGATCGGGGTGCCCCACCGAAGTGGACCACAACCCAGGATAGTCAAAATCCTGGGTGTTGGTCCACTTTAAGGAAACGATTCAAACAATCGAATTGCGGCGATATTCAAATTCGTTTAGAATCAAATTTTCCTGAAATTCGTAACGAATTCGGACTCGTCAGATTCGATTCGCTCATCTCTATAAGCAAGTATAAGCAATAAAATTAAATCAAAGAAGCCATAGTCAGAACAAGAAGTTACTCTAACTAATAGTAATGGTAAGTTGGTCACACTCATCAAGAGAAAGCAGATATGTGAAATGGGTCCCTAGGACACATGTGCACAAAAGAGGAACAAGGAGCTTATACAGATGATGCCAGTGCTGATCATTTTTAAAGTGGCTCAAAACCCAGGATTTTTCTCCCCTGGGTTCTACCCCTGAGGCATCCTGATTTGGTATGCTCCACTGTGTGAAACACCCACAGTGGTCCATTATACATTATACAGATTCCATGCCACAGGCGCAACTCTCTTATACATCTGAGCATCTGTTTTTTAAGGCTGAATTTGACCTTAGCCACTGCTTGCAATCCCCTCTATTCCCCTATGGCTGTGCATGGCCGCACCAGCCTTTCAGCCATGGTGGGTGCAACCATGCACAAACAAGACGAATGGGGGAGATGCCGTAGATGCCCATACATTTACTATAGGATTGCCAAGGCCGTATGTACTGTATAATTGGTGACCAAACGGGTCCCATTTTGGACCAGTTTTACTGGTTCAATGTAGATATCATCTAAAAAAGCCAAAATAATTTGAAAATGAATAAGATTCCATGACTGTATGGAGTTCAGAACTCAGGCTCTGATTATACAGCATGTGTTCTGCTTGCACATTCTGCACCCATTACTGGAGCCCCACACCTCATGCCCCCACAGTGACCATGGAAACGTTAAACATTCAGGTTTAACATTATGACCTCCCCCCCAGAATTTTCCTAGACAGCTGATCCCCAATATGCAAGATGCTCATCTGCACCCTGGGCTTGGCCCCCTATCCCCCTAAGTATACAAACAGCCCACCCCCCAGATTAATAGAAATCAATCTGAAAATAATTGTCAGATGGTATATGGCACCCTCTAGATTATCTAGAATTTACCCCAATGCTTCCCCTTATTGTTTTAGATGCTGCAAGGTGAAAGGGGTTATGTGGCATATTTGGTAGATTTGTCCATTTGCTAGAACCTTTTGGAGTAAAGTTTAATAATAAGCAAGCATATAAAGAAAGATGTAGAAAGTGATCCTGAAGAAGCATTACTGGGGCTCCCCAAATGAAAGGAAGATGAATAAGATGGTTTCCTTTGTTCTGATTAGGGATGAGCGAATCGATCCGGACGAACCCGGATTCGATCCGAATTTCAGGAAAAATTCGATTCGGATCGAATCCGAATTTCCCCGTGATTCGATCGCTCGAAGTTTTCCATTCATTTACATTTACAGGCATTCTAAGATGGCGGACGGGACATGTCTGGACATCTATCCCGCGCCAGTGCAAGCTGGGGCAGTCACATGCAGCCTATCAGCAGCCAGCAAGCCCGGTGACGTCACAGCGCTATTTAAGTCGGCCATCTTGCTTTTCCTTCCTCATTTCTCTATTGCATTCGTGAGAGACAGAACGTTGTAGTGAGAGAGACAGGCAGTTAGACAGGCAGGGACAGGCTGGAGACAGGCAGGAGACAGACAGGAGACAGACAGAAAGTCAGCGAAAAACAGGGAAAGGTAGGAAAAATCGGAGGCTGTCACAGGGAGATTTTTTTTTTTTTTCATCCAGCCTGAGTGTTACTAGCTGGCTGAAAGGCTTTGTTAGCGTTTTCAGGCTGCTTATACTAACTAACTGTGCATATATACTGAACTGATCTTAAGTCTGCTGTGAGGCATCCCATTCTGTGACTACACCAGCCTCTATTTAAGACCATATAACCATTTGCACTTATTCTAATTGAAATTAGGCCTGATAAAGACATTTTTGCTGTGCATAGCACTACTTGTCCCAGGTTCACTGCTGGGTTTTTAGGGCATCCCATTCTGTGACTACAGCAGCCTCTGTTTAACACCATATAACCATTTGCACTTATTATAATTGAAATTAGGCCTGATAAAGACACTTTTGCTGTTCATAGCACTACTTGTCCCAGGTTCACTGCTGGGTTTTTAGGGCATCCCATTCTGTGACTACAGCAGCCTCTGTTTAAGACCATATAACCATTTGCACTTATTCTAATTGAAATTAGGCCTGATAAAGACACTTTTGCTGTGCATAGCACTACTTGTCCCAGGTTCACTGCTGGGTTTTTAGGGCATCCCATTCTGTGACTACAGCAGCCTCTGTTTAACACCATATAACCATTTGCACTTATTATAATTGAAATTAGGCCTGATAAAGACACTTTTGCTGTTCATAGCACTACTTGTCCCAGGTTCACTGCTGGGTTTTTAGGGCATCCCATTCTGTGACTACAGCAGCCTCTGTTTAACACCATATAACCATTTGCACTTATTCTAATTGAAATTAGGCCTGATAAAGACACTTTTGCTGTTCATAGCACTACTTGTCCCAGGTTCACTGCTGGGTTTTTAGGGCATCCCATTCTGTGACTACAGCAGCCTCTGTTTAAGACCATATAACCATTTGCACTTATTCTAATTGAAATTAGGCCTGATAAAGACACTTTTGCTGTGCATAGCACTACTTGTCCCAGGTTCACTGCTGGGTTTTTAGGGCATCCCATTCTGTGACTACAGCAGCCTCTGTTTAACACCATATAACCATTTGCACTTATTATAATTGAAATTAGGCCTGATAAAGACACTTTTGCTGTGCTGTTCATAGCACTACTTGTCCCAGGTTCACTGCTGGATTTATAGGGCATCCCATTCTGTGACTACAACAGCCTCTGTTAAAGACCATATAACCATTTGCACTTATTATAATTGAAATTAGGCCTGATAAAGACACTTTTGCTGTGCATAGCACTACTTGTCCCAGGTTCACTGCTGGGTTTTTAGGGCATCCCATTCTGTGACTACAGCAGCCTCTGTTTAACACCATATAACCATTTGCACTTATTATAATTGAAATTAGGCCTGATAAAGACACTTTTGCTGTGCTGTTCATAGCACTACTTGTCCCAGGTTCACTGCTGGGTTTTTAGGGCATCCCATTCTGTGACTACAGCAGCCTCTGTTTAACACCATATAACCATTTGCACTTATTCTAATTGAAATTAGGCCTGATAAAGACACTTTTGCTGTGCATAGCACTACTTGTCCCAGGTTCACTGCTGGGTTTATAGGGCATCCCATTCTGTGACTACAGCAGCCTCTGTTAAAGACCATATAACCATTTGCACTTATTATAATTGAAATTAGGCCTGATAAAGACACTTTTGCTGTTCATAGCACTACTTGTCCCAGGTTCACTGCTGGGTTTTTAGGGCATCCCATTCTGTGACTACAGCAGCCTCTGTTTAACGCCATATAACCATTTGCACTTATTATAATTGAAATTAGGCCTGATAAAGACACTTTTGCTGTTCATAGCACTACTTGTCCCAGGTTCACTGCTGGGTTTTTAGGGCATCCCATTCTGTGACTACAGCAGCCTCTGTTTAACACCATATAACCATTTGCACTTATTATAATTGAAATTAGGCCTGATAAAGACACTTTTGCTGTTCATAGCACTACTTGTCCCAGGTTCACTGCTGGGTTTTTAGGGCATCCCATTCTGTGACTACAGCAGCCTCTGTTTAACACCATATAACCATTTGCACTTATTATAATTGAAATTAGGCCTGATAAAGACACTTTTGCTGTTCATAGCACTACTTGTCCCAGGTTCACTGCTGGGTTTTTAGGGCATCCCATTCTGTGACTACAGCAGCCTCTGTTTAAGACCATATAACCATTTGCACTTATTCTAATTGAAATTAGGCCTGATAAAGACACTTTTGCTGTGCATAGCACTACTTGTCCCAGGTTCACTGCTGGGTTTTTAGGGCATCCCATTCTGTGACTACAGCAGCCTCTGTTTAACACCATATAACCATTTGCACTTATTATAATTGAAATTAGGCCTGATAAAGACACTTTTGCTGTTCATAGCACTACTTGTCCCAGGTTCACTGCTGGGTTTTTAGGGCATCCCATTCTGTGACTACAGCAGCCTCTGTTTAAGACCATATAACCATTTGCACTTATTCTAATTGAAATTAGGCCTGATAAAGACACTTTTGCTGTGCATAGCACTACTTGTCCCAGGTTCACTGCTGGGTTTTTAGGGCATCCCATTCTGTGACTACAGCAGCCTCTGTTTAACACCATATAACCATTTGCACTTATTCTAATTGAAATTAGGCCTGATAAAGACACTTTTGCTGTTCATAGCACTACTTGTCCCAGGTTCACTGCTGGGTTTTTAGGCATCCCATTCTGTGACTACAGCAGCCTCTGTTTAACACCATATAACCATTTGCACTTATTCTAATTGAAATTAGGCCTGATAAAGACACTTTTGCTGTGCATAGCACTACTTGTCCCAGGTTCACTGCTGGGTTTTTAGGGTATCCCATTCTGTGACTACAGCAGCCTCTGTTTAACACCATATAACCATTTGCACTTATTATAATTGAAATTAGGCCTGATAAAGACACTTTTGCTGTTCATAGCACTACTTCTCCCAGGTTCACTGCTGGGTTTTTAGGGCATCCCATTCTGTGACTACAGCAGCCTCTGTTTAACACCATATAACCATTTGCACTTATTCTAATTGAAATTAGGCCTGATAAAGACACTTTTGCTGTGCATAGCACTACTTGTCCCAGGTTCACTGCTGGGTTTTTAGGGCATCCCATTCTGTTACTACAGCAGCCTCTGTTTAACACCATATAACCATTTGCACTTATTATAATTGAAACTAGGCCTGATAAAGACATTTTTGCTGTTCATAGCACTACTTGTCCCAGGTTCACTGCTGGGTTTTTAGGGCATCCCATTCTGTGACTACAGCAGCCTCTGTTTAACACCATATAACCATTTGCACTTATTCTAATTGAAATTAGGCCTGATAAAGACACTTTTGCTGTGCATAGCACTACTTGTCCCAGGTTCACTGCTGGGTTTTTAGGGCATCCCATTCTGTGACTACAGCAGCCTCTGTTTAAGACCATATAACCATTTGCACTTATTCTAATTGAAATTAGGCCTGATAAAGACACTTTTGCTGTGCATAGCACTACTTGTCCCAGGTTCACTGCTGGGTTTTTAGGGCATCCCATTCTGTGACTACAGCAGCCTCTGTTTAACACCATATAACCATTTGCACTTATAATTGAAATTAGGCCTGATAAAGACACTTTTGCTGTGCATAGCACTACTTGTCCCAGGTTCACTGCTGGGTTTTTAGGGCATCCCATTCTGTGACTACAGCAGCCTCCGTTTAAGACCATATAACCATTTGCACTTATTCTAATTGAAATTAGGCCTGATAAAGACACTTTTGCTGTGCATAGCACTACTTGTCCCAGGTTCACTGCTGGGTTTTTAGGGCATCCCATTCTGTGACTACAGCAGCCTCTGTTTAAGACCATATAACCATTTGCACTTATTCTAATTGAAATTAGGCCTGATAAAGACACTTTTGCTGTGCATAGCACTACTTGTCCCAGGTTCACTGCTGGGTTTTTAGGGCATCCCATTCTGTGACTACAGCAGCCTCTGTTTAACACCATATAACCATTTGCACTTATTCTAATTGAAATTAGGCCTGATAAAGACACGTTTGCTGTGCATAGCACTACTTGTCCCAGGTTCACTGCTGGGTTTTTAGGGCATCCCATTCTGTGACTACAGCAGCCTCTGTTTAAGACCATATAACCAGTTGCACTTATTCTAATTGCAATTATGCCTGATAAAGATACTTTTGCTGTCATAGCACTACTTGTCCCAGGTTCACTGCTGGGTTTTTAGGGCATCCCATTCTGTGACTACAGCAGCCTCTGTTTAACACCATATAACCATTTGCACTTATTATAATTGAAATTAGGCCTGATAAATACACTTTTGCTGTTCATAGCACTACTTGTCCCAGGTTCACTGCTGGGTTTTTAGGGCATCCCATTCTGTGACTACAGCAGCCTCTGTTTAACACCATATAACCATTTGCACTTATTCTAATTGAAATTAGGCCTGATAAAGACACTTTTGCTGTGCATAGCACTACTTGTCCCAGTTTCACTGCTGGGTTTTTAGGGCATCCCATTCTGTGACTACAGCAGCCTCTGTTTAAGACCATATAACCATTTGCACTTATTATAATTGAAATTAGGCCTGATAAAGACACTTTTGCTGTGCATAGCACTACTTGTCCCAGGTTCACTGCTGGGTTTTTAGGGCATCCCATTCTGTGACTACAGCAGCCTCTGTTTAAGACCATATAACCATTTGCACTTATTATAATTGAAATTAGGCCTGATAAAGACACTTTTGCTGTGCATAGCACTACTGGTCCCTGCCAGGTGCACTCCTTTTTGGGGCATCCCATTCTGTGACTACAGCAGCCTCTATTTAAGACCATATAACCATTTGCACTTATTCTAGTTGAAATTAGGCCTGATAAAGACACTTTTGCTGTGCATAGCACTACTGGACCCTGCCAGGTGCACTTCTTTTTTGGGGCATCCCATTCTGTGACTACACCAGCCTCTATTTAAGACCATATAACCATTTGCACTTTTTGTAATTGAAATTAGGCCTGATAAAGACACTTTTGCTGTGCATAGCACTACTGGACCCTGCCAGGTGCACTCCTTTTTGGGGCATCCCATTCTGTGACTACACCAGCCTCTATTTAAGACCATATAACCATTTGCACTTATTCTAATTGAAATTAGGCCTGATAAAGACACTTTTGCTGTGCACATTCTTACTGCTGCCTGCCAGGTGCACTTCTTTTTTGGGGCATCCCATTCTGTGACTACAGCAGCCTCTATTTAAGACCATATAACCATTTGCAATTATTATAATTGAAATTAGGCCTGATAAAGACACTTTTGCTGTGCAAAAGGTGCACTCCTTTTTGGGGCATCCCATTCTGTGACTACACCAGCCTCTATTTAAGACCATATAACCATTTGCACTTATTCTAATTGAAATTAGGCCTGATAAAGACACTTTTGCTGTGCATATTCTTACTGCTGCCTGCCAGGTGCACTTCTTTTTTGGGGCATCCCATTCTGTGACTACACCAGCCTCTGTTTAAGACCATATAACCATTTGCACTTATTCTAATTGAAATTAGGCCTGATAAAGACACTTTTGCTGTGCATAGACTTACTGCTGCCTGCCAGGTGCACTTCTGTTGGGGCATCCCATTCTGTAACATACCATACCCCTCTTTATTTACACTAAGCAGCTCTCTTATTTACACTAAGCAGGCCTGTTGGATGCTGAGTGTTACTGCTGACTTTTGGTGTGCATTATATTCTGTTTCATATAGACCCACCGCTGCCTGGGGGTTTTTAAAATATCACCTACTACCACGCCAATTAGACTATGTCGGGCAGACAAGTGCCTGGAATTGAAAAGAGGAGTGGCAGAGGCCAAGATTCCGCAGGCAGAGCTCGCATCAGACTGGGGGCCAGTAGCAGCAGGAGTCACGCTGAGAGACCTAATCTGCCAGTATCTGCTAGCGGTCGGGTCTCCACCAGTAACGCATCAGCGCTCATCAACAACATCATCACAACTTACGTCTGAGACCCCCAGTCTAGGGTCGGTAGGTTCCTCTGACACAACCCTGAGTTGGCATGCCCCGAGAGCAGTCCCTGTCCTCCCATTGCCTCTGGCCTAAGCCGTTCCCTCCCCCAGCGACGTATCCTATGCTTTGGGTTCAGCTCCACTCTTTAGTGAGGAGGACCATCAGATAGAGGACAGTCAGCAGCTACTGCCCAGCCAAGAAATGGAGGTGGCTTCTCTAGCTAGGCAGACAAATAGTGATGTGGACAGTGTCGTGGGTGCTGCGAGCGTTCCAGCTCCTGCGCCAGACACTGTTGACGAATCCAGTGACGTACAGCCACAACTCGGTGATGATGATGATGACGATGAAGCCGATCGCACTTGGGAGCCGGGTGATGAAGGGGCTTCATCGTCATCATCAGGAGAAGAGGGGCGCAGGTTGCCCCGGAGTCAGCAGCTGAGGCAGCAAGGTGGTAGCAGTCAGCATGGGGGCACAATTCCAAAGGCTGGAGCCGGCCGGGGCCGGGGTAGAGCACCTGCTGTGCGGCAGTCTACCTTATCGGGAGGTAGTGGAGCAGGGGTTCCTGGAGTTGGCAACAGCAGCAGTGAATCAGTGAGGCCAGGGGGTGGGAAAAGTAGCTACTCGGCAGTGTGGCTGTCTTTCCTGAAGCATCCGCAGGAGGGTAACATGGCCACATGCAAGATATGTAGGCAGAAGGTGAAGCGTGGCCAGGGACCAAATGTTGGCACCACGGCCCTGCTTCAACATATGATGCGTCACCATAAAGCGACCTGGGAGAACCGAGGCTCCCAAGGGGTGGTCCAGTCTGTTTCCTCACCAAGTGAGCTCCCAATTTCTGCCAGCCAAGGCTCCAGCACCTCAGCCGAAGGCAGCTGTGCGTCATACCCATCCTCTGTCGCTCCTGCTCCTCCTCCTCCAAGTCATGCATCCCGCCAGCAATCCATCAGCGAAGCCATGTCCAAGAGACAGCAGTATGTGCCCACTCATCCTACGGCGCAGAAGCTGAATGTGCTCCTGTCCAAGTTGCTGGTGCTGCAGTCGCTCCCTTTTCAGGTGGTGGAATCTGCACCTTTCAGAGAACTGATGGCTTGTGCCGAGCCGAGGTGGAGAGTCCCAAGCCGTCATTTCTTTGCCAAGAAGGCAGTACCAGCGCTGCACACTTTTGTTGAACAGAAGGTGGGCCAGTCCTTGAGCCTGTCGGTGTGTAGCAAAGTGCATGGCAGCGCCGACATCTGGAGCTGTAATTACGGTCAGGGACAGTACATGTCGTTTACGGCCCACTGGGTGAATGTGGTCCCTTTGCAGCAGCAGCAGCAGCAACTTGGACAGGTCATGCCGCTTCGGCCTCCGCGCTCCCTGCCCGTTGGGCCTGTGACACCGTGCGACTCGGCCTCCTCATCCTCCGCCATCTCCTCACCCTCCACTGTAGGCTCAAGTCTCAGTGCCCCTCCAGTCTACCATGTGTGCAGGGCACGGAGGTGTCACGCAGTGCTTCACATGGTTTGTCTTTGCGAACGGAGTCACACAGGGGAGGAACTGCTTAAATGTATTCATCAGGAAATCCAAACATGGCTTACTCCAAGAAAACTTAAAATGGGAATCATGGTTACCGACAATGGGAAGAACATTTTGTCTGCGCTGCGCCAAGGAAGCCTGACCCATGCCCCCTGCATGGCTCACGTCTTCAATCTGGTTGTCAAGCGGTTTCTGAAGTGTTCCCCCCATCTGCAAGACATCCTAACAACTTCAAGGAAACTTTGCATGCACTTCAGCCACTCATACACCGCCAAACACACCCTTCTTGAGCTACAGCGTCAGAATGGTATCCCCCAACATAGTCTGATTTGCGATGTTGGAATTCCACCCTTCACATTTTGGACCGATTATATGAACAGAGAAAAGCCATCACGGATTTCCTGATGATCCAAGCAGATAGGGGGACTCCCCTGTGTAACTTCAATGTCAACCAGTGGCAGCTCATACGTGACACCTGCCGTTTGCTCAGGCCCTTTGAGGAAGCCACTTTATTTGTCAGTCGGCAGGATTACGGGATGAACGACGTGATTCCACTGCTTCATGTACTACAGCACATGTTGGAAACCATGGCTGGTCAGGGCACTGGAGACATGGCGTTTACATCTTACGGCCACATGAACCCCGTTGGAGCTGAACTGGAGGAGGAGGAGGAAGAGGAGGAGGAGGAGTTGCCCAGCGAAACACAGTTTAGGCTTGGCGAAATGGCTGGTTTATCTAGTCAGCGGACAGGAGAGGAGGAGCAGGAGCAGCCAGAGGAGCTAGAGGTTTTTGAGGAAGGCGAGACAGAGGACCCGGGCACACCGTGGCAGTATGCAGTGGAGATGGAGACAGGTAGTCCATCCGAGTCACTTGCGCAAATGGCACGAAGCATGCTCACGTGCTTGCGTAGTGACCCCAGAATTGTTTCCATCTGTCGGCGGGATGACTTCTGGCTGTCCACCTTATTGGACCCTCGCTTCCGGCACAAATTGGGGGCATTTTTTAAACCCACCGAGAGGGAGGACAAGCTCAACTACTACAAAGACATTCTACGTAGGCAGTTGGCCGATGCCTATCTGCGCCATGGTCCATACTCTCGCAGGTCTGACTCGAGGGGACCTCTGCGCTCACCTTCCACTGCCATGGCCGCTGGGGGGGTTGGCAGGAGCAGCAGCAGCAGCTCCATCAGCAGCAGCAGCCTCAGTCTTCAGTAGCTAATGAGTAGCTTTCTACACCCGCATAGTGAGGCTACTCATGAGCAGCAGGAAGACCTGGAGCAGGACCTCAACCAGCAGGTCATGTCATACTTTTACATGACCATGCCAACACACCTTGAGGATCCGCTGGACTTCTGGGCAGCCAAACTTGATTTGTGGCCGCAACTAGCAGAGTTTGCCCTGGAAAAGCTGTCCTGCCCGGCAAGTAGCGTGCCATCTGAGCGGGTGTTTAGTGCGGCGGGGGCCATAGTTACGGCGAGGAGAACTCGTCTGTCAACTAAAAATGTGGAGAGACTCACCTTTGTCAAAATGAATCAGGGATGGATCAGCCAGGATTTCCACCCACCAATGCCTGATGCATGCGACTAGATTCAGCATGGTGCCACGTTTTACACTTTCCAAATGGTGCAAAACATATTTATGTCTTTAGGCCAATTTTTAGGGCTCCTGCTGCTGCTGCTGCCAACTCCAGGGTGTGATTCATCCAATTTTTGGGCTCCTGAAGCCAACCCCAGGGTCTCTTTAAAGTAATGTTTGGGCTCCTGCTGCTGCCAACTTCTGCCAACTCCAGGGTGTGATTCATCCAATTTTTGGGCTCCTGAAGCCAACTCCAGTGTATATTTGGGCTCCTGCTGCTGCCAACTCCAGGGTGTGAATCATCCAATTTTTGGGCTCCTGAAGCCAACCCCAGTGTCTCTTTAAAGTAATGTTTGGGCTCCTGCTGCTGCTGCTGCCAACTCCAGGGTGTGATTCATCCAATTTTTGGGCTCCTGAAGCCAACTCCAGTGTATATTTGGGCTCCTGCTGCTGCTGCTGCCAACTCCAGGGTGTGATTCATCCAATTTTTGGGCTCCTGAAGCCAACCCCAGGGTCTCTTTAAAGTAATGTTTGGGCTCCTGCTGCTGCCAACTTCTGCCAACTCCAGGGTGTGATTCATCCAATTTTTGGGCTCCTGAAGCCAACTCCAGTGTATATTTGGGCTCCTGCTGCTGCTGCTGCCAACTCCAGCGTGTGAATCATCCAATTTTTGGGCTCCTGAAGCCAACCCCAGTGTCTCTTTAAAGTAATGTTTGGGCTCCTGCTGCTGCTGCTGCCAACTTCTGCCAACTCCAGGGTGTGATTCATCCAATTTTTGGGCTCCTGAAGCCAACTCCAGTGTATATTTGGGCTCCTGCTGCTGCTGCTGCCAACTCCAGGGTGTGATTCATCCAATTTTTGGGCTCCTGAAGCCAACCCCAGGGTCTCTTTAAAGTAATGTTTGGGCTCCTGCTGCTGCTGCTGCCAACTTCTGCCAACTCCAGGGTGTGATTCATCCAATTTTTGGGCTCCTGAAGCCAACCCCAGGGTCTCTTTAAAGTAATGTTTGGGCTCCTGCTGCTGCCAACTTCTGCCAACTCCAGGGTGTGATTCATCCAATTTTTGGGCTCCTGAAGCCAACTCCAGTGTATATTTGGGCTCCTGCTACTGCTGCTGCCAACTCCAGGGTGTGATTCATCCAATTTTTGGGCTCCTGAAGCCAACCCCAGTGTCTCTTTAAAGTAATATTTGGACTCCTGCTGCTGCCAACTCCAGGGTGTGATTCATCCAATTTTGGGCTCCTGAAGCCAACCCCAGGGTCTCTTTAAAGTAATGTTTGGGCTCCTGCTGCTGCTGCTGCCAACTCCAGGGTGTGATTCATCCAATTTTTGGGCTCCTGAAGCCAACTCCAGTGTATATTTGGGCTCCTGCTGCTGCTGCTGCCAACTCCAGGGTGTGAATCATCCAATTTTTGGGCTCCTGAAGCCAACCCCAGTGTCTCTTTAAAGTAATATTTGGGCTCCTGCTGCTGCCAACTCCAGGGTGTGATTCATCCAATTTTTGGGCTCCTGAAGCCAACCCCAGTGTCTCTTTAAAGTAATGTTTGGGCTCCTGCTGCTGCTGCTGCCAACTTCTGCCAACTCCAGGGTGTGATTCATCCAATTTTTGGGCTCCTGAAGCCAACCCCAGTGTCTCTTTAAAGTAATGTTTGGGCTCCTGCTGCTGCTGCTGCCAACTTCTGCCAACTCCAGGGTGTGATTCATCCAATTTTTGGGCTCCTGAAGCCAACTCCAGTGTATATTTGGGCTCCTGCTGCTGCTGCTGCCAACTCCAGGGTGTGAATCATCCAATTTTTGGGCTCCTGAAGCCAACCCCAGTGTCTCTTTAAAGTAATATTTGGGCTCCTGCTGCTGCCAACTCCAGGGTGTGATTCATCCAATTTTGGGCTCCTGAAGCCAACCCCAGTGTCTCTTTAAAGTAATATTTGGGCTCCTGCTGCTGCCAACTCCAGGGTGTGAATCATCCAATTTTTGGGCTCCTGAAGCCAACTCCAGTGTCTCTATAAAGTAATCTTTGGGCTCCTGCTGCTGCTGCTGCTGCCAACTCCAGGGTGTGATTCATCCAATTTTTGGGCTCCTGAAGCCAACTCCAGTGTCTCTTTAAAGTAATATTTGGGCTCCTGCTGCTGCTTGCAACTCCAGGGTGTGATTCATCCAATTTTTGGGCTCCTGAAGCCAACCCCAGTGTCTCTTTCAGCCAATGTTTGGGCTCCTGCTGCTGCTGCTGCTGCTGCTGCCAACTCCAGGGTGTGATTCATCCAATTTTTGGGCTCCTGCTGAAGCCAACTCCAGTGTCTCTTTAAAGCAATGTTTGGGTTCCTGCCCCTCATAGTGATGCCACTTCAACTCTCTTGAATTCAATTGTGCCGCTCTGCGATTCTATTAGCGATGCCTCTGATCTGCATGTGATATTTATTCAAAGTATTATTTAACTAACCCAGCACGCATCCTGTGCGTGTTACAGCAAGGCAGAATGGTTTACAACCCTATTGAGGCTCTAGGAGGCTCAGAAATAGCCGTTTTTAATAGCGATTCGTCGCGAATTTATTCGGGTCGAAACGATTTTTGTCGGAAAATTCTGCGAATCAGTCGAATCGAATTTTTCAAAAGTTCGCTCATCTCTAGTTCTGATTGCTGCAAGGTTTACTATTGCTTTTTCCTTGAAATCTAACTGTATATCTTTGGATGAGCACCAATTGTCTTGCATTCAATGCTAGAGCGCCAAGCTGTGTGTTTGTAGTTTTTTTGTTAAATATGGTGTGGAGCGCCGGGTGCCATGCACACTGAACTGCCGCTACCTCTCGCTCACTGCAGCGCTGTACTGTTGTTTGAATTCCCAACACAAATCACATTCATCAATGCTGGCCAGGTTACTAGGGCAACTGAGATGCTCTGTTACAGCACCCGATACCTGCTTATGGCGTCTACTAGCGGTCGCTCTAAGCACCACTATACAAACGCTCATCTGGCAATACGTGGCACTAATAGTGAATCAGCCTCTATGTCGTTTTCTATTGTATAAACGGTGTGACGATGGGGGTTATTCATCAAGGTATAGCGTCAGGTAGTGCCTCGTAGCGGCAGGCAGCATCTGGTGAATGCCGGGAACTGTAACTGCAAAACCACATTTATGGTGAGCGCCTCTAACAGCGCCATGTAGCTTCCAAATCATCATTACAGGTGGCTCAGCGTCTAGCGTCGGCTTCCAGAGCATCAGGTATTACCTGTCGTTACCTGTCGCTCTCCCATACATTTCAATGGACGTTCATCTTCTTCTTTAAACAGGGTTTTTTTTTTTTAAATCTATTTTTTTCTCTCAAATAATTGTGTAACCTCTCCTGGCCTCCTCTCCTGGCCTAGAAAAAGTCATTTTTAAAAAACTTTTTATATTTTTTGTTTTTTATGCAGAATTGTATTTACAGGTCTGGCACTAAAGTGTTAATGTCACAATGTTACAACAATGTAATTCCATGTGTTTTTGCTTTGTTACTGGTGGATATGTGTTCAGAAACAGACTTTAATCTCACAGCATCTGGCGCTCTGTGCTATAGCGACCAGATTAAGAGCACCGATGCTGTGTGTGTGTAGTTACGTATGGTGTGGAGCGCCGAGAGTTGGTCGCACTGAGCTGGGCTGGCACTACCTTTCGCCCCCTGCGGCGCTGTACTGGTGTTACAGCACCCAACAGACATCACATTCATCTATGTTGCCTGTTACAGCGCCCGATACCCGCACACCAGCGTCTACTAGCGGTCACTCTAAGTGCCGCTATACAGACGCTCATCTGCCGATACCTGGCATTAGTAATGAATAAGTCTCCACATAACCATGTTGTGTCTATCAGTTTTTGCTGGAAATGGATTTACAATTCTTGTGGATTATTTAGGACAAAGGTCAGTTAAGTAAATGAGAAAAGGGGCATAAGTAAAGGTAAGAAAGATGAAGGGACCATGTATAAGATTGAAAGCCAGGAAGATGGAGAAAAATATGTAATAAAGCAGAAATAGACAAGGAGAAGAAAATAAAAAGCCAGAGTAGAGAAAGAGATTTTGCAAGAAAAGGAATGTTGGAGGAAATGTGCAGAAATAAAAGAGAGATAAAGCTAATGTTAAGCAAAGATCTGCTGAGCTTACTGAGAACTCTCCATCTGAAGGGGTATCTGAATGTTGTGTCCTGGCACCCCTATGCAGATAGACTGGGATATTGCAGCTGCGGAAGCCAGATGACATATGTGATTTTTTTATTAATACCTACTGATGACCTTTGATCATGAAACCTGCAGCCACATATTTGGATAAAGCATGTTCACATTTGCTATGCAAGGATTACTCTTTATTTATTCCCAGAAAGAATTAAAACATGAAAAGGCAAACACACACATTTGAGCTACAGAATAAGCATGGGTAAATGTTGTATTAAATGTAGCGTACACCTTAATGCAAAAAGAAGTGAAATTTGTTTAAAGCAGATCTAAAGTCAATTATTTTGCTCATTTATACTCCTACCTATGGGACATCTGGATTCAGGATGTCTTTCCTGATGAAAAGCTCTGGTAGAATGATTTACAAGAGCCACATTTCCACTAGTTTCATGACCAAATGGAGTTTATAGGACACACATGCTGCAGAAAGGGGAACATGTAGGTTGAATGCAGGGAAGGTGGTGCATGATTTTAGTCTTTCTAGCACATTATAACAGGTAGAAGTGAGGTATAAATGGTGATTTTTAACTTTAGGTCTGCTTCAAAGGACGTAGGCAAAGTTAGGATAAAATATACTTAGCTCACCCCCTGAACATCTTGTCCAATGAATATCACAGAAAAGTACCAGTAACTTCCAAATATATTATTATTATTGATAATTTACAACCTTACATACATACTTAGGAACATACATAACATTGCAGAGGTGGGAACTGCATTGATGCCCATAAGGTCAGGGGGTCCCATTACTGTTGCCCCTTCTCATTGTGCTCTTTGCTTTAGTGGTCTGTTTTAATTTTACTTTAACCCACAGGTAAAAAAAAACTCTTCTATCTGTACCCACCACTTTACTTTACATTGTTGTTAACTGCCTGTAGTAACTTTATCTAGTTCTATCAAAAGAACATAAGATCAATAAAATCTAAACTATTGCTGTTAAAATCCATTTCCGGGCAAAAATAATAAATAACAGATACTCGCCTTCAGTACCGCACAACTTATTTTTACAATTCCGGTAGTTTGAAAATTAACGTCATTGGCAATCTCAGCAGCATGCGAATAGTGCTGAGTATGTATTGTTTATTTATTTTTTTTGCCTGGACAGTCCCTTTTACTGAGATAACAGTATAGCATTGTCAATTTGTTTTTTAAGGGAAAAAGTTTTTTTGTTTACTCTAAATACCCTTTAAACCCAAAATACAGAGCGCATCAAGTGCAATATTTGATAACCAGTAAAATCTCCTGACATCCACAAACAGAATAAATGTCTAAAATTAATGTACATACAGCACTTTCTCAAGAGAACAAAGCCTTTGCTTTTGGAAGCAGCTGTAATATCAAGATGCATGTGGTTGCTAGGGTTTGCTGGACTCATGGGTTTGTTGCTGGCCACTAGCTGCTGTAGCACTGATAGCTTTTTGGGGGGGTAGATAGGAACAGGCATTTTGGATAGGTGGGTAGGATTATTATATAAATGATTTAATTTTTACTGGATAAATGTATTGTACTGGCACTATATTTTTTTGTGGATTATTTGTAAATTCTTTGTCATTTTCTGTGAGCCTGTGAACTGTGGGACCAGGTTTGTACTACCAGAAAAAAAAATTAAAATGTTTCAGTTAAAAATGTTCTGATCTCTCTTTGCTGTTTAGTAGAGCCACCCCCACTTGTCCCAGAAACCAGTTTTAACCAGAGGTCCAGTAATAGGTCTTAAAGCAAAAGTCTAGTGTTTCTGGCCCCCTCTGCAAGCCTTACCTGGCTGCCATTAATGCCTGCTCCTGCCATGTCAGCCAAGCACTGCTGCAGCACCTACTGGCTGACTGGGCATTCAGTCAGAGTTGGGGTGGTGGCTTAGAATGCGGAAGCTCCGCGCCCAGCAGAGGTATGAGTGGGCGTGCCCGATAAGGTAAGACTCATGTTTTGCAACAGTTACACTTGACTTCTGATTTAACATGGCATTTAACATGGTTGGACTGTGCATACTAATTTCCCCCATTACAGAGGCAGAGCCTGCATCAGTGCCCTTCCTTGTGGTAAAGAAGAAGCCAGCTGGACCCAAATTGAAGAGCTAGAGCTGGCTGCTAGTGTTCACCTTTAAGGAAAGAGAAATGATGTAGTTGAAGAAAGGAGGACAACCAGAAGCATGCAGGACATCAGTGGAATAGATGTCCAGGGGTAAGATAGGTATATTTATGTAGCATTAGGATTTAAATTGCCACACCACATCAGTATATCAGTTCAGAATTACTAAATGCTGCAGCTCTGGGTAAATCCATCAGGGCCCTGCAAAACAACTTTTTCAGTTGTGGTAATGATGGAGGGGGAAGCAGCAAAAGTAACTTTGGAGCAGATGTCTTCAACTACTTCAGATGCCGCAGTGCAGGAAGAATTGGAAGTATTGTTTCCAGGACTTGGAGTGACCAAGTAAAAGCGAATTGAAGTGGGAGATATTGAGTTTGTAGATTTGATGAAGATTTTGTTACCGCTCATTGACCTAAACTCAATATGGACTAGCGTGGTTTTCTTTATTAGCACACTTTTCACCTCTTGGTTGTTTATTAACTCCGTTAAGATTTGTACACCGTAAGCACTTTTGCTCCGTGCTGAAGAGACTGTGATGTTTTCTTCATGATACTCATGTGCTTTGGGAGTCACAGGTGTTAGTACTGCAGGACACTGTGGCGCTGTACTGTTCACGATTGTAGCCACTGGACTCGCAACTAGAAGTGCATCTGTGAAAGAAGAACAAATACATTAAATGCAACATGCAAAACATACAACATTCAAGGCGGCCCTATCTGTGTCTATGAGCGGCGGCGGCGGCCTGCAGGCATTAAAAACACAGGTGCGCGCCACCGCCCTGCCCATGATCCGGCCCTGGGTATACCCACTTTTCTCCATTCCCCAGAATCTCTTGGCTAGTCACTAGGGCTGGACTATAGAAGGAACAGCAAGGGCATGCACCCCAGTGCCTCCACCACTTCACTGCTTGTTCCCAAAGCACACCAGCCAGCTGATGCTTATCGTGATTGCATCTACAGCTACAGTTTGTTAACAGAAGACAACAGACATTTCATCCCAAGGGTGTGTGTCTAGAAGCTTTAGAGCCTGAAATGCTAAGGGATGATGGGGGTGAGACTGTGGAAAATCTCTGTAAATAAGCTATAAAATAACGGAGAGATAGATGTGTGGGTTTTCATTTTCAGGATCTTATTAGCTATATGTGACACAAGAAACACATTGTAATGCAAAATACCAATATAGTCCCAGAAACTTGGGCCTGAATTACCAAGCACTACAATAGATAGATTATCAAATCAGAAAACCCAGCACACGGAATAGAATTGGCTGTTTTGGAATGAGAACATTAATTCACTGTAATCCAGTACTGCTTTAGTACCTGTTACAAATGGTTCAGTGTTTTTTAAAGTATCATATTTCATTTTCATTTTCATATTATATATTTAATTCACTGCACTCAAATGTAATATTCCGCTGTACTTACTAAAGGGGAACAGTGTCCCATTTTGATACTTTTGAAAAATTTTGGTTTCCTTTTTACAAGCTTCAATTTAAAGCAGAACAAAACCCAGACATTTGACTTTCCCGGGTTTTGTTCCAGGGCATCCCGAATCAGGGGGGCCAGTTGTGTGAAACCCACCTGTTCCTCTTGTAAAACTCCCCTGTCCAGACTCCAGTGGTGCAAGTGCAGACTCTCATCCAATGAAAGCCGCCAGCTCTATGACTATGACTATTAATATGACTATTCAGCATTTTTGGGCTATCCCCACTTATCTTGTTTTCAATTAGCATTACCTTACCATATGACCGCACTCCTATTTAATATTTAATGTGATTTTTTTCCGGTGCAGCGGAATTGTTGTGTGACTATGGGGGTTATTCATGAAGGGATAGCGCCAGGTAGTGCTTGGTAGCAGCAGGCAGCGTCTGGTGAACACCAGGCGCTGTAGGCAAAACCACATTTATGAAAGCGAATCTGGTGAGTGACTCTAACAGCACCATGTAGCGTCTGATGTATTATTACAGGTGGCTCAGCGTATAGCGCCGGCGCTCTAGCTTCCAGAGCGCCAGATATTATCTTTCGCTCAGTGTCGCTCTCCCATACATTTCAATGGCAGTTCATTTGCTTGTGTTTAAACAGCGTGTTTGACATTTTTTATTTATTTATTTTTTGCTCAGATCATTGTGTAACCTCTCCTGGCTGCAAACAAACATTTTTAAAAACTTTTTGACTTTTTATATTTTTATGCAGAATTGTCATTACAGATCTGGCACTAAAGTGTTATTGTCACAGTGTTAAAACAATGTCATTCCATGTGTTTTCGCTTTGTTACTGGTGGATATGTGTTCAAAAGCAGGCTTTAATCACACAGTGTCTGGCGCTCTATGCTATAGCGACCAGATTTAGAGCATCAACACTGTGTGTGTGTGTGTGTGTGTGTGTGTGTGTGTGTGTGTGTGTGTGTAGGCAAAGTAAAGAGCCATATCCGTGTAGTAAGTATATCACTTTTTTACCTAGTATACATGGGTCCTAAAACCAATAGTAGGCAAAGGAGCATCTGGACTTCTAGGGAAATGTTGGAAATTGGCTCTTCAAATACCACTAGCACAAGACCATGCATGACTGCCATTTCTTTCAGTGGCCATAAAATCAAATAAGACATTACGGTGCACATAACCTGTTCCCTGATTTGGGAAGTCACTCCATGTTAAGTCTCAGACTTAATTATACCTGCCTGCTGAACCTAACTGGTTGCCACCAGTCAGTGGGGTGCAGACGGCTGTTACCAATTTGGAGGATGGATGGAGGGTGATTATTTTTTTAAAATTGTTAAAAGGAACATTGGGGGAGGTTAAAAACTTCCCCAAACCTTACCAGCCTGCTGCCCTCCCCTGCTGGTTTAGATATTGGGCACTTTTTACTTTACCACGCTACTGACTTTTGGGTCCCTCGGATTCCAGGCGACCTCCGACGGGCAGCGCCATCTTTCAATCTTATCAGGCACTGTGCACATCCTGAGATCTTGTGCCTGAGCAGTGCCAAGGAATGGGCTGCACCAAAAGCCACAAGACTGGGAGAGAGTCTGTGACAGCGCTGGATCCTGACAAGAACGGCTAATGCTGCTGCTGTTCCTCTTTAAGTGTTTTAAATGTGGTGTGGGTCAACCCTTACAACCTAGGGATCATTTCAAATCACCACCTCCTCTTCCTCCCAGGTAGAGTGTAACCCTATACACTATATACTCTATAGACTCTCTCTGCTTCATTTTGTGCCATTACAAAATGTCAATATGAAGGGAGAGGGAAAAGACATTCTATGCATTGATGTTCAAAGTCTACTTTCTTCTCCTAAGAATGAGGACAAGGTCAGTGTTAGAAGTCAGCCCTTCATAAGCTTTATAAACAATGCTACAAAAGTGACACCTTCTTGCAATTACAGTTGCATTGAGTTCACTAAAAAGGAAGAGGGCATGGAAGGCGACAAGGTATATGACTAGGGTTGGGCGAACCTCAACCGAAAAGTTTGGATTCGTACCCGAACCGAGCACGGATTTCAAATTTAAATCTGTATGCACGTTCGGTGCTCAGGCCAAACCCAGATGCAGAAACCCAGATGCACCCCATAATTCTGTTTGCTTTAGCAGCTGTTGCCTGGCATTGATTACTACAGTTAAGTTTATTGTTAACTAAAACCCCTAGGACCTTCTCCATTGTTGTTTTTACCAAGCGTTTATAATCGTGCATAATCATGGCACTGATTTCCTCTTCCCACGTGCATAACCTTACATCTATCTGTGTCAAGCCTAATTTGCCATTTAACTGCCCATGCTTCCAATTTATCTAAATCTTTTTGTAGCTGCCTGCTGTCCTCTTTTGTTTGAATTACTTTACACAGCTTAGTATCATCTGCAAAGATTGAAACTTTACTGTAAAATCCGAACCAAATGTCATTACTATATATTTTGTAGAAAATTGAACCAAAAGGCCCAGAACTGACCCTTGGGGTACTCCACTAGTAATGGTGACCCAATCTGAGTATGTACCCTCTGCTTTCAACCATTAAGACAATTTCTCACCCATCTGCACACTTTTTCCCCTAGTCCAAGTATTCACATCTTTTGTACCAGTCTTTTATGTGGCATAATGTCAGATGCTTTAGAAAAGTCAAGATATGTGATATCCAATGACTCCCCCTGATCCAATCTTGAAATTACCTCCTGATTAGGTTTGTCTGGCAGAAAAGATTCCTCATAAATCCTTGCTGATATGGAGTAATAAGGTCATTTACCCCAAAATACTTCAGGATAATAGGGTTGATTCAGAGCCCCTTTCACAACGTTTTCATGGAGGTCTTGCTACCAAACGAAAAATCACAGAAAAATGAAAACATTTCCCACAAATATTCACGCAGAAAAGAGCCTCTGCTGAATCAGACGAGGAGGAAAAATGAACGAGAACAGAAATTTTCACACAAAAAAATGTTGAGAAAGGGGCTCTGAATCAACCCTAATATCCCTTAAGAAACCTTCAAACAGCTTGCCCACCACAGATGTTAAACTTACCAGTCTGTAGTTCCCAGGTTCCCTCCTAGACCCTTTTTTGAATATTGGCACCACTTTTGCCTAGTGCCAATCCCTCGGAACAGCCCCTGTAATTATTGAATCCACAAATATTAGAAAAAATGGCTTATCTATTATTGTACATAACTCCCTTTAAACATGGGGATGTATGCCATCTGGTCCCGGGGATTTATCGATTTTTAACTGCTTGAGATGGCAGATAAATATGAATACCAATTGTTCAAGCCACTTGGCAGTCACTGCTCTTTAATATCAATTGTTCAAACCACTTGGGGGACACAGCTCTGTAATACCAATTGTTAAAACCACTTGGGGATCACTGCTGTGTAATACTAATTGTTTAGGCCACTTGTGGGTCACTGCTCTTGAATACAAATTGTTCAAACCATTTGGGGGTCACTACTGTGTAATACTAATTGTTCAAACCCCTTAGGAACACTGCTGTGTAATACAAATTGTTTAGGCCAATTGGAGCTACTACTCTTTGATACTAATTGTTATTGGAGTATCCACTGGGTCAGGCCCCTTGTGTGTCAGTACTGTTTAATTTACTTCTAACTATTTAATTGTGGACACACTCTTTTGAGCTTTGATAAACTATTTCATTGTGGGAACACCTGCCATTATAATCTTTTGAGCTTTGATAAACTACTAAATTGTGGTACACCTGGCATTAGACTATTTTTGGCTTTGATATACTATTTAATTGTTGGCACACCTTGCATTACACCCTCTTGGGCTTGATAAACCAGTTACTTGTTTGCACACCTTGTATTATACAAAGGGGCATACATGAAGAATTCAAAAGTGCATTGTTATCTGTAGATGGCAACATAAACATACTGTTCACCCATAAATGCTGGAAGCTAAAATATACAGACAACTAATATAAGGAAATTAGAAAAAAGAATAAACTTCATAATGAGCAGTCACGCAACTTATCCGTTCGGATGCCCTTTTACAACTCCGATTTGTCAGAAGTGGTTTATTCCTATGTAAGGAAGAATGAGTTGATTTAATCCAAAAATTCCTTCGCATATTCTCTTCACTTCATTAAATGCAAGAGTTTGCAAGCAGGAATTTAAGATTATAATCTGAAAGTTGGATTTTCTATAAAGTTCTATTTTCTATAAAGCTCCACAACCAAGAAGCGGTGGTAATTGGCACTTTTGATTATGGCGGTAACTCTGCTGTCAGTCCGCAGGCACTGGAGCATGCAGTGGCTCCCTGAGTCAAGGAGAAGTTGTCCACTGCCACGTCCCTGTGCCTTATTTGCTGATTTCTTCATTTATAATTTACTGATAGTGGCCTGCCCCCCTCATTATAACAGCTGAAAGTGGCTTGTAAAGGACAATTAGTAGAGGTTCCTTTGTCCCTAGCTGTACCTCAGTATGTGAGCCACCTGTCCATGGAAGGGCAATGAAATGGACAATTAGCTTTGGAAATGGACAGCCCTCACCCTCATCCTGTCAATCAAATATCTATTCTCTATTTTTTTTAGTTTTCTGTTATTATTTTAAGTACTTACCCTAGCCCATTTTGTTCAAGGCAATCTCCACGGTGCTACCTCCAAATTTGCCTCTGCACCTGACATCTATGAAAAATTCATATTTTATTTATATTTTTGTTTATTTTTGTATGTATTTATTTACTGTTGTTGCTTTCTGTATGTTATTATTTTGAGTACTTTCCCTAGCCCATTGTGTGCAGGGCAATCACCCTGGTGTTCCCCTCAATTTGCAGCTCTCTAGCCCTTGCTACCCCATTTTACAGCCATTTTTCATCCCCCAAATTCAGATGCCCATTGACTTCAATGGGGCTTGGGTTCGCGCCGAGTCGTTTGAACTTGTCGAACCCGAACTTTAGCAGGTTTGCCCATCCCTATACATGACCCAACATAAAAACATAAACCAGCAGTGAAGAAGACAGGAGGAAAAATTAGAACAGAAAGCTTCACAGCAGCATCCACTGAGCATAAAGAGCTGGGTTTAAAAAAGCAATGCCCTCAGGTCACAGTATCATAAATCCGTACGCATGATCACCTAAGGCCATTTCATCTAGGTATTATTTGTTAGGTTTCCTGAATAATGGTCATTTGCTTCATCAGTGCCCAGTTCTTAAAATGAGGTAAGAATAGATGATGAACAACCTGAACACATGAAAGCTATGTGAAGACTCTCCACTGTTTTTGCTAAATAGAACACTTGAGTCAGAGAACAAAGCAGCAGCCTCACCCTGCTGCATCTACTGTCATTTGGATGCCTTTTCCTCCACCTCCCTCTTTGTTCATGTAAGTAGACTGTGCTGCCTCTAACAAGAGAAAGCCATATATGTTGGGGATAAAGCAGAATTTTAGGCATTGGCAGCAGCAGTGATCTCCAGAGTTTCAGAGCTAAGAGCAAGAAACAGCCACTGCTGTTTAGCTGCCAGCCTTCATCACCCAGAATTTTGAGTGTGCATAAAAATATACCACACAAACCACCCCTAAGCCCAGATGCCTGACTTTAGTTTTGCTGTTTGCAGTTGCTAGTTCTGCAGTTGCTGACTTAAAAACTATGCCTTACCTCAAGTGTGTTCTTGGAAAAGGACATGTAATTGTAAAAAGGCAAGGGCAGCAGACCTTAGGGGAACATGGCCAGACAAGGGTGGCGGAGGTAATAGCAGCCTGGCGAAGGTGGTGGATGCCTGACAGGGAAGGCTGCAGACTGTTCAGAGGTAGATGCCCGGTGGGAGAGGCGGCAGACAACACAGAAGGTACAGCGTAGGCAGCAGGACAAACTGTATCAGATGCAGTGGTGTAACTGGTGATGGATCAGAAGGCAACAGGAATCTACCCTTCACTTGCAGTTGCTGGGCGGACCAATGGTGGGTTGGTCTACATATGAAATAAAGTCATCCTAGACTCAAAAAATAACCTATCCCCATTCCCTATGCTAAGCTTAATAGGGGTATACTAAAAAATTTGCCATGGCAGAACTGGGGCACCTAGAGCCAAGCTTCAATGCAGCAACCACCGGAAAGGATTGTGAATTATTTGTTAGATGCCCCCTGCCACTTCAGTGATTAGGTGACTAACAAGTCACCTGCGCATGTGTTGGGGATTTTTAAAGGTGAGGTACATCATAGTTCCAATGAGGTAAGAATAATTGTTTTGAAACAACAGGGAGTGTGCAGAAGGAAATACATTATTTAGCATAAACTTAGAACAAATATGTTGTATTACACTTTTTGTTAGCTCACCAAGATTCACACCTAAATGTGCACCCAGAGTTGAACTTGCTTCACCAGGTAGGTTATTTTATTTTAATTATTTTCCAATACTGGGCTTAGTGTGAAGGGGTGAGTTTCCAGGTAGGTTGGGTTTTGGTTTTCTTTAACAAAAAATGTAAAAATAAACTTGGTATTAACTTGATATTTTTGGGCCCTAGTGAATTATGTATATATATATATATATATATATATATATATTTATATATAGAGGTATATTATAGGTAGAAAGTACTGGAAATATTTGTTTTAGAGATATCTAAATATGTATATAAAATGAACAGGGGAATGGGTGGGGCTTCATTTAGTGAAATACAAAAGCATAAACAGTAAGTCTGCATTAGAGGTTTCTTTGGTGTTTATTATGTCATTGTGCAAGGAAAAAATGTCACAGAGACTGTATGGGTATCATTGATGCAAAGACCCACATTTTGTGCTAGTTCTACCAGGTTAAATTGAATTTAGATTTCCCTGTTTAGTGTTTACAAAGCTACATTATCAAAATAGAGTGGATAAGATAGATGTGTCTATGTTTTTATTTTTAAAAAGGGAGGGGGCTGTTTTTGATGATATTTCCTCCCCTTCATTTCTAAACTATCTGGAATGGGAAGAATGGCTTTTCAATTTTTGTTCTTCTGTACCTGAAGTTGTTTCTGAGAAAACTGTGTGTCTTTACAAACTGGTGCTATTTAGGCTGTACTCAGAGAAATAGATCTTGGCTAGGGATGAGCGAATCGTTCCGGACGAACTCGGATTCGTTCCGAATTTCATGAAAAATTCGATTCTGAACGAATCTGAATTTCCCTGCGATTCGATCGATCGAAGTTTTCCTTTAAACTCCATTTATTTGAATTACAGACATTCTAAAATGGTGGAAGCACATGTCCGGACATATCCCCTGGGGCAAGGTATCATGGGAAAGTCACATGCAGCCTATCAGCAGCCAGGAAGCCCGGTGACGTCACTGGCGGCCATCTTCCTTGTGCGCATTTCAACGTTCTATTGCGGCCAGAGCACAGCTGGTTACAGACAGGGACAGAGAGTTAGAGATAGGTAGGGAGAGTCAGAGAGGCAGACAGAGAGGTAGACAGAGCCAGGAAAAGATAGTGAAAGATAGGGAAAAACCGGAACGATCATAGAACAGCATAGAAGTGACAGTGAAAATTTTTTTTTTTTTCATTAGCCAGATCAGTGTAAGGACTGTACCAGACACCTTTCTGTCTTAAGCTGATAATCCCCAATCTCCACCGCCTCTTCTGCCTATAGACAAGTCCCCGCTCGCAGGAGACGCGGATTGTGCCTCTCCTGACTCGGTTACCCCCAGGACTTAATGGGCGCAAAGATTACCAGCTTAAGGTGGAGACTGATGAACGGCAGGGAGTGCCAAATGTGGATGCCAGGAGGCGGAAGTCCAATTAACTAGCCGAGGTCAAACCGGGAGATCACAAAGCGAGGTATCCAATGGAGGTAACAAAGAGGAGTCAAACAAGCCGAGGTCAATCCAGAAGGTCACGGGGCAAGGTATCAGAAGGGTCAGGCGAAAATCGTGGTCAGGCAGGCAAAAGGTCAGGGCAGGGAGCAAGCAAGGATGGTCAGAAGTAACAAGCCGAGTATAACTGGAATAGGTCAATCTATAACGCTCCCAACAACCCAGAGGCTATAACGGGCACTGGGAAAATGGAGCAGCCTGAATATAAAGGGAGTAGTGGCCAGTAGGAAAGGGGACAAATGGAGGGAAAGAAAGTGATTGGTGCAACTTACGAAAACGGGAGCGGTCCCAGGAACTGGACGGCCCAGGCCAGACAGGCCGACCAGTCCCTGGGTCCGCTCCCAGGAGGATGACCGGGATAGGTCACTTTAAATCTGCCCCCGGCGGACGCGCTGGGAGAAGCGCCGCCGGGAGGCATAAACAGGACGTGCTCGCGCGCGTGCAGAACGGGCACGCCCCCGCCAGAGGGAGGAAGCGCCCCACCAGGGGGAAGCCCGACGGGGCCGCCCAGCCGCGCAAAGCGGGCCGCGGCGCGGCCACCAGCACCACCTAATGCCGCCGAACCCCGGCCCCCACAGCAGCGCCGAGAGGCAGCCCCGCCAGAGGACTGCCGGACAGGAGACGGCCGCGGGCCGCCCGACGACGCACCGCGGGACCGGGGTCGGCGAGGAGGTAAGAGCCTAACATTACCCTCCCCCTGAGGAGGGGCCACCGGACCCTCCAAGCTGGGCTTCAGAGGATTCTCCCTATGAAATTTCTTTACCAAACTCTGCGCATGAACCTCCCTGGCCGGAACCCAAGATCTTTCTTCCGGGCCATAACCCTTCCAATCAATTAAATACTGAAGGGAGTTTCGAAAAAAGCGAGAATCTAGAACTCGGGCAACCTCAAACTCCTGTTGCCCACCCACTAACACAGGACTCGGAGGATTATTAGGTTCATGGTTCCTTGCAGGTTTAAAAAGGGAAACATGAAAGGAGTTACAGATTTTCATGGAGGAAGGGAGATCTAACCGATAAGTAACTTGATTGATTCTCTGTATTATGGGAAAGGGGCCAATAAATTTCGGACCCAACTTAGCAGAGGGCTGGCGTAAGGCCAAATTCTTAGTTGAAAGCCAAACCCAGTCCCCCACACAATAACCAGAATTAAAAGAACGTTTACGATCTGAAAATTTTTTCTGTTGAAGGACAGCCTTGGACAGATGTTGCTGGATCTTATTCCATAACCCCGGCCATCGGGACACCCATTCATCCAAGGAAGGGACTCTAGAGGGTTGGTCTGACAGGGCTGAAAACTTCAAATCTTTACCATACACACAATGAAAGGGAGAAACCCCAGTGGAAGAATGTGAAGCATTGTTCAGTGCGAATTCAGCAAACGGAAGGAAGAACACCCAATCCGTTTGAGTATCAGCGACGAAACAACGCAAATACTGTTCTAAAGACTGGTTCGTTCTTTCGGTTTGCCCATTGGACTGAGGGTGGAATGCAGAGGAAAGAGAGACGGTGAAGCCCAACTTTGCACAGAAAGCCCTCCAAAACCGGGAGACAAATTGGACCCCCCTATCAGAGACAACATCTTCTGGAATGCCATGGATTCTAAAAATGTGAGTGATAAAGAGTTGAGCTAAGGTCTGAGCTGTGGGAAGCTTCTTTAAAGCTTCTTTAAAGGGATGAAGTGAGCCATCTTGCTAAAACGATCCACCACCACACAAATGACGGTATATCCCTGGGAAGGTGGAAGATCCCTTATGAAATCCATGGCCAAATGGGTCCAAGGGCAGACAGGAATGGGCAGTGGTAGTAGAGTGTCTTAATGACTTACTCCGAGCACACACCTTACAGGCTTGGACAAATTTTCATGCATCTTTCCTAATGGATGGCCACCAGACTTGGCGAGACAGTAAAGCGATGGTCTTTTTGACCCCCGGATGACCCGCCGTCTTAGTGTCATGAAAGTGGGACAGGAAGGCAGCACGATAAGGAGGGGGCACAAACTGGGCAAAATTAGGCTTTTCAGGTGGAGCTTCGGACTAGAATTGAGTTAGATCAGGGAGTTGTGGTTGGACGGCGGCTACCACCAAAGTGTGGGGCAAAATGGGTACATCTTCCCTTTCTGGTATATTAGAAAAAGAGAAACTCCGAGACAAGGCATCAGCTTTCACGTTTTTTGGACCCTGGTTTATAGGTTATGGAGAAGTTAAACCGAGAGAAGAACAAGGACCAGCGAGCCTGTCTAGGAGTTAATCTTTTAGCGGATTGGATGTACTCTAAATTTTTATGATCAGTAAAGACTGTAACTGGGTACTGAGCCCCCTCCAACCAGTGCCTCCATTCCTGAAAGGCCAACTTGATAGCCAACAACTCCCGGTTACCAATGTCATAATTTCTTTCGGCAGCCGAGAATTTTTTAGAGAAAAAGGCACAAGGATGAAGGCGTTCAGGGGACCCACTGTATTGGGACAGTACTGCCCCCACAGCAATCTCAGAGGCATCCACTTCTACGAAAAATGGTAATTGGCAGTTCGGATGCACCAGCACTGGGGCAGAACTAAAGACTCCCTTAAGTTTTTCAAAAGCATGAACAGACTGAACCGGCCAAACAGGAGGATACCCCCTTTCTTAGTGAGATTTGTCAAAGGAGCTACTAAAGAAGAAAAAATTTTAATGAACCTTCTATAAAAATTGGCGAATCCCAAAAATCTTTGCAGACCTTTCAGATCTTTGGGCTGCTCCCATTCTAATACTGCTTTCACTTTGGATTGATCCATGGAAAGACCAGTATTAGAAACAATGTAACCTAGAAAAGTAACTTCTGAGACTTCAAATTGACACTTTTTTAACTTAGCATATAAACAATTTTCTCTGAGTTTTTGTAAGACCATGCACACATGTTTGCGATGTTCCGCAAGAGATGAAGAGAAAATCAGAATGTCATCTAAGTAAACTACTACAAAACGACCTAAGTAGTCCCTAAATATCTCATTCACAAAACTTTGAAAGACTGCGGGGGCGTTACATAATCCAAACGGCATTACTAAATATTCATAATGCCCTTCGAGAGTATTGAAGGCCGTTTTCCACTCATCACCCTGCCTAATTCTGATGAGATTATAGGCGCCCCGGAGATCAAGTTTGGAAAAAACCTGCGCCCCAGCCACCTGTGTAAATAGCCCCTCAATAAGTGGCAGGGGATACTTGTTTTTAATAGTGATGTTGTTTAAACCCCGATAGTCAATACATGGACGGAGCCCCCCATCTTTCTTTTCAACGAAAAAAAACCCTGCTCCTGCCGGGGAAGAAGATGCTCGAATAAATCCCTTCTCTACGTTTTCTGCAATATATTCCCGCATAGCAAGGTTTTCAGCTCGGGTCAAATTGAAAATTCTCCCCCTAGGAGGCATAGTACCAGGAAGGAGTTCAATGGGGCAATCCCAAGGCCTATGGGGGGGAAGCTTGTCTGCCGCCTTTTCAGAAAAGACGTCAGAGAACTCCAAGTATGGAGTAGGAACCTTATCCGGAGATAATTGCGTAACTCAAACCGGAAGTTCCAAACAGGTCTGAAAACATTGCTGGCCCCATTTTACAATTTGCCCCGACACCCAATCAATTTGGGGATTGTGCTTCTGCAGCCAAGGCAATCCCAGAACTAAGGGGGTGTTAGGCATACTTAAGACAAGAAAACTAATGATTTCGGAATGACTGGCTCCCACTTTAAATGATACTGGTAGGGTTCTAAACTGCACGAGTCCTCCTGCAATTGGTGTGCCATCAATGGCAGAGACTCGGATTGGCGCAGGCAGGGACTGGAGCGCAATTCCTAAACTCTGAGCTAACTCAGAATCAAGGAAGTTCCCTGCTGCTCCAGAGTCTAAGAGGGCCTCCAAATTGAAACATTTTAGAGCAACTTTAATCTGAACCGGAATTATAACCGGAGACGATACATGAGGTGATACCTTACAGCCCCCTGGGCCCCCTCGAAACCCCCTAGGCTCTGAAGTTTCCCGACGGCTTCTTAGGGCATACTCTGACCATGTGACCAGTTCCGCCACAGTACAGACACAGACCCTCCGACAGGCGCCGACGTCTCTCAACTTCAGTGAGTTTCGTGGCTCCCAGTTGCATAGGTTCTTCAGAAGATTGCACCACTGGGGCCTCGGCTCTCAAAGCTGAATCGGGATGTGACCCTTTCTCCAAGCGTCTTTCCCGAAGATGACGATCTATGCGGATGGCAAGGTGCATGGTCTCATCTAATGTCTGGGGAACTGGATAATTCACCATGGTGTCTTTAATAGAGTCGGCCAGCCCTAGCCGAAATTGGCCGCACAGAGCAGGATTGTTCCAACGCGAATCCACTGCCCAGCGCCGGAATTCTGAACAATAATCTTCGGCCGGTCGTCGTCCCTGACGTAGGGTACGAAGCTTAGCATCTGCCGTTGCTCCTCTGTCAGGGTCATCATACAGAACCTCCATAGCAGAAAATAAATTATCTACTGAGAGACGAGCAGGATCCTGGGATGGTAGACTGAAGGCCCAGGATTGTGAATCACCTTGGAGGAGGGAGATAATCAAACCCACTCGCTGCTCCTGTGACCCCGATGAAACAGGATGGAGTTGAAAATAAAGTTTACAAGAGTCCCGAAAATTGGCAAACTTTGCCCTGTCGCCATAGAATTTTTCTGGGAGTGGAATTTTGGGTTCCACAGAAGATGCGGCCGGAGCCCCTTGAGGACTGGTGGTAATAGGAGCTGGACGGTTCTCCTGGGCCGCAACGCGATGAGCCTCATTTTAATTAAGCTATTGCATTTTGATTTGGGTTTTGTCTACTTTAAATACACCAGCCCACATGGGCATCCCAAACCAGCACATGTCACCCTATCTGTTATACTAAATAAGCGTTGTTCAGCCCCACTTTAATTAAGCTATTGCATTTTGAATTGGGTTTCGTCTGGTTTAAATACACCAGCCCACATGGGCATCCCAAACCAGCACATGTCACCCTATCTGTTATACTAAATAAGCGTTGTTCAGCCTCATTTTAATTAAGCTATTGCATTTTGATTTGGGCTCCTGCAGCCAACTCCAGTGTCTCTTTCACGCAATGTTTGGGCTCCTGCTGCTGCTGCTGCTTGCAACTCCAGGGTGTGATTCATCCAATTTTTGGCCTCCTGCTGCCAACTCCAGTGTCTCTTTAAAGCAATGTTTGGGCTCCTGCTGCTGCTGCTGCTGCTGCTGCTTGCCACTCCGGGGTGTGATTCCTCCAACTTTTGGCCTCCTGCTGCCAACTCCAGTGTCTCTTTAAAGCAATGTTTGGGCTCCTGCTGCTGCTTGCAACTCCAGGGTGTGATTCATCCAATTTTTGGGCTCCTGCAGCCAACTCCAGTGTCTCTTTCAAGCTATGCTTGGGCTCCTGCTGCTGCTGCTTGCAACTCCAGGGTGTGATTCATCCAATTTTTGGGCTCCTGCAGCCAACTCCAATGTCTCTTTTACGCAATGTTTGGGCTCCTGCTGCTGCTTGCAACTCCAGGGTGTGATTCATCCAATTTTTGGCCTCCGGTAGCCAACTCCAGTGTCTCTTTAAAGTAATGTTTGGGCTCCTGCTGTTGCTTGCAACTCCAGGGTGTGATTCATCCAATTTTTGGGCTCCTGCTGCCAACTTCAGTGTCTCTTTAAAGCAATGTTTGGGCTCCTGCTGCTGCTTGCAACTCCAGGGTGTGATTCAGCCAATTTTTGGGCTCCTGCGGCCAACTCCAGTGTCTCTTTCAAGCTATGTTTGGGCTCCTGCTGCTGCTTGCGACTCCAGGGTGTCATTCAGCCAATTTTTGGGCTCCTGCTGCAAACTCCAGTGTCTCTTTCAAGCTATGTTTGGGCTGCTGCTGCTGCTTGCAACTCCAGGGTGTCATTCAGCCAATTTTTGGGCTCCTGCTGCCAACTCCAGTGTCTCTTTCAAGCTATGTTTGGGCTCCTGCTGCTTGCGACTCCAGGGTGTCATTCAGCCAATTTTTGGGCTCCTGCTGCCAATTCCAGTGTCTCTTTCAAGCTATGTTTGGGCTGCTGCTGCTGCTTGCAACTCCAGGGTGTTAATCAGCCATTTTTGGGGCTCCTGCTGCCAACTCCAGTGTCTCTTTCAAGCTATGTTTGGTCTCCTACTGCTGCTGCTTGCAACTCCAGGGTGTAATTCATCCAATTTTTGGGCTCCTGAAGCCAACTCCAGTGTCTCTTTAAAGTAATGTTTGGGCTCCTGCTGCTGCTTGCAACTCCAGGGTGTCATTCATCCAATTTTTGGGCTCCTGCTGCCAGCTCCAGTGTCTCTTTCAAGCTATGTTTGGGCTCCTGCTGCTGCTGCTTGCGACTCCAGGGTGTCATTCAGCCAATTTTTGGGCTCCTGCTGCCAACTCCAGTGTGTCTTTTAAGCTATGTTTGGGCTCCTGCTGCTGCTGCTTGTGACTCCAGGGTGTCATTCAGCCAATTTTTGGGCTCCTGCTGCCAACTTCAGTGTGTCTTTCAAGCTATGTTTGGGCTGCTGCTGCTTGCAACTCTAGGGTGTCATTCAGCTAATTTTTGGGCTCCTGCTGCCAACTTCAGTGTCTCTTTCAAGCTATGTTTGGGCTCCTGCTGCTGCTGCTTGCAACTCCAGGGTGTCATTCAGACAATTCTTGGGCTCCTGCTGCCAACTCCAGTGTCTCTTTCAAGCTATGTTTGGGCTCCTACTGCTGCTGCTTGCAACTCCAGGGTGTCATTCAGCCAATGTTTGGGCTCCTGCTGCCAACTCCACTGTCTCTTTCAAGCTATGTTTGGGCTGCTGCTGCTGCTGCTTGCAACTCCAGGGTGTGATTCATCCAATTTTTGGGCTCCTGCTGCCAACTCCAGTGTGTCTTTAAAGCAATGTTTGGGCTGCTGCTGCTGCTGCTTGCAACTCCAGTGTTTGATTCATCCAATTTTTGGGCTCCTGCTGCCAACTCCAGTGTCTCTTTCAACCAATGTTTGGGCAGCTGCTGCTGCTTGCAACTCTAGGGTGGGATTCAGCTAATTTTTGGGCTCCTGCTGCTGCCAGTTCCAGGGTGTGTTTTTCAGGCAGTATAGGGGACCCTCATAGTGATGCCACCTCAACTCTCTGCAATTGTGCCGCTCTGCGATTCTATTAGCGATGCCTCTGATCTGCATGTCAAATTTATTTACAGTATTATTTCACTAACCCAGCACGCATCCTATGCGTGTTACAGCAAGGCAGAATGGTTTACAACCCTATTGAGGCTCTAGGAAGCTCAGAAATAGCCATTTTTAATAGCGATTCGTCGCAAATAAATTCGGACCAAAACTAATTTTGTCGGAAAATTCGGCGAATTAGCCGAATCAAATTTTTCAAAAGTTCGCTCATCTCTAATCTTGGCCATAGCATTGCATCAGGGATTGGCCAGACATGGTCAAAAATTAGCCAACCATATAGGGCTACACCTGGCAATGACCTAAACTGTTTATGGTCTTCAAAACTTCTTTTCCAGAGATATAAAAGAACAAATTATACCTCCATTTTCTTGTGTTAGTAGTTGTGATACAAACACACTGTGTGCTTTGCATCAGCATAATAAGTGGCCTGGAACACCGCAATTATGCAAGTACTGTAAAAAGCACATTTACATGAATAAATGTTGACTGGAGAAGGAAGGAGGGGGAGGCACACAGGGGTTTGATGGACAACTTTGAGAGTACCATTCAAGCCTAAGGATCAAGGGAGGGAGAGCTGGAAGGAAGTAGGATGAAGAGAAATTTCTTCTTCCTGAGGCTGATGAGAGTGGAAGAATAGCACGGGAATGATGTTAGATGCAGTAAGCTAACATGACTGTTGTCCTGGCCAATCCCAATCTTCTCAACCTGAAGCTAGTTGGAAGAAAAGATCTAGGCAAAGCTATATCAGAAAATATTTTCTGAAGAGAAGAAGCTTCAAACAAAAGCTAAAGAGAACATATCCACAACTACACACAAGGGCAGATTAGATAGACCAAGTGGCCTTCTACTGAATTTTTTGTTTCTATCTTTTTCATTTTTTTTATATATACTCTTGTGCCTTTGACTTTAAATGATTTATCTTCATGCCTGAATGTCACGGAACTCATGGAACTCCCCTAGGCCACAACAGGCAGGAAGTTCCAAGTCATCAGGGCAAATCACCATAAGCGGTTCAACACAGACCCTGAAAGGCATCCAGTTTAACCTGGTTTAATTTGCCTGCACCGTGATCCCCCAGCAAAACACTGTGGCCAGAGTAGCTTCCACTTTTCCGGCCAGTGGCGGATACACAGGCCACGTGACCACCGGAGGCAAATCGCCTAGATTTTGCCAGGGCATTGAGGTGCAGGCAAGAGAAACCAGGGCGTTGTGGTCAGTAGCATAACTTAATGTAATGGGGCCCTGGTGCAAATATTAAATGGGGTCCTATAATGGCTCATACAGTGGTCTTTTTCTTGTTATATTACCCAATTGGATACAACTCTACAACTAGACAAGACCGAAACAGTCAAGACAAATGGTGCTTCTTTTTCCATTATATGATTTCAAGTGAGCACAAATCTAATAAATAAGGTGAAGGAGCAGCAACGATGGAGCTCCCTGACCTCCTGGACTTGGTGCACCCCCCAAACTGCTTTTAGTTCTGTTTCAGCAATCTGGATGCCCCCCGCACCTGTCACACCTTCGGTACTTCACCTATTTCCTAGAAAAACGGTGTTGGACCGCTTTAAAAAGTTTCCATGAATGATATCTTTTGACATATGGATAACATTTATCTGCTCATGCATTAACTTACTCATATAACATATTGACAGGGCCATTGTCTCAATCAGAATGGAATAATTTTGTTGAACATGCGGGGCGCATTGTTCTGAATCGACCCTTTTATGCTGACCAGAAGCAATGAGCTGAACAAGTTCCTCAATGGATAAATGTGTTGTCATTTGAAAAAAAAAAAAAAAAACATATTTCTTACACTGAAAAGATTTATAAGATTCATATCTATTGGAAAGAAAGAATGTCCTGTCCCATTACCCTGCCTATTTTAAAGTTTTGGTTTTATGTGTCCTGGAAACAAGCGGGTTCAGCAAGGCTCCAAAGTTTGACCATTTTTAGTAGACATGCTTTGTTAAATTAACTTTGGTATGGTTTTGATATCAGGTGGTTACGAAGAATATCAAGTCTTAATTGATTAATTAAGTTACTGACCTGCCGGATCCTTTCTGAAGCACATAGCTAAAATCAGGACTCCCAATAGATACTTTATGACCTTCATCATTGAACCCTGCTGCAAAGACAAATTGCAATGGGAATGTCAGTCTAGAAAGCGCAGTCCTGTTAGTCAGATATGGTGTTATCATACATGTCTGGTGAAGAGCACAGTAAGTATTAGCTTACCCTGAATATATGCCACTAACATTAAAAGTTATCATTAAACTGACCAGATGTCTCACTTCAGTGGCATTTTGCCCCAATGTCCCCCAAAAACCTCTGGGACACCTACGTTTCCCACTTTGCTGACATTAGTGGGAAGACTGTTGCACCTAAACTAGGCTGTCTGGTCAATTTACAGTTGGAGCCTGCTTTTGCTAATTGGTAGTGGAATGGATGGTTTATCTTAGCATAAGAACAATCATCAACTTCCTTGCTGTGCTTCAAGCAAATGTCCAGAGGTGGCACTTCACGTGTATAATGTAGTGATTATTTGTTCCTCAAAATGCCATGGATAGGCCAAATCCCAAAACCACACCCATTACCATGTAAAGTGGACAGAGTCCACCAAAACAATGGTCAGCTTACCATATGCATAAATGTCCACTTCTCTAACCTACATTAGATATGCGCTACACAATGGCAGTGTAAGCAATCTCATTGGTTGATTCAGAGCCTCCGTGGAAGCTCACGCTTTTCAGAGAAATTATGCTTCCCAGTGTAAAATCTCATAAACTCGGGTGATTTTTTTATTAGGACTCGCAACCAAATGAAAAATCACACAAAAAGAAAATATTTCACCCAAAAATTCTCGCTCTAATAAATTGTCTGCTAAAAATGATCGAGAATGGGAATTCTCACTGGAGAAAAGGGGCTCTGAATCAAGGTTATTGTTTCTGTTGTTTTGTGAAACTTCTGGCCATGAATTGATAAGTCCCTATTATCTGACAATTGTCCCTATTATCTGACAATTATCTGAATAAAACACCTGTGTAACATAGTCCAATCTAACCATATGTGGTAACTATTTTGACCCTCTATGTGGCAGATAGATAGATCCTACGTAGCTGGCATTTTCCCCCAGTTGAGCCAAAAAAGTAAAATAAAATGCTCACCTGCGATCCAGCGGCAGGGGTCTCCTTTTCTCCCGGTGTGGCTCCGATCCCCCCCTCCCCGAGGGTCTTCAGTTTCCTGTCCCTCACGCTGGTTTCAGGCTTTTGGTATCTAGCCACAGGGAATGGCCTTTTTTGGGTGAGTGAGATGACGTCATCTCCCTCTCCCGTTATAAAAGGCCGCTTCCGGCAGCAGGAGAGCTGTCAGAAGCTGGTAGTAATCAAAGGAGGTGGGGTGTGGGGCAGGAAACTCTGATCCCCTGCCTCATGCCCGACATCAGGTTCAGAGAAGGAGGTGAGTAAAAAATAAATAAATGACATTTTCTCTGTGTGTGTGTGTGTATATTTTCTACATTTAACCATTTGTGAACTGTTAAGGGATTCATGAGACTATACCAGTTCACATGGCAGGAGGGGCTAGCAAGTCACCTGCGGTAAGTGGGTGACTTGCCATAAACCCTTGTCCCATTACCTGCATCCCCAAAGCCCAGAGGGGTACAGAAGAGCCATGAGGGCTATGCGGGCTGCTAGCTTTCAGGAATGGGGGCCAGCTGCTGGGCCACCTCACCCTGGTCAACCTAGCCCCATAGGCTGGTCTTACTACAGAGGGTGGACCCCATGCCATTGACAATGTAAAAATTAAATTTTATTTAACATACTTTATACTTTAGTGTTGCGAAAGCACTGAAAGAAATACAAACAAGACATTTCACCTTAAATCCCAAACTCCGCTGAAAGAAAAAATATATAATTTTACGTTAAATCCCTGGGAATCCCTGCAAAAATCACAGTTAACCATACATAGCACAAAATGTTGGCAACAGAGGGAGACAACACATCTAAGTAAGCTGGCAGCTCAAGGGTTAATAAACTGAATCAAGAACCATAGGGCAGAAGGCCACACAAAGTATATAAGGGGGTAACATCTTAACACAACATGGCTCCTCCTGCTTTAATCTTTTTTTTTCAGTATTACAACAAGCAATGTTCGACATCAAGTGCCAGTGGTAATACTTTACTGACTCTTTCGCCTACTTTCCTCCACTTCATCACTTTGCAAAATGACAAGTGGATTTTTGGCAGCAGGAGACAATTTGGTGTTTGTGTTCATGGAAACCAGAGCTAAATCTCTCAGATCTACAGTAATCTACAGTAAATTCCAAGATCTACAGTAAACACCAAGCACAATAACAGACGTCATACCCCCTCTGTACTGAAACATTGATAATATGTATGTCATAAAATCATAGAACCCTGTCACTATAGATTTATAATTATTCTTATAACAAACATTTCAATATTTTCAGGTAGAACGATCTAGAAGTACTAGTAATATTACAAAAACAATAATACAAATAATATTATAATAATAACAAAACTAAATTGTCTACATATTCCAAAGTGGTCTGGATAAACTATTATAATTTTAATATTAAAAATAATAATTTATCACATACATATATATTGTAACAGAACATTTCCATCAAAATGATTGTGTTAATTATTTCAAATCTAGCTACTTTCTAATTGATCATTAATAAAATAAAATAACACATCTTACTTGGTACGGTTTCACCTTACCGTCTTGAGTTTTCTGCTTTGCTTGTAATGCCTTACATCTGCTTGAAGACTGAAATCTAAATTTTACATTATGGGTGAACTTTTCACAATACACTTTTTTGACCACACCTGTAATAACAAAATCTAGTGCAAAAGTACCCTGCTGCCATTAGCCTAGGGCTATGAAGCCAATCTTCAACTATGTTAATTTTAAGGCTGACCTATTTTTTACGTGAGTAATAGCATCGGATTTCTCTAAAAAGCCTGGAGACACCTGCTTCAAATACCTAACCATTCCCTCCTGTGTCTCCATAGACTATCTGGTACCATGACTAAAAATATTTATTAATTATGAACTATAGTAATTTATGGACTGTGCTAAGGGCAAAACTTGTTTCTGTGAATTGGCAGATCAATAGAATTAGACAACTCACATGCTTCTGTACAGTGTGGGGTGGGTATAGTAACAGGTATATGTTCTAAAAATTCAAAAAGAAAAGACAGTCCCAGGAATGGCCAGAGGAGGGAGCTCTTGCCTTGGCTGTGAAAGCCTGTATAGGGCCCGCAATGATTAATCCTGATTATTGATTATTTGGTTAGGATAAACTAACCAGATGTTGCACTTTCCGTGGGACTGCCCCACTTAGAGACATTTTGTCCCACCACCACCCTGAAAACTTTGGGGACACCCTAATATCCTACTTTGCTGATATGGTGAACTGTCCCACCGAATGCATGATACAGGATCCCCTCGATTCAAAGAGCAAAAGTTAATTGATTTCGTATCGAGAATCGTAAGTTTGGGTGGGTGTTTGTCATTTTTTCCTTTTTTTTGGGCCATTTCGTATTTGCACGAACGTTCGCGCATAGACGTATATGAACATACGCTTTCCGGACGCCAATCGTATATTTTGCGTTAGTTCGTGTGTTTTTCCCGTCCAAATCGTATTTTTTAGGTCCGATCCTATTTTTTACGTGCTTCACATGGGCTTGCGACCAATTCAGAGAGGTGATTGCTAATTGTTTTGAAGCCCATTAAAGAGCTGCTTCCCGAAATGTTTGCCGGCAGCTATTTGGCCTCGGGAGTAGGATGGAGAGGAGCGAGTTTGTGGCACATCAAGGGCTTATGCTTTTTGGCATCGATTTGATCCGGATGTCTGAGAGCAGATTGCCCCTGCGTCGTCGCATGAACATAGATAGCATGAATGATGTTGAGCTGTTTGAGCTGACCAGGCTTAATCGCGCTTCCCTCCATAAATTATATAGTGAGCTGCGGCCATGGTTAGCCCGCACCACAAGGAAGGGGCATGTAATTTCAGGTTTGACCAAGATGCTTGGCTGCCTGCAATTTTTGGCGAACGGCTCGTTCCAGAGGCTGGGTGCCCTCTCCGTGGGGATGTCCCAGCCTACGCTGAGCCGCGCACTCTCTAAATTTTTGGAAGGCATGGCTGCCATAACTCCAAAATATATTTTTTTCCCGGATGATATGGCAGCCAGAAACGCCATTAAGCTTGGTTTTTATAATGTGGCCGACATGCCCAACGTCATTGGTGCTGTTGACTGCACACATGTGGCACTCGTACCTAGGGCATCCGACGAATATATATATAGGTATATATTTTGGGTTTGGGTTATTATGGGGCCCAACGTGTAATGTAACCTATTTTCCTTGGCGGCAGCATATTTTGGTTTGGACTTTTGTGTACATGCTTTATTTAGGCTTCTCATTTGTTGTTTGATTTTGTGTGCAGACCTGTTTTTTTTCCCTAATTTTTGGGCCCTTATCACTTACCCTTTTTTTTTGTTTTTGCCTTAAGGAATCGAAAAATGGGACACTCCCTTAATGTCCAGGCCGTGGTGGGGCCGGACATGCGTTTCCTGAGTGTCCTTGCCGGCTACCCTGGATCGTCGCACGACTCCTATATCCTGAGACGATCTGGTTTGTTTAGGAGATTTGAGTCTGGGGAATTTTCGGGTGCATGGCTGCTTGGTAAGTGTGTCCTATTTTTGGTTACCGATATTTCCCAGGAATCTGTATTGTTTGCCTATTTTAGCTTGATAATTCTTGTCAGGAAAACGAACCAGCATTTTTAGGGGGGGGCTTTTGTGGATTGTATTTTGGTTTTCAACCAAACGCTTTGCTCCCTTTGTGCTTCTGTTTTTTGGATAACTTTGGTTAGGATGTCTGTAACTTCCATGTCCCAAAATATATTGGCTAGCAGATTGTCCCGAAGTATCTGCTATTTTTTGGTCCTTTTGTAGTATTGGTCTTGCAACGCCAAAGTGGACTTAAACTGCCTACAGTGCATTCTTTATCTAAATGGTGTGGGCCCCTCAGCAGCATCCTAATTGTAACATTTGCGAAGCCAGAATCTAAAACATATTTCTAAACAGCCTTGTCCGTGCAGATGTTTTTTAATTTTTGACTTTATTTAAGCTGCATTTTTAGTTATGTACTACATTTGGCCCAATAGTGTTTTTTCTAATGTACCCTGGGTGTCTTTTTTGGCCCTTTAGCTTACCTCATTTTGATATATGGCAAATTGTTTGTGTTTGTTGTCTTGCAATGTGTTAATTTTTGTTATTTAATTGTCTTGTTAAGGTGATTCCGGTTACCCACTTCTCCCCTGGCTCATGACGCCTGTGCTGCGGCCCCAGGATGCCTCTCAGGAAGCCTATAATCGTGCGCACCGCAAGACCAGGGCTGTTGTTGAGAGGGCATTTGGACTGTTGAAGACACGTTTTCGTTGTTTGGACCATACCGGGGGCGCCATGCAATATGCTCCTGACAAAGTGATAGATATCATAATGGCATGTGCTGTTCTGCATAATTTTGCCATTCAAGAACGTGTCCCCCGTTATGTTGATGTTCTGCCCTCTACAGCCCGAGAAGATGATGGTGACAATTATGTTGGCCCACCCAGTGAGTCTGGCCAATCAGTGCGATCAAATTTGATCTTGCAGCATTTTAGTTAAAGCCTTTTTTTGGTTTCCCAGTCTGTGTGTGTGTATTTGCCTTTATTTTCAAATATTTGTTTGGCCGTAATGTGGCATTACCTTAAATAAATACACAATTTACCTTAATTGTTGCCTAATGTTTTTCCTGGTGTTTACTTAGATTGATCTTTGCATTTTTACACCTCTTAACCAAAAATGTATCTGCTTTAGCCCAAGGTGATGTTAAATGTGTTTCAACTCCAAACGCAACAAGTATAGTAAGTTTGAATTTGGTTTACTTTTTGCACTTTGATTGGTGGTGCATAACAAATAAAAATCCACATACAACTGTGGCTCCCAAAAAAATAAGATTAAAGAGAACTGGTAAGCACACTTGTAATAGTTAAAGTTACTTTGTAGTGGGTGCAATTTTCATAGATCATGAGACAATGAAGTCTCCCCAATAATAAAGAACAAATATGAATGCACACCTGACAACTGTGGTTTTTCAAGATGCAAAAAGTGAAGTCACAATTTATTTATGTACAATAACTAAAGTCATCCAACCCACAATTCTGGTAGGGCACACAGAAATAGTCAAACTATATACATATTATTATATACAAACATGGCGAGAGACCCTGAGGTACTATGTATGTGAAGACTATGCGATTGGCAATGATTGCACTAGTACCAGGGCTCATATACAATTGAATAAACTTTGAAGGAAGAAAAAATGCAAATAAGTCATTCCCTTGCTGATCTGCAAGGTCTCCCAAAAAAATAAGGTAGTAACATTAAATCTACCACATCTACACCTGGAAGAGAGTGGCACAACCAAACAAGGACACCCAGACCAAAGGCCAGCCTAGTCCAGTCATTAATATTGCCTGTGGCAAGGGATATTAGGGCATGGCCATAATGTCACACAAACATGTCTGCAAACAGGAGGAGCACAAACCAAACAAATGTCAAAAGCCATAATTGGCACATGATAGTTGCCAACTAGACTGCACATAGACCTATGGCATTGGCTAGTGGCCTTAATCATTACTCTAAGGAGCTCTATGGGAGCAAATACAAAACACAACCTGCATGTGAAACACAAAATGGATTGTTTGAAACCTCAAAGGACAAGTAAATACAGTGGGGGGGAAGAGAAAAGATGTCCCACACAATCATGGATTAATAGGGTGGCTGCCCATAAAACCCAGGTGGAGGTCCGTGGGGATGGGACCTAACCTGGGCCATGGTTGCATTGTGAATTTGCAACTGCTCCATAATGTTTCTCTGCATATTGGTCATGTCAGCCATGGCTGACTGGATGCCATTACTTGCAGTGACCATGTTGCTGTTGAGGGTGCGAAACTCCGCGAGGATGCCCTGTAAGGTGGTAGTTAGGTTCACCATATCGGCATGCCTTTCCTCACGCTCAGTTACGAGCTGTGCCTCAAAAGAGTCCCTCTCTTGGTTCCATAAATCAAGCAGGGCACTGTGCCTCCCCTGGGGAATTGTGCGGTGGCGTAATGGAGTCCGCCGCACAATTACCCTGGCTCTTGGGCGTGCCCTGCCGCGTTGTGTCGTCCCCTCAACAGCAACAGGCATGCTTGGCAAATCCTCAGCAGCAGAGTGAACACTGGGGACTGTTGTGTCAGTCTCCCCATGTGCATGCACAATTGATGCAGATTCACTCTGCTGCTGAGGATTGGCCAGAGAAACATTAGGGAGCAGTGGCAGATTGGGACCCAGGGGGAGGTCATCTGACGTGGCCAGCAGGGATCCATCATCTTCCTCCATTTCCTGGATCTCTTCCATGAGTGTGTGGGTCTGTAGGGACATAGAAAAAAAAGGTTAAGTTTGCGTCCCAAATTAGGATTACATCAGTTTAACACATGCTTAAGCACTTGTTAGTATTTTGGGTACTAAATAAACTTACCGGAAAACTCGGATCTGGGCTCCTATGCTGTACGGACCTGGTAGGCATAATCAAACTGGGGGGTGAGTTTACACTTGCTGAGGGGTCATGCTGGGCTGAAGAAGAGAAAACAAAACAAGGTAAACACACACATAAGCATTGTTTGGGTACGTACTAAAACAAGCCACTATTTCTAATATTAAGCAACTCTACAGCAATGGGTCCAATTGGTAAAATACCCTCAATGTAACATATGTGCAATGGATCGAGTAAACTGCTAACTGACCTCAGTTTTAAGTCAGGAAGTGTACCCAGTCAGCATACAACTTGCAGAGCAACTATTTAGAGTTTGACTACCATTCTCTAGGTCAGGGGTACTCAACCACTTCTTGTAAAGGTCCATTTAAAGGTATCCGGTGAGAGGTGAAGGTCCGGCCATGGGGCTGGCGCAGGGGGTGTCTAGTTAGAAATCAGCACACTGGGGGAGGGGCTAGAGATTGCCAAGTGCAAACTAATAAAGGCTGCTTGCCCTTGCTGGGCTGGATGGGGCAGAGCTGAGGGGACATGGATTGGATGGATAAAGCTGGGAGGACAGGAATGGATGGTGATGGGATGGATGGAGCAAATCTGTTAGGAATGGATGGGGCTGATGTGGGGGGGGGGCAGATGGTGGGACAGGGGCAGATGGGGCAGAGCTGGGGCAGCGGGACAGGATTGGACAAAGATAATGATGCACCAAGTTAGTGTGTACCTTGCAATGCCACTTCCTGTGCAGTACTTCATATTGCAATGCTAGGTTTCATGGAGCCATGACATTGGCCAGGAGACCAACCACTACATCGCCGATCAAGGGGGCAGCTCTGAGCACGTCAACACAGAAGTAACTGAGTGCAGGGCTGTCTGGGCAGGGGTCTGGGAATCTGGTGGCAAGGTCCGCATTGGGACCCCGGGCCGCCAGTTGAGTCTCGCTGCTCTAGGTCAGATATGTTTGGGGGTGTTGAATTAAATTGTTACCTCAAACACAACTCACACAACAAATAGCCAACACATCCCTAATGATGTGTGTTTTGTGATTGAGTCAAAATATATCACTTTTCTTCATAAACTTCGTTCCTTCACACATAATTAGTGTTAATTGTTCTTTTACATAATGTATGTGGTCCAAAATGCGTGATTCACAGGGACCAAAACAGGACACAAACAGGCACAGTAGTGCGAGGCCAAGCAAGCCACACCATAGGGCCATACCGTCATCTTGGTACTAGTGAACTTTAATTTTCTGGGCAAACAGGCAAACATGCAGATTAAGAGTACTCACCTTGTGTACGGGTCGGTGAGTCTGTGTCCCTTAGACCCGCATGGCCACCGACCGCCACAGGATGGAGAAGGCCCAGCGCAATCTCCTCAGCAGGTGTAAACTCCAGTTTGGTTGGAAAGCCACCTCCAGTTTTCATGCTGAAATGAAAAAATAGTTTGGTACCCAGAAAAGGTGCATACAGTACATCCTAATCATTACATTTGGAGACATCATTTATTTACCTGTAATTATGCCTTTTAATTTCTTTTTGACGTACAGCATATTTGAGATCCGAAATTTTCTTCTGGATTTGTCCAACATCTTTCCTCTCTTCCCCTGCTGCATTTACTTGTCGTAGGATGGTTTCAAACAATTCCATCTTGCGCTGCTTAGTGGTGTTTTGATTTGCTCCCATAGAGCTCGTCATAGTATAATGTAAGGCCACTAGCCAATGCCATATTTTGGTCATGGGAGAATCTCCCACTCAAATGTCCGCGCCGCAATGTGCGGACAGATGGTTGGCTTGGGTGCTCCTCCATGTGTGCAGACACATGTGGTGACATTATGGCCTGGGGCTGGGTAGGGGAATGGAAGGATTGCTGGCTTCCCAATGACTGGACTGGACTGGCCAAGGGACTGGGTGTTCTTGCGTGGCTGGCCACCGAACTTCCAGGTGTAGATGTGGTCCGGGTGTCCATTCTTTGGCCTCTTGGGGGGCTCTGTTCCCGGCTAGTGCCAGGTCGGGGGCTATGTTCCCGGCTGGTGCCAGGTCGGGGGCTATGTTCCCGGCTGGTGCCAGGTCGGGGGCTTCGGGCCCTTCTGCGCGGGCTGGATGGGCTTCGGGCCCTTCTGTGCGGGCTTGATGGTCTTTGGGCCCTGCTGTGCGGGCTGGATGGTCTTTGGGCCCTTCTGCGCGGGCTGGATGGGCTTCGGGCCCTTCTGTGCGGGCTGGATGGGCTTCGGGCCCTGCTGTGGGGCCTGGATGGTCTTTGGGCCCTGCTGTGTGGGCTGGATGGTCTTTGGGCCCTGCTGTGCGGGCTGGATGGTCTTTGGGCCCTGCTGTGCGGGCTGGATGGTCTTTGGGCCCTGCTGTGCGGGCTGGATGGGCTTCGGGCCCTTCTGTGCGGGCTGGATGGGCTTCGGGCCCTTCTGTGCGGGCTTGATGGTCTTTGGGCCCTGCTGTGTGGGCTGGATACTCTTTGGGTCCTGCTGTGCGGGCTGGATGGGCTTCGGGCCCTTCTGTGCGGGCTGGATGGGCTTCGGGCCCTTCTGTGCGGGCTGGATGGGCTTCGGGCCCTGCTGCGGGGCCTGGGTTGGCTAAGTGCCCGGCTTGAAAGCATGGGTGGTGTGGGCTCCCTTGGGCGGCCTCTTCTGGGGGCAGAGGTGGTGGTGGCTGCTGTGGCCTGTTTTTTGGCCGCAGGGGCACGTGCCTTTCGGGCCCTTTTTTGGGAAAGGGAGGGTCCAGTGTCCCTTGGTGGGGCCGAGGTGGTACTTGCCTTCTGGGCCCTTAGCTTCTTCGGTCGTTGCTGGGACCTGGTGGTTGGGCCCTCAGAGGTCTGCCTTGGCTGGCCCGTTTAGCAGCTGCCTTTTTTGGTGCCATTTTGTCCAAAAGCTCAAAGAGAATGAGCTTTGGGTGCAGGGACCTTTAAATCATGCGCCCAGCGTCTGACGCCTATGCGCACGACTACGCGCTCGTACGGACGTACGTTCGTGCGGAACCAGGAAACCGCTGGGGTTTCACTTATCTGCTGCCTTGAAGAAGCATAAAGATGGCGCCCACTATCTTCACCCGTCAACAGGAAGAGATACTCATGCTGGTAAGTGCCTTGCTCTGCCTTTTAAGCTAATACTGACTGATGTACTAAATGTAAATGATGCGGTTGGAACTAGTTTTGGGGATCTTAATGTTTTAGAACAGGCTCCTCACACTTCATCCTCAAGGGCCGAGACAGGCCACGTTTTTCTGCTCTCTATGCTGATGTCCTAATTAGGGCAATTGCTCTGGCTTAGCAACAGTTAATTAACCTGTGGAGTAGCGTGGCTAGCTGTCAAACCTGGCCTGTCTCGGACCTTGATGCGGATGTTTGAGGACCACTGTTTGCCTAAGACATCAAAACACAACGGCAAGCCACACACGCGGCCAAAAAGACAGAAACCGGGCCTTCAGCCTGATTGACTAAAAAGCATTAAAACCTAAAAAACCAGTACACAGCCTATGACATTTCCAAATGGTCCATTTGAAGGCAATAACTTATTAGTCTTCCCTCCACTGGCCTGAAACTCTGCTCAAGAATTTAAGAGATGCGTGCAGCCATCTGTACTCAGAAGCATCACACTTACTGAGGAGAGGTGAGTGGGATAAGGTACAGGGGGGTGGGTTATAGCTGTGCTTTGTTCAGACACAGCAGAGCTGTGGTCATGGGAAGGTCATCAGTCCAAGAATGGCGAGCAGCACACACACTTACAGTTTGCATGAACTTCCTGTTTGCAGGCTGCCTGCAAAGAAGGCATTTTACATAAGCCGACATCTTGGATGTTCAAACCATCATAACATGCCAGGCAGGTGGCCTGATTTGTAATGTTGGCTATCTGTATGTACAGGGTGTGAAAAACATATAACATAAGACCAGACTCTGAATCAGAGTGAACGTCCGCTTTAAGGCACTCCCCAAAAATGGCTGGCACTCTAAATGTGTGTGTTAATGACATGACATTCGCTACTTGTGATGCAACACATATGGCTCTGTGTGTAAAAGTAAAAGCTCTGTGTCCATTATGTTTTTCAGATCATGCTTCAGCGCCGGTATGACTTCGCGCCCAATGTGTGTGAAAAAAGGGACATCGCCCGGGAGATCATCGCGGAAATACACCGTGTGACCAGCACCACCTTCACTCACACCCAGATAATGCAGCATTGGTTGTACCTGAAACGTCTGCACATGCCCCGGGTGCGGAGGTTTTTTGGAATCCATTTCCCAAGTAAGTACAAAGCAATTGCATGGTATATGTTCCAAATGTATAAGTTATGCCTTTATTTATAATGACTTTTCTTTGTTAGTGTTGGAAATGGATTTCAGAATTCGCCGCACCCGGAGGCGCACAGGCCGACCAGTGCTGCATGATTCTGCATCTGTGAGTGAAGGTGGTGGATCTCCCGGGCGACGGACCTACCCCTCCTCTGTGGCCTCCTCAGACCAGCCCCTGGACCTTACCACAGAGGAGGGGCCAAACCGCGTGGGCGTGGAGTCATACCCGGCCAGGCATGGGGAAGGCTCTGGTATGTCACTCTTCATGTATATGCACAAAGATATACATGCAAGGCCAAAAACTAAGTGCTCCTTTATTATGTTTTTGTAGAAGCTTCTGGAGCGGGGGAGATAGTGGAGGAGGAGGCAGCAGAGATGCTGGAAGTTGATCCGGGCGAAGGTGAGTGATGTCAGCCAGACTGGGAGCCAGATATGTTGGGAATAGTGACTCTATACAACTACTAACCAAATGTCACATGTTTCTCCAGGGACTTCTTCACAGCATAGCCAGGACCAAGGGCATCCTGTTGGCCCCAACCTGCCATCTGTCGGCCACCAACAAAGTAAGTAGCCATGCCATTATTCATATTTATGTGTTTTTAGCTAATAACACACACATAACTAAAGGCGTAGCCAATGTATAGTTAACACTTTCATGTGGGCACTTCGTTAGCTTAAAGCGGACCCTAACTCGTATTAAGAGCCTAGCTAATAATTATCCCACACACTGTACATACAGATTGCGAACATTCCCAAACAGGCTACCGGCATCTACTGCATGTTAGGAGCCTTTAAACATCCAAGATGGCGGCATATGGAATGCACAATATTTACAGGCAGCATGGCATACAGATTTTAAAAAGTAAGGTGCTGCCATGCATTGTGGGACTGCTGACCTTTCCCTGAACCCAGCTATGCTCTGTATTACCAAAGCACAACTGTAACCTACTCCCCTGTACTTTATCCCACTCTCCTCTCCTCATTAAGTGTTATGCTTCTGAGTCCAGATGGCGGCGCAGTAATAAAAAATGCACCAAAATGTACTTTTATCTGGTGCAGAATCATTTGGGAATAGTTATTGATTTTCATTAAATAATGTTGAAGGTCCGGTTTAAGGAGTTTCAATACTTACCAGTGGGAAATGCATTTACTTTATCCCTTAGAAGAATGACATATGTCATGCATTTACATGTATTTGATTAACCCAAAATCTATTCCCAGCATACAAACCGGTCTGGTACTCCTATTTATGTTTATTTCTCTATTGGTTACAGGGATGATCCCCAAAACATTGGAGGGGAAAAAAAAAAGAATAAAAGAGTTGGTGGCCGAGCTGCTGGCCATACAGGCGACGTTGGGGCCAACAGAAGAAGAAGAGGAGGAGGATTAGTGCCCTTGGTCCTGGCTAATTTTGTAAAATAGTTTTAAACTTGGTTTTATTGAACCTAATGTTCTATTTAAAAAAAAAAAAAAAAAAAAATTTTAACATTTTAATATGTTTTAAACAAAAAAAAAAAAACCCCCAAAAAATTATATAATAATATTCATAAATGTGTCATTTCTAATATGCGCCCAAAAAGACATTTACACAAACACGAAAATACATGCTTGGAAACATATAGACATATGTACATTATGTGGTTTGGGTAAGTTTTAGGGTCGTCCACATGAAGAAGGATGCAAGCGCTAAGGGGTTTGGGTAAGTTTTAGGGTCGTCCAAATGAAGAAGGATGCAAGCGCTAAGGGGTTTGGGTAAGTTTTAGGGAACGAGAAATGAAGAAGGATGCAAGCGCTAAGGGGTTTGGGTAAGTTTTAGGGTCCGAGAAATGAAGAAGGATGCAAGCGCTAAGGGGTTTGGGTAAGTTTTAGGGTCCGAGAAATGAAGAAGGATGCAAGCGCTAAGGGGTTTGGGTAAGTTTTAGGGTCGTCAACATGAAGAAGGATGCAAGCGCTAAGGGGTTTGGGTAAGTTTTAGGGTCGTCCAAATGAAGAAGGATGCAAGCGCTAAGGGGTTTGGGTAAGTTTTAGGGTCCGAGAAATGAAGAAGGATGCAAGCGCTAAGGGGTTTGGGTAAGTTTTAGGGTCCGAGAAATGAAGAAGGATGCAAGCGCTAAGGGGTTTGGGTAAGTTTTAGGGTCCGAGAAATGAAGAAGGATGCAAGCGCTAAGGGGTTTGGGTAAGTTTTAGGGTCGTCAACATGAAGAAGGATGCAAGCGCTAAGGGGTTTGGGTAAGTTTTAGGGTCGTCAACATGAAGAAGGATGCAAGCGCTAAGGGGTTTGGGTAAGTTTTAGGGTCGTCCAAATGAAGAAGGATGCAAGCGCTAAGGGGTTTGGGTAAGTTTTAGGGTCGTCAACATGAAGAAGGATGCAAGCGCTAAGGGGTTTGGGTAAGTTTTAGGGTCGTCAACATGAAGAAGGATGCAAGCGCTAAGGGGTTTGGGTAAGTTTTAGGGTCGTCCAAATGAAGAAGGATGCAAGCGCTAAGGGGTTTGGGTAAGTTTTAGGGTCGTCAACATGAAGAAGGATGCAAGCGCTAAGGGGTTTGGGTAAGTTTTAGGGTCGTCCAAATGAAGAAGGATGCAAGCGCTAAGGGGTTTGGGTAAGTTTTAGGGTCGTCCAAATGAAGAAGGATGCAAGCGCTAAGGGGTTTGGGTAAGTTTTAGGGTCCGAGAAATGAAGAAGGATGCAAGCGCTAAGGGGTTTGGGTAAGTTTTAGGGTCCGAGAAATGAAGAAGGATGCAAGCGCTAAGGGGTTTGGGTAAGTTTTAGGGTCGTCAACATGAAGAAGGATGCAAGCGCTAAGGGGTTTGGGTAAGTTTTAGGGTCGTCCAAATGAAGAAGGATGCAAGCGCTAAGGGGTTTGGGTAAGTTTTAGGGGCGTCAACATGAAGAAGGATGCAAGCGCTAAGGGGTTTGGGTAAGTTTTAGGGTCGTCCAAATGAAGAAGGATGCAAGCGCTAAGGGGTTTGGGTAAGTTTTAGGGTCCGAGAAATGAAGAAGGATGCAAGCGCTAAGGGGTTTGGGTAAGTTTTAGGGTCGTCCAAATGAAGAAGGATGCAAGCGCTAAGGGGTTTGGGTAAGTTTTAGGGTCGTCAACATGAAGAAGGATGCAAGCGCTAAGGGGTTTGGGTAAGTTTTAGGGTCGTCAACATGAAGAAGGATGCAAGCGCTAAGGGGTTTGGGTAAGTTTTAGGGTCATCAACATGAAGAAGGATGCAAGCGCTAAGGGGTTTGGGTAAGTTTTAGGGTCGTCCAAATGAAGAAGGATGCAAGCGCTAAGGGGTTTGGGTAAGTTTTAGGGTCGTCAACATGAAGAAGGATGCAAGCGCTAAGGGGTTTGGGTAAGTTTTAGGGTCCGAGAAATGAAGAAGGATGCAAGCGCTAAGGGGTTTGGGTAAGTTTTAGGGTCCGAGAAATGAAGAAGGATGCAAGCGCTAAGGGGTTTGGGTAAGTTTTAGGGTCGTCCAAATGAAGAAGGATGCAAGCGCTAAGGGGTTTGGGTAAGTTGTAGGGTCGTCAACATGAAGAAGGATGCAAGCGCTAAGGGGTTTGGGTAAGTTTTAGGGTCCGAGAAATGAAGAAGGATGCAAGCGCTAAGGGGTTTGGGTAAGTTTTAGGGTCGTCAACATGAAGAAGGATGCAAGCGCTAAGGGGTTTGGGTAAGTTTTAGGGTCGTCAACATGAAGAAGGATGCAAGCGCTAAGGGGTTTGGGTAAGTTTTAGGGTCGTCCAAATGAAGAAGGATGCAAGCGCTAAGGGGTTTGTGTAAGTTTTAGGGTCGTCAACATGAAGAAGGATGCAAGCGCTAAGGGGTTTGGGTAAGTTTTAGGGTCGTCAACATGAAGAAGGATGCAAGCGCTAAGGGGTTTGGGTAAGTTTTAGGGTCATCAACATGAAGAAGGATGCAAGCGCTAAGGGGTTTGGGTAAGTTTTAGGGTCGTCCAAATGAAGAAGGATGCAAGCGCTAAGGGGTTTGGGTAAGTTTTAGGGTCGTCAACATGAAGAAGGATGCAAGCGCTAAGGGGTTTGGGTAAGTTTTAGGGTCGTCCAAATGAAGAAGGATGCAAGCGCTAAGGGGTTTGGGTAAGTTTTAGGGTCGTCAACATGAAGAAGGATGCAAGCGCTAAGGGGTTTGGGTAAGTTTTAGGGTCGTCAACATGAAGAAGGATGCAAGCGCTAAGGGGTTTGGGTAAGTTTTAGGGTCGTCAACATGAAGAAGGATGCAAGCGCTAAGGGGTTTGGGTAAGTTTTAGGGTCCGAGAAATGAAGAAGGATGCAAGCGCTAAGGGGTTTGGGTAAGTTTTAGGGTCCGAGAAATGAAGAAGGATGCAAGCGCTAAGGGGTTTGGGTAAGTTTTAGGGTCGTCCAAATGAAGAAGGATGCAAGCGCTAAGGGGTTTGGGTAAGTTTTAGGGTCGTCAACATGAAGAAGGATGCAAGCGCTAAGGGGTTTGGGTAAGTTTTAGGGTCCGAGAAATGAAGAAGGATGCAAGCGCTAAGGGGTTTGGGTAAGTTTTAGGGTCCGAGAAATGAAGAAGGATGCAAGCGCTAAGGGGTTTGGGTAAGTTTTAGGGTCGTCAACATGAAGAAGGATGCAAGCGCTAAGGGGTTTGGGTAAGTTTTAGGGTCGTCAACATGAAGAAGGATGCAAGCGCTAAGGGGTTTGGGTAAGTTTTAGGGTCCGAGAAATGAAGAAGGATGCAAGCGCTAAGGGGTTTGGGTAAGTTTTAGGGTCCGAGAAATGAAGAAGGATGCAAGCGCTAAGGGGTTTGGGTAAGTTTTAGGGTCGTCCAAATGAAGAAGGATGCAAGCGCTAAGGGGTTTGGGTAAGTTTTAGGGTCGTCAACATGAAGAAGGATGCAAGCGCTAAGGGGTTTGGGTAAGTTTTAGGGTCCGAGAAATGAAGAAGGATGCAAGCGCTAAGGGGTTTGGGTAAGTTTTAGGGTCCGAGAAATGAAGAAGGATGCAAGCGCTAAGGGGTTTGGGTAAGTTTTAGGGTCGTCAACATGAAGAAGGATGCAAGCGCTAAGGGGTTTGGGTAAGTTTTAGGGTCGTCAACATGAAGAAGGATGCAAGCGCTAAGGGGTTTGGGTAAGTTTTAGGGTCGTCAACATGAAGAAGGATGCAAGCGCTAAGGGGTTTGGGTAAGTTTTAGGGTCCGAGAAATGAAGAAGGATGCGAGCGCTAAGGGGTTTGGGTAAGTTTTAGGGTCCGAGAAATGAAGAAGGATGCAAGCACTAAGGGGTTTGGGTAAGTTTTATGGTTCCTAAAGGTAAGTGGTAGCCTGGCGCGAGACAGTAGTGGTGAGATTGGTAGTGTCAGATAGGGCCCACATTGGTTTGTAGAGTGTAGCTTGGATCGCGCATGCGCAAGACCCTAGATACATACGAACGAACGAATATAAGAGGCCAAAAACCATTGAAAACCAGAGGCAAACGCAAGTAATTGGAAGAGGTGGACGATGGAAGCGGACGAAAAAACAGGCTGCCGCCGCAACAAGTGATCACATCAACGTGTTTTTTACGATTGACAACTGACTGAGGCAAGTTCGGGAGATAACATACGAACGGACGTATATTTTAGGATAGAAACGTATTTGCTTATAGAATCACTCGCAAGTTCCTACGAACGCACGAGCGGACGTGAAAAATAGGATGATCGGCACCCAAATCCAAGCTGTTACATGTTTCTTTGAATCGACCCTGATGTCTGGTCAGTTTACAACTGCTAGGACTGAATTTCAGCCAATTCTTGGTCCTAAACAGGATATTTTTATCCTCTCAATCCTAAAACAATCAACCAGGGCATCCAGGTCTGTGTGAAGCTTTAATTACTGCCATGTAAAGCTGGGTCAGGTCCTCTGATTCTATAAGTTCTTGTATCTCTTTAAACCAGTCTAGCACTGAAGGGATGCATTCTAGGTTCCAGTTTTGTGGAATGGTTAGTCTTGCTGCAAGTGGACTAAAAGCCATTGGGGTCTTCTTGTATCTCTTTAAACCAGTCTAGCACTGCAGGGATGCATTCTAGGTTCCAGTTTTGTGGAATGGTTAGTCTTGCTGCAAGTGGACTAAAAGCCATTGGGGTCTTAAAGACCCCAGGGTCTGCAGATCCCCCGTCCCTGAGGCATCCTAATTTGGGATGCCCTACTCTGTTAAATGCGCCAATTTGAGCTATATACTCACCTCGTCTGTGATCCTGATGCACCCCAAATGGAGGTAGTAGTTGGTAGGAGGCACCTGGCATTCAGAATAGATTTCCAAGTGACTCAATCTCTTCTGATTAGTTGGAAGCCTGTGCATACGCCATACTGCCCCAGGAAAGTGAACCAAAACCCAGGTGGGTGAAAAACTTGGGGTTTGGTTACATTTCAGTAATGATCTAAGAGGGAGTGTTGCTATTTTGTCATGTGTTTTTCATCATAAGCAAATAACATGTTTGATGGATCTCCACTGACCTGTTAGCAATATGGTCTGCCAAGTTTAAATTTGCATATGTAAGATGAACTTTATTTTATAATACAAACTTTACAACAATAAGATCATTTAAAAACACACTTTTGTGTATCGTGTTGTGCCTCTGTTAGAGGAATGCATGCGGTGATGGCTACTTGGGATGCCCTGTAGTATTAGGTGTTTCCTGTCCCCCACCAGTGCAGGAGAAGCAGTGCTGCCTGGGTAATGTTCTGCACGGGCTCTTGTGCGATACCACCATAATGCAATGGGAACAGTGTGAAAGGGGGTCTTACACTACTAAAGCCTGAAACAATAAAGACAAATGGTGCTTCCTTTCTTTACAGGATGCCATGAGAGCACAAATCCCATAACAAGGTGGTGGAGTGCTAACAATGACGGGAGCCCCATGACTTAAAGTATAAAATTACAGAATTACAGTAGGAGAAATTAACATATTTATCAGCCAAGAGACAGAGAAGTGTCTGTAATGAAATTATATTCAGCCCAGAACTAGACCCGGCAAATGATAGTTGTCCTTTAAAGAGGAACGACTTTCTACTCAAGAAAGTAATTTGTGTTGCTGCTCTGTGGCGTGGCATCCTGATTTGGGATGCCCCACTGTGTGTATTCCCCCAAAGACTCATCTCAACTCTTCCTGGTTTCCAAGTGTTCCGCTCAGCCAATCAGCGAGGCACTTTTTCCAGTCAGAATTGCTATGCAGAAAATGAGATTTGAATGAAGCAAGCGCTGCTGGCCACATCTTTGACCCTGTCCCTAGCTGTGCATGCCATCCACTCAGGAAGGCCTGTATGCTGTGCATGCAGCTACAGTACAGGGATGCAGTGTAGGCACGCCGGGGCAGTGAGTAAATCGGGCGATCTGGGGGGTTTGACACAGTGGGGCATCCCTATTTGGGATGCACCAAAATAAAGGAGAGCAACCCCCCTAAGAGTCTTATAGACTAGAGCAGCTATTTGTCTAGCTAGCGATGTGATCTTCGTTGCACCTGGGTTAGCAAACATACATTTTCACCTGCCAGTTTAGCAGGCATCAGTGGCGGACTGGGGCCAAAAATCAGCCCTGGATTTTACCAGCCCCTGGCCGGCCTGATGCATTCCTACCAGGGCCCCCCAACTCTCCACAACCATGATGCTGGGGCTATAGCATTGAGGCTGGGGTTCCTTGACTTGTGGGTACAGTGGGGCTGAGAGGGAGACTAAGGGACAGGGATTAAATGTAGGTGTTAAAAGCAGCAGCCCAACTGGCCAGTCCACCCCTGGACACAGTGCAGCCAGGAGGAGCAATTATGCTAAATCCATGTAATGCCTGTAACCCATGACTGGAACATTTTGGCTGTAGGGCATTGTTGTGATCATTTCATCTTTAACCACCATGATAGGTGTGATCTTATTTTGTCTATGTAATATAGGTGAAAATTAGGACTGGGTGTGGCTTCTAAATATGCCTCTTTTGCCCAACCCAGACTAAATAACATAAAGGGTCTATTCGGCACCTGGTGAAAAAAGTTCATTTTAGGTGACAAGAAGTGTTCATTTTCTACCTGGTGCTAAATCACCCCCAAGGTGTGAATGAAAGTAAATGCAACATGTCACACCTGAGACCTAAAACTCTGTTCATTCTATAGGATATGCTCAACACAAACTTATTTATGTGGAGGCTAATTTTAGACTAGCGCCACCTATTGCCATCTATGTAGCAGCGCTTAGCGCGTCCGCTAGTGGACACTGTAAGCGGGTGTCTGGCGCTATAACCCAGTGTTGCGGCTGAACAAGTGACGCTGTGTCATGATGTCATGTCTGGAGGGGGCTGTAGATGCGCTCTCCTTCAATCAATGCATATGTGGTGCCCCGAGGAAAAGCCGCCCAGAGCAAAACCACATATAACAACAGGACAATGCTGCAGCGAACGATAGGTAGCGCCATGTAAATGCGTCCAGCACTCGGCGCTGAAGCCCATATTTAAGAAAGTCAACACAAAGCCAGCGTTGGCGCTCTAAAACTGGGCTCTCTAGTGTCGAGCGCCAGGAGCTATATGAAAAAAAGTCTGTTTCTCAACACATATACACCAGCACCAGAGCAAAAACACATGGAATGACAAAGTTTTAACTCTGTAACAATGACACTACAATGGCAGACCTGCACATACAATTCTGCATTAAAAAAATATAACAATATAAGTGTTTGTCATGATTAAGAGCTGGTGCTCGAAACGCGTTGACGTGGGGCCTGCTCTCTTTGTGCTTCTATTAAAGGATGGATGATTTTAAGGCTTATACTTCATGGCTGGCACTTCTTTATTCCGGATAAGTGTTTGGTTGCTAGGCAGGAGAGGTCACACAATAATTTGATGCTGATTTATTTTAAACTACAAAAGAATCCAATGCTAAGAATGTTGCCTACTGTATAGTGATGAGCAAACCTGCAGAAACCAAGTTCGGCCTTGCCGCCAATGTTCAGTTTGGGTACCCAGACTAGACCCGAGCCCCACTGAAATCAACGGGATCCCAAACTTGGTGGCCCAAAAATAGCTGTAAAATGGGTAGCAAGGGCTAAAGGGCTAACACCAGGACAATTTCCCTGCACAAAATAGGGTAGGGAAAATAATTAAGATAATAACAGTAAAACGAAAAAAATAAATAAATACATAAATAAATTTAAGAAATTAAAATATTAGTGTTGGGCCAAACTCCGAACCCCGGCTTGGACCCGAACTTTGCCAGTCGGGTTTGCTCCTCACTACCTATAAGCTCTACATACACTCTGTATCTTTCTACCGATATAGACAGCAGTGACCTATTTTGTCTAGTACTTGGTGATAGCATCACATACGCCACTGAACACCTAAATTGTTGTCAAATGTGTTGTAAAATTGGTCTGCCTGATCACATGTAACCATTTGATTAACTAAAAATAGGTGTGAGTGTCCTTGCTTAGGATAATTGTCACACATGTCTTTCAGTCAAAGTGTGTAGAGATTTTTCCCTGTATAAAAACATATCCCAATAGGAATAGGAAGGGTTCCCCATTTCAGGATTCTTCTCATGCCTAGTTTCATTAGATTCCACAGGAATCCCATGTGGAATATAATACCTTCCCTTGTCTGGAATTCAGAAATTCTGTGCAGCTCACTTGATATAATAATAATTTATATAACTTATATTATTACGTTGTGTGATAATTCGGATTGGGGATTCTGTTGTCATAGTTCCAATTTCTGAACCAATATGCAGGTTCAATATGTTTTGCTCATTCATTTACAGCCAGGGCATTAATGGTGGGAATGCAAAGCTGTAATACATAAGGGTTATTTCAGCACCATATTTTTTCTCACGTTCTTTTGAAAGAAAATGCCTTTTCTCATGATATTTTCCTTTGGTGAAATTTAGCACCATATTTAGCTATGCGCATTTAAAAAAAATAGCAGTTAAATATGGTGCTGAACACCCCCTCACAGTGTTGAATCACCCCTATAGTGTGCCTCAGCCTGTAAATGAAGATAAATAGCAAGCTCAACCTGTGAATTGCTAAGTAGTCAAAATAATTAATGTCACTGAAATGTGCGATTGGACATTCCTGCCCAAGGGCTACTTTAGTGTTGGTTTCACCTATGTAATAAATTTTTTTTTAAAAACCTACTGTGCATGTAACTTTTATTTTAAAGCCAAGTGGCTTTAACTTGTATATGTATTTGAGACCTAAAACCTACAGTAAGGTAACAAAAGTGTAGCATTATAAGCCATATTATACCCTCTTCCATATGCAATCCAGCATGCCTGAGAGTTGTCCGAGTTGGCTTTCTTCCATGACTTTCCAAAACCGCGTATTGGGCATATTAATACGGGTCAAGCCGAGTTTTGGCATTCTCGCATGTGTAAGTTTACGGGTTGAACATCACTTGTGCGTAATTCATAGCCCTGATTTGACCGTTTTCAGGCCAGTAAAAAACGGAGGTTTCAGATGCCAAATTACGCCCTCTTTTTGCATGTGGGAACGAGCTTTGCTGATAGAGCTCCTTGACAAGGTCTGTGAAGAGTATGAGCATCTGCAGCAGTGTGGGTTGCTTACCATGTACTTTCACCTGGACGTCAATCGAATGTCCGATCAACAGGTGTTCGAATTGACCCTACTGAACTGCCTTTTTTTGAGAAGCTTTATTCAAAAGTGTGGCCATGGTTGGCCCCCATCACATGAAAGGGATATGCATCAACGGAATGACCAAATTGGCTGGCTGCCTTCAACTTCTGGTTAATGGCTGTTGGTGTGTCTCAGCCTTTGCTGAGCCGCTCCCTGACGGGCAGGCTGATTCATTACTAACGCCAGGTAGCGACAGATGAGCGTCTGTATAGCCGCACTATGAGCGGCCGCTAGTGGCCGCCACGATCAGCTGTCAGTCGCTATTCCAGGGCTCCTCAGTCGCTACCTGCCATTATTGGGAATCACGCTGCCAATGTTGAATATGATGTTTCAAATGTGCTTTAGAGGTTGAGCTGTTGAGTTGTTACACCGTATTCAATACAGCGCCTGAGCGTTTCTTTGCTGCTGTATAGAAATCAATATTTTAAATTAGGAAATGTGATATAACATTATGCAAATAACACATGGAACCATTTTTTGGGGTTTTTTTTATTTAAAGAAGCAGATTTTTGGTTTAATTTTGCAAAATCAAAAACAGGTGTTGCCATCTTCATGGTGCCTAAAATTAGAGAAAAAAAAGTGTAGTTAGTTAATGTAGTTGCTTAAAAATATATTTAACAAAATTCCCTTTGTTTGGGGTTGTTGAATTTAATTACATTACATTTAATTACATAACACCTTGAAACTTTAGAGACTGAAAGCAAGCTACTTTTGCTTTATCAATATAAACTACCACCCACATATTTTTTAATTAGAGACCAACCACATATTTGTAAAGTAATGTTTTGAAGGGCCCTGTAGTACAGTAGTTGTAGTATAGCTAAGGTGACCTAGCTTACCGAAGAAAAAGAGGTAATCATGCTTTGCCGTCGCTCAAACCCAGTCTGGGTGTCCTCGTTAGTGTCTGTGGCCATGTTGGGGACTTCTGGCACCAGTGCTGTTTCCTCCGGGGGTTCGATTCGGTGACTTATGCAAATATTGTGTAGGACACAGCATGCGAGGATGGAGACCTTTTGTGGACTGTACAACATCTCTCCTCCTGGGCGCGCCAAACAGAGAAAGCGTGCTTTCAGCAGGCCGATGGTTCTTTCCACAATGCATCTGGTTTTGCGATGTGCTGCATTGTAGCATACTTGGGCAGTGGTCTGTGGGTTTCTGACCGGAGTCATTATCCACGTTTTCTGCCCATATCCCTTGTCCACTGTTGAATAAACAAATTGAGAGAGAGCAATTAGTAAAGTACCATGAGCATAATGTATACATTAAAGCTTCTGTTATCTAGTTTGCCAATTTACTAGTCCACATATCAAACTTGTAATTATGTCAAGGATTATTAATTACCCAGTAGCCAGCCAGGTGGCATTTCATTGTTCTCAAACTTCCGGCACAGGACTGATTGCTGGAGCACGTAAGAATCATGGCATGAGCTGGGGAAGCCAGATCTCACAGCTCGCAGCTTCATCTCATGGTCACACACTACCATGACGTTCATGGAATGGAAATGTTTCCGATTCCTATAATGCTGCTCCTGTGCTCAGGGAGGGTGGAAAGGGATATGTGTACTATCCACGCACCCTAGCACATTAGGGATCCCTCCCATGCGGTAGAACGCACGTTTTATATTGGCAACCTCCTCCTCATCCTCAGGAAATTTTATATAAACAGGGATAAGGTCGCAAATAGCCAGGACTACCTTGTAAAATATGTGGCTCATTGTAGCCTGGCTGATCCCGCTGAGGAGGGCAGCGGTTGCCTGGAAATTCCCTGTGCCACAATATTTAGCATGGCACATAGGTGAACTATGCCAGGGATGGAATGGGTGTGTCTGGTGGATGGATCGATTTTGGTCTTAATCTGATCATATAGGGACTGTAGTGCTGCACGATTCAGACGAAATCGACTTCTGATCTGCTCGACACTTAAATCCCATACAGAGAGGCGGATGCCAAAGCCTCACAGCACCCTCCTCCCTTGTTTCCTGACATTCCTGTATGCTGCCACAACAATAATCCATAACCCAAACATCACCCTCTCATCCATTTCACAATCACTGGCCATAGCTCATGCACTGCACAAAAAATAAAAAACAATATCAACACACACACAACCAGTCCACATACACAATCACAATCCTCACACAATCACACAAATGCAGCTCACCACAAAACCAGATGTATAGTGGTTAGAACCATCAGCCTGCTGAAAGTATGCTTTCAAAGTTTGGCACAACCAAGAGGGGAGTTGCTGCACAACCCACAAAAGGTCCCAAAAACAACCCACACTTGCTGTATGCTACACAATATTTGCAGATGCCACCAAAACAAATCTCACAAAGAAACAGCACTGATGCCAGAAAGCTCAACAAAGCCACAGACAGTACTCAATAAACACAGCCAGACACTTTGTGCAAGCTAGGGCAAAGTAACCAAAAACACCACAGCCTTTGCCACAGTGTATCATGAAAAGAATGCTTAAAGTATTATAAATGTATACTTAACTTATCCAAAGGACTGGTCCGCTTAGCCGCCTCTTGCGTTTCTTAGCAGCTTCCGGTCTGTAATTACCTTACCACAGGTATTGCGGAAACGCCTAGCGCTTGCATAATAGCGTACTTTTGTGGATCTGGTTGCACAGACATCTTTTGGCCAATCAAAGGTACGCTGTTCAAAAATCAAATAGCCGTTTTTTTGACAACATTTCCAATGTTGTTAAGAGACATGGATCCCATTACTTCATAATGTCTATGTGGCTTGTTAAGTAGATAATTAGTTTATTGACTGCAACACATGTTTGCCTGAAACATCAGTCATTGGAGTCAAGATGTATCTGCAAACACCTGTACAGTATGTGTCAATCAATTAACTGGGCCTGTTTGTGATTGGTTCCTAAAGCACATAAATTCTTGCATACACATTCAGCATTTGTTGCCATTCTGTAGTTTGTGTGTCTGTTGTTTGGTGGTGTGTGCAGCTACAGGATGGAGCCAAATTCTGGACATCTGGCGGCCACTGCTGTGTCTCCTGCTGGGCCCAGTACCAGTGGGGTGCGTTCCTTAAGGAAAAGGGCACAGCCTGAAGGTGCAGCCCCACCCAAGGCCAAGCGTCCATTTGCCAAGAGGGAGCCAGAATTTAATTTGGCGGATAATAATGCTCTTGTGCGTCTGACACTGGCTAAGTTACTATTTTGCTCCCAAAGTCAGTGTTTAGGCAAACAAGAGAGGAGCAAATTGTGGGATGCCATTGGTGATCAGCTTACTAGCACTGCTCAATACCCACGTAGTGGCCCAGCCTGCAAGAAACACTTCTACACTTTGCAAAGGGCCCTTATGGTAAAGATGAAAAATGATCTACTTGTAGACAGTGGGACGAAGCAGGGTCCAAAGAGTAAATACAGGCTGAAGTGCAAGATTCCACTCTGTCGGCTGCAGGGTGTGGATGCTGGGGATGACACCACAGGTAGGGGTGAAGGTACATTGTTTTAACCTTGTAAATGATTATTGTTAATAATGTTGTTGTTCCATTTATGTCAACAAACTATTTCTCATACTAAAAGTAGGTCACGGTAAGTAGCAGATTATAGGTATGTCCTTTTTTAAAAACAATTCTCTTGCTTTATGCATAGTGGCACATGAGGACTCGCAGGATACGGGTGATGAGGGGTCCCAGAATCCTGCCCTTCCCCCAGCCTTAACCTTAACCCAGTCTGAGCTCGAAGGTAAAGAGTCTGGATAATGTGATTTTTGTTTTTTGGTTTTGCTGTTTCTTTTGGTTTGCACACATTAACAATGCCTAATTATGTTCTTTGGTTTCACATAGATGCCCTCAGAATTGCACCAGCATCTCCTCATGAGTCTACCTACTCTTTGGATGCCAGTAAATGCATGTGCCAACCTGCCTTTTGTGAAAGTAATTTAAATGTGTGACTGTCTCTCAATCATGCTTTTTAATTTTAGGCCAAGTCCCTGCTTCATCTTTGGACCCCACTTCCTATGTTGCAGGCCTACAGGACCCTGTTGGTGTGTATTGCAAAGCACACTGTATCCTTGTGTATTTTGTTTTCCAATGTGTATATTTTCAGATGTCAAAATGGAAAACCATGATAGTTCACATTCCAAGCTGGATAGTTGGTTAGGTTTGTGCAGCAACCGGATACTATTTTGGAGTTATCAAATGATGTAAATGTAATATACATGTTTTTGCATTAGGCTGCTCTTTTTTTAACCTTGACAGTAACAATACTATAGGAGCTTAAAGTAAGATAAAATCTGCTTTATTTTAGGCCGGAATACAGGAAGTGCTGGTCCTGAAAGGGCCCTTCACCGCACGGCTGCTAGGGATGAGGGTAAGAATGTGTTTTGTTTTTTTCACGTAAGGATGTTGTTTGGCATGAAATGTGTGCCTCTTGACATTTGCTCTGAACCATGTTTTTAAAGGGCAAAGCTCTAGTGATGGCCTACGTCTGGACATCTCAGAGGTGGCAGGTATGTGTGTTTTTAGATATGTGATTCTGATTTTTGTTAACACAATGAGTTTAAAGTGTTTTTTTTAACATACAACTTTCTTCCTAATATCTTAAAAATGTAAAGGGTGTGTGTATTGGCCAATGGGTAACTTTGGCCAGGTTTGGACTCTATACTGGTTTGAAAAAGTGGACACATAATATCAACCTAACAAATAACACAACTTTTCTATTTAGCATATGTGATGTTTCCGCCACTCTCTGATGAGTATTTGCCCCTTTCTGGCAGCCAGACACCTGTACTATTTGAGGAGCACACTCAGGTACCATTGATGAATTGTTTATGGTTGACCAACGGTTGCATGTTTTTTGGCCAATCAGGTAACACCATGTAACATACAACATACTTTGATCTTAGCTAGAATCCTTGGCGCAAACCCAGGATGTGCCCTCCTCACAAGTTCCATGTGGCAAGGCTACAGAGGCAGTACCAACGGTACATGATAATGTAACCATAAATGTATTATGTTTAGTTTGATGTGCTTAATACAATCATGAAAATAATATTTCCCTTTCTGTTTTAGCCTGCGCAACAACCAACTGCCCGAGCTGCCCCAACAAGTGCCGACCTGTATGAGTTAGGGGGCCGGATTCTGGAGGCCTACAGTCGCCAACAGCCGCGTGATGGAACTCAGGTAGCGCATTGCGACGTTGGAAAACCAATCGCTGGTGGGCCAACAACAAATTCGTGAACTGAGGCAAGAAGTTCAAGATTTGCAAAACCAACGACAGTCCGAAATGATGCATGGCATCCAACAATCTCTAGAGCGCCAGGACAAAACTTTGTTGTTGTTACATCAGCTAATACAGCAGCAGTCTGTTGTTGTCCCCCAACACCGCCCCTAACCAAGGCCACCCAGGAACTAATTTGTTTTGTTTTGTGTCAAATCCAATGCTGTTATAATTTGGGTTGATTTTATTTCATTTATTAAATCTTTTAATATCTTCACTAATTTGTGTTTGGTACATAATTACATATCTACTAACCCAGACATTAAGACCTCTGTATATCTAGATATGTGAATGTTTGGCTCTAATTACTACTGTAAGAATTTATGATACATTACAATGCTTCCAATGTAAGGCCTAACAATGTGTTTCAAAATGAAAGAACGAATGGGTTTTTTGTACACTTTAACTATGGTTTAAACGTCAAGACACACTTAAAGTTTAAAAAGGGTAACCTTTTTATTATCCAAAAAAGGGCCAACATGGCTAATAGAAAATTCCCGCAGAGCGGATAAACCCATACCCCCCACCCGGCTGTTTCTTCTTTCCCAGCACCAGATATCGGGTCCGCCAGACGTACTGCCACAGTCTGCGATGCTCATTAATGCAAGCTGTAGGCCGAAAAAAACATCATTAGTGTGGTGAAATGGATCCAAACATAAGCATAGTAATTACAATGTAATAGTTGTGACTCATTAGGTTGCCACATTCTTCACATTATGCTAAACTCTGTGAATATCTGGTTACATGACATTTTTTTTTTGGGCTTACATGTGCTATTTTTTGCAATACCCTATATGTTGACATTCCCTCTTTTAGGAATTGAAGGCATACGTAATATTGGGGACATTGTTTTTGGTGTTTTCCTAAAGTAATCATGTCCATAGTACGAACTATACAAATCCTTCTCATATTCCTATTATAGTTACAAAATGTACTATTGAATGAGTTTGGTATACAGCAAACACACTCACAGGCCAAATGTATTATGTGTTTACATTTAAACAAAGGGGAGGCAACAATCTAGCATGCATACATGCATTTCTGATGTTGCCTCGGCCAAATGTCAGCTACATGTCTGCTAATTAACCCCATAATGACATTTCCCCTTATGCGTGGTTCTTTGTGAAGACATATGTTTGAAAAGTATGTCTTGCAAACAAGTAATTGTACTCACCATCGCAGCTGTGGCTAGGGACCATGCTGCTGGGGGTTCCGGGAGCTGGGGTGGGGAGTATGGTGACAGGGTCCGTCTGCGTGGAAACAGCTGTGTAGACAAAAACACAACAAAAAACCTCATAAGCTTGGGCCCAGAATTGTATTCTTCTATATCCACCTGTTTTTGGTCTGCTCTAAATCATGCTAACATGGTTTGACACATGTTTCGAAGACATTAGCATGATATTTAGTGCTTCATGAGGTCAGCTGTATAACACTCAATAACATTTTTGACACACATTCCCAGTGCAATGCAAATTACTGAATTTAAATTGACATGAACATATTTATATTTGAGTCTGGCACATGTGTTAGCAAAAAAAAAGACATTTGCTAACACATTTGCAATGCAGCATCATGCTGTAATCACTCAAATGTATATTTGTGCTTGCTTGCTTTTGTATTGAACTGGAGTGGTGTTACTGAAGTGTCTGAAATGATCACAAAAATATAATGCTATGTAGCATAAAACATGTGTATGTAGTTTCTAATCTCATTACATACACCATGTGAGTGATAAACAAAAACACTTACCACGACTATGCCCGAGTGCAAGGTCTGGTGCATAGCTGCTGGAGGTGCCGGCTCTATGATGCCCTGAAAAACAGAGAATGATGGCACAGGATATTTAACAAAGCACATATTCAACCTGGAACAGACAAACAACAATTAGAAATGCACTCACCAGGGGATGAACTGCCGCTGGTATCCCAGGGAGGACTCTGAGGTGGAGGCGTGGAGCCTCTACTCCTAACAATCGGGCCACCCTCCTCCCTCTCACTCCCTGATCCTTGAGGGAGTGTGGGTGAGTCCATGTCCTTCTCCCCACTTGGACTCCCCACTTGAGAGTGGCCACAAGGGTTTTGAGACTCAATTGTCCAACTGTCAGAGGAGTCCAACAATCAGAGGAGTAGCTATGGGAGACGTCTGGCAGGGCGTCTGGGCCGCATGACGGATCCTCGTAGGTGTAAACCGGAAGTTGAAAAAACTAAAGTGAAAGCAAAAAATGTGACACTCCTCATATTAATAATACGCTAACATACGCCTATGATATCGCAAGGATACGCAAATATTAAAATAGCGTAAACATTATTATCTCATCCGCAACATACACACACTAAAATGTATTTTTGACATTTTTGTTTAGGCTGCGTAATTATTTTTAACAGCGTAATGGCTGAGAGAGTAACACAGACAATAATACCTCTTTATATATAGATGTGTGAATGTTTACAAAACATGACTCCAGAAATAGGTTGAGATACATTTGAATGCTTCAATAATGTAAGGGGAAACAATGTGTTTCACAATGTTATCATTAATGGGTTCATATTAGCTTTAAGTATGGTTTCAAGGTCATGCTAGTGCACTCAGATGCGCGAAAATGTCTGCTGCATATTCAACAACAGCGACTCTTGGCGTTACAAGGCATTTCAGGGAAAAAACAACAAATACACATGTATGAACAGCACAGCGCTGCAGCCAGCAGCGGTGTGGTGTAAACAAAAGTTCCAAACGCAAAAAATAACGGGAAGGACATTGGGGTAGGGGTGTGAGTTTAACATTTAAGTGGCACATTACGAATTAACTTTTTTTAAAAATAAAAAAAAACTATGAAACATTACATACACTTCAGGAATAATCTCTAACACATTTGCATTTTTGGGGAAATAAAAAAAAAAAAAAAAATTGCCAAAATAGCCATTTAAGTGTCTGCCATGGAAATGTATGGGAGAGCGCCAGGTAGCGAGAGGTAATACCTGGCGTTCGGCAAGGATCAATGCAGGCGCTGTTCGATGACGCTGGGAACATGTTGAATCTAACGCTACATGCCGTTCTCCCAGTCACTAAACAGGATCGGCTTAATAAATGTGTCATTGCGTATTTGAGCCGGCGTTCTCGTGGCAATACCTCTCGTTACCTGTCGCTAAATAGTCGCTACCTGGCGCTATCCATTCATGAATAAGGGCCTGAATTTCTTGATGTTATGGTTGAGCTGCAGGAGAAAATACAATTCTGTGATTACTCACCTGTAGAATTGGTATTATGAGTATACAGTACGTTCTGCTCCAAATCTAATACTTACACTCGGGGATATACTCCGCCAGATGGCGCTGGACTGCAGAGACATCGAAAACAGGCTCCTGCCGGCCCCTCAAATACCCGGGGACCTCCCACAAATCCCCAGCATTAAAATGCAGTTAATGAGAAGCTGGGAGAATTAAACAACCCAAACTATCAACTATAACAATAATAACAATCACCATAGAGGGGATCCAAGATAATGCAAACCAAGGGTGGGTTGGAGCAGGACGTACTGTATACTCATAATACCAATTCTACAGCTGAGTAATCACAGAATTGTATTATTCTTAGTATACAGTACGTCTTGATCCAAATCTAATACTTACACTTGGGACATCCAATAGCAGTGTCCATAAAGTAGGGTGGGATCCCCAAGAAAAATCAGCAGCAGACAGTTTAAACCACTGCCGCCTGCAGAACCTTTCGGCCAAAAGCAGCATCAGCTGAGGCCCTAACATCAACCTTGTAAAACTTTGAAAAGGTATTAACAGAAGACCAAGTAGCTGCCTTGCAAACTTGTTCAACAGAAGCCTGGTGCTGAAAAGCCCAAGAGGCACCAATAGCACGAGTGGAATGAGCAGTAAGGCAGAAGGGAGGATTCTTCCCCTTAGCAGAGTAGGCCTGAATCACAGCCTGACAAATCCACTTGCTGATAGTAGACTTGGCAGGAGCCAAACCCTTCCTAGGACCAGAAGGGACCACAAAAAGAGCATCAGTTTTCCTGAAAGGTGCAGTAGCCACCAGATAGTACTTCAGACATCTAACCACATCCAAAGAGTGCAAAACCCTCTCCTTAGCATTGCTAGGATTAGGGCACAAAGATGGAAGAACAATATCCTGATTCAAATGAAAGGCAGACACTACCTTAGGCAGAAAGTCAGGTTTGAAACGAAACACCACCTTGTCCTGGTGTCTCTCATAGTAGGGGGGCTGAATGGAAAGCGCCGCCAACTCAGACACACGCCTGACAGAAGTGATAGCCACCAGAAATACAACCTTGAGCGTAAGAATGGCCAAGGCAGCATCCTGCACAGGTTCAAAGGGAGCACCCTGCAAGGTTGACAGAACCAAGTTCAGATCCCAAACAGGCACCATAGGCTTACGTGGGGGGCGCACATGAGTGACCCCCTGGAAAAAAGTCCTGATCAGAGGGTGCTGAGCAAAGGACTTCTGGAAGAAAATAGCCAGGGCAGAAACCTGACCCTTCAGAGTACTGAGCTGGAGTCCCATCTCCAACCCATACTGCAGGAACACCAGAATCCTGGGAATAGAGAAGACACGACAGGGAAGAGACTTAGACTCACACCAGTCAATGTAGGCAGGCCAAACCCTGTAATAAATGGAAGAGGAAGACTTCTTCCTAGCTTTAATCAAAGTATCCACAACCGAGGAAGACAGCCCCTTCTCCATCAAGATGGAGGTTTCAGCAGCCAAGCCATCAAAGCCAGAGTTTGCAAATTGGGATGAGCATAAGGGACCGCTTCGAAGCATGCCATCATCAGGCCCACCAGCTGCATCCCCTGCCTGATGGAGGGATGGGGACAAGCTAGGAGGGACTGAGCCTGTGCAATCAGACTGTCCACCTTCTGTTGAGGAAGGAAGATCCTTGCCTGAACTGTATCCAGATTCATTCCTAGGAATGGCGTTACCAAGGAGGGGACAGTGAGGACTTGGGGTGGTTGATCACCCATCCAAATGACTCCAGAGTGGACACCACCAGCTGAGTATCCAACTCTGCCTGATGTAGAGACTGGGAAGTGATGAGAATGTCGTCCAGAAGCATGCGGATGCCCTGGCATATGAGCAGAGACATCACGCCAGCCAGCACCTTGGTGAACACCCTGGGACCTGAAGTGAGGCCAAAGGGCAAGGCCACAGACTGGTAGTGTTGATCCATCAGAGCGAACCTGAGGAACCTTTGATGACCTGGGAACACAGGAATATGAAGATAAGCATCTTTGATGTCCACAGAAGTCATGAAATCCCCTTGGCGCAGGGAACTGATGGCAGAGCGCAGATTTTCCATGCGAAAGCGCCTGCCCCTGACAAATTTGTTGAGGATCTTCAAGTCCAGGATGGGCCTGACTGAACCATCTTTTTTGGGTACTGTGAATAGGTTGGAATAAAAGCCCTTGCCTTTTTCTCTTAAGGGGACCTGGCAGATGACCCCCAGCTCCAGAAGGCCTTGCACTGCTTGTACTAGCTCCTGAGCTGACACAGGGTCCTGAGGAATCCGGGATCTGATGAATGTTGGAGGGGGACAGGCAGCAAACTCCAACTTGTAACCGGAGGACACTACCTCCTGAATCCACCGATCTGAGACATGAAGCCTCCAGACGTGAGCGAAGTGCTGCAGCCGTCCCCCCACCAGGATGGGTGAGGGCGCCCCATCATGCCTGAGGGGGCTTGGGAGAGGATTTTGCTTTGGGACCCCAGGAGGAGCCAGGACGTCCACGTCCTCTGCCCCTACCCCAGAAATCTCCCCGGGCCCCAGGAAAGGAAACCCCCCTCCCCTGTCACACCACCGTAAGGGGAGGAGAAGGAACCCTGACCCCGAAAGGGCCAAGATTGCCGCCTGCGCTGGGGTAACCTGCCTCCCTTAGCAAAAAGGTCCAGGCGGTCCCAAACAGGTGCAGTCCTTTAAAGGGAAACCCAGTGAGGGCCTTCTTGGCAGCGTTGTCAGCAGCCCACTGGCGCAGCCAAACTGAGCGGCGTATAGCCACCACGAGGGCAGAAGTTCTGGCACACATTCTGATGGTGTCATCCAATGCTGAGAGGACAAAATTTACAAAAACATCACAACTGGAGAGTGCATTGAACACCTCACAAAGCAAATCATCAGGGGCACTATCAAGCATATTTCTGATAAGGGTTCTAGTGGCCACAGCAGTAATGGCAGAGGCACAGACCGGGCGCAGCGCCATCCCCGTAAATGCAAAGGCGTGGGATGCCAGATGGTCAATGCGCCAGTCCTCAACATCCCGCAGGGTAGTGGAGTCAGGGCAATGCATGACAGAGGTGTTAGATAGCCCTAGGCTCGGGGCATCCACCTCGGGGGAGGATGACCAACATTTAACCACCTCAGCAGGGAAGGGATACTTCCTATCCCAACTTTTTAGAACCCCGGGAAGTTTACTGGGGCGCTCCCATTCCTTGAGCACAAGGTTATGGAAATGTGCCTGCTCGGGAAATTCCAAACGTGATTTTGCTGTATGGAAAAGCTCCCCTCTTTGCCTGGGAGCCGCAACAGGGATAGAGATGGACAGAACCTCAAAAATCTGGATCAATAATCTGTCAGTGTCATCCGGGGCCCAGGGGTCAGAGCCAGAATCGTCATGACCCCTTGGTCTCTCATCAGATGAGCCTGAATCAGAAAAGAGCTTCACCAGATGGGGTATAGCCACAAAGGTTCCAAAAGAGGCGTCAAGTGCCTCTTCTTAGCAGGGGCCTTGCGTGCTAAGGACTTAGCAATCAACTGCTTAAAGTGGACCAACACCCAGGATTTTGACTATCCTGGGTTTTGGTCCACTTCAGGGGGGCACCCCGATTAGGGGTGCCCCGCTGTGTAAAACCCCCCAGAAACCCCCAAACTCACCTCACCACGCTCCCATGGACAAGCGGCGGACAAGGCAGCGCGTCCGCCGCCGCCTCCCGCGCGCCCCTCTGACAGGCTAGGCTAGAGGAGTGCATGGGAGGCGGCGGCGGCCGCTGCCGATCGGGTGAGTTCTTTTGGGGTTTTGGGGGGGATGTCCTGCGGTGAGGGGGGTGATCGGCCTGGGAATCTTATAGATTCCCGGGCCGATCACCCATGGGTGACGGTCCACTTTAACAGTAGCCAGTCTAGAAGACACATCAGGCTGAGAATCCCCACTAGTATGCAACTCAGTAGGAGTGAGGTTTAAGCTTGGGGGAGTAGGCGAAGTGAAACGAGGTGCAGCCATTGGCAGGCCAGGTTGCAATGCAAGCACCTGCTCAGCGCAGGGTACACAGACCCGCACCTTGTCAGCGTCAGCATGAGGCTGCCCACATGCTACACACAGCCGGTCTTGTCCCGAAGGGACCCCGGTCACATTATCCTGGGATGCCTCCATATAGTGATTATAGCGACGCTATACGAAGATGGGGAATAACGCTATATAGCAGCCCCGGATGCCCCAATAACCCGCTAGGGAAGTGGGAGTATTATTTTACAAGGCCTACAAGTTATATACTAATACAGGGCCGGGAGAAGCCAAAAGGATTCGCCCCGCCTGAAAGACATAAGCAGACAAGACCTTTGTAAGCACACAGTAACAAAAGTGAAAGATATAAAGCTGCCCGCGAGGGCACTTACGGACCGCGGTAGGTAGGGGTCCGTTGCGCATGGACCAACCAAGCAGGTTAAAGATGGTGTCGGTATACCTCGAGGGGCGGGCCGGTATCAGCGATGACGCGGAGTGCGCCATAGACGGGCCCCCCCCCCGAAGAGCGTGAAGCCATGCAAGCAGCCAATGACGGCACACCAGCGCCTGAGGTAATGCCGCCGCCAAGCGCGGAACAAAGTCAGCGCGCGGCGGCTGCGGCAGCAATTTTAAAAAGACACTAAAGGCAAGTCAGTGCGGCGGCTGACACAAGACAGACAGAATAAATATAAAGTGTAAAACACAGAATGCATAGCATACACATTTACACCCCCCCTCTTTTCCCCCAAAGGCTACAAGGAGGATGAGGGAGGACAGCGGCCACTTAAAACAGGGCCCACCGATGGGCAGGGGCAAGGGGCACTAGTGCGGGAGGGGCATCCCATAGAGGCTCACCATAAGCCTGAAACGCCTACCCTTTGGTGGGGGATTGAGGTGGAGCAGCGCTCCTAAGCACCTAACAGCGGTGCTGCCTGCCTTCACCCGACCAGTGCAGCCAAGGCTGGGAGGCATATTACTAGTGGAACGGGTGGGAATAGTCCTACAGGGCTGCGGCCTAATAGCCCCGCTCACCTGCGAGTAGAGAGCCATTTCTCGTCTTTCGCAGCCAGACTGCAGAGAAATTCTGGGGATTTGTGGGAGGTCCCCGGGTATTTGAGGGGCCTGAAGGAGCCTATTTTCGATGTCTCTGCAGTCCAGCGCCATCTGGCGGAGTATATCCCCGAGTGTAAGTATTAGATTTGGAGCAGGACGTACTGTATACTAAGAATATACTCTTTTCCTGAAAGTTAGGCAGCCTGGAATGTGGTGAAGTTGGATTTTTTTCAACCTGGCAAATATGTGAAATGTCATGGGCACAATCAATTGCACACATGTGGTGTTTGTGCCGTCTGTGGCTCAGGAGTATACAGTATGTTTCGCTATGTTTAGTTTCTCATTGGTGTTTATGTTCGACCTTTTTTCTGCTCCCCTAAACTTGTTAATCCTTGTTGCTCATTGTGCCCCCTGATCCCTGTGTCCAAGTTGCCCATGTATTTGCTTGCTATTTGCCTGCTACTGTACTATTGCATTTCCTCCAGCAATGGCAAGATGGGACACTCTGTGAATGTCCAATGTGCCGTGGGTCTGGATTTGCGCTTCTTTAGTGTCTTGATTGGATTCCGTGGATCATCCCACAACGCATTCATCTTGTGGAGCTCCAGTTTGTATAGTCAGTTATAGAGTGGCAATTTGGGTGGTGGTTGGCTTCTGAGTAAGTGTGTGTATTGTTGTTGTTCTGCATTTCTATTGTTCACCTTGTATTTGCAATGTTGTATGTTGTTACCATCTGTGCTCCATAATTATTTGGTGTTGTTTCTTGTTGCGGCCTATTTGTCTCCCTTCCCTCCCTCAGTAATGTGGCTAATTCCAGTCCCCATTTGCCCTGTTACTATTTTAACTCCTTTGTCCTTGTAGTACGCCTTACCTTTAGTTTTTAATGCAAACTGAAAGTCTAATGCCCAGGTAAATCTGGTTCTGCTTGCAAGTGTGGCCCCTATCTCATCATTCTTCTTTTTTTTTGTGGGGGGGGGGGTTGGAGGCCATTTGTCCGTGTGGCTCCCCTTACTAGTTTTTTTTTAAGTTTTCTTGTTAATGTTAATTTCTGTGGCTTTTGTTTTGTCCTTTTAGGTAATTCTGGCTACCCAACTTCTGCCCTGGCTCCTCACAGGGGTCATACAACTGGGCCCACTGCCGCAGGCAGCAGTCAAGCGGACTTTCAGCCTCTTGAAAAGTAGATTCAGGTACCTACATCACACTGGGGGGCGTGCTGCAATACAAACATGCAACGGTTGTAAATTGTGACATGCATTGTCTTTCACAACTACGCTCTGATGAAGGATGTCCGCATATGTAGAGGAGGAAATCACTGCCACAGATTGCTCCTGAGGTTCCAGGACACCCTAATTCCAGCACGCAGAGCCGTGCAGGACAGTCAGTCCATAAACATTTGGTTGACTCTTCATTTTCTTAATTTGTTGATTTTTTCTGTTTCTTGGATGTGTTTGGAAACTGTACCCCCTTTGTTTTAGTTGTGAGTAAAGCAACATACTAAAAAAGTTCTTTGAAGTGTAATTGATTGGGGGACAAAACACATTGTGCCCCAAAATTGGGGCCAACCAGCACAAAAAAGGTTAAAATCAAAAGTTCACCAGGGCTGATTATGGGTGTTTTCATTTTGACCACTATTCACCCCAGCAGCGCCTCAAGGTTGCTGTTAAGCCCATCCAAATTAGCTGCTGTCCCACTCCCCCACCTCCCGCAGGTCCTCATGGATCAAACTGGCCTTATGCACCACTTCAAAATACCTTGTTGAATTGCATCTAAAAGAGTTGGTATCGCCCGCCAGCTTGCTGTCATGATTTAGCAAGCTGTGCCATGGACAGGTGGTGCCTGGCTGCAGGTCGTGGCTGGCTGAATCCGGGGTTTTCAGTGGAGGTGGCGCTGGTCAACTCCTACCCACGGTCCTGGGTATGAGGGTCTGGAGCAGATTTGGTACTGCTGCACACTCTCCTGGCATGGTGCCTGCTCAAGCTCCTGGATTTCTTCTAGTAGAGGTGGCATCTGTTAATTTCCATCTGTTCATTGCAGCCCAACATTTACCTCACCTAAGGTTTGGTCCCACCACTGTGGGTGGTGCAGGTCTCACCAGTGTTTCCAGGGGAAGCACAGGAGATGGGGCTGCTTGAGGCACACTGGTTGCAGCAGGTGGAGGCAACGCTGCTGGCTGGGTGGTTGCTACAGCAGGGGAAAAGCAATGTAAGCCAAACACATTACTTAGCTGCACTCCTTCAGATACTCCTCATGAGTTACACTCTGGGCACCCCAGTAACCTCCAAATAAGCATTGAGGCACTGCTGTTGCACCCCCTCCCCCTTGCAGCCAGGGCCTCATGGATCAAACTGGCCGTCTAACGCACCACTTTAAAATACCTTGTTGAATTGTGATGCTATTGGCCCGCCAGTTTGCTTCCATGATTTGGCAAAGCAGTTCCATAGACAGGTGGCGTCTGGCTGCAGGGTGTGGCTGGCTGGGTCCAGGGTGCAGGTGGTCCTGGTTGACTCCTGCCCATGGTCCTAGGTGTGGGAGCTGGTAGGTGGACCGGGGTCCCATGTGGGTTCACTGGGTGGTGGGGCCCGGAGCAGATTTGTGTACTGCTGCACACTCTCCTGGGTTGGTGCCTAATCAAGCTCCTGGATTTCTTACAGTAGAGATGGGGGTCTGTGTGGAAAAAGGTAAACATTAGTGTTTGTTTGGAGCCACAGTCACACAGCAAGGAAATTACCAACAGTCAAAAATGACTTAAACCAGACCAACACAACAAACAGTGCTCATATGCATCCCCCCCCCTGGGCAATTTAGATTGCTGCACATAAAAATTAATTTACCCTTTTCTAAGTCTTGCTGTGGTAAATTATATAAACAAAATTGCAGCTTATGCATTTGCAGGCCTGCAAACAGGAAGTGCTGCTGGGCTTCCAGTTACTGTGCATTGTCAGTTATGTCAATTGAATCCAGGCAGCAGCATGGCTGAGATGCTGGGAGAGGAACCTCCAAAATGGCCGCTAACTTTCTTTTCCAACTGTGCCAGGCTGTTGGTCGAGTTTAGCCTCACCCTACATATCCCCCCTGCCATTTCCCTCTGCTCGTTGCGGCCTCACATTTACCTCATCTAAGGCTTGGGTCCCATCACTGTGGGTGGGGCAGATCTCGCCAGTGGTTCCGGGGGAGGTAAGGGAGATGAGGCTGCTTGAGGGGCACTAGTTGCATCAGATGGAGGCAGGGATGCTGACTGGGTGGTGGCTGCAAGGCAAGGGAAAAGCAGTCTAAGCCTTAGCTGCACTCCTTCAGATACTCCTCATGGGTTACACACTGGGCACCCCAGCCACGTGTACCCACAACACCTTTGCTAGATGTTAAAGTGTCCGGTTGCCATAAAAATTGGAGGTAACCCCATCTGTGTGCTAGATTGTAAAACATGTGTGTCCCAGGCAAGCACGAAATGTTTTTGTATGCAAACTAATGTTTGGGCCAATTGTTTGTGGTTTGCTTTCTTTCCCTGGGGAAATTTGCATTTGGCAGGCAACTCTTACCACTGGTGGGAAGGTGCCACCGATCGAGAGTCGCCGACACCCCCTGGTAGGTGTCGGGGCACACACTCCTTTAGCTAAAGTCCAATGTTTTTAGCAGTCCACTACAAACAAAATGGATGAGGTTCCGAATGGTTCAATGTGTGACCCCCCCGGAGGGGCAGAGAAGTGTTTGAACTTTTTAATTATTTTTTTACAATCAATTTTTAAATATTGTGTTGTGCACTCCTCTGGTACAATATTTTGATATACTTTCTGCATCCTAGAGACCTTCAGTATATATATATATATATATATATATATATATATATATATATATATATACACACACATACACACACTCCAAAAAAGGAGATCATACTGTAGATGCACACCATAGACATGAAAGTATGTAACATATAAATTGTATTTAGGCTTTAAACAAAGAAATAATATAAAGACAATCGGCTACATATTGTAATACAGAGGCGATCACTATGAGAAATTGTAACACTTTTCAAAGAAAAGAATCTTATACAGGCAGCAGTGCCTGAAAGTGTAACAAGATGAATGTAACAAAAATAAAGATACAATATGAACACAATCCACTTGGAAAGCTGCCAAGCATCATGGTATGTGTGATACAGTGTATAACTTCAAGCTCACACTCTGGACATTACAATCCACTGCAGAAAAATCAATTGTAAAAATACCGAAAAAGAAAAGACTATGAACATTTATTTACAAAGGCACCATCTGACTCCATCAGGGTTAAAAAGGGGCTATATAAATACAGGGATACTACGAAGTCTCAAGGGTAGACTGCCTCTCCACATACACTATCGCCATTATTTACTATGCCCGATTAGGGGATGGGAATAAGAAATATGGTCTGAGATCTACTTTGTCATTAAGGCCCAGTGCGGCCGCATACATACCTAATTGCATTATCCCATGCTGTTTAAATGTGGCAACAAGTAGCCGCATCCCCATCCCTCCACTATGCGCACCCCTCTGGCTGACCAGCACAGAGCAGGGACTATGCTGCAGTGGGAAGCCTTTCTGATGTAGCATTTGAAACAGAATTAGATGACTATGTGATTCATAGGGTTTTGGACTGTGGGGCATCCCTAATCAAGATGCCCCCTAGAATGCATTCTAATGGACTGTTTCCTGTGATTTTGACTATCTGATTTAGGATGCCCTGCTATGTGAAATCCCCTGTCACTGTGATCTACCCCCCGCTGTGTCCTCTACCCCCTGTCACTGTGATCTACCCCCGCTGTGTCTTCTACTCCCTGCAGTGTCCTCTACTCCCTGCCACTGTCCTTTACCCCCTGCGACTGTCCTCTACTCCCTGCCACTGTCATTAAACCCCTGCCACTCTCATCTACCCCCTGCCATGTTCTCTACCACCTACTGCAGCCTTCTATCACCTGCCGCTGTCATCTACCCCCTACCAAGTCCTCTAATCCTTGCCACTGTCATCTACCCCCTGCTGTATCCTCTATCCTTTGCTGCAGTCCTCTACCCCCTGCCACTGTCCTCTACCACTCACCTTACCGGTCAACCCCTGCCACTGTCCTCTACCACTCACCTAACCCCTTCACTCCCTGCCTCTGATGTTGCATTTTAATAACATAGGTTCCCAATATTAGATGCTTATGTGATTCTAAATGTGGGGGGGTCCATAGGGTTTTGGGCTGTGGGACATCCCTAATCAATATTCTCCTTAGGGTGCATTCTAATAGACTGAATCCTGTGAATATGACTACCCCTATCTGATTTTGGATGTCCTGCTGTGTGAAACTCCCTGTCACTGTGATCTACCGTCATCTACCCTCTGCTGCAGTTCTTTACCCTTTGCCACTGTCCTCCACCACTCACCTAACCCCTCCACCCATGCTGATGTCCTCCAGCTATCACCTAACCCCTCCAACCCCTTTTGCTATCCTCTACAACTCACCTAACTCCTCAGCACCCTGGCGCTGCCCTTTACCCCCTGATGCTGTTCTCTATCACTCACATAACATCTCCACCCCATGCTGCTGTCCTCCATAACTTACCTAACCCCTCAACCCCCTACCGCTGTCCGCTACTGCTCACGTAAGCGCTCCACCCCCTGCCACTGTCCTCTATCACTCACCTAACCCCACCACCCTCTGCTACTGCGTGCCTAACCCCTTAACCCCCTGCTGCTGCCCTCCCTCTACCCCTGCCGCTGTCCTCTAACACTCACCTAACCCTTTCATCCCCTGCTGCTATCCTCCACCACTGACCGTACCCCGCCACCCCTTGTCACTGTCCTCTATCACTCACCTAGCCCCTCCAACCCCTGATGCTGTTCCTAACCCCTTCATCCTCAGCCATATCACTCACCTAACCCCACCACCCCCTGCAGTTGTCCACTACTTTCCTAAAGGTGCAGATAGGTAAGTACACAGAAGAAGAAGGTAAGAATGTGGGGATGCCAACATGGGATGCTCCTCCAGGAAACAAAAGCGAAAAGGTAAGTCACATGACAGGGATAAACACTACATGGGATGCCCTGCCAGGAACCAACCGAGAGAAGGTAAGTCATACGACAGGGATGAACAATACTTGGGATGCCCGCCAGTAACTGACTGGGAGAAGGTAAGTCACAATACGGTCATGCATACTACATAGGATACCCCACCAGAACCAAACAGGGAGAAGGTAAGTCACACAACAGGGATGAACACTATATGGGATGCCACTGGGAGAAGGACTATGCGGCAACATGTGGCTGGAAACAGGTACAAACTCGGCTTCCGAGCCTAATTCGCAGCCCAAAACTGAAACTGCCTGGCTAAGCCGCATACATATGCGAAGCACTATCATTCGCCTGGCCAAGAAATTCTCAGGACGTGGCTGTGAATAATACGAGTGTTCACAACTTCCCAGTTTCTGAGTTCACTCACGGCAAAAAACGATCAATCACAGTGAGGCTTTGAATCAAGCTTAGTATCCATAAACAGCAGAAAGATTAACTAGAACAAGTGGTTCAAGTTGATGAAGATAGATGATGATCTGTACAGTTTCTACAGTCTACATACCATATTCACATCCAAAACCATCCCCTTACAGGTACTGTACAAGATGCATTCATTACAGTAGGAATGGCTCCCAAGATAGCTGATCAATCAAGTCTTAAAGAGGCTCAAAGCGCAGTGCAGGAATCTAAAAAGACTCCAGGACTGGCCGCTAACCTTTCCCCAGAGCATCCTAAATCAGGATGCCCCTTTGTGTAAAACCACCGGGATCACTGGTAAACTCACCTTTCCAGACAACTCCCATGAAGCTGTGTTTACTGGCGGCCGCATCCCTTGCATCTCTGTAGTTGTGTGCTCAGTTATTCAGACTGGGCATGGGAATGTGGAGCCGGGGATGTTGCCAATCGGCTGACGAAAAATCACCTGGCACTGAGATCAGCCTTAGGCCGCCATAGTCAGCAGCAGCGTCCGAGGTGCTTGGGAGAGGAGAGCGGGCGGGGGGCATGGGAGGCCCAGGGAGGGTTTTGTGCCACCTTAAGAATGTACAAATGCATATGTAGATGACAGATTGGGCAGTTACCTGACTTTAAACCGGACCAACACCCATTTTTTCTTTAACGGGTGTTGATCCTGTAAATTGCGAGGGGGCATCCAGAATACTCTAGCCACCCTGAACATAATCCCCCCAGAACGCCAGATATCCTTACCTTCACTTCGAGCCAGTGCCAGGAATTTGCCTTTGGGCAGTCACGTGGGCCATGGTCGCATCCTCTGCGCCGGCCATCGGAACACCCTCCACGTGCATGCAGGCGGGCATCGGGCATTCTAGGGGGGCTAGAGCATTCTGGATGCACCACCGAGGTTGTTCATATTCTCTGTCAGAGGGATCTACACCCCTTGGAAAAAACGGGTGTTGGTACGGTTTAAATTCTCTAGGTGTCAGATATGTCCAATGTCACCTAGCAACAGGGAGAGAGGGAAGAAGCACAGTCAGGGTGTTGAAAATGTCTGTCTGAAGCACAAGCATGGGCTCTCCTATAGACCCTACCCATTAGGCTACTTTTACACCTGTCAAGTGACGTTTGCGACATGCATTTTGCAACAAGAATTCCATTTTGGGTTCACGTTTTTGTTTACGTTGGAGTTTGCATCTGCTTTTAATCGATAGCTCTGTTTAATAGTATGCATTTGCAGCCAGGACTCAGGAGGCAGGACTGTTTCATGCCTCTCCTCTCTGCCACTAAGGAGAGGTGTGAAAGGGGCCATAGAGGTGCCATTCATGGATTTTTTTGCGGTACCGCAAATGCAGATACGCATGTGGAACTGGACAGGTGTGAATGAGGGCTTATGCTGATATTGCAGATTATTATTATGCTGCATCACAGCACCAAGGACCACACCCACTTGCTTCAGAAAATAAATGTAAGTTAAAACTTGAAATCTTGATATCTCCGCCATTTTTAGAACAGTGCCAAATATAACCTGGCACAGTGTGCTAAATATTGGCTTTGCCATTTTAAAGTATTGTGCAGATACGTACATAGTTCATCCACCTAAATCCCTTCTGATAGTGTCCTTAAATATAGATACTTATAAATTCTTTTGCAAATTGTTTTACTATTTTCTCTGACCCCCAACAGCTTACACTTATGTTGGCTATTGCTTTTACTAGCGACCCACAGTCCATTCACTGCCAGTGAGACTGGAAAGATGGCTATTTACTTAAAAAGTAAAAACTTGAAGGGTGAATTACATTGTCCACTACGCTAGGTTGAAGGCCGTTCCTATGGTTATTTTATCTTAACTTTGATAGTGCCCCTAATAAATTGCCAATTCACCAGATCCAAACTATTGGGTTGGGGGTCTAACATGTTGATTTGGATTACTGCTTTATACCCCAGACAAGGGAATCTCAACCTTCTCAACCTTCTTGAAGTACCAATTGCCATTTTTTTATTATCTCATGGATCACCCAGTACAGACTTCCAATTTAAATAGGACCTAGAGTACAATTACTCTACCTGCCCAATGTTGCAAGCTATTCTGTCAGAAATTCTGGAATCCCCAAATGGCAAATGCTGCAGTGTGTTTTGAGGCTTTTGACCTCCTTATCAGATGAAGACCCAGCTTGGAACAGGTGAGTACCACCCACTGCGAGGGAGTCAGTCCCTTGTCTAAATGAATTAAGCATGAATTGAATGAATTTTTCAGTACCTGCCCACCAAATATGATTTATTGGTTCTCTAGAATTATCCAAATGCAGAATCTTATTAAAAGACTTTTCTACTAAGGGCCTGATTTATCAAAACAAAAATGTACCTGGGGATAAGGCTTACCCCACAGAATGATGGGAGCTCTAAACAGTCCAACCTCGCAAGGTTGGACTGTTTAGAGCTCCCATCATTCTGTGGGATAAGCCTTATCCCCAGGTACATTTTTGTTTTGTTCTCTTTGGGGAGCCATTTAATCCAACCAGCGCTCTCTATTTTGAAGCAATTGTTTTGCTTTAGTTTGATTACATTGTGCTCTTATCTTTGTTACCCCCCCACTCCCCCCCTTGTTTTTTTTCTTCTCTCCTATTTCCTGTTGAGTTTGGTTTAACTATATTTATCTCATTTTTCAAACCATTGGTGGGTCATGAAATGTTCAAAAAATTTTGATTTATCAAGCCCAAGCTGCCAGAATTTGCCACATTGGTGCAAATTGGAGTCATGCAATTTATATTTTTGTCTGCATGTTGCTGCAATGCTTGCAATACTGCAACGCAGGACCAGATTATGAGGGGGCGCAAGGGGCACGCGCCCCAGGGCCTACACCATTTGCCCTGCAAACGGGGCCTCCACCAACCAGGGTTATGGTCTGGTCCAGGAGACTTTTTAGTTTTTGGTCTGTCGGTCTGCAGGGTCGTCAATAAAGCTATCCACGGCAGTGCCCCCATGTCTGGGCAAGCTATTTTTGGTTTTGCACACCTGAGCCAAAGCCACCACAGGGCAGGACGGAGAGTCTAGAGCAGACTACAGTGATGGGTGGCCACTCACTGCACATAAGCCACCAAGCACAGCCTCTGGCAGCTCAATGCAGGGAACTGTTTTCTGCTGGACCAGCTGGGCGACTACACTACCCCCAGCCCAGAATGGCAAAGCAGCTGTTCCCGAGCAGCATGCACCCACACAATGGTGGCACAAGGGACTCAATCTGGCAAAGAAAAATACTGTATCTGGGGCCTCCACCAGATTTTGTGCCCAGGGGCCTCCACCACACTTAATCCAGCCCTGCTGCAACGTGTGCCAGTGTAAAAATAAATATCTAAATGATATTTTTCAACATTCTAATTTTCACCAGTGTGGCCTATTCTGGCTGATAGTGCTTGATGAATCAGGCCCTGAATGTGACCTATGCTGACTCTACTGGTTTGAATATATGGGTTTGCAAAGTTACACAGACGGGTGACATGTTGACCATGCCAGGTAGATCCTTCCCACTTCTCTCCTACTCATTTGTCCTCCCTCTCTTGTATGACTGTTCTTTCTTCTTACTGCTAGTTTGTATATTCCCCTGTTTGCCTCTTGCCTTCTAGGTTGTTTCTTTAAACACTAACAGTTTTCCATTGATCAGCTCTCTATAGAGTATATGGTATAGGGTACATGTTTGAACTGTAGAACCAGGATCAAGAAACAGGCTTTCCCCATAACACCTTGCATAATTTGAGGCAAGAGGAGGGGGTGTGGTGGAAGTGATGGATAGCCTATCCTGAATCTATAGGTTTGATCCAATAAACAAAGAAAAAAAAGAATTTTAGTTGGAAAATCGGATCACATGCAGAAAAATTTAAAGTGGACCAAATCCCAGAATTTTGGCTATTCTGTTCTGAATCTAGTCCCTGGGGCATCCCCGATCGGGGTACTCCGGGGACAAGGGGAACCCCAGGTTGCTCGAACAAACACCTCTTCCCCGTTCTATGGCTGCCTACTGCTAAGGGAGGGGCTCAGCATGGCAGATACCTGTATGGGACAGCAACAGCATAGGATGGGTGAGGAGTGGGCAGAATTTTCTTGCCACATTGTCAGTTATTTTTATTTAAGGAACGCTAAGGCCATGTAGTGATAGGTAGTGCCAGATGAATATCAGGTGAATGTCAGATCCCAGTGAAAAAGTTGTATTTATCAAGTCAAAGCACCAGATAGTGTCCCATCTATCAACAGCGCCGGCGCTAAGTTCTCTACAGTGCCAGATGGGACCAGGCGCTCAACCTGCATTGTGTGACCTTATCCTGTACATTTCAATGGGCTTGAATGTTTACAATTATTTAGGCATTTTATAATAATATTTTTAATTTTGGGATGGTGCATGTGGCATATGCCACAGGATCCCTGGGCTGTTTGGGATTATTTTTGGATGCATTTTCAGCACTTTTGTGTTGAGCTGCAAACTTATGATTTTGACTGTGAGAAAGCTGTCATGTCAGTGTCCCCAATGCAATTCCCATTAAAAAAAGAGGCTGCAGTATGGTGCCATGAAGGCATCAGAAAAAAGAAAATGCGTATAGGTTGTTTTGCTACCTTTAATTTTAATGTGTGAATTTTGGGAAAACCACAGCAAAAATGCAACATCCTCATTTGGCCAAAAAATGTGCAGTTAAGTACCAAATTGTTGGTGCGTTTTGGTGCTGTGTTCAAAAAAGTGGATATATCGATGGGGGATTTGTGGCATTCATTGCTATTCCACATTTTTGTAGAAGCACTTTAAACATTAATCTTTAAGAGGGACCTAAAGAGGATCTAGTGTCTTCAAAGCGCTCTGTCTGGCTAGACAATCACCCCTGGAGCATGTGTGAAACCCCTTTCTGTCACCTACTTTTCTTGCCTTTCAATTGAGCCTGCATTGGTGAACAGAGCTGCAGGCCAGTGAGGCAAAGAATAAAAAGTAAGTGACTAAAAACATTAAATATATTAATTTTAGATGCCAGGGAATAGTTTTTTAAGGGTTTGGGCTTTTCATTAAATGATGCTGAAAGTCCGATTTAATACATCTAACAGAATAATATTTAACAGCAAACAACAGCCATATCGCCCTGATTTCATAGCCCCGCTCCTTGCTGTACCTCCATCTTCTCTGCCCTGCTCCCTCCTGCACCTCCATCTTCTCTGCCCCGATCCCCACTGCACCTCCATCTTCTCTGCCCTGCTCCCTGCTGTACCTCCATCTTCTCTGCCCTGCTCCCTGCTGTACCTCCATTTTCTCTGCCCTGCTCCCTGCTGTACCTCCATCTTCTCTGCCCTGCTCCCTGCTGCTCCTCCATCTTCTCTGCCCCGATCCCCACTGCACCTCCATCTTCTCTTCCCTGCTCCCTCCTGCACCTCCATCTTCTCTGCCCTGATCCCCACTGCACCTCCATCTTCTTTGCCCTTCTCCTGGCTACACCTCCATCTTTTCTGCCCCGATCCCCACTGCACCTCCATCTTCTCTGCCCTGCTCCCTGCTGTACCTCCATTTTCTCTGCCCTGCTCCCTGCTGCACCTCCATCTTTTCTGCCCCGATCCCCACTGCACCTCCATCTTCTCTGCCCTGCTCCCTCCTGCACCTCCATCTTTTCTGCCCCAATACCCACTGCACCTCCAAATTGTCTGCCCTGCTCCCCACTGCACTTCCATATTCACTGCTCTGCTTCCCAATGCACCTCCATCTTCTCTGCCCTGCTCCCCACTGCACCTCCATCTTCTCTTCCCTGCTCCCTCCTGCACCTCCATCTTCTCTGCCCTGATCCCCACTGCACCTCCATCTTCTTTGCCCTTCTCCCGGCTATACCTCCATCTTTTCTGCCCCGATCCCCACTGCACCTCCATCTTCTCTGCCCTGCTCCCTGCTGTACCTCCATTTTCTCTGCCCTGCTCCCTGCTGCACCTCCATCTTTTCTGCCCCGATCCCCACTGCACCTCCATCTTCTCTGCCCTGCTCCCTCCTGCACCTCCATCTTTTCTGCCCCAATACCCACTGCACCTCCATATTTTCTGCCCTGCTCCCCACTGCACTTCCATATTCACTGCTCTGCTTCCCAATGCACCTCCATCTTCTCTGCCCTGCTCCTTGCTGCGCCTCCATTATCTCTGCCCTTCTCCCTGCTGTACCTCTATCTTTTCTGCCCCGATCCCCACTGCACCTCCATATTTTCTGCCCTGCTCCCCACTACACTTCCCTCTTCACTGCTCTGCTCCACAATGCACCTTCATCTTCTCTGCCCCGATCCCCACTGCACCTCCATCTTCTCTGCCCTGCTCCCTGCTGCACCTCCATTTTCTCTGCCCTGCTCCCCACTACACTTCCATCTTCACTGCTCTGCTCCACAATGCACCTCCATCTTCTTTGCCCTGATCCCCACTGCACCTCCATCATCTCTGCCCTGCTCCCTCCTGCACCTCCGTCTTTTCTGCCCCGATCCCCACTGCACTTCCATATTTACTGCTCTGCTTCCCAATGCACCTCCATCTTCTCTGCCCTGCTCCTTGCTGCGCCTCCATTATCTCTGCCCTTCTCCCTGCTGTACCTCTATCTTTTCTGCCCCGATCCCCACTGCACCTCCATATTTTCTGCCCTGCTCCCCACTACACTTCCATCTTCACTGCTCTGCTCCACAATGCACCTCCATCATCTCTGCCCTGCTCCCCACTGCACCTCCATCATGTCTGACCTGCTCCCTGCTGTAACTCCATCATTTCTGAAATGCTCCCTGCTGCACCTCCATTATTCTAAGTATGTCACACACCCCGCTTCAAGATATTCATTACCTGTGGGTAGTATGGTCCTGTAGAGGGCTTCTGCAGAGATGATTGGAGGAAAGAAAGCCCCTCCCAGTCCATAAGTACCTGGGACCTCCCACTCATTACCCAGTCTTCATCTCTGCAGACGGCGAGCAAGCAGCAGATGATATCTCCTCCTTGCACAGGGGGACTTTAAGGTAGCCGGGTCTACTCCCGGCCTATATATATTTTTATTTCCGTTCGGACTCTTTATTCCCTTTATTAATATATAGCTATTTAAATGCCTCCCAGTCTTGACTGCTGTCCGAGCGAGGGTATAACAGCACCTCAGGTGCTCAGGAGCTATGCTCCACCGCGAGACCCTATAAAGAGGGTAGGCGGTTATACCGGGTTGGTGACTCCGGTTTGGGATGCCCTGTCCAAGAGTTTAATTTTCCCCTTAAATGGCCTATTCCCCTTTTTTAGTTGTGTGGAGGCCTCTTATTCAGTTTCTGGTGTTTTTCTATGGGGGCGCCTGGAAACTAGATTTATTTGAAATGTTTGTTTAAAATGTTTACTTTTCTGGTATGAATAGTTATAATGTAAACTTGTTGCAATCTTCTTTGCTGACAGACACCTGGATTTTTACCTCAGAGCTGAGGGGAGGATTTCTCCCCTCACGCTCTTCAGTGAGGGGGCGGGGCCGGGCCTTCGGTATGAGGCCGCAGCCCGCGCCCTTTAGGAGTTTGGAGCTGGTAGCGTGACCGAGCGGGGAGCAGCTCCGCTTGTTATGCGGGCTGCTACCGGCTCTATTATGCGCCCGGTGCCGCGGCTGCCTGCGGCTCCGGTGCGCGAGTGTTAATGGAGGGGAGCTTCCCCTCACGTCTGACAGACACTGTGCTGGATTTTTACCTCAGAGCTGAGACAGGTGCTGGATTTTTACCTCAGAGCTGAGGGGAGGATTTCTCCCCTCACGCTCTTCAGTGAGGGGGCGGGGCCGGGCCTTCGGTATGAGGCCGCAGCCCGCGCCCTTTAGGAGTTTGGAGCTGCTGGGCGGAGCCTTGCAGCGTGCGATCCACGCTGGCCACGCCCCCCTGCTGCGTCTCCCGCTCTGATCTGTGTTACCTCAGGCAGAGGACACAGTGTATTGGCGCCCAAAGACTCAGTGAGTGGCCCTGCGGCCGTTGCTTATCTGTACATATTTGCATATATATATGTATATATATAGGTATAATAGATATAGGTTTATATAGGGAGAACCTCTTACTGTCTTTTTCTATGTTTTTCAGGCTGAACTGCCAGGAATTTTTTTAGGTTTCTCCTGGTCCTAGAGTACCTGGGTACTTTTGCTATTTATTACAAAACCTCCCACTTGGACAATATAAGGGCATCCCGGGTTGCTTAATAGCGTAATTCCCTCACTCATAGCGACTATTCAAGTTCACCTTATGGAGGCATCCCAAGATTCCGGGCTCCCCTCGGGACAATCCCGGAAGTGTATGGGTTGTGGGGTATCCCTAACAGGGGATGATTTTTTCCTATGTATATCATGTGCACAGCAGACTATTACACGGCAGTCCGGTCCCCAGGCATCTGGGTCAGCGCAGCCGGCTTCATCCTCTGGCCCTCCCACTTTGACCCGTGCCCCGTGTGAGATTGCCACGGGGGGGGGGCAGTCGCAATCTGATGTGTGTGCCAGGTTGGCCAGTATTGAAAAATTCATTTCCTCCACGGTTGCCAAGAAAGCAACGGCTAAGAGGAAGCATTTATCACCGGTTAATCATTTTGAATATGATGATGACGAGGACGGCCTGGATAGGTCAGATTATTCCCCTCTAGAAGAAGGGGAATTATTTGAGGATTCAGATATTTCTGATGATCAGCAATTTGTTGGTGCTGATTCCGATCGGAGCTCAGGGACTTCCTTGGATACTCCTAATGTTCTGACTCAGATGTTTGAGGTGCTTGCTATCTCGCCTCCGGCGGAGGTTCCTCAACAGCAAGGGGAGTTTTATGACGAATCCAAGCCGCGGTTGGAATTCCCTAATCAAAAGCATTTTGATAATATTATTTCTAAGGAATGGGAAAGGCCTGCCCGGCTCCCAGGCATTCCCCAAAGTTGGGATAAGAGGTATCCTTTTCCAGTGGATACGGTTAAGCGCTGGGCGTCTCCCCCCGAGGTGGACGCCCCTATTTTGGGGTTATCCAACTAAGCCGTATTGAACAACCCTGATTGTTCCTCTCTTAAGGATGGTGAGGATAAACGCATTGACCAGATGGCTTGTCATGGTTTTGCTAGTATTTGGGCAGCAATAAGGCCTGTTTGTGCCTCATCGCTGTTGGCGGTGGCTACTAGAAAGGTGGTCAGGCACTTGTTATCCTCCTCCGGTTTGAATCCGGACAGTGAGGAATTTCGTGAACTAAAACAATGTGAGGTGTTTTTGTCCTTCATGGTGGCCGCTTTGGACGATTCCTTGATGATGAGTAGTAGAGCCTCTGCTCTAATGGTTACTATCAGGCGTTCAATTTGGTTACGCCAGTAAGCGGCTGACTTTGGGTCAAAAAAGTCACTAACAGCTCTTCCCTTCGTTGGGTTACGGCTCTTTGGAGACAAGCTGGATGCCGTGGCCAAGGGGGGCAAACTACCTCAACGCAAGAAGCAACGTCGCCCCTTTCGAGGAGCGTCTTCCTTCACTCCTTCCTTTCGGGGATCTAGAGCAGGAAGAGGTTTCGCCTTCCCTTCTACAAGGGGAAATTCCTGGAATAGGGGCAGAGGACGTGCCCGTTCAGGATACAATTGGGGCTCAAAACCCAAACCCGTGGTCAAGCCCGCTCAACAATGAGGGGGCGCCCTCACGCGTGCGGGTGGGGGGACGGCTACAGCACTTCTCCCAGGTCTGGAACCGAGAGGTCTCGGACAGGTGGATCCGGGAAGTGGTGTCTTCCGGCTACAAGCTGGAGTTCGAGTCCTACCCTCCCCTGCGTTTCCTCAGGTCTCGGGTGTCCCCGGAGGCACTGGCTGCGCAGCAGCTCCGGGCGGCAGTATCGAGTCTTCTGGAAATGGCAGTCATTTGCCCAGTTCCCTCATTAGACCGGGGTCGGGGTTTTTACTCAAATCTGTTCACGGTCCCCAAAAAGGATGGCTCCGTCCGGCCCATACTGGACCTAAAGATTCTCAACAAGTTCGTCAGACTGCGAAGGTTTCGCATGGAAACGTTGCGCTCGGCTATTCATTCTCTTCGTCAGGGGGACTTCATGACGTCCATAGACATTCAGGACGCTTACCTCCATGTTCCCATTTTTCCCGCACACCAGAGGTTTCTGAGGTTCGCGGTGGAGGATCGGCACTTTCAGTTTGTAGCTCTTCCCTTCGGTCTCACCACAGCTCCAAGAGTTTTCACCAAGGTGCATGCTGGGGTGATGGCTCTCCTCAGAGCGCAGGGGATTCGCATTGTGCCATATCTGGACGATCTCCTCATCATGGCACCATCATTCAGCCAGGCAGAATTGGACACCAGGACGGTAATATCCACTCTGGAGAGGTTCGGCTGGGTGATCAACTACCCCAAGTCCTCCCTACACCCGTCCAGGACAGTATCCTTTCTGGGAATGTCTCTGGATACAGATCTGGCCAGAGTTTTCCTTCCTCAGTCCAAGGTTCTTCTGATTCAGGAGTTGGTTCGGTCGCTCATGTCCATGCCTCGACCGTCCATCCGTCTAGGGATGAGACTGGTGAGTTTGATGGTGGCCTCATTCGAGGCGGTTCCCTTTGCTCAGTTTCACACAAGGACACTACAGCTCCATCTGTTATCGGTCTGGAACAGGTCTCCTCAGTCGCTGGATCATCTTTTTCAGATGTCTCCCCGGGTTCGCCGCTCGCTTCGGTGGTGGCTGAACTCAACCAACCTACTGAGGGGCAGATCCTTTCGGACTCCTCAGTGGGAGATAGTCACTACGGATGCCAGCCTCTCAGGATGGGGGGGCTTTTGGAAGGATCTGCAAGTTCAGGGTTTGTGGAGTCCCCTGGAAGCTCACGAGTCTATCAATGTTCTGGAATTGAGGGCCATCAGGTTGGTTCTTTGTCATTTGACTCATCAACTGCGAGACTTGCCGGTCCAGGTCAGGTCGGATAATCGGACGGCGGTGGCCTACATCAATCACCAGCAGGAATGCCCTCAAGGAAGTGTCTCTGATCCTGGACTGGGCAGAGAGACATGTCCCGTGTATGTCCAGTTTACATCCCAGGTGTGGAGAACACGGAGGCGGACTCTCTGAGCAGGATGTCAGCCCGCAAGGGGGAATGGTCTCTCAATCCCAGGGTCTTTCACTCAATTTGTCTCAGGTGGGGGTCACCGGCGGTGGACCTATTTGCCTCCCGTCACAATCACAAACTTCCGGCTTTTGTGTCTCTGGCGAAGGACCCACTGGCTCTCGCGACGGACGCCATGTCCCTGAACTGGAGGGATCTGGGGTTTCTGTACCTGTTCCCTCCGTTTCCCATGGTGGCCAGAGTAGTGCGCAAGCTTGCTCTGGAGAGAGCAACAGCAATTCTGGTAGCTCCAAGGTGGCCAAGACAGGTCTGGTTCGCAGACGTGGTAAGGTTGGCAGAAGATCAGTTCGTTCTTCCCCTGCTGCCAGATCTGCACACACAGGGTCATCTTCGTTACCCCAATTTACCAACGCTGGCTTTGACGGCGTGGCTGCTGAAACCTCCATCTTGAAGGAGGAAGGTCTTTCTGACGCTGTTATTCAGACTCTCATTCGTGCTAGAAAGAAGTCTTCTTCATCCGTGTACTATAGGACTTGGAGGTCTTATATTGATTGGTGTGAGTCTAGGGCCTTCCCTTGTAGGGAATTCTCTGTTTCTAGAATTTTGGAGTTCTTGCAACATGGTCTGGACTTAGGGCTCAAACTCAGTACTCTGAAGGGGCAGGTGTCTGCCCTGGCGGTATTTTTCCAAAAGTCTTTTACACTACATCCTTTGGTTAAGACCTTTTTCCAGGGGGTTACGCATGTGCGGCCTCCTAGGAAGCCTTTGATTCCGGTTTGGGATTTGAATTTGGTTCTTTCTGCGCTACAGGGTCCCCCCTTTGAGTCCTTGCATGATATTCCTTTGTCTTCCCTTACGCAGAAGGTGGCATTTTTGGTAGCTATCACTTCAGTTAGACGTGTTTCTGAGTTGGCGGCTCTGTCTATTCAAGCTCCATATTTTGAAAGACATCAGGATAAAGTGGTTTTCCGTTTTAAGACGGACTTTCTTCCTAAGGTGGTTTCGTCCTTTCATTTAAATCAGGATATTGTTCTGCCCTCTCTCTGTCCTAACCCCAGCAATGACAAGGAGAGGGTCCTGCATTCTTTGGATGTGGTTCGTGTTGTGAAGTATTATTTGGTGGTAACGTCTGCCTTTCGCAAGACTGATGCATTTTTCGTGGTGCCATTTGGGCCCAAGAAGGGTCTAGCACCCACAAAGTCTACCATCAGCAGATGGATCCATCAGGCCATTGTAGGGGCCTATTCTGCTAAGGGGAGAGATCCTCCCTTTCGTGTTACAGCTCATTCTACTCGTGCGGTTGGGGCCTCCTGGGCTTTTCAGCACCAGGCCTCTGTTGAGCAAGTTTGCAAGGCCGCTACCTGGTCTTCTGTTCACACTTTTTCAAAGTTTTACAAGGTTGATGTGCGGGCCTCAGCGGATGCTGTTTTTGGCCGCAAAGTTCTGCAGGCTGCAGTAGTTTGAGTTGTGCTTTATACCTTGTTTTTGGATCCCCACCCTTTATGGACACTGCTATTGGATGTCCCACAGGTAATGAATATCTTGAAGCGGGGTGTGTGACATACTTAGAATAATACCATTTTGTGAATACTCACCTTGTAAAATGGGTATTATAAGTATGTCACACACCCCGCTTCAACCCGCACTTTGGATTCTGCATCCTTCATATGGTGAACTTTGCGTTGTTATGACTGATATTTGGCTCTTCCTGGTCCTTTACCTTACTGCTTTCTTTATACTGGGTAATGAGTGGGAGGTCCCAGGTACTTATGGACTGGGAGGGGCTTTCTTTCCTCCAGTCATCTCTGCAGAAGCCCTCTACAGGACCATACTACCCACAGGTAATGAATATCTTGAAGCGGGGTGTGTGACATACTTATAATACCCATTTTACAAGGTGAGTATTCACAAAATGGTATTTTTTCTGCCCCGAACCCCACTGCACCTCCATATTTTCTAACCTGCTCGTCACTGCACCTCCATCTTCACTGCCCTGCTCCCCACTGCACCTCCATCATCTCTGCCCTGCTGCCTGTTGCGCCTCCATCTTCTCTGCCCTGCTCCCCATTGCACCTCCATCTTCTCTACCCTGCTCCCTGCTGCACCTCCATCATCTTTGCCCTGCTCCCTGCTGCGTCTCCATCTTCTCTGCCCTGCTCCCCACTGTACCTCCATCTTCTCTGCACTGCTCCCTGCTGCACCTCCATTTTCACTGCTCTGCCCCCTGCTGCGCCTCCATCTTCTCTGCCATGCTCCCTGCAGCACCTCCATCATCTCTGCCCTGCTCCCTGTTGCACCTCCATCATCTCTGCCCTGCTTCCCACTGCACGTCCATCTTCTCTGCCCTGCTCCCCACTGCACCTCCATCATCTCTGCCCTGCTCCCTGCTGCACCTCCATCATCTCTGCCCTGCTCCCTGCTGCACCTCCATCTTTTTTGCCCTGCTCCCTGCTGCACCTCCATCATCTCTGCCCTGCTCCCTGCTGCACCTCCATCTTCTCTGCCCTGCTCCCTGCTGCACCTCCATCTTCTCTGCCCTGCTCCCTGCTGCACCTCCATCTTCTCTGCCCTGCTCCCTGCTGCGCCTCCATCTTCTCTGCCCTGATCCCTGCTGCACCTCCACCTTCTCTGCCCTGCTCCCCACTGCACCTCCATCATGTCTGCCCTGCTCCCTGCTGCAACTCCATCTTTTCTTCCCCGATCCCCACTGCACCTCCATATTTTCTGCCCTGCTCCCCACTGCACTTCCAGCTTCACTGCTCTGCTCCCTGCTGCACCTCCATCATGTCTGCCCTGCTCCCCCCTGCACCTCCATCATATCTGCCCCGATCCCCACTGCACTTCCATCTTCTCTGTCCTGCTCCCAACTGCGCCTTCATCTTCTCTGCCATGCTCCCTGCAGCACCTCCATCATCTCTGCCCTGCTCCCTGCTGCACCTCCATCATGTCTGCCCTGCTCCCTGCTGCAACTCCTTCTTTTCTGCCCCAATCCCCACTGCACCTCCATATCTTCTGCCCTGCTCCCCACTGCACTTCCATCTTTACTGCTCTGCTCCCTGCTGCACCTCCATCTTCTCTGCCCTGCTCCCCACTGCACCTCCATCATGTCTACCCTGATCCCTGCTGCACCTCCATCTTTTTTGCCCCGATCCCCACTGCAACTCCATATTTTCTACCCTGCTCCCCACTGCACCTCCATCTTCACTGCTCTGCCCCCTGCTGCACCTCCATCTTCACTGCTCTGCCCCCTGCTGCGCCTCCATCTTCTCTTCCCTGCTCCCCACTGCACTTCCATCTTCCCTGCCCTGCTCCCCACTGCACTTCCATCTATTCTGCCCTGCTCCCTGCTGCACCTCCATCTTCACTGCTCTGCTCCCTGCTGCACCTCCATCTTCACTGCTCTGCTCCCTGCTGCGCCTCCATCTTCTCTTCCCTGCTCCCCACTGCACTTCCATCTTCCCTGCCCTGCTCCCCACTGCACTTCCATCTATTCTGCCCTGCTCCCTGCTGCACCTCCATCTTCACTGCTCTGCTCCCTGCTGCACCTCCATCTTCACTGCTCTGCTCTCTGCTGCGCCTCCATCTTCTCTGCCCTGCTCCCTGCTGCACCTCCATCTTCTCTGCCCTGCTCCTTGCTGCACCTCCATCTTCACTGCCCTGCTCCCTGCTGCACCTCCATCTTTTCTGCCTGATCCCCACTGCACCTCCATATTTTCTGCCCTGCTCTCCACTGCACCTCCATATTTTCTGCCCTGCTCCCCACTGCACTTCCATCTTCACTGCTCTGCTCCCTGCTGCACCTACATCTTCTCTGTCCTGCTCCCCACTGCACTTCCATCTTCACTGCTCTGCTTCCCAATGCACCTCCATCTTCTCTGCCCTGCTCCCTGCTGTACCTCCATCTTTTCTGACCCGATCCCCACTGCACCTCCATATTTGCTGCCCCGATCCCCACTGCACCTCCATATTTTCTGCCCTGCTCCCCACTGCACTTCCATCTTCACTGCTCTGCTCCCTGCTGCACCTACATCTTCTCTGTCCTGCTCCCCACTGCACCTCCATCTTCTCTGCCCTGCTCCCTGCTGTACCTCCATCTTTTCTGACCCGATCCCCACTGCACCTCCATATTTGCTGCCCCAATCCCCACTGCACCTCCATATTTTCTGCTCTGCTTCCCACTGCACTTCTATCTTCTCTGCCCTGCTCCCTGCTGCGCCTCCAACTTTTCTGCCCCGAACCCCACTGCACTTCCATATTTTCTGCCCTGCTCCCCACTACAACTCCATAATCGGTGTCCTGCTCCCTGCTGCGCCTCCATCTTTTCTGCCCTGCTCCCTGCTGCGCCTCCATCTTTTCTGCCCTGCTCCCTGCTGCGCCTCCATCTTCTCTGCCCTGCTTCCTGCTACACCTCCACCTTCTCTGCCCTGCTCCCCACTGCACCTCCATCTACTCTACCCTGATCCACACTGTACCTCCATCTTCTCTGCCCTGCTCCCTGCTGCGCCTTCATCATCTCTGCCCTGCTCCCTGCTGTACCTCCATCTTCTCTGCCATGCCTTCCACTGTACCTCCATCTTCTCTGCCATGCCTTCCACTGTACCTCCATCTTCTCTGCCCTGCTTCCTGCTGCACCTTCATCATGTCTGCCCTGCCCCCTGCTGCACCTCCATATTTTCTGCCCCGATCCCCACTGCACCTCCATATTTGCTGCCCTGCTCCCCACTGCACTTCCATCTTCACTGCTCTGCTCCCTGCTGCACCTCCATCTTCTCTGTCCTGCTCCCCACTGCACCTCCATCATGTCTGCCCTGATCCCTGCTGCACCTCCATCTTTTCTGCCCTGATCCCCACTGCACCTCCATATTTGCTGCCCCGGTCCTCACTGCACCTCCATATTTTCTGCCCTGCTCCCCACTGCACTTCCATCTTCACTGCTCTGCTCCCTGCTGCGCCTCCATCTTCTCTGCCCTGCTCCCTGCTGCACCTCCATCATCTCTGCCCTGCTCCCTGCTGTGCCTCCATCTTCACAGCTCTGCTCCCTGCTGCACCTCCATCTTCTCTGCCCTGCTCCCCACTGCACCTCCATCATGTCTGCCCTGCTCCCTGCTGCACCTCCATCTTTTCTGCCCCGATCCCCACTGCACCTCCATACTTTCTGCCCTGCTCCCCACTGCACTTCTATCTTCACTGCTCTGCTCCCTGCTGCGCCTCCATCTTCTCTGCCCTTCTCCCCACTGCACCTCCATCTTCTCTGTCCTGCTCCCCACTGCACTTCCATCTTCTCTGTCCTGCTCCCCACTGCACTTCCATCTTCACTGCTCTGCTCCCTGCTGCGCCTCCATCGTCTCTGCCCTGCTCCCTGCTGCGCCTCCATCTTTTCTGCCCTGCTCCCTGCTGCACCTCCATCATCTCTGCCCTGCTCCCTGCTGCACCTCCATCATCTCTGCCCTGCTCTCTGCTGCTCCTCTATCTTCTCTGCCCTGCTGCTCCCCACTGCACCTCCATCATCGGTGTCCTGCTCCCTGCTGCATCTCCATCTTCTCTGCCATGCTCCCTGCTGCACCTCCATCTTCTCTGCCCTGCTCCCTGCTGCACCTCCATCATCTCTGCCCTGCTCCCTGCTGCACCTCCATCATCTCTGCCCTGCTCCCTGCTGCACCTCCATCTTCTCTGCCCTGCTCCCTGCTGCACCTCCATCATCTCTGCCCTGCTCCCTGCTGCACCTCCATCATCTCTGCCCTGCTCCCTGCTGCACCTCCATCATCTCTGCCCTGCTCCCTGCTGCACCTCCATCATATCTGCCCTGCTCTCTGCTGCTCCTCCATCTTCTCTGCCCTGCTTCTCCTTCATCATCTCTGCCCTGATCCCCACCGTACCTCCATCTTCTCTGCCCTAAACCCCACTGCACCTCCATCTTCTCTGTCCGGCTCCCTGCTGCGCCTCCATCTTCTCTGCCCTGCTTCCAGCTGCACCTCCATCTTTTCTGCCCTGACCCCCACTGCTCCGCTTCTTTTCTGCCCCGATCCCCACTGCACCGCCATCTTTTCTGCCCCTACCCCACTGCACTGCCATCTTTTCTGCCCTGATCCCCACTGCACCTCCATATTTTGTGCCCTAATCCCCATTGCACTTCCATCTTCACTGCTCTGCTCCCCACTGCACCCCCATATCTACCCTGCTCTCCACTGCACCCCATGCCTGCTCTGGTCCCCACAGCACCTCCATCTATGCGCTGTTGGGCTGGGAGACTATTTGTTTTCTAGCAGTAGTCCTGATTTTAACAAATCATGATGTGGGCAGAGGTTGAGCATTAGCTGGTGGAGGGACTGACAGATGTTCATGTTGTGTATATACACTATGTGAACTGGTCCATTCAAAATAATGGGCAGCATTTTCCCTTGTGTTGTGACTGTGTTGCCCAACGCAGTGCAAGTGGATAGGTGTAAGGCCTAAGGTTCCTTTCACACCGCTGTGCTGCATTATGTTGCATTGGGACGCAGCATGCAGGGCTTTTCCAGTGCAAATGGCTTGGTGTGAAAGGGGCATTAAGGCTGTCCTTTTCTTCAAGTGCATTTTGCTTCTCCGACATCAGCCAGTAAGTGAATCTGAGCTCAGTTTATTGACTTAGCAAAGGATAATCTGAAGCATGTTCCTAATGTTAAGCACCCTCTGTTCACTGACACTCATGCCATTTCAGTTGGAGGTAAGAGAATGAGGGTTTACTAGCCACCCATCTGGTTACCCCCCTGCTTTATGCTCTCCCCCATGCTGTCTGTCGGGGGCTGCATCCTTCAGTCATATGTGCTTTACAATTTATTATTATCGTTTCCCTTCTGCAGGTCCTCCTCAGCAGCAAATGACTCATCCATGCATATTTCAATCTCTTTGAGAAGTAAATGTATTTTGGGACTGAGAAAGATGAGTCAGCAGAAGGGAGCAAGTTCTATAGGATTTACCGGATAATGCAAGGTGCTAGTCAAAAAATATGTCCCCCCCCCCCTTACAGCCAACATGGGGTAAGTAGAAAGCAGTAAGTCATTTTTGAATGCTGAATTGGATTTGTGCAGACTGAGGGGGCATTATCTTTTTATGAGCTGCATGTTCATAGTAAAGGCTGAGTGTTCCATGTGCATGAGGAGGCAGTTACGATGTGGAAATTTTTTTTCTATACTCGCAGACCAAGACCTAACTCCAAAATGGGGGTGCAGCAAGAACATCAACTATGCCCCTGCATGTAAGTGCTACCTGCCATTCATGCTACTTCTGCTTGCATTGCAGAGCTGTGACAGGTAGCAGATGCATCTGCCATTTAGGGAATAGTCTATAAGCTGCTTAAAAAATCTGTTAAGTATCCCTTCCCTCCCTGGGTCAATGGGGGGGGGGGGGGCAAAGATGCAAGTACACCTTCCTGGGTATTAATCTGATAGAGGTTGTAAATCCTGCTACCGGGTTTTATTACTAGCCAAAATTGCCCCTGCTTAGAGACAAAATATGCTACTTACAGCATGCAGCAGGGAGGAAGAGGGGATGAAACAGGGAGAGAGGGAGCAGAGTAAGTCAATTGCTTTGTCCTGTGGCCAACATGCAATCTCCATAGAAGTGGGTTTTGGGCCTCTATTCACACACTTGGCGCCTAGCTTGTTCAAATTCTTCTTTCATTTCAAGGGATGACCACAGATGTTACAGATGAGTTTGTGACTTGGGGGTTAAAAGAGTGCTCGGAGGCCATGTAACCAGACCTAGCAGTGGGCCTCAGTTGGTCTGGGCAATTGAGGAGAACCTGCTGAAGTTAGCTGATGGCTGCAGACTTTAGAATCTTTTGATTTTGGACACCATTGTGCTTCTCTGTACCGTTCTCCTCTTGCTCTTTCACCTGCTTGGTGCTGTGCCTTCACACCATGTTGGTTCAAGTATCTTGTTACCTACCACTTCTCCCGAGTAAACTTGCACCAGGTGGTGGCTCCCATATTTCTACATATTCCTGTTTATATATAGCCTGTGGCTAATTAAAGATCCAGTCCAGTATAACTAACTTATATTGTTCATGGGAGCAGCCATGATGGAATTACTAAATAATGCCACACTATTGTCTTCTATTGAGAGGAGAAGGGAGGGGTGGTGCTTTGTCTTGTACATCTCAAATAAAAGACCATGTGTGTGTGGGTGTGACATTATTCAGTAATTCCATCTTGGCTGCTCCCATGAACATTACGAGTTAGTTAGACTGGACTGGCCCTTTAACAGCATACATTGTCCCATCCTGCTCTTCTCCCTTTGAACTGGTACATACAGTGTCCTGGTCCTCTATCTCTGGTTGCTTTTAGTTCCAATCAACAGTTCCAGGAAGAGAAGATCAAACTGTTTTTAAACTGATTTTTGCCGGTTTCTTCAAAGTATAATGGGGATTGATGTCAGAGCAAGTCTACCCACAGGCTTTTGTTTTAAAAGCACTAAAACATCACTGTCTGAAGAACCAACACAAAACCATGGCTCTCTTCATAGATCAAGTAAATAACATGTCTGTTGGATTATGTAAAGAGTGCTTTGCTGCAATGATAAAACAACCCCTGGCTGGAGGCAACCTGAAATCATATTAAATGATTACTTGTTTGCCAGACCTCAGCACAAAGAAAATAAATAGCTTCTTGGTGGTAGTGGCAGTGATAAAGCAATCTCTGGATACCTCAAATATTAACTGGCACAGGCTCTAAAGGTAGGATTTTTGGCGGGCTTGCCAACCCTGGGCACAGAGGAATTCAATTAAAGTGGACCAAAACCCAGCTGGATCGGTGCAGGAATCTTTAAGATTCCCGGGCCGATCCATTCCCTCCCCGCAGAGCATCCAAAATTGGGATGCCCCGCTGTGTGAAACCCCCCCAGGACGCCCGCTACACTTACCTTAATCCCGGTCCAGCGACACATGCGCGGCCCGTGGTCGCATCTCACGCTTCTCTCTAGTAGGGTGCGTGCTCCCTGTTAGAGGGAAGCGTGAGATGTGGCCACCAGCATGCTCGGAGCCGCTGAGCTAAGACGCCGCTAAGACCTGCATAGCTCAGCTAGTCCGAGGGCACTGTTTGGCCGTGTGGCCGCGCATGCGCTGCAGGACCGCGGTGAGGTGAGTTGAAGGGGGCGATCTGGGGGGTTTCACATAACGAGGGAGTAGACCAAAACCCAGGATAGTCAAAATCCTGGGTTTTGGTCCACTTTAATGTATTGAAGCTGTGATAGACAGGAATAACTGCAGACTGCGGGCACTCTGAAATACTTAAATATTACCTGTAGTGTAGCAATAATGTTTCTAGCAGGATTTTTCACTTCTTTATAGTACTCATGAGGGGGAGAGAATATGCGTACGTAGAGCACCAACAATTGTAGACAGATCAATGAAGGAAAATGTACAGTAAGTATCTACCTAATGCCAGGCTCACAAATGGCAGTATGGGGGTGAGTTAGGTGCATTTTAGGTTCCTACAGGCCAAGACCTCTGGGTGAGAGAGGGGTCCTGGTCCACAGGGTGCTTAAAGACTCCAGGGCCCACTGATTTTTTATCCCAAAATGTGATGCCCCCGGTGTAAAATGCTCCAGATTGCCTAGTATACTCACCTCAACAAGGGTCCCACAATGTACGTGGGGGCTGTGCTGCCATCTCTGGCTTCCCTCTGGATGATGCACGCACCCGCGCCAGGCATTTCTGGATGGTTGGCATGGCCGTGCAGCAGCCAGCTGCTGAGGCTCTATTCAGCTTTACTAAGCCACACTTCTCAACTCAGCTCTGTCAGAGTGGCTTAGTAAATCTGAATAGAGCACTAGCCACTGGTTGGAGGAGAGCACGTGCATGTGCCATGGGATCACTGACAAAGTGAGAATTATTATATCGGGATTGGCAAAATCACAAGGATAGTGAAAACCCTGGTGACTGTTCCTTTTTAACCCTTCCTCTTCTGCCACTTGTGAACATTGCAGTGCAAAGATACCTACCTATTTCTTATGGTGCTTTATTTGAAGTGGGACCTGGAAATAGTTGCACACTGGGTGAGGTGTTTTTACAGTTACACTGCACTGCATTGTGGGTCAGCCTCTCAGTACTCAGCACCACATCCAGATCCTTGTTGTCTGTCCCCTTGTCTGATTGTCCTCTGGTACTTGCTGCCCCAGGGGTGGAGGGGTTTGGTGAGCAGTAGAGGACCATGGCAGGCAGTGGAGGGGTTAGGTGAGTGACAGTGGCAGGGGAGGAGGGCATAGATGAGTGGTAAAAGACAGTGGCAGGAGGTGGATGGGTTATGTAAATGATGAAGGACACCAGCAGGGGGTGCAGTGGGTGTGCAAGGTGTGCGGTCACACTGGGCGTCATCCTAACCTCTCTTTGAGGGGGCGCCAGCAACCCAGCAGGCCTCTTCATTTTCAAAATACTCTCATTTCACCTCTCTCTATATACATTTCTTTATAATTCTTTTTTTTTTTACCTTTCTCATACTTCTTGAATTTCCCTTTCTCCTTCTTTGTCTTTTATCCATTTATTCTCCTCTCCTTTCATACCCCTGGCCTTATTCATGTTGTATACACACATTCCCTCCATTTTCTCTTGTCACCTATATACCATCTGCCTCTCTTTTCAGCTTCTAAACAACTTCCTCTATTTTACCTTCCCTTCTTTTTTCTTTCCAGTTTTTCTATCTTTCTCTGTCTTTCCATCATTCATTTTCTCTCTCTATTTCTTTCTTTCTTTCTCTTTTTATCTCTGTATTTTTTCTTTTTTTCACCCTAGCTTTCTTTTTTTTCTCTCTCTTTCTTTAATTTCTTATTTTTTACTCTGTTCTTTCATTTTTCCACATTCCCCCAATCTAGCTCTCATTTCCACATTGTTTTTATTTTTTTAGTCACATTACTTCAGACTATTCCTCTTTTACGTTCTATGTCATCCTATCTTTTTTCTAAATTTTCTTATCTTTTATCTTTTCCACATTTCATCCTCTCTTTTCACCTTCTTTTACATACCTTTTTCTTTTATTCTTATTTTCACATTTCCTCTTATTTTTTCCTTTTTTACTCTCAGTATTTTCTTTTCTGCATTCCTCTGTTTTTCTTCCCTCAGCTCTGTTTCCCGCTCATCCGTGTTTCCTCTGTTGTCTGTAGGAAAAGGTGCCATCCTCTAATCTTGCACAGGGTGACACTGTCCCTAAGACCGGCCCTGGTGATTGGTAGAGGACAGTGGCAGGGGATAGAGGACAGTGGTAGGGGGTGGATGAGTTAAGTATGTGGTGAAGGACAGCAGAAGGAGCTGGAGGGGTCAGGTGAGTGGTAGAGGACAGCAGCAGAGGGTAGATGAGATTGGCAGGGGTTAGATGGCAGGAGGGTTTCACACAGCGAGGCATCCTAAATCAGATAGGGATAGTCAAAATTGCAGCATTCAGTCCATTAGAATGCATCCTAAGGGGCATCTTGAATAGGACCCCCCACAGTCAGATGGAGGGGCTAGGTGAGTGGTAGAGGACAGCAGCAGGGGGTAGAGGAGAGTGGCAGGGGGGTTTTACACAGCGAGGCATCTTAAATCAGATAGGGATAGTCAAAATCGCAGGATTCAGTCCATTAGAATCAAGGGGCAGCTTTATTTGGACCCCCCAAAGTCAGAATCACATACTCATCTAATTTTGGTTCCTCAAACTATTGTACCAGAGAAGTGAATGGCACAAATGATATTTAAAAAAAATAAAAAAATGTTTTAAAAAAGTGTGCATATCTGACAAAATTTCTGCAATGCAGGATGAGAACAACCCAGGTATTATATATGCTTCAGGGTAGGGAGCATATACAACCCCCCCCCCCCCCCCCATGTCATTGAATCACTAGATGTCGACTGGTTGAGGAAATGATAGTAAAGCCCATAATTCTTTTCATGAATAAAAGCAGTTGTGATTAAATAAAATCTACTTTGCAGAAGTTCTCATTCATCCAGGATATGTTATATCTGTAGGAATAAATCAAGGCAACTGGACCTGCTATTTTATATTTTTGAAGACATTTCACTAGTTATGCAACTGATTTTCTCAATTCAGACTTCATTACTCTGAACTAGGAAAAGCCAGGCAGATGACTAGAGAAACGTTTCAGGAAAATAAAACAGCAATTGCAGTTGCCTTTTATTATTTATACAGATACTATACACTGATATATGTGTTACATTAGGGAACACAAACACAACCCAACATAAAACTACTTACATTTTACTTTTTTTTTTTAAACCATTTTTCTTGAACCATAGGAATATCATTCACCATACTAAATTTGCATCTAGTATGCAAAAAGCAAGCCTTTATTTAAAGATAACAGGACGAGAATTCCCAAAAAGATCATAACAATACAATTACAGACATTAGTTATAACAAAAATGTCACTAAAGCAGGTAACAATAATTTGTTGTATTTTTTCACAATAATTACAATGCGTACCTATAATTTGTTGGGTGATAAATTATCTTATTTCTGTGGTTTTGTTGTGCATTGTGTATTGTCACATATACATAGTAAGGGATTGATTTAATAAACAGAATTAGGAACATTGGCTTAGCTGGAAACATTCATTCATATGCAGGGAACCTTGTTTATGAAGCGTCAACGCCACACAGCGAAACTACACATTTATTTGTAAAGAACTTGCATTGGGACTTGTCAGTAATGAAAACACAGGACCAAAATAGGCCAAAAAGTTTTTTTTGGGTGTTATTAAAATTGATTTTAATGGCTTCTTTTGCTTAACAATGTGTAATTTGGACACCAACAACTAAAATGCATCTAAAACACACTGTAAAGTTTATCCCCTTTTTCCCCAGCAGTGATTTTTTGTAACTGTAATGGAAAAATGCTGACCAGCTATGGTAAAATACAGCGCCAAAGATTTCAAGGATGAAAAAATATAATAAATATGCTGCTCCAGGATAATGACAGTACAAAGTGGAACTCACTAGTGCTGAGATAGTCGGCCGGCGGGTCCAACAGGCGCTGACATAGGCTGGCCAATACTTCAGTGCAACAATCAAAGCTAATTAGTACCATTCAGGGCAGTGACTGCTAGCACCAATGTAGTACACAGCACAGCACCAGATAAGATGGAATCGGTGGCACTCTGAAGCTGGCACTATAGCCACAAAAATGATGCTAAAAGGCACACGTCATAAATAAGGCCCTAATTCTGGCAGGCCACCAAAAGACTACTGGTCATGTGTCTGAATTGCGGGGGTACTTCTATATAGGTGGTAAGCTGTGTTTTTTTATTTTTTATATCTTGACAGGCCCTTTAAGAGTTTAGTTGAGGATTTTGATTTTGGGCAGGGGATAAGTATAAGTATTGAAGAAGGTTACATGTTGGGGCTAAAGCTAAACAGTATCACAGTATATTATATAGGATAAAGTTAGAGCCACTGTATATTTTTATTGCTGTATGTGCCTATTCTCCCTCCCCTGACCACAATTGCTTGAAAACTGGAAGATATGGTCAGAAAATTTTGGGGAAGATTCCTATCTTCATTAAAAAAATAATCTTTGTGAGGAAATCTTTTTAGAGAGCAGCCAAAATCAGGACAGCCAAGATTATCACTTTCCCATTCCCCCTTTTAGCTGTAATTTACTGGGATTGCAGCATAGGTTTGCACATCACAGTAAAGGAAACCCAAATGGTTGCCAGAGATCACTTGATCCTGTTCGCCCAAAGACCTGAACAGCTACAGACCTGTAGCACTAACATCTGTCGTCACCAAGACGCTTGAGCGGTTAGCAGAGCCGGATTATGAGAGGGGCACAAGGGGCTCGTTCCCCGGGGCCTCCACCACTTGCCCGGCAAAGGGTGCCTCCACCAACCTTTGGATTATGGTCTTGTCCAGGAGGCTTTTTAGTCTTTGGTCTGACAGGCCGCAGGGCCAGCAACAAATCTATCAGCATCAGTGGTGGCCCCCGTCTGCTTTTTTTGTTTTTTGCAAACTTGCAGCCAAAGCCACCACAGGGCAGGATGGAGAGTCTAGAGCAGCAAAGCCACCTCCAGCAACGCTACAGTGATGGGTGCAGAGCTGTCACTGCACATAAGCCACCAAGCACAGCCACTGGCACCTCAATGCAGGGGACTGTTTTCTGCTGGACAAGCCAGGCAACTACACTACCCCCCAGCCAGAATGGCAAAGCAGGAGTTCCAGAGCAGCACGCACCCACACAAGGGTGGCTCAAGGGACTCGATCTGATGTAAGTGGGCGAGTGCCAGACAACCACCAATCAGTTACTTGGCTGGGCTATTATTTTATACTGTATCTGGGGCCTCCACCTGATTTTGTGCCCAGGGGGCTCCACCACACTTAATCCGGCCCTGGCAGTTAGTATCCCCCCACCTCGAACAAGTCATTGCCTGTAAATTGAATCCCCTCCAATTCGCTTACAGAGCCAACCGATCCTCAGAGGATGCCATAAACGTGACCCTGCAGCTCGTACTGGATCACCTGGACAAGCCTGACCATTATGCCAGACTCCTCTTTGTAGACTTTAGCTCTGCGTTTAACACCATTAGGCCAGACTTGCCTAAAGATGGAGCTTCTTGGTATCACACCCAACATCTACAACTGGACCCTTAGTTTCTTTAGCGATCATAGCCTTAACTGTTAAATGTGGTCCTTTTTTCTCAGGAAACATAGAAGGTTGAAGGCAGAAGGAGAAATCACTAACATTGGCGCCCCCCCAAGGGTGTGTTCTACTGTTCTCTATTTATACAAATGACTGCACATCCACGGTGGACTTGGTCTTGAAATCTGCCAACGACACCACAGTCATTGGTCTGATCAACAACAGGGATGCATCGGCTTACAGAGAAGTGATAAGCAAGCTGAACTTGTGGTGTGCTGGGAACCACCTTGCTCTAAACACAGCAAAGATAGTGGAACTAGTTGTTGACTTCGGGAAGACTCCCAACCCTGCTCTCCCAGTCCATCTAGGAGGGTCGGAGATCAAGTCAACAAAAACAAGTTTCTCAGGGTGATCATCAGCGACAGATCGGGATGGAACAGGAACACCACATCTGTCCTGAAGAAATCCCACCACTGACTGAAGACAACTGCTTAGACAACTGAAGAACAATGGCCTATCAAGAAAGCTATTAATAGCATTCTATAATTCAAGGATTTATTTACTGCTTTGCTTCCCCTTCACTACCTGGTACAGTGGAGCCAGAAAGAGAGAAAGCGCTTGGCTCCAAAGTATTATAAAGTCTACAGGAAAGACCATAGGCGCTACTCTTCCCACTCTCTAGTTCTTGTTTGAAAATAGGATGGTCTCCCGTGCAAAGAGAACCCTGGCCGACCATAGCCCCCTGGCCAACTCCCGTTGAAATCTGCCAGGTGTTTTAGGGTCCCTATGTGCAAATCGGTCCAAGTGATTAGCGATTAACTACCTAAATCAAAAATGTCTTCCCACACGTTGATCTTCCTTGAAACCCCCAAATCCCCCACAATGACTAGAACCTACCCCCCCAGTGACTAGCCCTAACCCCCCTCCACGTCTCAGCAACCTTCCGCAACAATTTCCTTGTGCAATCTCTGTATTTGTACTTAGCTGAATAAAGTGATTGGATTTGGCTTTAGTATTGGCTTTTTTTTTCTTCAGTTCCTCTTTAACAGGGGTCATAAAGCACAATAAATAGTAAAAAGTAAATGTGTATAGTTGACCTTACTGATCCTCAGTCTGATGTTATAAACTACTGTATCTAAACAGAAAATAGAGACACTGGGAGTGGCAACCATCATGTTTAGAAGGTAGTCAGCAATGTCAGCCTCCACCATTTTTGATCATCAGTGAGTTAATCTAAATTCCTATTCTCAAGTTGCTGAATCATCCCTAAGTTCTTTCGAAATAAAAGTTGAGAGTATTTTTTGTTATGATGATAGAAATGTACATTAATTCTGCTATTGCTTCATCTGTTATTATTAATAATAATTATAATAATTGGACATTTGGAAAGATACACGAAGGATAGAAGATTAGAAGTAAACACAGGTCTTGTAAAAGCCATCTTTGCCCAACACAATAACTTCTTCAGTTGTAGTAATGGTAGTGGTGGTAGAAACAGAGGAAGCCTGTGAGCAGGAGCTTCCCGCTACTGCATAGGTCTCTGTGACAGTGTTGGTTTGGGCTGGTTTACTACAGTAAGAACCAGATGATGTGGCTGTGTTTGGAACTGTATTTTCAGTGGTGGTTATGACTGTGTCTGTTTGGTTTCTAAATGTTTCAGGTTTTACACCCCCAACATAAATCAAAATTGAAGTAGGAGAAATGGAATTTGTAGTTTTAATGTGGATTGTACTGCTGGTAATGATCTTCATTTCAACATTCACTGTTGTTGTTTCATTTATTTCTAGAGTTTTCACTTCAGTTTTGTTTATTACTTGTGTGAAAACCCTGACACTTAATATACTTGTGCTTTTTACAACTGTGACAGTTATATTGTCTTCAGAATAGCCATGTGTTGATGGTATTACAGCTGGTGTTGTAGTTATACCAGTAGTTGGTGATGTGCTTTTAGGATAAGAGGTGGTAGTGACTGGTGAAGTTATATTGGAGGTACTAGAAGATGGTAAAATGGTGGTAGATTTTGTAGTGGTTGAATCAGTGGTTATAGGTGGAGTTGTAGTTGAATCAGTAGATGTGTCTATATATGTGGTAGTTGTGGAAGCTCTGGTTGTACTAGCAGAGGTAGTGGTAGTTGTATCAGGAGTAGTTGGGGTTGTAGGTGTTGTAGATAGAGTAGTTGGGGTTGTGGGTGAAGTAGTTGGTGTTGTAGGAGAAGTAGTTGGGGTTGTAGGTGTTGTAGAAGAAGTAGTTGGGGTTGTAGGTGTTGTAGGAGAAGTAGTTGGGGTTGTAGGTGTTGTAGGAGAAGTAGTTGGGGTTGTAGGTGTTGTAGACGAAGTAGTTGGGGTTGTAGGTGTTGTAGGAGAAGTAGTTGGGGTTGTCGGTGTTGTAGGAGAAGTAGTTGGGGTTGTCGGTGTTGTAGGAGAAGTAGTTGGGGTTGTCGGTGTTGTAGGAGAAGTAGTTGGGGTTGTCGGTGTTGTAGGAGAAGTAGTTGGGGTTGTCGGTGTTGTAGGAGAAGTAGTTGGGGTTGTCGGTGTTGTAGGAGAAGTAGTTGGGGTTGTAGGTGTTGTGGAAGGAGTAGTTGGGGTTGTTGGTGTTGTAGAAGGAGTAGTTGGGGTTGTAGGTGTTGTAGAAGGAGTAGTTGGGGTTGTAGGTGTTGTAGTTGTGGTTGTTGTTGCAGCAGTAGTTGTGGTCATAGTTGTTGTAGGAGCAGTAGTTGTCGTAGTTGTGACTGTTGTAGGAACAGTAGTTGTGGTCGTAGTTGTGACTGTTGTGGGAGCAGTAGTTGAAGTCGTAGTTGTGGCTGTGGTAGTTGTAGTAGTGGAAGTTGTTGTTATAGGAGGCGATGGTTCTGCAAAAAAAATAAATAAATAAATATTTATCATCTGTTGATATCACATTAAGGATTTACATGCAAATATTAGCAATAAAATCTATGCCATAAATTACATATTTCTAGTTATCTGCAGTCATCATACCAATACATAAACATACTGATAGAGCTATAGGTATAGTAAAAAAAAAGACAACCACTGCATATTAATTCTGGAGGGGCTGGAAGATCCACATATACACTGCATATTAATTTGGGGGTGACTTGGGGATGCACATATGTTCTGCATATTAATTTTGGAGGGACTGGAGGATCCACACATACTCTGCATATTCACTTTGGAGGGACTGGGCATTCAACACATAATCTGCATATTCATTTTGGGGGGACTGGGGGATTCACATATACTCTGAATATTCATTTTGGGCTTTAGTGGAGATCTGACAGCGGCCCGCTGACAGCGTAGCCGGCCTGCCCGCTCCCACCATGCCGGCATTTTTGCTTAAAAAAAAAATGCCAGCATGGTGGGAGCGGGCAGGCCAGCTGCGCTGTCAGTGGGCCGGCGGCGGCCCGCTGACAGCGTAGCCGGCCTGCCCGCTCCCACCATGCCGACATTTTTTTTTTTTTTATTTCAGGGAAAATTCAATCGGCACGAACCAAAAAAAATTTGGGTTCGTGCCGAATCTAATTTTCCCTGAAATTCGGAACGAATTCCGGTTCGTCCGAACCGGTTCGCTCATCCCTAATTATAATAGACATAATCAATTCTCAATTGTTTAAAACTTTCTTAGTGTGGTCATTAGTTAATCATCCAGGTAGAGCAGAAAGTTAGGCAGAAATGGCAGCCCCACAGGTTCACTTTGACTTAAGAAAATATGCCAGGAAGTCACTAGGTACAATGCAGCCCAACTCCTTTACTTAGTAAAGCATATTCATGAGCATGACATTTTACACCCCTGATATTCTTTGACAACCCCTTTGCCTTCAGCCTCTGTTGTGCTGGGCTGAGATGTGGGAGGCCTGGGTGTGGATGCAGGCCACAACTTATATGTTATTGGGTTAAAGTGAACCTCCAGTGATATTTAGCTTTAGATCCCCTTTAACACTTACCCCCAGGGCATCATGATTTGTGATGCCCCTACAGTTGAAAAGGACCAAAACTCCATTAACCCGGCATTACAGATTAGGGCCAGGCGATTCCCTATCCTAGGGGTATACAGATTTGTGAGTAGTGTGGTTTCCCTATATACTCTTTCAATCCCAAAGCTCATGTGCGAGTCCCATGTGGCATCTCAGCTCTTCACACATGCTGCCCCCTGTCTGCTGTTGGGGCTGAGCAAATCGGAGGAAGTAGGGATTCTGCAGTATGCAGCTAAAAAAGATCAGGGTGAGTATACAGGGAAACCAGTGGGTTTCAGGTATACCAATTTAGGAAAGCTTTTGAAGAGGGGCCAACTAATATATGAGTTAAGGTTTTTCAACTTCGGAGACTTGGGGGAAAGGTGTTAAATTACAGACAATTTTCATTTGTAACATGCCCTGCTTCCCTCCCCTAGTGCAGAGGACTGGGCTGACTGATGCATGTGGCTTGGGACCGTGGAATAGTCAGTTTCCGGGCAACCTGGAGTGGGGCACCATCCCAAATCAGGATGGCCAGGGATAAGGACCAAAACCCGGGATACTAAAAATCCTGGATTTTGGCCTACTTTAAGTTGTTGAACATTTATAACTTCACCAGAATGGCTTATTGGACTACCAGTTAAATGTTGTCCCTTCATAATGAATTTTATCTTCCTGGCTAAATATAACATCTAATGTATAATTTGGTTGTTAGCTTGGGTGACTTAATACGTTCCAACCCCGACAGCTGATGCCTCCATACATTCATCCCACACAAGCCCCATATTATTTTACCTGATAACCCCTCCCCCGACACCATCACCTGTCAGCAGGGCCTGATTTCACTGGGGGGACAAGAATTAGGCTAGGAAACCAGTGCTTGTAAGGCATTTAAGAGGGGTATCAGCAATCAAGATGCCCCGCGGCCCAACACTGATCGAAATAACACATATGCAGCTATCACATAATAATGTTACAAGAATTCTGATAACTTCATACCTGTGCAATACACATCAAATTTCACAAGGCCAAAAAACTTGTAGACGTAGAATCCTGCAGGACAGGCTTTCACAAGAATAGATGATCCCCCTGTGCAGCCCGATAGTCCGTTAATTGTGAGAGGCACTGATTTTATACCTTCATCAAGAGTTGGGTGGCTGCTCAGAGTAAAGGGTTCAAGGGAACCACATTTTAATGGACCAACACACCCCTCTTTCATCCTTAGATTATTGTTGTATCTTTTCCAGCCATAAAGGTATCGATCTGTGCTAAACCGTCCAGTAGAGGTGATGGAGAATAACCTATTGGAGCCACTGATCACTTCATACTTTTCACAGGGATCAACACAGCTTAATGTGGCTACACCACTAGAACTAACTGTTTTTACACAATCTTGGTCAGGAGGACAGGAACTTGTAGGACATGCGACCCCAATGGGATCAGTACACAAGTAGATGCCATTTCTATTCTTGCAGTAGGAGTTTAAGGTACATGAGTAAGTAGATGTTTTTTGACACTCATCAATATCCACACAGTCCTTTTTTGCAGTATCCCAGTTGTAACCTTGTGGACAACATGGAGAGCTGTCACACAGCACTATTCTTGTGCAATTTAAGCCGTTTCCCACAAAACCCGCCTTACAAGAACATACTACATAATTCGTCTTTACAGAGCAATCAGCATTAGTTGTTCCATTGCAATCACCGCATGTTTTTGCATCTGTTAAAACAAAAAAAATGTTATGCATTTCTGTTCTTATTATAACTATTATTACAAACTTATATGGTGTCAAAACATTTTCCAGTTTTCAGGGGGATCTGATGGCCTCTACTGCACAGCATAGCAGCATATACTTTTTTTAAAAGCAACATAGGACATCCTGAAATGTGTGAATCTCAGGTGAACGTCTCGTACATTCACCTGGTTGGTGATTCCATGGAGCATCCTATCTATATATTTAGCCTAGGTGTCAACCATCGCCAGGCATTTCTGAATGGTTAGTTTGGGCATGCCTCACAGCTAGAGATGGGGGTGGATGAGGCTGTCGGTGCACGCTCCGTTAATCTTTTCTTGCCACTCAGACTGAAAGAACGGTGAGTTTACTACGAATCTAAGGGAATACACACACCGGGGCATCCCCAATATGGATGCCCAAGGCAGGGTGAACAAACCCCAAGATGAAAATCGTGGGTTTTGTTCCTCTTTAACAGTTGCAAGTCGATTGTCTCTAGCTAAGATAAATGATTTAAGTGAAACTGTCATATGCAGAAAGATTTTTATAAAATAGTAGATTTGAAAGGCACAAACAAGATGGCTTGCAGTACCTAACAGACAATCTGGAGGCCTACAGCTTGCATAACATCACAACCAACCTTATTTTTCCCAAGCTTTGTAACCTTGTTCTTCCAAAGCAATCTCAATATAGAACAATGCTAATCATAGTATCATAAGGGTTTGTCTAGTCTAAGTGTAAAATCAAAGTATTCTTTCCTAACCTCCTATGGAGCTGATCCATCCTGCTATGCTGCTCAAGAAGTCTGTTGTTGTTGATTTACAGATCCCTTTTCTATAGGCAGACTCTGCAATTTACCACAAACACCTCTTTTTAGACTTAAACCAGACCGACAGCCCAGCACAGTTGGAAAAGAATGGTAGTGGCCATTTTGGAGCTTCCTCTCCCAGCATCTCAGCCATGCTGCTGCCTGAATTCAACTGACCTAACTGACAATGCAAAGTAACAGGAGGCCCAGCAGCAATTCCTGTTTGCAGGTGGCCTGCAAATGCATCAACCGCCATCTTGTTTTTAGAATTTACCTCAGCAAGAGATAGAAAAAGGTAAATTATTTTGTATGTGCAGCAATCTAAATTGCCCTGGGGAGGGATGTATATCAGCATTGTTTGTTGTGTTGGTCTGGTTTAAGACATTTTTGACTGTTGGTCTGCTTTAAAGGGGTTTTTCATGCAAAAAATACACAGCAGCTAACCTTGCCATGTGTTCCTCCGGTCCTGTGCCTCCTCTCAGTTTGGCACCATGAATGAGGAAATACATTTCCTCATCTGCCCCTCCAACACCACCTTGACGATGTGTGCCCCTAACACTAGCTTGAGTAGCTAGTCCAGACCATGCCCTCCTCTGTATTGATGGCTTGGCTTGAATAGCACAAATTCAGTGACTGTCGATTTTTCAACTACCTCTGCTGGGAGTTTGTTCCAAGCATCTACTACTCTTTCTGTAAAAATAATATTTTCTAACATTGCTCCTGATCTTTCCTCTAACTAGCTTTAAGTTGTGCCCCCTTATGATGACTATGATGTAGCTTCACAGCTCCAAGGGCCATGCTCGCATGCTTCAGTAGAGAAATCATAAGGTAAAACTCGAAACTTCAATATCTCTGCCTTTTCTTCTGCAATTTATTAATGGAAAACAGTTTAGTACACTGCCATCCAAATGTAGCCTGACATGATGGGCTTACAATTGTCTTTGCCTGAAATATCACTTTAAAGGGAGGCTGGACCACACCCTCCTGCATCCTGCTAAGTGAGACAGACCCCTCACTGCGACTGCAGGAGGAAATAGCTAACTTCCCCCTCAATGCGCAGTGGGATTGCCTCTCAATTAAGGATTCTATTGTAAATAGTGACACCAACAGCCCTAGAGTCTTACTGACTGATTTTATTTTAAAAGCTCATTTAATTCATTGTCACATTGCTCTAGTGATTTTGAGGTCCCTGTCCAGGCTACCAATAAAATAAATACATACCACTTCTACCCAGTAGCTGCTTCACTGAGGTAGAGCTGTCTAATAGAAGCAGTGCCTATAGTGAACAGGCCATGGCGTACTCCAGTCAGTGAGGAGACCCGTGCTGCAATCATTCTGGTGGGAAGGGCAAGTCCTTATCCACCAATTTGCAAGCAAATGGTGAATGACCACCAAAGAATGGGTCCCAGTTTTAGGAACAGGTGAGCATAAGACTGTTAAACCTTGGTGCAGCTGTGGAGAATAAGATTAAAAGAGGAAGTCCAGACTCCATCTTTAATATGCAGCAGTGGACCAGCCTGGATCAAATGGCTCCATTGGGCATCAGTACCACTAAACTAGAGAACGGGGATGCCTGAAAACTCAACTCATGTGGGACGTACAACCTGGAATAAGTGAGTATCCGGGCGGCCCCGTTCACTAGTTTAGCGGTGCTGATGCACAGCAGCGGAGCCCAATAGGCATTGCCACACTGCTGCATGTTAAAGAGTGAGTCTGGTCATTTTTTACCAGACTTCCACTTTAAGTATCCATATTTAAATGTGCCTGAACAAGCCAAGGACTTATGAAATGGAGGGATTTAGAACAATCCAGCATAGAAGATTACATAGAAGATTTTTAACTGATTTGACTGCCATCTGGCTAATATTGCCTGGAGGAATTTGTTTAATACTGTCTGTTTATAACATATATTGGTCTTCTAACACCCAGACTGACAGTTTCATAACACCTCGCAGTGGCATTTGTGAGAAAAACAAGATGCTGAGCAAAAACATTTCTGCAGACAGATAGCAAAACACTTTAAACTGGACCTTCACCATGAATAAGAGTCTATCTTGTATGTTTCCCACACCCTGTACATACAGATTGCCCATGTTAAAAATCATCCTACCTGCACCTATTGCGTTCTATGAGCCTTTAAACATCCAAGATGGTGGCCCATAAGGTCTTAGGCTGCCTGCAAACAGGAAGTGTTTTCTGACTGTGCCGCTCTGCATTCTGGGATTGCTGCCCTTTTCCTGACCATCTCTGCTCTGTCTGTGCAAAGCACACTATAATCCCACCCCCTCCAGTTAAAAGAATAATAAGTAGGCAACTAAATACATAAAATATACAAATTTTAGATGCTGGAGAATAGTTTTTTAAGGGTTTAGGTTTCATTAAATTATGCTGAAGGTTAGGATTAAGGATGCTGTGAAAATAAACAATTGCTTATTACGTGTAATTGAGATGATTTGTATCTCTAGATGCAAAGTACATAAAAACTGCTTAAACATGAATATTTCCAGACATCTGTTTGATCTGAATTTAAAGTAGCATCAGATTTCTGGTATCAGGGCCGGCTCTAGGTTTATGTTGGCCCTCGGGCGGCAGGGTCTCAGTGGGCCCCTTTGCGGTGGATAGTAGCGCGTCAGGGGTCTATATATTGTATGGCCAAAACTAAGAAGGGCTGCTTGCCCTCCGACCCCCTATTGGAGCTATTTTTTAGTTTGCCCCCACATGAATGGGGAAGTATTGAGGAAGAGGGAGACTGAGGGAACATAGATGAATGGGACAGAGCTAAGAGAACAAGGATAGATAGGTCAGGGCTCAGGGGATAGAGATGGATGGGGCAAGGCTGAGTGGATAGGGAAAGATGGGTCAGGGCTCAAGGGATAGGGATGAATGGGTCAGGGCTCAGGGGATAGGGATGAATGGGGAAAAGCTGAGTGAATAGGGAAATATGGGTCAGGGCTCAATGAATATGAATGAATGGGTCAGGGCTCAGGTGATAGGGATGGATGAGGCAGAGGTTACATACAACCAATGGAGCTGAAGAGACAGGGATGGATGGAGCAGAGAGACAGAGAAAGAAGTGTGTGCAGTTCTTTAACCACATTGTGCCAGCTGTCAGTGCCCCCCCCCCCCCGATGGGTGGGGGCCCTCGGCAGCTGACCGGGCTTGCCGGGTGCTGACACCAGCCCTGTCTGGTATGATTATATGCCGTAATAGATGGTTACTGCATGAGATTTATTCTAGAAATAATCAGCATGTAGTTTAAAGATTGGTAACCGCTATGTTGTCAGTTATTCAGTTTTACAACAAATTTAAGAAAAATGTATCAGCAATATCCTTAGAAGTCATTTTCTTTTGCCACCTTATGGGGGTTTCGGATCAGCAACTAAGTTGGGAAACTAAGGCTACTTGGGTTGTCCTACCAGACATGCCCTGATATGCACTTACATATAAAAGTTTTAGTATTGTACCATTTTCAAGCATTATTATATTTTCTTCCCAAAACTTTTCACACTCAATTCATTTCTCATTGTTGCATTTATATACTTACATGATGTTATAATAGCTGGAAAAGAAAATAAATAAAATCATTAAATCATTAAACTAACATTTGATCATAGTTACATTGAATAACATTTCTTATTTACTTTTATATGTTCTAAATGTCCACCTGGAGTTTACATTTAACAGGTATCATTTTGCATGTACAGCTGCCATGGCACTGAAAACAGACTGCCTTGAAAGTCTGAACCTTGTTACATAGAGGCTGCCAATGGGGGACAGTGTTTCATAGAATCATAGAAGGTTCATGGCAGAAGGAGACCATATGATCCATCTAGTCTGCCCTTATGTATATACTGTATTTACTGGTTCCAAGATCCTGTTCTTGGTCTTTGTCCTCCTCTGAGAACCTGTCCTGAGCTGTGTGTGTGATTCACAGATCCTGCTCCTGATCCAAATGTAGCCATGTTCAATGTCTTGCCCACAAATCTGGCTCCTAGTCTGTCAATAGCTCTAAGGTCTTTGTCATGGTCCATTGCAGCTCCTCAGGTCCATGTTTGTTTTCAAAGACTTCACCCTAGACTATAACAGTACTTGGTGTTTTCTTCTTGGTCCTAGGCCTGCTTTAAGCTTAAACTTCAGGTCTATGTCTGATCTGAGCTCCTGATTCTCTCCTGTACCAGGCTCCCAAAGCCCTTTAAGCAAGGGTGAGGCACACCATGTGAGTCAAACTGGTAGCAAACTCAGGGTTGGTGTGGGGTAAGGCAGCCAGCGAAGACCATACTTAGTTGGATATTCCACTAGCTTATTCACAACACCCTCCTCCTCTTTCCTTCCTAAAAATTGACTTGCATATAGAAGGCCTAAGCCCTGTTAGAAGTAACTGAGCCCTGTTAGCACTTAATTTTCTGTGCAAAAGCAGGTAGGCATTAACAGCTTTGTGGGAAATATAGGGCCAATGCACCATACCACCCCTGTCCTGCCAGTCCTGCCTGTTAAGACTCCATGTGTTCATCTTCAGATGAGGCACCTAGATGATGTAGCCTTTAGATCATTACGAGAGCAGCACTAATTATTATTACAATAATTAAACTGTTGTTGAAAACACAACCTTTCAATATCCAGCTCCTGGCCCAGGTAGGTAATATTTAAGTTTAAAGCTGCATACATTTGAATAGTGCCAGCAAATCTATAACATTTGTGCATTTTATATTAAAAAATGTATACACATATTTTCTCATAAATAGCATAACACAATGTGTCAGTGCTGAAAATATACAGTAGTTACCCTGAGGCACATTGCAGGCCTTGATTAAAAAACCTTTCCTTTAAATATCCCCTAAAATTAAGGACCTTATTCATGCCCTTTTTCACACTAAGGCATGAGTTGAAATAGGGCATGATTCAAAGAAGATAGAATACATGAGATAATAAACTATTGAAAGTTCTCATATGTTGGTTATTAACGACTAAAACTTTTACTATTGGCATGCAAAAATATCGAGTGACTATAAAACCTAAACGTAAAAGAGTGAATTGTATAGGTTAATGTAAAAAATGGAGGGTGTTGAACAGCGCTTATAGAAATATAGGATAAAGCTGCAGCCTGACCGGATGGCTAATCCGCGAAAACACAGGTGAAAAGGGATTGATAGATCAGAGAAGCATAAGACAAACTGGTTGCTTGATGCCTGTCTGTTTATCTTCAGGCGCGCTCTTTGTGTGGGATACTCAAATAGTCAGGACAAAGAATATGAATTAGTCTTATCATTTTTTTAAAAACTTTTTTGTTGTATCCTCATACTTTTATATTACTGCAAAAAGAATACCGTTACAATTCAACTTTTGCAGTCTGGATGTAATATACCCAAATTCTTAACTTATATGAGAATCACGTTACTAGATAGGTTGGCACTCCACAAAATTCAAAGCAATGAATCAAAATAATTGATAATAATAAAAAATAAAAATCTATAATATAAAAAAATATAAAAATAATAATAATTGATCTACAACGTTTTTTCAGAACACTTAGATTGAAGGCATATTTTCACACAGATACTATTGAGATGAGCCCATTTACTGTATCAAGGTTTCCGCCCAATGTAGACATCTCCAAATGCAAGCCCAAAAGTAAGTGGTCCCCGCCCACCACACCCCCCTCAGTCGAGACATTCATAAAATTAGTAGAACGTGATGTGCAGAAAATCCACCAGGGAGATCAGAGGAGGATTAGAAATCCTAATAATCTGACTAGAAAAGAACAGAAAGCCCTACAAGATCTAGCTAGTGATAAGAGTATAATCATTAAGCCAGCCGACAAAGGGGGAGCAGTGGTAGTTATGGATCGGGAATTTTACCACCAAGTTATCGTGCATCAACTAGCTGACACTAGTGTCTATAAAGAGCTGAGTGAAAATCCACTTCCGCATATCAAGAGGGAATTAGATGACTTACTAGACCGTGCCCTGAATGATGACTTGATCGATAGGAAATTGTATGCATTTATGAAATCTGAGCATCCAATAACTCCGGTTCTATATATTTTACCTAAAGTACACAAGGATCTGCAGAACCCACCGGGACGCCCGATCGTTGCGGGCACCGAATCTATATTCCAGAATGCCGCTACTTTTTTAGACAAGCTTCTGCAACCAAAGGTACATACTACATTATCATACATACTAGATACTGGAGACTTTCTGAATAAAATTAACAATCTTGGCACACTACCAGAAAATTTGATCCTTTGTAGTATGGACGTGAGTTCCTTATATACATCCATCCCACACAATCTCGGGATCCTAGCAGTAGAAGAAACTCTGAGTACGATGGAAACATCCTCAGAGTTTAACATCTTTTGTATCGATTTACTCACACTTGTCCTAACTAAAAACTATTTCCTATATAATGACAAATATTATTTACAACTACAGGGCACCGCCATGGGCTCGAACGTAGCCCCGTCCTATGCAAATTTATTCATGGACCGGTTCGAGAGACTTTTTGTGTATACAGATCAATCGTTTCAATCCCAAGTAATATTATGGCTTCGCTATATTGATGACATATTTTTCTTATGGCAGGGAACGGAAAGTGACCTTTTGACGTTTACAGACAGACTTAATCATCAACTTCCAACCATTAGCTTCACATTGGAGTACAGCGAAAAAGAGGTACATTTTTTGGACGTGACAGTATCCATACTTGATAGCAATTTGGTGACTGATCTGTATACCAAACCCACTGACAGAACAACGTTTCTCCATCACGCTAGTTTTCACACATCTTCCTTAAAAAGAAGCCTGCCATATAGCCAATTTATCAGATTGCGACGAATCATTTCGAATGATGACCAGTTTTTATCTCGCTCAGACAAACTCATAGACGACTTCCTGACTAGGGGCTATCCTAAAGAGGATTTACTAGTAGCCCGTGAGAAGGCCATGAGCAGAGATAGAAAACAACTGCTTAAACACTGTCCGAAGGATAAACCCAATCGCATTCCAGCCATCCTGACCTTTTCCACACTGTCACCCAAGATCGAACAGACAATTAAAAAACACTGGCATGTATTGAACAGTGAAACCAAATTAGAAGGTGTTTTTAAAGACCCCCCACTTTTTGTTCGAAAGAGACCACGGAATTTCAGAAATAGTCTGATTAAAGCTGATACATTCATACCAGGGCAACAGGGTACACGCCATCAGTCATGGATACCATCTAGTGACACGATCAAGGGTATGTACAGATGTGGTAGCTGCGCCCAATGTAATGCGGTCATTAAGGGAGATTCATTTTATCATCCCCGTTCGGGTAAACAGTACATCATTCAACACTTTTTTAATTGTAACTCCACTTTTGTGGTATACATCTTGAAATGCCCATGTGGCATGACTTATGTGGGTAAAATCACGAGACCGTTAAAGACCAGAATTAGCGAACACAGGAGTGCAATACGACGTGGTGACATTGACTCACCTATTGCACGACATTTTTTGCAACACAACCATCAGGTATCCCAACTTAGATTCATGGCCATAGATTGTCAGCCACCACTACGTAGGGGTGGTGACAGGAATAAGCTATTACTAAGACGCGAACTAGATTGGATCCTTAGACTGGACACTATGACTCCGAGAGGCCTTAATGAGGAACTTGATTACACTCCATTCATATAAACTATTAATTTAATCACGTTCCTCATGAACACTAGGATACACACTATTGTGGGATATGCAGTATTTAGATATGCAGTTCAAGCTATAGGATGATCGGTGGTCTACACTTTAGTTCCCCATTTAATGATCTATACATCTTTCCTCAAATTTAGGTGACCTTAGGGATTTTTTAGAGGGGCTCAAGAGATACTTGGAGAGCACTTTAAACTGGAGGTCCACCTTCATTCACGCACTTTGGTCATGAGAGTCCTTTCATAGGTCGCCCGTATATACTAAAGGGCGTTGTAGATACAGAGTTCCCCCTTTAAATATAATTTGGCTCCCTTCAATATGCTTAGTATTTACCGAATGCTAGCTTAGTGCTGTTTTATCTCATTGATCTCCATTTATCCCCTTATATATGAAAGGATTATTTTGATGTAGAATGCTTCTTAAACAGAATTTAGTTCCCCTTTAATGTGTTTAGTATGGGTTGAAAACCGTTATGACATGGATTGCCGTTATACTTGTTCTTTGAGATATGGTTCATTGTGAGATGCAAGTTATCTCCAATATTACTGAATAAGATCGCCTTAATTATCTTTGATTTTAATTTTTTATTATATGTTTTAATCTTTCCTAACAGACCAGAAAGAAATACTGTGAATTCACCTTCCCCGGGATTTATGAATTCATTCCTCCTTCCTCCAACAAGAGACTTCACCTCTTACATACAAAAATGCACTTTGCCTTGTTCATTTACGGTGTTAGCAGCGCAATTGCGCCGCCATTTTGGTGGAGTCCAGAGGACCGACGCCCCGTGCGCCAGTGTCTATCTCCTGTTGCGTGCGAGACGTCATTTCCTGCCCCTAGGGGCAGACGTCAGCGAATTCAGGAGCTGCACATTGTCCGGGACGCGGACTCCGGAAGTGACGTAGCGGGCGACCACCGGAAGTGCGCCGCCTGACGCGTTCACACACTGGCCAGTCAGGGGGGAAGGTTAACAGTATAAAGGCGCGCTTTATGCAGGTATGAGCTATCGCTACCCTGATGAAACGGCCGTGTGCCGTGAAACGTCGGTAATGGTTTAATAGGCGATCATTTTTCTGCCATGTATGTTCTGAGTGTTCTATGCTACTGCCTTTACAGATTTACAATTGGTATTTGCTTACCATGATTATGACTGGGCGTCATGATTAGATTTCTCTTAAGCACCATTGTTGTTTCATTTTGTGTCTGTTATATGATGACAACAGCATCCCACTGATACAGATACATACTCTAATGTATGGATATTATATGAGTATATTAGTGTCTTGACCTTAACCACTGTGGTATTTCAGACATTTAACCGTGTATGTGACTATACTGGGGATCACTGAATTAGCACCGGACTAGTGTATACTGAGGTAGTATTTTTACCTTTTCTATATAGTGTACTGTCATTACTGTTACTGCTAGCGCTAATCTACATTTATACTTCATAGTACTCTGGTGTATACAGCTTCCCCAGGACAACATATGTGGCATTGCTTGAATCTTGTATCCTTTCTATTTGAGAGATAGATATACTCAAAGTATTTATTTGTTGACTATTGTCTATATTCTGATGTTGTCACCATTGTGATTGTATATAATAGTGTAAATATCTGCAGTACTCTTCTTTATACATTAAATTTTTTTGGCATATGTAACTATTGGGTGTGCTTTACTTCCTTATAGTTGATATTCTTATATGAGAATCAACCATAAATAAGAAAGGAGAATGAGACTTACCCGCCAGGCCCGGAGGTTAACACCTGACCTGGGCCACTTTCAGAAATGAGCTTGCAAAATAAATCGCTCGATGTTCTTCTCTGTGTTATCCGCATTCAACTTCTTTATTAATATAGTAAATAAAAGTTCACATAAAATGGATAAGAGATTGCAGGTAATTATATCTTAATTGGAGACGACGGGTCCTTTAAAACCACATACAGCAACTCCTTTGCAGAGTGTCTATTCAGCATACATAACTTCAAGTTAAAATTTGTGTTCTGAAAAAGGCTCCTAGGAGTGCGCTGGCTGGAGCTTCTTCTGTCGCTCAACAAAGTTCTTCAAAGGTTCCGGTGATTAGACAGTAGCAGAGCTCAGACGCCAGCAAATAAATGTACTGAGCAGCTGCCCAGTACATTTATTTGCTGGCATCTGAGCTCTGCTACTGTCTAATCACCGGAACCTTTGAAGAACTTTGTTGAGCGACAGAAGAAGTTCCAGCCAGCGCACTCCTAGGAGCCTTTTTCAGAACACAAATTTTAACTTGAAGTTATGTATGCTGAATAGACACTCTGCAAAGGAGTTGCTGTGTGTGGTTTTAAAGGACCCGTCGTCTCCGATTAAGATATAATTACCTGCAATCTTTTAACCATTTTATGTGAACATTTATTTACTACATTAATAAAGAAGTTGAATGCGGATAACACAGAGAAGAACATCGAGCGATTTATTTTGCAAGCTCATTTCTGAAAGTGGCCCAGGTCAGGTGTTAACCTCCAGGCCTGGTGGGTAAGTCTCATTCTCCTTTCTTATTTATGGTTGATTCTCATATAAGTTAAGGATTTGGGTATATTACATCCAGACTGCAAAAGTTGAATTGTAACGGTATTCTTTTTGCAGTAATATAAAAGTATGAGGATACAACAAAAAAGTTTTTAAAAAAAGAATTGTATAGGTTGCCCCATTGCTCTGGTGAAAGTCTTGTAAGTTTAATTGTCCTCCTCACTAAGTCACAACTTAATTTATTTCATGCCTTATTCTGCAATAAAGCATAAATATAGCCATTATTTTATGGAAGGTTTATTGAATCACAGCCATAGTGTTATCACAAGGAACTATTAAAGAACAGACAAAAAAGTGAACTTACACTGTGTATAACCCTCCTTGACAGACAGAACCAAAATCAGAGCTCCAAATAGGTACATTAAGTTACCCATGATGACTTTCTCTGCCCGCTGCTGAAATGACAATTGAATTGCTTAAAAAAGCAGAAAATCGGTAGATTTGTAAAGCTTTATAAACGTAATTTATTAGGGTCACTGAAAGTAGAATCCCAGCCATATGGTAGTCAAAGTGGTATAGTAAGGTAACAACATAACAACATGCTGAATATATATATATATATATATATATATATATATATATATATATATATAGTGGTAATAATAATAATAATAATAATAATAAATTGTCAGCTTTGGAAATCAGACCTTTTCTTTAAGATATGCAGCTTTGCTCAAATCTAGTACACTTTTGTCAATAGAGCACAATACATGACTTCTCATCAAATACCTTCCAATTACAAACATCAAAAAATAGTACTAAGCTCTGATAAATCTCTATACTGTAGGTCACACAGCTGCTAATTTTTGACTGGTGCCCTTCCAGCTTGTAATCTGTAGCTACAGCTGCTGGGTCAGTCATTTTTTTTTTATTAAGAATGGCTTTGCTTCATCTATAAGCTTGGACAGTCTGTACAGTATTTTACAAATTTGGCTAAATAGACATGGGTTACTAAGTAATTCTGTAACATGTTTGATAAAAGATAGAATTGGATTTAGCTTACCTGTTCCGTATCTGAGAAAAAATAGGTCAGACACAAAACATTGTTTTCCTACCCCAGGCCAATGTTCCAAAATATTGGTCTAAAATGATCTAATGCGTCACACTTTTCATAAGAATGCACCAATATAAGGCTGGATATATATTGACATATACCTCCCCACTAATTATTGACCTACAAAAATATTTGAGGACAGACTTGTGGCACAGAGGCCTTAGCCTCGCCTCCTTTTTTCTGTAACGCCCTCATCTTAATCACTGCTTGGATGGTGACAGTCAAACAAATGATTTGGTATTTTTTGTTAAAGCAAGTTTACCTTTTGGCCTGAGCTTGAACTTACTTCTGAGTGAGCTTTTCTTAAACATTAACTCACAAAAAAAAGTGCAGTAAAAATGTGTGCAAGAAAAGTCACTTTTACATGCTAAGAAAACATCTTTACAGTTGTGATCATTTTTTTAGTAAGGTGAGGATTTTGTATATATTGGAAACGACAGCACCCTATGGATTATGCAAAAAAAATGGTGACTCTGCATTCCTGGGGTGGTCGCTGGCTATCCCTGGTGGCATCCCGAATCGGGGTGCCCTGCTGTGTAAAACCCCCCAAGACATTGATAAACACTCACCTTTCCTTGATCCAATGGCACATGTCGGGGCTCCCGTCCAATCAGAGCTGCTTGCTCAAATTACGTAATTTGGCAAACGGCTCTTATTGTTGACAATGGGGTGTTGTGCAAGCGCTTTTGCCCCAGCCATTCAGATAGGCTGGGATGGAAGCATGCACCCACTGGGCATGCGGGGGATGCAGTAGCAAATGCTCCCCATTCATCCTAATCAGAGCCTTTTGCTGAATTACATCATCATAGCAAGTGACTCTGATTGGACACTGTTGGACCAGAGTGGAGATAAGCAGATCGGGCAATTTTGGGGGGGGGGGGGGGGTTACACAGCAAGGAATCCCGAGGGAAGCAGAACTAAACCTGGGGAAGTAAACAAACCTGGGTTTTGTTCTGCTTTAAAAATGCTTCTCTCCTCTAACCAGCATACAACGCAGCAAACATTTATCAGCTAAGTGGCCATCACATAGTATGCTACATTGTATGCTACTCTAGCTGATAAAACATCATTACATTCTATGCTGGTTAGATGAACATGTGTAAAGAAAATATCCCCAGCCCCATCAAAGAAAGGGGGAAAGATGATACTTAGGATGGTGATTATAACATTATAACATATAGACCTCAATTCAATAAGAGTTGAAAAAATTCTCATGATAGTACAAAATTCACTTCATGAGGAAAAAGCCATTGTCACCAGATATAAAGTCAATGAAAGCCAATGGCACTTTTTATTTTTTAGTAAAAAGGAGTAAAAAGTCCACTACTTTTCTTAGGAGTAAAAAAGTGCCAATGACTTCCATTGTTTTCCTAACTGATGCTTCAACAACAGTGAAATTCTCATGCTTGTTTTCTCATAAAGTGAATTTTTTACTACTATGTGAATTTTTTTCAACCCTTATTGAATCAAGGCCATAGGGTTCCTGTGCCTGTGAAACCCCTTCAATTACCATGGTATATTCATATCAAACTAGGAATCTCAGATTCTAAAATTGCAACTCCCAATGGTACTGGGAATCATACCATCTTGTAAGATAACAGGTTGTCTGAGTACTGCTGAAGATCAGTTTATAACAGAATAAGGAGCTGTAGTAGATTATCAGCCAGCACTGACTTGAGTCGATAAAAGAGTTGATTTAGCACCATCAGAATTGTTTTCTCACTTTCTTATAGAAAAAGTTTTTCTCATTATCTTTTTCCTTTGTGCAATTCAACACCATATTTGGTTTTGCAGTGTTTTTTAAAAATACACAGCTAAATATGGTACTAAGGAATTTTCTAAAAAAAATAAAAATAAAATAAAAGTAAGAATAAAAATTGTCATGGTGCTGAATCAATTCTATAGTTTATTTATCATTTTGGATTTACTACAAATGGGCTTTAACAGTCCATAATCAGCTATATAAAATTTCCAAAACAAAGTAATACAATTAATAATACATTTTAAGGAACTTGTAACAACTCTTACAAATGTATACTTACTTTTGAAAAAAAAAAAAAAATAAATAAAATATATATATATATATATATATATATATATATATATATATATATTCTATAACTAAGCAAATAATGAAATATATTATGGCGAATTAAATAATCTTTCTTTTAATACTTTTTGTTTTTTCTTGCGCTTCATGCTTCATTGCATATTTATCTGTATTCTCTTTTCACTTTATGGCTAAACATTGGAATGCATTTTGTAACATTTTGTGTGTAAACTGGTTTGTCAACATTTTCTTGACCTACATAACTTTTTTTAACGTGTCCTAATTATTTACAAAATGTGCATTTTCCAGTCTCAGAATGAACTTAATAATACAAAATGAATCTTCTTTAATTAAAGCAGATTTACCAAGTGCAAAATTGTAGAGGTTGTTTTGAGCAATCAATTAGGAAAAGACGATGATCTATGGACATGTGCTTTATTATTTGCCTTTGCATCTTTTATAACTGATTATAAAAAAAAATATTATTTGAAAAAGTTCACTTCAGGTAAAAAAAATTACAACAGTGTCCCATTTCCACTTGGTGCTGAATCACTCCCTAGGTGTACAATAAAAGTAAATGGCACATTTGACTCACAGAAGGAGGTGATTCAGAAACATTGCACTTTTATTACATTTTTCACCTAAAGTACACTTTTTACTACTTTTTTGTCCATGGACTGGATTAAAATACATTTTATTTGTTTTGTTTGTTTTATTTCTTGCATCAATACATGTTTGTTTAGTATGCATTTTACAGTTTAAAGATAAGCATTAAAAAACATTGTAGAATTCAACATGTAACTGATTATTGACTTGTAAATCTGGTCACAAGCTGTTCTTTGGCCAAAACGGATACTTTATGGCTCACTTAAAATTCCTACTTAGCAATAAGAAGGTTGAGCTAAGCCATTCAGCAGTGGGTGACTCCATGTGCTGTCACCCACAAATTGTCAAAAACAAACATATGCATACACATTTTATCATGCTTCATGTTTCTAAAGAGCTTCTAATGTATATAAAAAGCATTGCAAAAGCCTTACCTCTTTCTGAGCTGTCAGTGTCACCTGTCCCTAATCGCATGTGGTAAAACAAAGTCCACGCAAAACCAAAATGAGGACTAACTTTCCGTAACATTAGTTTTTATGACCACACCTATAAAATAGCACAGGGTGTTCGTGTCTCTTGTCTACTAGCCTAAAGGGTTGGTTTGGAGAATGCAATGACAATATTAAAATGCCTTGTGCTAAGGCTGACTTGTCATTTTAAGTTAGTAGAAGAACATATTTCTCATAACCCCCAAAGCCATGTATTTGAAGAGCTTCATTTATGATCAATACAAGTTGCAGAATTTGTGAGACAGTTATTAGTCAAGGTCTAATAGAAACTCCACCTAAAACAATGACTACATTTCTGGGTGTTGCTTTCTGAAGCTGTTCTTAGTGTGAAGTAACATTTGCATTCCCACCATAAAGATGTAGTTCTGTCACTCCTATTTGTTTGGTGATGTGTCAGAAGGCTATTTGAAGTGACATCAACTTATGTATTTTATTACCATTAACTCCTATACAACAAGACTTAATATTGTCCTCAGGTTGCCATAAATCAAAAGGCCTTTAAGCCTGCCAGGTAAATATATTACTTCTCAGACAAGGTTCCAGATATTTTGCAGCATTGACAGGTTCAGTTTTTATGTTTGGAACTATGATTGGTCTATGAGCCAGTGTTTGGGGTGTTTGGAACATGCAACCGCATAGGGCACCATTTTGAGTTCTCCACCATTTTTTATTCTGGTCATCTCCCCCAGTCTGTTGGTGCTACCCCAGCTGTCCTGCATATAACACATGCATACATTTATTTAGTATTCCTACTAAAAGCACTGCTGCAAGTGTTTGTCCCCATGGGGAAAATCTTCACATGAGCAGCCAGTCATGCAGGCCCACCTCTGCACACTGCCATTCTGGACTGGAGAGGACTGGTGGGGGGCGTGTTCTCCCCTCCCGTAAGTTTAACAACAGTGCGCCGGGGCAATGGAGCAGCCGAAGACTAAAGGTGAGTATAGCTGTTTTTTTTTGCCTGGACAATCCCTTTAAAGTGAGACTCTCCAAATTAGTTTGAATGCCATTTAGCTTGCTGGTATTTATATATATTTGAAAAATAATGCATCTTAATCTGTTGATTTTTTTTAAATAGATGGCTGGGATTAACCACTAAGAAATGTAATAATTAATGTGACAATTAACTAAATAAAAACTTGTTTTGAGGTGCAGATGTTTTCAAGGTGAGGTGCAGAAGTTTTGAAATTAACTAAGGGCCTTATTTATGACTCTTTAGCGACAGGTAGTGAGAAGTATCAGCTAGAGAACGCCGGCTCCAGCACGCAATTACACATTTATGAAGCCGATCCTGTTTAGCGACTGGGAGAACGCCATGTAACGTTAGATTCATCATTAGCCCAGCCTCGGCGAACAGCACCTGCGTTCAGCCTTGCACAGCGCCACGTATTACCTCTCGCTACCTGTCGCTCTCCCATACATTTCTATGGCAGAGCCTCAAATCCCATTTCTCGTGCCTTTTTTTTTTTCAAACTACAAATGTGGTAGACATTATTCCTGAACTGTATGCAATGTTTCCTATTTATTTTTTCTGAAAAGTTAATTTATAGTGTGCCATTTAAATCTTAAACTCACACACCCCTACCCCAATGTCATTCCCGTTATTTTTACAGCTTTAATTTTTGTTTCCACCACAAAAAAATCACTTTAATCTAACCGTGTCTGGCGCTCTATCCCACAGTCAGCCAAAAAACATTGAGGCAGTCAGACAAAAATCATTTCATAGAAATTTCTTGTTGAATCTGGGTTAGAGCGCCGAGGGCCAGTTGCTATGACCAGTCGCTACCTGTCGCTGGCTGTGGCGCTGTGCTTTTGATACATGTAGCAAAAGTGAACTAGACATGCACAGCCCAATGCTATCACAACGTGGGGGTGCCAGACCAAACTGTACCCGTCTAAACGTATTGCCAATATCACTATGAGGGGGATTCTGGAAACCCCACACAGGTCCCCAGTTGGTCTGCACTCTACCCACAGAATAGTATATGACAAACCACAATGTCTAGTACTAAAAAATGTACAAATTTTATTGATTGTTAAAAAGGACTCCTATGGGAGCTAATACACATAAAAACACAACAATGACATATTAAAAAACATGCACACAATAATACAAAGACGGGGGAATATTGGGCTTAGTAATGGTACAGATCAAAACAGTAATTGTTATTCCTGACAGTGGGGATACCACACCGACCAGTACTATCAATGTCTACAGGCCAGTGCCCTATCACACGTGTGATTTCTATAGAATGCTTACATTCAGTAGAGAGTAAATATGCCCAAAACATTACATGAGTATGTGTTGGTAGTATAAAGTCTACTGGGAAATGTTTGCCACGGCAGACTGCAGAGAACTGGTCATGAACTGCTTTTGATACATGTGTTTTTTTTTTTTTTGTCCTGAAATTCCCTGTAATGCAAGAGTCGCTGTTGTTGAATAAGCAGCAAACAGTTTTGCGCTTCTGAGTGCACTAGCATGACCTTGAAAACATTTTTAAAGTTAACATTAGTTATTAGAATGTGAAACACATTGTTACCCCTAACATTCTTGAAGCATTCTAATGTATCCCAACCTATTACTGTTATTTTTAAAACACATTCACATATATAGACATGTCTTAATGTATGGGTTACTATCTCTGTAATTACGTACCAAACACAAAATTTTCAAGATAAACAAAAATTAAATAAAGGCAAACCAAATTTTAGCCTAATTTGGTTTGTTTAAAAAAAATACAGAAAATGTAGTCCCTGGGTGGCCTTGTTGGTGCCGAGTCATTTGTAGGGGCGGTGTTGGGGGCCAACAGTGCAGTAAAAAAAATAGACTGCTGCTGTATTAAGTGATGTAACAACAACAAAGTTTCGTCCTGGCGCTCAATGGATTGATGTATGGCATGCAACAATTCTGTCTGGGGTTGGTTGCGAAGATCCCGTACTTCTTGCCTCAGGTCACGTATTTGTTGTTGGTCCACCAGCGATTGTGTTTCCAATAGTAGTATACATAGTAGTGTATACATAATAGTAGTAGTATACATAGTATAGTAGTATACATAGTTAATACGGTTGAAAAAAGACATATGTCCATCAAGTTCAACCAAGGGTGTTGGGGTAGGGGGAAGTTATTTTTATTTTACAGGGGAAGCTATTTATTTTATTTTTTGTCTTTATTTTTATTTTTTATTGATAATCGCTAATAGTAACTGTTAATGTTATTTTCTTCTAAATAAGCATCTAATCCTTTTTTGAAGCTGTCAGCGGTTGATGCTGTAATAAGCTTCTGTGGGAGGCTATTCCATAGATTTATAGTTCTTATGGTAAAAAACGATTGTCGCCTCCAGAGACTAAATTTCTTTTGTTCCAATCTAAGGCAGTGCCCCCTTGTCCTTAGAGAGAATTTTACCTGAAATAGTGTTCCCCCATATTTTTTGTATGGTCCATTTATATATTTATACAAGTTAATCATGTCCCCCCTCAATCACCTCCTCTCAAGACTAAACAGATTTAATTCTCGTAATCTTTCCTCATAACTAAGATCTTTTATTCCCTTTATTAGTTTGGTGGCTCTCCTTTGCACCCTTTCCAGAGTCAGAGCGTCCTTTCTATGAATGGGCGCCCAAAACTGGACGGCATATTCCAGGTGAGGGCGCACCAGTGCCTTGTAAAGAGGCAAAATTACCGCTCTATCCCGTGATTCCATGCCTCTTTTAATGCATGATAGTATCTTGATGGCCTTGGAAGCAGCTGCTTGGCATTGCATGCTGTTATTTAGTCTGTGATCTACTAGTACCCCCAGATCCTTCTCAATAAGTGACTCTCCCAGTTTTACTCCCCCGACATATGTGGCCTTCAGGTTATTAGACCCCAAGTGCATGACTTTACATTTTTCCACATTGAACTTCATTTGCCAAGTGGATGCCTAGACACTCAATGTGTGCAAGTCAGTCGTTTATAAACAAGTTGAATAATAGTGGGCCCAGCACTGAACCCTGGGGTACACCGCTTACAACTGGTAACCATTCAGAGTAGGTATCATTAACCACAACTCTCTGCACACGATCCTTCAGCCACTTTCAATCCAGTTACAAACTGCGTTTTCTAATCCTGAAGATCTCAATTTCCCCAATAAGTGTCTATGGGGGACAGTGTCAAATGCTTTTGCAAAATCCAGAAAAACTATATCCACAGCCGCCCCTCTGTCCAGGCTTCTACTCACCTCCTCATAGAAGCCAATCAGGTTAGTTTGGCAGCTTCTGTCCTTAGTAAAACCGTGTTGGTTGTCACTTATAATATTATGGATAGTTACATATTCGTGTATGTTGTCCCTTAATAGTTCCTCGAGCAATTTCCCCACAATGGATGTTAAGCTAACAGGTCTGTAATTGCCCGGAGAAGACCTAGAGCCCTTTTTAAAAATGGGCACCACATTTGCCTTGCGCCAGTCCCTTGGCACTATACCAGTTGCTAGTGAGTCTTTAAAGATCAACAACAGAGGTGACGAGATAACGGAACTGAGTTCTTAGGGAACTCTTGGGTGAAGTCCATCTGGTCCTCCAGTCTTATTCACATTTAAATTATTTAGTTTAACTTGTTAATTATTATACTTGGGCTATTGCTATCAGTGGCATCTCCTGTGTTGGCTCCTTGCTCTTTTCTTGTGTACACAGAGCTAAAGAATCCATTTAACAGCTCTGCCTTATCCTCATCCCCAGTGACCATTTCCCCATTATCATTAATTAGGGCACCTACCTGTTCTGATTTAGTTTTCTTCGAATTAATATATTTGAAAAATCGTTTAGGGTTTGTTTTGCTTTCTTTGGCCACATCTTGTTCATTTTGTGCTTTTGCCAACCTTATTTCTTTCTCACACACTTTATTTACTAGTTTATACTTCTCAAGTGTTACAGCTGAGAGTTCAGCCTTGTAATGTTTAAATGCCCTTTTTTTGTTCTTTTTTTGTCCTTTTCACCGCAGGTGTCAGCCATGTGGGGTTTAATTTTAGCCGCTTATATTTGTTACCCGTAGGAATACATTTTGCAATGTTGCTACTCACAATTGATTTAAAGCACTCCCATTTGGCATCTGTATCCTTATTTCTGAACAGATGCTCCCAGTCTATGTCCATGAGTGCAGATCTGAGCCTGGGGAAGTTGGCATTTCTAAAATTTAATGTTTTTGCCTTCCCAGGCATAACATTTTTCTTACAGTTTATGTTAAATACAATTATATTGTGGTCACTGTTACCAAGATTTTCACAGACTGTTACTGTCCCCATCAGGTTATCATTATTTGATATTACAAGATCTAGAATAGCATCACCCGTAGTAGGTGCCTCCACAAACTGATTGATATAATTATCTTGTAGCAAGCTGAGGAATGCTCTCCCCCTTGTAGTGGAAGCAGAACCATGTCTCCAGTCGATTCCTGGATAGTCGAAGTCCCCCATCACCACCACTGTACCAGCCTGTGACGCCCGCTCTATCTGTTTACGCAGTTGACCCTCTATTTCCTCAGTTATATTTGGGGGCCTATAGATTACACCAAACTGTATTTTAGCATTGTTTAAATCGCCCCCTACTTCTACCCACAAGGATTCTACATCCTCACAATCTTCTGCTAGTATCCCCTCATTAATATATGCTTTGAGTTCTTGCTTTACATAAAGACACACGCCACCCCCTTTCCTTTTTGCTCGGTCTTTCCGAAAAAGAGCAAAACCTTGTAGATTGACAGTCCAGTCATCTGTGGAATCCAGCCATGTCTCAGCCACACCAACAACATCAATATTCTCTGCACCAGAGCCTCAAGCTCCCCCACTTTACTTGCCAGACTTCTGGCATTTGGGAACATACACTTTATGTTCCTATCTAGTTTGACACATTGGGGTATAGTATTAGTTCCTGCAGTAATGCTTCCATCTAATTTTTTACTGCTGGTTTGCAACTCATGGATCTCCTTATCCATCATAGCAGTCCTCCCCCCTTCTAATTCTCCACTCACCATCATATGCTGTCCCCTAAGTAACCTGTCTTCACTTTTGTTTTCACTCTTGCCCTCCCCCCTCATCACTAGTTTAAATAACTCTCCACCCCCTCTAGTATCCTCTTACCCAGCACATCAGCCCCCCGTTCCATTCAGGTGCAAATTATCTTTAGAATACAGTTTGTGCCCCAATGAAAAGTCAGCCCAGTGCTCTAGGAACCCAAATCCCTCTGCCCTGCACCAGGGCTTAAGCCATGCGTTTAACTCTCTAAGCTCCCGCTGTCTTTCATGTGTAGCGCATGGCACTGGCAGTATTCCAGAGAATACAACCTTGGAGGTCCTTCCCTTCAACTTGGTGCCTAATTCCTTAAAAGTATTCTTAAGGATCCTCCATTTCCCATTAATCCTGTCATTGGTCCCCACATGGACCACAACCGCTGGGTCATCCCCAGCCCCTCCCAGTAATTTGTTCACCCTTTCCACCACATGCAGAACCCTGGCACCAGGGAGACAGCAAACCATTCGGTTGAGGCGGTCTTGGTGACAAATTATTCTATCAGTCCGCCTGATAATAGAATCCCCTATGACCACTAACTGTCTAGTCCTACCTGCAGTCCCAACCACCCGCTCACTAGCTGGGCTGTTCTCCCGGCTGTTAGGGAGAACAGTATCCGCTAGGGCTGCCATTTCTGAGACTGACACTCTTGCATCATTACCCAACTTGGCAATTTTGCTAGGGTGCGCAGACACAGGTATGGCCTTCCTTTTCTGTGCACCCTTTCTACTCCCTCTATCTACATTTACCCAGCTACTTATCTGCTCCTCCTGACCCATTTCTCCACCCTCTGTATCTACCCCATTTACTACCTGCTCAGTGAGCAGAAAACTTTTTTCCATATTGTCAATCCTCAGTCTTGCATTTTGCTCCTCCAGATCTCTAACCCGAGCTTCCAGGTTTGCAATTTGCTCACATTTACCACAGAGGTATTCACCCGGGAACTGCTGCTCCTGAAGTGTATACATATGACAAACTGTGCACTGAAGTAGACCTCCAATATTGCTAGCCATTATCCTAGTTACAATACAGCAGTAAAAACAATTTTAGTACTCACAGTTGCAGCAACTTTGGCTTTTACCTTCTTATTTTAGCACATAGGCAATAAGAACACTTGAACACTTGAAGTCCCAATCTAAAGTCCCTTAATGAAAAGTCCCCTCACTTATAATACAACCTCACTTAAAATACAATTGGAACTCGCAAAAGCTCCTGAACTCGCTTTAAACAATCTTATTTATATAAAGCAATACTTCCCTTCAAAAAGGCAGTCTCTGTCTGGCAAACAGTCAGAAGGCTGGGCTCAGCTGAAATAAATAGGCTGTTAATTAGGCAGGACCACCCCCACTCAGGTAACTGCTTTCTATCAGATGGGAGCAACCAATGTAATTAAATGCAAGGTTAAACCCTGCAATACAAGAAAGAAAGAGAAAAAAAAAATAACACAATTCTTTTTTTTCTTTTTCTCCCTCTACCTTCCCTTAATGAAAAGTCCCCTCCCTTATAATACAACCTCACTTAAAATACAATTGGAACTCGCAAAAGCTCCTGAACTCGCTTTAAACAATCTTATTTATATAAAGCAATACTTCCCTTCAAAAAGGCAGTCTCTGTCTGGCAAACGCAGCTGTTGGCGACTGTAGGCCTCCATCTCCCTAACTCATTGAGCTCGGCACTTGTGGGGGCAGCTCTGGCAGTTGGTTGTGGAGTAGGCTAAAAGAAAAAGCAAGATATTAGATTCCAGATTGTATTTTGCAGATAAAACTCTAACAAAAACATCTATGGTTAGATTAACATGTACCGTTGGTGCTGGCTCTGTAGCCTGACCACATGGGACTTGTGAAGATGCACATCCTGGGTTGCCGTCAAGGATTCCTCCTAAGATCAAAGTATGTTGTATATTACATGGGTTTACATGAGTGTCCAAAATACATGTAAACTTTGCTTAAAGATAACCAATTAATCAATGGTACCTGAGTGTGCTCCTCCTCAAATAGTACAGGTGTCTGGCTGCCAGGAAGGGGCAAATCATCATCCAATAGTGGCTTTGTTGGTATTGTGTGTCTACTTTGTCTAGCCAGCATTGAGTCAATACCTGTAAAATGTTACCCATTGGTCAATACACACACCCTTTACATGTATGATATTTAGGGAAGAAAGCTCTTTGTTAAACAATAAAGGTCAACTCATTGTGTTTCCACAGATCATAAGCACATATATAAAAACACACATACCCGCCACATCGGAGATGTCCAGACTTAGACCATCACTAGAGCTTTGCCCTAAAAATACATGGTTCATACCAAATGTCAAGAGGCCCACAACATTTAATGAAAAACAACGTCCTTACGTTAAAAAAATTCAAACACATTCTTTCCCTCATCCCTAGCAGCCGCGCTGTGAAGGGCCCTTTCAGGACCAGCACTTCCTGTATTCGGGCCTAACAACAGAAAGCATAATTGGTATTACTTTAAGCTGCCATTATTGTTAGCAAGTATTGTTAATGTAAATTTATTTGAATTTCACCAAAATCTCAAAACATGTATTTAACAGTTTCCTTGTTTCATCACTCTGAACTATTATCCGTTTGTTGCACAAACTGAAACAACTATCCAGCTTTGAATGTGAGGTCTCATGGTTTTCCATTTTGACATTGTCAAATATACACTTTCTAAAACAAAATACACAAAGGATACAGTGTGCTTTGCAATACACACCATCAGGGTCCTGTAGGCCTGCAACACAGGAAGTGGGGTCCAAAGATGAAGCTGGGACTTGGCCTACAAATGAAAAGCAAGCTTGAGCTACATTCAGATATTTAAATTACTTTAGCCACATTGACACATACACTTACTGGCATCCAAAGAGTATGTAGACTCATGAGGAGATGCTGGTGCAATTCTGATGGCATCTATGTGAAACAAATTAAAACAATTAGGCATTGTTAATGTGCTCTATGAAAAGAAACATCCACACCAATACCATATAATCACATTATCAAGACTCTTTACCTTCAACCTCAGACTGGGTTAATGTTGAGGCTGGGGGGAAGGGCAGGAATCTGGGACCCCTCTTTATCCAAGTCCTGCGAGTCCTCATGTGCCACTATGCATAAACAAAGAGAAATGTTTTCAAAAAATTACATAAGTATAATATGATACTTACCCTGACCTACTTTTAGGTTGATAAAGAGTTTAGTTACAAAAATGGGTCTACATGATTAGCAACAATAATTTACAAGGTTATCACAATGTACCTTCACCCCAACCTGTGGTGTCATCCCCAGCATCCACACCCTGCAGCCGATTCAGTGGAATCTTGCACTTCAGCATCTCCTAATATGGCCTGTATTTACTCTTTGGAGCCTGCTTCGTCCCACTGTCAACAAGAAGATCAGATTTATCTTTAGCATAAGGGCCCTTTGCAAAGTGTAGAAGCGTTTCTTGTAGGCTAGTACGCTGCTCACCAATGGCATCCCACAATTTGCTCCTTTCTTGTTTGCCTAAACACTGACTTTGGGAGCCAAATAATAACTCCCATTTAGCCAGTGTCAGACGCACAAGAGTATTATTATCCCCCAAATTAAATTCTGGCTCCCTCTTGGCATAGGCACGCTTGGGCTTGGGTGGGGCTTCACCTTCAGCCTGTGCCCTTTTCCTTGAGGAAGTTCTGTGGCCATGATGCACACCACTGGTACTGGGACCCCCAGGAGACACAGCAGTGGCCGGCAGATTTCCAGAATTTGGCTCCATCCTGTAGCTGCACACACCACCAAACAACAAACATACAAGGACGCATGCAAACTACAGAATGGCAACAACTGCTGAATGTGTCTGCCAGTATTTATGTGCTTTATTACCCAATCACAAACAGGGCCAGTTAATTGATTGACACATACTGTACAGATGTTTGTAGATACATCTTGACTACAATGAATGATGTATCAGGCAAACATGTGTTGAAGTCAATAAAGTAAATAATTAGCTACTTACCAAGCCAGATAGACATTAGGAATTACTAGGATCCATGTCTCTGAACAACATTGGAAATGGTGTTTAAAAAAACGGCTATTTGAAATTTAAAAAGTTTACCTTGGATTGGACAATAGATGTCTGTGCAACCAGATCCGCACAACTACGCTATTATGGATGCGCTAGGCGTTTCTGCAACACCTGTGGTAAGCTAATTACAGACCGGAAAGAGCTAACAAATGCAAGAAGCGGCTAAGCGGACCAGTCCTTTGTATAAGTATAAATTCAAAATACTTCATTCATTCTTATCTTGATACACTGGCTGTGGTGTTTGTTTGTTGTTACTTTGCCATAGCTTGCAGAAACTGGCTTGCTGGGTTTCTTGATTACTGTCTGTGGCTTTGTTGAGCTTTTCTGGCATCAGTGCTGTTTCTTTGGGAGATTTGTTTGGGTGGCATCTGCAAATATTGTGTAGGATACAGCAAGTGTGGATTGTTTTGGGGACCTTTTTTGGGTTGTGCAGCAACTCCCCTCTTGGTTGTGCCAAACTTTGAAAGCATACTTTCAGCAGGCTGATGGTTTTAACCACTATACATCTGGTTTTGTGGTGAGCTGCATTTGTGTGATTGTGTGAGGATTGTGATTGTGTATGTGGACTGGTTGTGTGTGTGCGTTGAGATTGTTGTTTTTTGATTTTGGGCGTGCATAAGCTATGGCCAGTGAGTGTGAGATAGATGAGGGGGTGATGTTTAGGTTATGGATGTATTGTTGTGGCAGCACAGAGGAAGGTCAGGAGTCAAGGGAAGAAGGTGCTGTGAGGCTTAGGGCACCATCCATCCACCAGACGCACCCAATCTATCCCTGGCATTGTTCGCCTATGTGCCATGCTAAATATAGTGGCACGGGGCAATTTCCAGGAAACCTCTGCCGTCCTCAGCGGGATCAGCCAGGCTACAATGAGCCGCATATTTTACAAGGTAGTCCTGGCAATTTTCAACCTTATCCCCGTTTATACTAAATTTCCTGAGGATGAGGAGGAGGTTGCCAATATTAAACGTGCGTTCTACCTCATGGGAGGGATACCTAATGTGCTAGGGTGCGTGGATGGTACACATATCCCTTTCCGCCCTCACCGTGCACAGGAGCTGCATTATAGGAATAGGAAACAATTCCATTCCATGAATGTCATGGTGCTATGTGACCATGACATGAAGCTGAGGGTCGTGAGATCTGGCTTCCCTGGCTCATGCCGTGATTCTTATGTGCTCCAGCAATCAGTCCTGTGCCGGAAGTTTGAGAACAATGAAATGCCACCTGGCCGGCTACTGGGTAATTAATAATCTCTGACATAATAACAAGTTAAATATGTTGATACCTAAATTGCCAAACTAGATAACAGAAGCTTTAATGTATACATTATGTTCATGGTACTTTACTAATTGCTCTCTCTCACTTTGTTTATTCGACAGCGGACAAGGGATATGGGCAGAAAACGTGGCTAAAGACTCCGGTCAGAAACCCACAGACCTTTGTCCAAGTACGCTACAATGCAGCACATCGCAAAACCAGATGCATTGTGGAAAGAACCATCGGCCTGCTGAAAGCACGCTTTCTCTGTTTGGCACGCCCAGGAGGAGAGATGTTGTACAGTCCACGAAAGGTCTCCAAAATCATCCTCGCATGCTGTGTCCTACACAACATTTGCATATGCCACCGAATCGAACCCCCTGAGGAAACAACACTGGTGCCAGAAGTCCCCAACATGGCTGCAGACAGTAATGAGGAGACCCAGACTGGGTTTGAGCGACGGCAAAGCATGATTAGCTCTTTTTTTTCGGTAAGCTAGCTCACCTTAACTATACTACAACTATTGTACTACAGGGCCCTTCTAAACATTACACCACAAATATGTGGTTGGTCTAAAATTACTAACAACAAAAATGTGTAGCTTAAATTAATATTAAAATAGATGTGGGTGGTGTTTTAGATTGATAAATACAAAGTGGCTTGAATGTTATTAAACACAAAACAAAGGGTGTTTTGCAAACTTTTTTTGACAAACAACAGAAACTAACTACACTTTTGTCTCCATTACAGGCACCATGAAGAGGGAAACATCTGCTTTTTTTTCAAAAAACAAAAAAACTTTACATAGATGCTTCTTAAAATAAAAATACAAAATTCTTCCAAACATCTGGTTACATGTGTTATTTGCGTAATGTTATAGCAGATTTTTAACTTTTACAGATTGATTTCTATACAACAGCATAGAAATGCTCAGGTGCTGCATTGAATAAGCTGTATTGAATAAGGTGTAACAACTCAGCACATCTGAAACATCACATTTAACATTGGCAGCGTGATTACCAATAACGGCAGGTAGCGACTGAGGAGCCCTGTAATAGCGACTGACGGCTGATCGTGGCGGCCACTAGCGGCTGCTCATAGCGCCGCTATACAGACGCTCATCTGTCGCTACCTGCCGCTAATGATGAATCAGCCTGCCCATGTCACTAAACCCAAAATAAAAAAATAGCACTTACCTTCTGTCCCGGACAGCTGATCCCCACCAGTCCACTGCTTGGAAACCTCTTGTGAACTGGTACGGGGTCCATGGCAGGCAAGTTACCTGTGGCAAGTGTGTGGCTTGCTATTAAATCCCAGGCCCTCATTACCTGCCTCTCCAAAGCCCAGTGGGGGAAAGAAGAGCCAGGGTGCCACAATGGCTACGTGGGTTTGTAGCATGCAGGGCGGGGCCACCGAAGCTAGCCTCTGCACCCTGTTCTACAAACCCTGCGTAGCAGGTCCCCGGGTTGGTTTCGCTGGGAAGGGGGGGACCACATGGCATTTTTCAAGGGTTTTTAACCCTTAAAAATATAAAAAGGCCTTGCCAGGGAGAGGGACCCCACACACCATTTTTTTACCCTTTACAGTATGGATAGTAGTTGTATTTTTATTGTGAATGTTATAATGTGCTCTTTTTAGTTTGGGGGGGGGGTCTCCTGGGCAGGAACGGGAGGCTACCACCACATATATGGCACTGTTATATTTGGGAGAAACAGGGTTTTCACATGCAATATAGTTTTCTTGAATAAAATAAATGTTTTATTTAAAATAAACAAGACAATTTAAAGAAAAATAGTTGTTTATTTATTTTTGCTTTTTTCACTCAAAAATATTTTCAAAAGCACTGGAAAAATTACAAAGAATACATTTTATGTTAAAGCCTAAAGCCACAAAAAAGATATAATTTGCCTGGAAATTCCTGCAAAAATCACAGTTAAACACACGCTAAATGGTGAAAAACGACCTGTCAACAGAGGGTGACAAAAATCTCAAGTTGGATGGCAATTAAAAGGGTTAAAAGCAGCTATACATGTTGGGTATTGTTCTGTTTGGGAGACCTTGCGCTTTCAAATTTAGCTTGTTTTTTCTTGTATGCATATTGATGTTTTAAGAAAATATGTTTTTAATTCTGCTTTTTATACATTTTAGGGAAACCCTGTGCAACCAAAGCATTCTTTGAGGGATTACTTCCAGAAAAATGAGCCTACTACAACAAGCGTGGTACGCATAAAAAGCCCAATGTGTGCAATTTTAGGGATTATATAATTATTGGGGGGGGGGGGGGTATTTGAAATTTGGCTGCAGAGCTGAAATTTACAAGTAAAATTATCCTTATGTGCATGTTTTACTTTAGGGTGTTATGCAACTCTTCCCTTGACAGTACCCATGCATGTTGGGTATTGTTCTGTTCAAGGGACCTTGCTTTTTCAGATTTAACTTGTTTTTTCTTGTTTGCATTTTGTGTTTTTAAGGAAAATGTGGCTTTGATTCAGCTTTTTTATTCTTTTTTGCTGAAACCCTGTGGAACCAAAGAATTCATCAACTTCCAAAAAACTGCCCACATCAACAAGCTGGGTACATCTGGAAAGCTTGAGGTGTGTAGTTTCAGGGAATATATAGTTTGTTGGGGACATTTCAAATGTAGAGGGTTGTTTTTCTTGAAAAATCTGCAAAGAGCTGTTTCAGTTTGGGGGAGTCTCCTGGGCAGGAAAGGATGTCTACCAATAAATATGTGGTACCATTGTAACAGGGGGAAATAAGGCTGTTACACACAATATGATTTTATTGGAAAACGTACATTTGTTATTACAAAAAAACACTACAAATTGTAAAAAATCGATTTGTGTTTATTTTTTACACATATTTCACCCAGAAATACTGAGAATACACTAATAAAATGTAAAACAAGAGCACCAGACTCTGCTGAAAAAAACAATATATAATTTTCCTGGGAAATCCCTGGAAAACCCTTCAAAAATCACAGTTGAACATGTGTAGCACAAAATAGGGAAAATGGCAACAGAGGGTAACAAAAACTCTAGGTAGGCTGGCACTTCAAGGGTTAAATGTGGCCCTTTCAAGGCACATACAGTAAATGTTTGTCTGTTTTTTTAACTAAAATGGATGCAGCAAGACAACTATTGACTGACACAGAAGAGACAAATGATGCTTCCTTTAATTAAATGAAGCCAAATGAGCATGAATATATAATGTGCTCCATGTGACGGTAGCAGCGAAGTACTGTGGACCTGTAACGTTGTTAGCTCAGGCCTCCATCATTACTGTAGCACCATGTGCCTTCACTCATATTTTGCGGCCATTCTGTCACCTGTTTGCACTTTGGCAGGCGTGTAATGCAGTACACATGGGTAGGCAAATGGCATGAAATTGTGACTTAACATCATAATTGTCCTCCTGCCGCTCACGTGTGAACATGGTGGGTGCCATGTTGTACCTTTGTATGTATTGTCTGTATGACACACCCCTGCACCAAGATTCCGCCCTAGGTTGTTTGCACCTTTGATAGGCTGTTAAACAAAAATAGTTTCCAATACAATTTCCCCCTCATTTAGGTATAAAATAACACAGCTGAGGGTTAGATTTTATTGCCACTGCTGACTTAGGACCTCACTAAGCCACACCATAGGCCCCACCACAGCCCCAGAGCCAGGAACAGGGCCAAGGAACAGGCAGCATCTGGCCCAGGTACCGCAGCCCCAGCACCAGCTGTTTGTCCCGCAGGCACCCCCCCTGATGATACCCACACTAGCCACTCTGAGCAGGTCACCTGTGGCAGTTTAAGGCATCAACAGTGGGAGTCAGAAAATCAGGGCTCCCGGGGCTCCCGACACAGCCCACCACAGACCAACCAATAGTCAGGACACCAGAGCACTATGCGGACTCCAAGACAGACCCCAGTGTGGGCCCCACTGCGGAGTCCACAGCAGAGCCCCAGGGGGCCAAAGTCTAAGCAGCATTGCCACAGCAAAGCCTGCTCTTTCCCCAGCCAGTAGTTTGGAATCCGTCCTCTCTGGGCATGACAGTGGGCATAGTGACTCCCCCCTTCAGCCAAGACACCACCCAGTAGACCACATCATCGGCCACTCACCCTGGGTGCAAACTGAGTTGAGTGGCCGATTTAATGATGCCCTGCTATAGGTTCTGCTGGATAATTATGATCAGCTGGCTGGGTCCCAGCCCCGCTCAACCCTCAAAGCATTGTGGGAGCAGTTATGGTTTTCTGAAATGTGATGGGGCGGGGCCAGAACTCAAGGATGGTGCTGAGAAGAGAAAAAGTCAGACAACCTGAAGGCGGTGGGCCGGTGGAAACTCAGCACCAGACAGGCTGAGGAGTAAGTACTAAATAACCAGAAGGCTGCTTGTACAGGAAACATTGGACAACTCACTAAAGCCAGCCTGGTGGAGGCCACCCCAAAACTCAATTTACCCATGCTGAGGAGTGGGTGTTAGGGGATGCTCCACCCCAACACCTACAAGGGGGTGTCGGGCACCATGGACATCGATATGCAGCATGTGCCCACCAGTGGTAAGACTTGTTAGCAAATGCTAGCTTGGCACGGGGGGAGTAGGCCAACCAAACACGCCACCCACCAACCTTAGTTCCCACATACACAGCCAACTTTGAGGGCTTGTCTGCGCAACATATGTTGTGCAACAACACACATCAAGGGCATTACATCGGGCAATCTTTATATGTAACCCCTAACATGGGTGTGAGCAGATCAAAATATGGGGGCCCATGTCGATTTGGGAACCAGTGTGTAGGGTGAAAGGACCAAAACCCAGGATAGTCAAAATCCTGGGTTTTGGTCCATTTTAAGAGGAAACTACCAGTGCATTTACCTTTTAACACCCCAGACAGCAGCACCTCACCTTCAAAACCCGCCACCTGCAGCCACAGTTGGCCCACCTGGTTTGACTACCAGCTAGACAACATCAAGGCAGGCCCACCCACTAGCCAGCCACCAAGGGAGCAGAGTCTAGACAGTGATTCAGCAAATGAGTGAGCTTAATAGGCAAAAGGCAAGGGGCAGGTTGGAGGGGGAGGGTAAACCCAGGGAAAAGTTTGGAGCCCTGGAGGCTGTGTGGTAACATTGGGAAAAAGTAACACTAATGTTGACCTTTCTCCACACATACGGCACCTCTCCAGGATGAAATTAATGAGCTGGAGGAAGGGCACTCTGAGCATCTGAATGAGACCCCCAATATCATCTAGACACCTCTTTCAGCTGCTGGCACCACGGACACTGACCATCACCACTCCTCCCTGCAGCTACAGCTTCATTCTGCCAGTAGCAGCCCCACCAGCTCCACTGAGCACCCAGGAGGAAGACAGCCCCGGCCAGGACTCACCTGTCTTTAATAAGGCGGTGCCAAATTATGGAGCCAAACTGGTGGGCCAAGAGCACTACATTTCGTCAAAATGTCAATGTATATTTTAAAGTTGTTCAATAAATATGGCTTTCTTATTTTTTTATTTTTTTGGTAATTTTTTTAACATTTTTCTCCTTTTTTTTTTTCCGTTGTCACTTTCCCTTGGTTTTTAGAATGCCACTTAACCAGCATTCACTAAAGCTGGGAAAGTAACAGTGGGGATATAACTTGTTACTGTTAATGTTTTTTACATTAAAAAAAATGTGGGGTTCCCCCCAAAGGCACGATACCACGCACAAGGGTTTGTAACCCAGGGCTCAGAGGCTGCACTACTAGCGACCCCTGTCCCTGCAAGTTACAAGGCCTTATGATCCTTGGTATGGTCTCAGGGCTCTTCAAACGGGTTCTTGGGAAGTGCCCACTCCTCTCCAATGGGCACCGGGCTCTTCCGCACCCCCGATGCCACAAATAGGGTTGTGCGTAATGTGTCATTTTACCTCCATTTGACCATTTGGCTCCTGACCATAGTCAACTGGTATAGGGTCCCCTGGATCCCTTACCAGTTCACCCTAAGTGAAAATGACATAAGATACCACACAATTTTTTAATTTAACATATACTCACCCATCCCCGCCTTTCAGTTTCTGTCCACCTTGGGTGATGTCTTCCTCCCCCAGCGTGTAGATGTGGTGGCGCAGGCTGTCAGAAGCTGATAGCTGCGCTGCCTTTTGGATGAAGATAGGTTCCCCCTTCTTTCCTCCTTGCTACCCAGTGAAGGACTGAAGTGAGGGCCGGGGGAGCTGGATTTTTATACTTAGAGGCGTGGTCTTCATGAACTCTTCCAGACTTGCTGATGTCATAAAAGTGGAAGAACCTAGATGGAATATTTTATCAGGTGCCACACACCCTATGCCCCTCCCCTTTTTTGAGATAAAATATATCAAATAAGCCGCTCCCTGGGGGCTCAATATGGATTCTCCCGACCAGGAGCCGGGGTGAACAGAAGGGGCACCTGTGTTCCTTGCTAAAGGAAGAGTGTTTCTAAAGGAAAAATGCCCGAATGTGAAATGGGATTTAGTAAAACATTGGACCCCTTACCAGTTCACAAGGGGTTAACAGTAAAAATAAACACACACCCACAGAAAAATTAAATTTAATATTTTTTTTCTCTACTCACCTCCAATCCACTGTCACTATCTCCGATGACAGCTTTCGGGTAATCAGCCCTCTCGCAATTTCTCAGTCTTTCCTCACCACGGAAGAGCCCGGGGGGTGTTAGGAGCCCCCCCCCCCCCGTTGAAGAGGAGACCCGGCGGGAGGGATCGTGGCTGCAGGTGAGTAAATGTCATTTTTTTACAGTTAGCAGCAGTCGCTGCCGAAGTGGGGGGGGGGGGCTAATTTGGGTCTGAAGCGAGAAGAGCCCCCAGGGGGGATCGGATGGTGCCAAATTAAAGAGGAGACCCGGCCGGATCAATAGATGGGTCAGGTGAGTGTTTTTTAAATTTGTTTGGCTGCTAGCAGGGGTAAATGTCAGGCATGTGAATTTTACGTGGCTGGCACTTAAGGGACGGAGAAGCAACCACATAAAATTCATGTGCTTGGCACCTAAAAGGTTAATGAATGCCATTTCAATTAATAAAACTGACAGCTGAGTTCTTTTTAAATTATTAGTGGTCATATTAGTGTTTTTTTAAGGGGGTCCCCCACAAAGGCTACCACCCGGGCATCAAGCATAAGGGCTTGCAACCCAGGGTTTAGAGGCTGTGCTGTTGGTGGCCCCTGTCCCTGCAAGTTACAAGCCCTTCTGCCCTTTAGTATGGGTTCGGGGCCAATGGGCACCTGGTTATTTCACAGCTCAGCAGGTGCCATGCCTGCTTCTAACCATAGTAAACAGTTTTAGGGGTCCCTTGGACCCCTTACCAGTTCACCACATGTAGAATTAAATAAGCACACCATTATTCTTAATTTCACTTACTTACCCATCCCCGTTATTTCTTCTGTCCCTCACCAGATGCTGTATTCCTCCTTTTGCTCTCCTCCGGCCTTTGGGGGAGTTTTATGCCCCCTCCAGCATCTGCTTGTGGCAGGAGGCCTAGCCGTGACTACAGAGAGTTGCGTGGAACAGCGACCGGGGGACAGTGGGATTGCATGTGAGTTTTTACTTTTTTATTTAAGGATTTTAGTGAAAAATTCAATTGTCACAAATTACAAGAAATTCGGATTCATGCCAAACCGTTTATTTTTCCTTGAAATTCGGACAGAACTTTGGGTCTAAGAGTTCGGTTCGCTCATCTTTAATGTTGCCTTTTGGGTTGTGATAGCCATTACGGATGAGCGAATCGATCCGGACGAACCCGGATTCGATCCGAATTTCATGAAAAATTCGATTCGGATCGAATCCGAATTTCCCCACGATTCGATCGCTCGAAGTTTTCCTTTAACATCCATTCATTTACATTACAGGCATTCTAAGATGGCGGACGGGACATGTCCAGACATCAACCCCGCGCCAGTGCAAGCTGGGACAGTCACATGCAGCCTATCAGCAGCCAGCAAGCCTGGTGACGTCACAGCGCTATTTAAGTCGGCGGACATCTTGCTTTTCCTCATTTCTCTATTGCATTCGTGAGAGACAGGACGCTGCTGTAGGCAGGGAGAGACAGTTAGACAGACAGGTACAGACAGGGACAGGCTGGAGACAGGCTGGAGACAGGCAGGAGACAGGCAGGAGACAGACAGAAAGTCAGCGAAAAGCAGGGAAAGTTAGGAAAAATCGGAGGCAGTCACAGGGAGATTTTTTTTTTTTTCATCCAGCCTGAGTGTTACTGGCTGGCTGACTGGCTTTGTTAGCGTTTTCAGGCTGCTTATACACTAACTGTGCATATATACCGAACTGATCTCAAGTCTGCTGTGAGGCATTCCATTCTGTGACTACACCAGCCTCTATTTAATACCATAACCATTTGCACTTATTCTAATAGAAATTAGGCCTGATAAACACACTTGCTGTGCATAGTATTACTGCTGCCAGGTGCTCTCTGGTTTTTGGGGCATCCCATTCTGTGACTACACCAGCCTCTATTTAATACCATAACCATTTGCACTTATTCTAATAGAAATTAGGCCTGATAAAGACACTTTTGCTGTGCATAGTCTTACTGCTGCCAGGTGCTCTCTGGTTTTTGGGGCATCCCATTCTGTGACTACACCAGCCTCTATTTAATACCATAACCATTTGCACTTATTCTAATAGAAATTAGGCCTGATAAAGACACTTTTGCTGTGCATAGTCTTACTGCTGCCAGGTGCTCTCTGGTTTTTGGGGCATCCCATTCTGTGACTACACCAGCCTCTATTTAATACCATAACCATTTGCACTTATTCTAATAGAAATTAGGCCTGATAAACACACTTGCTGTGCATAGTATTACTGCTGCCAGGTGCTCTCTGGTTTTTGGGGCATCCCATTCTGTGACTACACCAGCCTCTATTTAATACCATAACCATTTGCACTTATTCTAATAGAAATTAGGCCTGATAAAGACACTTTTGCTGTGCATAGTCTTACTGCTGCCAGGTGCTCTCTGGTTTTTGGGGCATCCCATTCTGTGACTACACCAGCCTCTATTTAATACCATAACCATTTGCACTTATTCTAATAGAAATTAGGCCTGATAAAGACACTTTTGCTGTGCATAGTCTTACTGCTGCCAGGTGCTCTCTGGTTTTTGGGGCATCCCATTCTGTGACTACACCAGCCTCTATTTAATACCATAACCATTTGCACTTATTCTAATAGAAATTAGGCCTGATAAAGACACTTTTGCTGTGCATAGTCTTACTGCTGCCAGGTGCTCTCTGGTTTTTGGGGCATCCCATTCTGTGACTACACCAGCCTCTATTTAATACCATAACCATTTGCACTTATTCTAATAGAAATTAGGCCTGATAAAGACACTTTTGCTGTGCATAGTCTTACTGCTGCCAGGTGCTCTCTGGTTTTTGGGGCATCCCATTCTGTGACTACACCAGCCTCTATTTAATACCATAACCATTTGCACTTATTCTAATAGAAATTAGGCCTGATAAAGACACTTTTGCTGTGCATAGTTTTACTGCTGCCAGGTGCTCTCTGGTTTTTGGGGCATCCCATTCTGTGACTACACCAGCCTCTATTTAATACCATAACCATTTGCACTTATTCTAATAGAAATTAGGCCTGATAAAGACACTTTTGCTGTGCATAGTATTAGTGCTGCCAGGTGCTCTCTGGTTTTTGGGGCATCCCATTCTGTGACTACACCAGCCTCTATTTAATACCATAACCATATGCACTTATTCTAATAGAAATTAGGCCTGATAAAGACACTTTTGCTGTGCATAGTATTAGTGCTGTCAGGTGCTCTCTGGTTTTTGGGGCATCCCATTCTGTGACTACACCAGCCTCTATTCAATACCATAACCATTTGCACTTATTCTAATAGAAATTAGGCCTGATAAAGACACTTTTGCTGTGCATAGTATTAGTGCTGCCGGGTGCTCTCTGGTTTTTGGGGCATCCCATTCTGTGACTACACCAGCCTCTATTTAATACCATAACCATTTGCACTTATTCTAATAGAAATTAGGCCTGATAAAGACACTTTTGCTGTCCATAGTATTAGTGCTGCCAGGTGCTCTCTGGTTTTTGGGGCATCCCATTCTGTGACTACACCAGCCTCTATTTAATACCATAACCATTTGCACTTATTCTAATAGAAATTAGGCCTGATAAAGACACTTTTGCTGTGCATAGTCTTACTGCTGCCAGGTGCACTGCTGGCTGTTGGGGCATCCCATTCTGTAACATAGCATACCCCTCTTTATTTACACTAAGCAGCTCTCTTATTTACACTAGGCAGGCCTGTTGGAGGCTGAGTGTTACTGCTCACTTTTGGTGTGCATTATATTCTGTTTCATATAGACCCACCGCTGCCTGGGGGTTCTTAAAATATCACCTACAACCACGCCAGTTAGACTATGTCGGGCAGACAAGTGCCTGGAAGTGAAAAGAGGAGTGGCAGAGGCCAAGATTCCGCAGGCAGAGCTCGCAGCAGACTGGGGGCCAGTAGCAGCAGGAGTCACGCTGAGAGACCTAATCTGCCAGTATCTGCTAGCGGTCGGGTCTCCACCAGTAACGCATCTGCCGTGGTAGATTGGTTGACGCGCTCATCAACAACATCATCACAACTTACGTCTGAGACCCCCAGTCTAGGGTCGGTAGGTTCCTCTGACACAACCCTGAGTTGGCATGCCCCAAAAGCAGTCCATGTCTTCCCATTGCCTCTGTCCTACACCGTTCCCTCCCCCAGCGACGTATCCTATGCTTTGGGTTCAGCTCCACTCTTTAGTGAGGAGGACGATCAGATAGAGGACAGTCAGCAGCTACTGCCCAGCCAAGAAATGGAGGTGGCTTCTTTAGCTAGGCAGACAAATAGTGATGTGGACAGTTTCGTGGGTGCTGCGAGCGTTCCAGCTCCTGCGCCAGACACTGTTGACGAATCCACGAACATCAGTGACGTACAGCCACAACTCGGTGATAATGATGATGACGATGAAGCCGATCGCACTTGGGAGCCGGGTGATGAAGGGGCTTCATCGTCATCATCAGGAGAAGAGGGGCGCAGGTTGCCCCGGAGTCAGCAGCTGAGGCAGCAAGGTGGTAGCAGTCAGCATGGGGGCACAATTCCAAAGGCTGGAGCCGGCCGGGGCCGGGGCCGGGGTAGAGCACCTGCTGTGCGGCAGTCTACCTTATCGGGAGGTAGTGGAGCAGGGGTTCCTGGAGTTGGCAACAGCAGCAGTGAATCAGTGAGGCCAGGGGGTGGGAAAAGTAGCTACTCGGCAGTGTGGCAGTTTTTCCTGAAGCATCCGCAGGAGGGTAACATGGCCACATGCAAGATATGTAGGCAAAAGGTGAAGCGTGGCCAGGGTCCAAATGTTGGCACCACGGCCCTGCGTCAACATATGATGCGTCACCATAAAGCGACCTGGGAGAACAGAGGCTCCCAATGGGTGGTCCAGTCTGCTTCCTCACCAAGTGGCACGCCGCTCCAAATTTCTGCCAGCCAAGGCTCCAGCACCTCAGCCGAAGGCAGCTGTGCGTCATACCCATCCTCTGTCTCTCCTGCTTCTCCTCCTCCTCCTCCAAGTCATGCATCCCACCAGCAATCCATCAGCGAAGCCATGTCCAAGAGACAGCAGTATGCGCCCACTCATCCTACGGCGCAGAAGCTGAATGTGCTCCTGTCCAAGTTGCTGGTGCTGCAGTCGCTCCCTTTTCAGGTGGTGGAATCTGCACCTTTCAGAGAACTGATGGCTTGTGCCGAGCCGAGGTGGAGAGTCCCAAGCCGTCATTTCTTTGCCAAGAAGGCAGTACCAGCACTGCACACTTTTGTTGAACAGAAGGTGGGCCAGTCCTTGAGCCTGTCGGTGTGTAGCAAAGTGCATGGCAGTGCCGACATCTGGAGCTGTAACTACGGTCAGGGACAGTACATGTCGTTTACGGCCCACTGGGTGAATGTGGTCCCTTTGCAGCAGCAGCAGCAACTTGGACAGGTCACGCCGCTTCGGCCTCCGCGCTCCCTGCCCGTTGGGCCTGTGACACCGTGCGACTCGGCCTCCTCATCCTCCACCATCTCCTCACCCTCCACTGTAGGCTCAAGTCTCAGTGCCCCTCCAGTCTACCATGTGTGCAGGGCACGGAGGTGTCACGCAGTGCTTCACATGGTTTGTCTTGGCGAACGGAGTCACACAGGGGAGGAACTGCTTAAATGTATTCATCAGGAAATCCAAAAATGGTTTACTCCAAGAAAACTTAAAATGGGAATCATGGTTACCGACAATGGGAAGAACATTTTGTCTGCGCTGCGCCAAGGAAGCCTGACCCATGCCCCCTGCATGGCTCACGTCTTTAATCTGGTTGTCAAGCGGTTTCTGAAGTGTTCCCCCCATCTGCAAGACATCCTAACAACTTCAAGGAAACTTTGCATGCACTTCAGCCACTCATACACCGCCAAACACACCCTTCTTGAGCTACAGCGTCAGAATGGTATCCCCCAACATATTCTGATTTGCGATGTTTCCACCCGTTGGAATTCCACCCTTCACATGTTGGACCGATTATATGAACAGAGAAAAGCCATCACAGATTTCCTGATGATCCAAGCAGATAGGGGGACTCCCCTGTGTAACTTCAATGTCAACCAGTGGCAGCTCATACGTGACACCTGCCGTTTGCTCAGGCCCTTTGAGGAAGCCACTTTATTTGTCAGTCGGCAGGATTACGGGATGAACGACGTGATTCCACTGCTTCATGTACTACAGCACATGTTGGAAACCATGGCTGGTCAGGGCACTGGAGACATGGCGTTTACATCTTACGGCCACATGAACCCCGTTGGAGCTGAACTGGAGGAGGAGGAGGAAGAGGAGGAGGAGGAGTTGCCCAGCGAAACACAGATTAGGCTTGGCGAAATGGCTGGTTTATCTAGTCAGCGGACAGGAGAGGAGGAGCAGGAGCAGCCAGAGGAGCTAGAGGTTTTTGAGGAAGGCGAGACAGAGGACCCGGGCACACCGTGGCAGTATGCAGTTGGAGATGGAGACAGGTAGTCCATCCGAGTCACTTGCGCAAATGGCAGGAAGCATGCTCACGTGCTTGCGTAGTGACCCCAGAATTGTTTCCATCTGTCTGCGGGATGACTTCTGGCTGTCCACTTTATTGGACCCTCGCTTCCGGCACAAAATGGGGGCATTTTTTAAACCCACCGAGAGGGAGGACAAACTGAACTACTACAAAGACATTCTACGTAGGCAGTTGGCCGATGCCTATCTGCGCCATGGTCCATACTCTCGCAGGTCTGACTCGAGGGGACCTCTGCGCTCACCTTCCACTGCCATGGCCGCTGGAGGGGTTGGCAGGAGCAGCAGCAGCAGCTCCATCAGCAGCAGCCTCAGTCTTCAGTCGCTAATGAGTAGCTTTCTACACCCGCATAGTGAGGCTACTCATGAGCAGCAGGAAGACCTGGAGCAGGACCTGAACCAGCAGGTCATGTCATACTTTGACATGACCATGCCAACACACTTTGAGGATCCGCTGGACTTCTGAGCAGCCAAACTTGATTTGTGGCCGCAACTAGCAGAGTTTGCCCTGGAAAAGCTGTCCTGCCCGGCAAAAAGCGTGCCATCTGAGCGGGTGTTTAGTGCGGCGGGGGCCATAGTTACGGCGAGGAGAACTCGTCTGTCAACTAAAAATGTGGAGAGACTCACCTTTGTCAAAATGAATCAGGGATGGATCAGCCAGGATTTCCACCCACCAATGCCTGATGCATGTGACTAGATTCAGCATGGTGCCACGTTTTACACTTTCCAAATGGTGCAAAACATATTTATGTCTTTAGGCCAATTTTTGGGCTCCTGCTGATGCCAACTCCAGGGTGTGAATCATCCAATTTTTGGGCTCCTGAAGCCAGCCCCAGTGTCTCTTTAAAGTAATGTTTGGGCTCCTGCTGCTGCTGCCAACTCCAGGGTGTGATTTATCCAATTTTTGGGCTCCTGAAGCCAACCCCAGGGTCTCTTTAAAGTAATACTTGGGCTCCTGCTGCTGCTGCTGCCAACTCCAGGGTGTGAATCATCCAATTTTTGGGCTCCTGAAGCCAACCCCAGGGTCTCTTTAAAGTAATATTTGGGCTCCTGCTGCTGCTGCTGCCAACTCCAGGGTGTGAATCATCCAATTTTTGGGCTCCTGAAGCCAACTCCAGTGTCTCTTTAAAGTAATGTTTTGGCTCCTGCTGCTGCTGCTGCCAACTCCAGGGTGTGATTCATCCAATTTTTGGGCTCCTGAAGCCAACCCCAGTGTCTCTTTAAAGTAATATTTGGGCTCCTGCTGCTGCTGCTGCCAACTCCAGGGTGTGATTCATCCAATTTTTGGGCTACTGAAGCCAACCCCAGTGTCTCCTTAAAGTAATGTTTGGGCTCCTGCTGCTGCTGCCAACTCCAGGGTGTGATTCATGCAATTTTTGGGCTCCTGAAGCCAACCCAGGGTCTCTTTAAAGTAATATTTGGGCTCCTGCTGCTGCTGCTGCCAACTCCAGGGTGTGAATCATCCAATTTTTGGGCTCCTGAAGCCAACCCCAGGGTCTCTTTAAAGTAATATTTGGGCTCCTGCTGCTGCTGCTGCCAACTCCAGGGTGTGAATCATCCAATTTTTGGGCTCCTGAAGCCAACCCCAGTGTCTCTTTAAAGTAATGTTTGGGCTCCTGCTGCTGCTGCTGCTGCCAACTCCAGGGTGTGATTCATCCAATTTTTGGGCTCCTGAAGCCAACCCCAGTGTCTCTTTAAAGTAATGTTTGGGCTCCTGTTGCTGCTACTGCTGCTGCCAACGCCTGCCAACTCCAGGGTGTGATTCATCCAATTTTTGGGCTCCTGAAGCCAACCCCAGTGTCTCTTTAAAGTAATGTTTGGGCTCCTGCTGCTGCTGCTGCTGCTGCCAACTCCAGGGTGTGATTCATCCAATCTTTGGGCTCCTGAAGCCAACCCCAGTGTCTCTTTAAAGTAATGTTTGGGCTCCTGCTGCTGCTGCTGCCAACTCCAGGGTGTGATTCATCCAATTTTTGGGCTCCTGAAGCCAACCCCAGGGTCTCTTTAAAGTAATATTTGGGCTCCTGCTGCTGCTGCCAACTCCAGGGTGTGATTCATCCAATTTTTGGGCTCCTGAAGCCAACCCCAGGGTCTCTTTAAAGTAATACTTGGGCTCCTGCTGCTGCTGCCAACTCCAGGGTGTGATTCATCCAATTTTTGGGCTCCTGAAGCCAACCCCAGGGTCTCTTTAAAGTAATATTTGGGCTCCTGCTGCTGCTGCCAACTCCAGGGTGTGAATCATCCATTTTTTGGGCTCCTGAAGCCAACTCCAGGGTCTCTTTAAAGTAATATTTGGGCTCCTGCTGCTGCTGCTGCCAACTCCAGGGTGTGATTCATCCAATTTTTGGGCTCCTGAAGCCAACCCCAGTGTCTCTTTAAAGTAATGTTTGGGCTGCTGCTGCTGCCAACTCCAGGGTGTGATTCATCCAATTTTTGGGCTCCTGAAGCCAACCCCAGTGTCTCTTTAAAGTAATGTTTGGGCTCCTGTTGCTGCTGCTGCTGCCAACTCCTGCAACTCCAGGGTGTGAATCATCCAATTTTTGGGCTCCTGAAGCCAACCCCAGGGTCTCTTTAAAGTAATGTTTGGGCTCCTGCTGCTGCTGCTGCCAACTCCAGGGTGTGATTCATCCAATCTTTGGGCTCCTGCTGCCAACCCCAGTGTCTCTTTAAGGTAATGTTTGGGCTCCTGCTGCTGCCAACTCCAGGGTGTGATTCATCCAATTTTTGGGCTCCTGAAGCCAACCCCAGGGTCTCTTTAAAGTAATATTTGGGCTCCTGCTGCTGCTGCTGCCAACTCCAGGGTGTGATTCATCCAATTTTTGGGCTACTGAAGCCAACCCCAGTGTCTCTTTAAAGTAATGTTTGGGCTCCTGCTGCTGCTGCCAACTCCAGGGTGTGATTCATCCAATTTTTGGGCTCCTGAAGCCAACCCCAGTGTCTCTTTAAAGTAATGTTTGGGCTCCTGCTGCTGCTGCTGCCAACTCCAGGGTGTGAATCATCCAATTTTTGGGCTCCTGAAGCCAACCCCAGGGTCTCTTTAAAGTAATACTTGGGCTCCTGCTGCTGCTGCTGCTGCCAACTCCAGGGTGTGAATCATCCAATTTTTGGGCTCCTGAAGCCAACCCCAGTGTCTCTTTAAAGTAATGTTTGGGCTGCTGCTGCTGCCAACTCCAGGGTGTGATTCATCCAATTTTTGGGCTCCTGAAGCCAACCCCAGTGTCTCTTTAAAGTAATGTTTGGGCTCCTGTTGCTGCTGCTGCTGCTGCCAACTCCTGCAACTCCAGGGTGTGAATCATCCAATTTTTGGGCTCCTGAAGCCAACCCCAGTGTCTCTTTAAAGTAATGTTTGGGCTCCTGCTGCTGCTGCTGCCAACTCCAGGGTGTGATTCATCCAATCTTTGGGCTCCTGCTGCCAACCCCAGTGTCTCTTTAAGGTAATGTTTGGGCTCCTGCTGCTGCTGCTGCTGCTGCCAACTCCAGGGTGTGATTCATCCAATTTTTGGGCTCCTGAAGCCAACCCCAGGGTCTCTTTAAAGTAATATTTGGGCTCCTGCTGCTGCTGCTGCCAACTCCAGGGTGTGATCCATCCAATTTTTGGGCTACTGAAGCCAACCCCAGTGTCTCTTTAAAGTAATGTTTGGGCTCCTGCTGCTGCTGCCAACTCCAGGGTGTGATTCATCCAATTTTTGGGCTCCTGAAGCCAACCCCAGTGTCTCTTTAAAGTAATACTTGGGCTCCTGCTGCTGCTGCTGCCAACTCCAGGGTGTGAATCATCCAATTTTTGGGCTCCTGAAGCCAACCCCAGGGTCTCTTTAAAGTAATATTTAGGCTCCTGCTGCTGCTGCTGCCAACTCCAGGGTGTGAATCATCCAATTTTTGGGCTCCTGAAGCCAACCCCAGTGTCTCTTTAAAGTAATGTTTGGGCTCCTGCTGCTGCTGCCAACTCCAGGGTGGGATTCATCCAATTTTTGGGCTCCTGAAGCCAACCCCAGTGTCTCTTTAAAGTAATGTTTGGGCTCCTGTTGCTGCTGCTGCTGCTGCCAACTCCTGCCAACTCCAGGGTGTGATTCATCCAATTTTTGGGCTCCTGAAGCCAACCCCAGGGTCTCTTTAAAGTAATATTTGGGCTCCTGCTGCTGCTGCTGCCAACTCCAGGGTGTGATTCATCCAATTTTTGGGCTACTGAAGCCAACCCCAGTGTCTCTTTAAAGTAATGTTTGGGCTCCTGCTGCTGCTGCCAACTCCAGGGTGTGATTCATCCAATTTTTGGGCTCCTGAAGCCAACCCCAGTGTCTCTTTAAAGTAATATTTGGGCTCCTGCTGCTGCTGCTGCCAACTCCAGGGTGTGAATCATCCAATTTTTGGGCTCCTGAAGCCAACCCCAGGGTCTCTTTAAAGTAATATTTGGGCTCCTGCTGCTGCTGCTGCCAACTCCAGGGTGTGAATCATCCAATTTTTGGGCTCCTGAAGCCAACCCCAGTGTCTCTTTAAAGTAATGTTTGGGCTCCTGCTGCTGCTGCTGCTGCCAACTCCAGGGTGTGATTCATCCAATTTTTGGGCTCCTGAAGCCAACCCCAGTGTCTCTTTAAAGTAATGTTTGGGCTCCTGCTGCTGCTGCCAACTCCAGGGTGTGATTCATCCAATTTTTGGGCTCCTGAAGCCAACCCCAGTGTCTCTTTAAAGTAATGTTTGGGCTCCTGCTGCTGCTGCTGCCAACTCCAGGGTGTGAATCATCCAATTTTTGGGCTCCTGAAGCCAACCCCAGGGTCTCTTTAAAGTAATACTTGGGCTCCTGCTGCTGCTGCTGCTGCCAACTCCAGGGTGTGAATCATCCAATTTTTGGGCTCCTGAAGCCAACCCCAGTGTCTCTTTAAAGTAATGTTTGGGCTGCTGCTGCTGCCAACTCCAGGGTGTGATTCATCCAATTTTTGGGCTCCTGAAGCCAACCCCAGTGTCTCTTTAAAGTAATGTTTGGGCTCCTGTTGCTGCTGCTGCTGCTGCCAACTCCTGCAACTCCAGGGTGTGAATCATCCAATTTTTGGGCTCCTGAAGCCAACCCCAGTGTCTCTTTAAAGTAATGTTTGGGCTCCTGCTGCTGCTGCTGCCAACTCCAGGGTGTGATTCATCCAATCTTTGGGCTCCTGCTGCCAACCCCAGTGTCTCTTTAAGGTAATGTTTGGGCTCCTGCTGCTGCTGCTGCTGCTGCCAACTCCAGGGTGTGATTCATCCAATTTTTGGGCTCCTGAAGCCAACCCCAGGGTCTCTTTAAAGTAATATTTGGGCTCCTGCTGCTGCTGCTGCCAACTCCAGGGTGTGATCCATCCAATTTTTGGGCTACTGAAGCCAACCCCAGTGTCTCTTTAAAGTAATGTTTGGGCTCCTGCTGCTGCTGCCAACTCCAGGGTGTGATTCATCCAATTTTTGGGCTCCTGAAGCCAACCCCAGTGTCTCTTTAAAGTAATACTTGGGCTCCTGCTGCTGCTGCTGCCAACTCCAGGGTGTGAATCATCCAATTTTTGGGCTCCTGAAGCCAACCCCAGGGTCTCTTTAAAGTAATATTTAGGCTCCTGCTGCTGCTGCTGCCAACTCCAGGGTGTGAATCATCCAATTTTTGGGCTCCTGAAGCCAACCCCAGTGTCTCTTTAAAGTAATGTTTGGGCTCCTGCTGCTGCTGCTGCTGCCAACTCCAGGGTGGGATTCATCCAATTTTTGGGCTCCTGAAGCCAACCCCAGTGTCTCTTTAAAGTAATGTTTGGGCTCCTGTTGCTGCTGCTGCTGCTGCCAACTCCTGCCAACTCCAGGGTGTGATTCATCCAATTTTTGGGCTCCTGAAGCCAACCCCAGGGTCTCTTTAAAGTAATATTTGGGCTCCTGCTGCTGCTGCTGCCAACTCCAGGGTGTGATTCATCCAATTTTTGGGCTCCTGAAGCCAACCCCAGTGTCTCTTTAAAGTAATGTTTGGGCTCCTGCTGCTGCTGCCAACTCCAGGGTGTGATTCATCCAATTTTTGGGCTCCTGAAGCCAACCCCAGGGTCTCTTTAAAGTAATATTTGGGCTCCTGCTGCTGCTGCTGCCAACTCCAGGGTGTGAATCATCCAATTTTTGGGCTCCTGAAGCCAACCCCAGGGTCTCTTTAAAGTAATATTTGGGCTCCTGCTGCTGCTGCTGCTGCCAACTCCAGGGTGTGAATCATCCAATTTTTGGGCTCCTGAAGCCAACCCCAGTGTCTCTTTAAAGTAATGTTTGGGCTCCTGCTGCTGCTGCTGCCAACTCCAGGGTGTGATTCATCCAATTTTTGGGCTCCTGAAGCCAACCCCAGTGTCTCTTTAAAGTAATGTTTGGGCTCCTGTTGCTGCTGCTGCTGCTGCTGCCAACTCCTGCCAACTCCAGGGTGTGAATCATCCAATTTTTGGGCTCCTGAAGCCAACCCCAGTGTCTCTTTAAAGTAATGTTTGGGCTCCTGCTGCTGCTGCCAACTCCAGGGTGTGATTCATCCAATCTTTGGGCTCCTGCTGCCAACCCCAGTGTCTCTTTAAAGTAATGTTTGGGCTCCTGCTGCTGCTGCCAACTCCAGGGTGTGATTCATCCAATTTTTGGGCTCCTGAAGCCAACCCCAGGGTCTCTTTAAAGTAATATTTGGGCTCCTGCTGCTGCTGCTGCCAACTCCATGGTGTGATTCATCCAATTTTTGGGCTACTGAAGCCAACCCCAGTGTCTCTTTAAAGTAATCTTTAGGCTCCTGCTGCTGCTGCCAACTCCAGGGTGTGATTCATCCAATTTTTGGGCTCCTGAAGCCAACCCCAGGGTCTCTTTAAAGTATTATTTGGGCTCCTGCTGCTGCTGCTGCCAACTCCAGGGTGTGAATCATCCAATTTTTGGGCTCCTGAAGCCAACCCCAGGGTCTCTTTAAAGTAATGTTTGGGCTCCTGTTGCTGCTGCTGCTGCTGCCAACTCCTGCCAACTCCAGGGTGTGATTCATCCAATTTTTGGGCTCCTGAAGCCAACCCCAGTGTCTCTTTAAAGTAATGTTTGGGCTCCTGCTGCTGCTGCTGCTGCTGCCAACTCCAGGGTGTGATTCATCCAATCTTTGGGCTCCTGCTGCCAACCCCAGTGTCTCTTTAAAGTAATGTTTGGGCTCCTGCTGCTGCTGCTGCTGCCAACTCCAGGGTGTGATTCATCAAATTTTTGGGCTCCTGAAGCCAACCCCAGGGTCTCTTTAAAGTAATATTTGGGCTCCTGCTGCTGCTGCCAACTCCAGGGTGTGATTCATCCAATTTTTGGACTCCTGAAGCCAACCCCAGGGTCTCTTTAAAGTAATACTTGGGCTCCTGCTGCTGCTGCCAACTCCAGTGTGTGATTCATCCAATTTTTGGGCTCCTGAAGCCAACCCCAGGGTCTCTTTAAAGTAATATTTGGGCTCCTGCTGCTGCCAACTCCAGGGTGTGAATCATCCAATTTTTGGGCTCCTGAAGCCAACCCCAGGGTCTCTTTAAAGTAATATTTGGGCTCCTGCTGCTGCTGCCAACTCCAGGGTGTGAATCATCCAATTTTTGGGCTCCTGAAGCCAACCCCAGTGTCTCTTTAAAGTAATGTTTGGGCTGCTGCTGCTGCCAACTCCAGGGTGTGATTCATCCAATTTTTGGGCTCCTGAAGCCAACCCCAGTGTCTCTTTAAAGTAATGTTTGGGCTCCTGTTGCTGCTGCTGCTGCTGCCAACTCCTGCAACTCCAGGGTGTGAATCATCAAATTTTTGGGCTCCTGAAGCCAACCCCAGTGTCTCTTTAAAGTAATGTTTGGGCTCCTGCTGCTGCTGCTGCTGCTGCCAACTCCAGGGTGTGATTCATCCAGTCTTTGGGCTCCTGCTGCCAACCCCAGTGTCTCTTTAAGGTAATGTTTGGGCTCCTGCTGCTGCTGCTGCTGCCAACTCCAGGGTGTGATTCATCCAATTTTTGGGCTCCTGAAGCCAACCCCAGGGTCTCTTTAAAGTAATATTTGGGCTCCTGCTGCTGCTGCTGCCAACTCCAGGGTGTGAATCATCCAATTTTTGGGCTCCTGAAGCCAACCCCAGTGTCTCTTTAAAGTAATATTTGGGCTGCTGCTGCTGCTGCCAACTCCAGGGTGTGATTCATCCAATTTTTGGGCTCCTGAAGCCAACCCCAGGGTCTCTTTAAAGTAATATTTGGGCTCCTGCTGCTGCTGCTAACTCCAGGGTGTGAATCATCCAATTTTTGGGCTCCTGAAGCCAACCCCAGGGTCTCTTTAAAGTAATATTTGGGCTCCTGCTGCTGCTGCTGCCAACTCCAGGGTGTGAATCATCCAATTTTTGGGCTCCTGAAGCCAACCCCAGTGTCTCTTTAAAGTAATGTTTGGGCTCCTGCTGCTGCTGCTGCTGCTGCCAACTCCAGGGTGTGATTCATCCAATTTTTGGGCTCCTGAAGCCAACCCCAGTGTCTCTTTAAAGTAATGTTTGGGCTCCTGTTGCTGCTGCTGCTGCTGCTGCCAACTCCTGCCAACTCCAGGGTGTGATTCATCCAATTTTTGGGCTCCTGAGGCCAACCCCAGGGTCTCTTTAAAGTAATATTTGGGCTCCTGCTGCTGCCAACTCCAGGGTGTGATTCATCCAATTTTTGGGCTACTGAAGCCAACCCCAGTGTCTCTTTAAAGTAATGTTTGGGCTCCTGCTGCTGCTGCCAACTCCAGGGTGTGATTCATCCAATTTTTTGGGCTCCTGAAGCCAACCCCAGGGTCTCTTTAAAGTAATATTTGGGCTCCTGCTGCTGCTGCTGCCAACTCCAGGGTGTGAATCATCCAATTTTTGGGCTCCTGAAGCCAACCCCAGGGTCTCTTTAAAGTAATATTTGGGCTCCTGCTGCTGCTGCTGCCAACTCCAGGGTGTGAATCATCCAATTTTTGGGCTCCTGAAGCCAACCCCAGTGTCTCTTTAAAGTAATGTTTGGGCTCCTGTTGCTGCTGCTGCCAACTCCTGCCAACTCCAGGGTGTGAATCATCCAATTTTTGGGCGCCTGAAGCCAACCCCAGTGTCTCTTTAAAGTAATGTTTGGGCTCCTGCTGCTGCTGCTGCTGCCAACTCCAGGGTGTGATTCATCCAATCTTTGGGCTCCTGCTGCCAACCCCAGTGTCTCTTTAAAGTAATACTTGGGCTCCTGCTGCCAACTCCAGGGTGTGAATCATCCAATTTTTGGGCTCCTGAAGCCAACCCCAGGGTCTCTTTAAAGTAATATTTGGGCTCCTGCTGCTGCCAACTCCAGGGTGTGAATCATCCAATTTTTGGGCTCCTGAAGCCAACCCCAGTGTCTTTTTAAAGTAATGTTTGGGCTGCTGCCAACTCCAGGGTGTGATTCATCCAATTTTTGGGCTCCTGAAGCCAACCCCAGTGTCTCTTTAAAGTAATGTTTGGGCTGCTGTTGCTGCTGCTGCTGCTGCCAACTCCTGCCAACTCCAGGGTGTGAATCATCCAATTTTTGGGCTCCTGAAGCCAACCCCAGTGTCTCTTTAAAGTAATGTTTGGGCTCCTGCTGCTGCTGCTGCCAACTCCAGGGTGTGATTCATCCAATCTTTGGGCTCCTGCTGCCAACCCCAGTGTCTCTTTAAAGTAATGTCTGGACTCCTGCTGCTGCTGCTGCTGCTGCCAACTCCAGGGTGTGATTCATCCAATTTTGGGGCTCCTGAAGCCAACCCCAGGGTCTCTTTAAAGTAATATTTGGGCTCCTGCTGCTGCTGCTGCCAACTCCAGGGTGTGATTCATCCAATTTTTGGGCTGCTGAAGCCAACCCCAGTGTCTCTTTAAAGTAATGTTTGGGCTCCTGCTGCTGCTGCCAACTCCAGGGTGTGATTCATCCAATTTTTGGGCTCCTGAAGCCAACCCCAGGGTCTCTTTAAAGTAATATTTGGGCTCCTGCTGCTGCTGCTGCCAACTCCAGGGTGTGAATCATCCAATTTTTGGGCTCCTGAAGCCAACCCCAGGGTCTCTTTAAAGTAATATTTGGGCCCCTGCTGCTGCTTCTGCCAACTCCAGGGTGTGAATCATCCAATTTTTGGGCTCCTGAAGCCAACACCAGTGTCTCTTTAAAGTAATGTTTGGGCTCCTGCTGCTGCTGCTGCTGCCAACTCCAGGGTGTGATTCATCCAATTTTTGGGCTCCTGAAGCCAACCCCAGTGTCTCTTTAAAGTAATGTTTGGGCTGCTGCTGCTGCCAACTCCAGGGTGTGATTCATCCAATTTTTGGGCTCCTGAAGCCAACCCAAGTGTCTCTTTAAAGTAATGTTTGGGCTCCTGTTGCTGCTGCTGCTGCTGCCAACTCCTGCCAACTCCAGGGTGTGAATCATCCAATTTTTGGGCTCCTGAAGCCAACCCCAGTGTCTCTTTAAAGTAATGTTTGGGTTCCTGCTGCTGCTGCTGCTGCCAACTCCAGGGTGTGAATCATCCAATTTTTGGGCTCCTGAAGCCAACCCCAGTGTCTCTTTAAAGTAATGTTTGGGCTGCTGCTGCTGCTGCCAACTCCAGGGTGTAATTCATCCAATTTTTGGGCTCCTGCTGCTGCCAACTCCAGTGTCTCTTTAAAGCAATGTTTGGGCTCCTGCCCCTCATAGTGATGCCACTTCAACTCTCTGCAATTGTGCCGCTCTGCGATTCTATTAGCGATGCCTCTGATCTGCATGTGATATTTATTCAAAGTATTATTTAACTAACCCAGCACGCATCCTATGCGTGTTACAGCAAGGCAGAATGGTTTACAACCCTATTGAGGCTCTAGGAGGCTCAGAAATAGCCGTTTTTAATAGCGGTTCGTCGCGAATAAATTCGGGTCGAAACGATTTTTGTCGGAAAATTCGGCGAATCAGTCGAATCGAATTTTTCAAAAGTTTGCTCATCTCTAATAGCCATAGTTAGTATTTTCGTGTTTGTAGTTGCATTTTACTTTGATATTGAGCTCTAGCTCTTTATTAATATTAGAGAAGAGCGAACTTTTGAAAAATTCGATTCGACTGATTCGCCGAATTTTCCGACAAAAATTTATTCGCAACGAATCGCTGTTAAAAACGGCTATATCTGAGCCTCCTAGAGCCTCAATAGGGTTGTAAACCATTCTGCCTTGCTGTAACACGCATAGGACGCGTGCTGGGTTAGTGAAATAATACTGTAAATAATTATCACATGCAGATCGGAGGCATCGCTAATAGAATTGCAAAGCGGCACAATTGCAGAGAGTTGAGGTGGCATCACTATGAGGGGCCCCTATAGTGCCTGAAAAACACACCCTGGAGCTGGCAGCAGCAGGAGCCCAAAAATTAGCTGAATCACACCCTGGAGTTGCAAGCAGCAGCAGCTGCAGGAGCCCAAACATTGCTTTAAAGAGACACTGGAGTTGGCTGCAGGAGCCCCAAAATTGAATGAATCACACCCTGGAGTTGCAAGCAGCAGCAGCAGGAGCCCAAACATTGCTTTAAAGAGACACTGGATTTGGCTGCAGGAGCCCAAACATTGGATGAATCACACCCTGGAGTTGCAAGCAGCAGCACAAACATAGCTTGAAAGAGACACTGGAGTTGGCAGCAGGAGCCCAAAAATTGGCTGAATGACACCCTGGAGCTGCAAGCAGCAGCAGCAGCCCAAACATAGCTTGAAAGAGACACTGGAGTTGGCAGCAGGAGCCCAAAAATTGGATGAATCACACCCTGGAGTTGCAAGCAGCAGCAGCAGCCCAAACATAGCTTGAAAGACACACTGGAGTTGGCAGCAGGAGCCCAAGAATTGGCTGAATCACACCCTGGAGTTGCAAGCAGCAGTAGCAGCAGGGGCCCAAACATTACTTTAAAGAGACACTGGAGTTGGCTTCAGAAGCCCAACAATTGGATGAATCACACCCTGGAGTTGCAAGCAGCAGCAGGAGCCCAAACATAGCTTTAAAGAGACAATGGAGTTTGCAGCAGGAGCCCAAAAATTGGATGAATCACACCCTGGAGTTGCAAGCAGCAGCAGCAGGAGCCCAAACATAGCTTGAAAGACACACTGGAGTTGGCAGCAGGACCCCAAAAATTGGATGAATCACACCCTGGAGTTGCAAGCAGCAGCAGGAGCCCAAACATAGCTTTAAAGAGACAATGGAGTTTGCAGCAGGAGCCCAAAAATTGGATGAATCACACCCTGGAGTTGCAAGCAGCAGCAGGAGCCCAAACATTGCTTGAAAGAGACACTGGAGTTGGCTTCAGGAGGCCAGAAATTGGATGAATCACACCCTGGAGTTGCAAGCAGCAGCAGCAGGAGTCCAAACATAGCTTGAAAGAGACACTGGATCTGGCTGCAGGAGCCCAAAAATTGCATGACTCACACCCTGGAGTTGGAAGCAGCAGCAGCAGGAGCCCAAACATAGCTTGAAGGAGACACTGGATTTGGGTGCAGGAGCCCAAAAATTGGATGAATCACACCCTGGAGTTGTAAGCAGCAGCAGCAGGAGCCCAAACATAGCTTGAAAGAGACACTGGAGTTGGCAGCAGGAGCCCAAAAATTGGATGAATCACACCTGCAAGCAGCAGCAGCAGGAGCCCAAAATTTCCAGAAAGACACACCCTGGAGTTGGCAGCAGCATGAAGAGAACATATACAGATTTTCGGCACATATATCTTATCCAAAGAATATTAATAAAAACTAAGAGTAACGTAAAGCATTTTCTCAATAATTACTTGTGGTCTGATGCGGAGGAATGTCTGTAACTGGAGAGCAGCACCTTAAATCTGTTTTGCACGATCCATATTTCTTTAGTGTTGGTCTGGCCCCATCATCAATCTACTCTAATGCATCAGGCATTGGTGGGTGGAAATTTTGGATGATCCATGCCCGATTCATTTCCACGCAGGCCAGTCTCTCAAAAAAAAACATGGAGAGTGACAGATTAGTAACATATTAGTAACATAGTAACATATAAAACCTCATTTCATCAAGCAGAGTTCTCTGCAGAATAGGGGTGAGTGGCAGCAGGAGTCTCAGTGAGAGGCCTGATCTCCCGGGATCAGCTAGCGGTCGTGTCTTGAACAGCAACCCATCTGCCGTCATCTATTGGTTAACACGATCATCCACTGCATCACAAGTGACATCTGACACCCCCAGTTAACTGTCTGTTGTATGTTATGCTTTGGGTTCAGCTCCACTATTCAGTGAGGATGATCTGATAATCAGAAAAACCAGCAGCTACTGCCCAGCCAAGAAGTGGAGGAGACAGTTGCCGCTTCTTCCACTAGGCAGGCAAGTAGTGATGAGGAGAGTGTCATGGGAGGAGGTGTTGCAAGCGTTTTGGCTCCTTAAGCAGACACTGTTGAGGAACCTGAGGACATCAGTGAGTTTTGAGGGCACTTTTAAAGGCTTGAAGTGATGGAGAGTGACAGATTTAGTGGCCAGCATGGTGGCAGAAGGGGAAAGTATGAAGGAAAGGGGGTGGGAGCAGCTCCATCACTATTATTTATACAAAATTATCAACATTACTCCCTATTGAGTGCTCTAAAGGGAAGCTGGCAGCTTCCCAGGTGAGTAGCTCTGGCTGCAATGCATGTCCCAACTTTGGGGACTCAAAAATAAGAGTAGGGACCACACTAAACACAGAGTGCCTTGCCGGGGCAGTGTGGCTTCCACATGTATCTGCAGATATATGCAACCAAATCTCTGTCTTTCCACATAGCTAGACATGTTTGTTGCTTGATATTTAGTTGATGAGAGGGTTAAACTGGGCGGTAAATTAGTTCCCAGGCCCTGAATAATAATGTTGATAATTTTGTATAAATAATAGTGATGGAGCTGCTCCCACCCCCTTTGCTCAGTTTGAATTGCCATGAACACACACAGGGAGGGATTCAGCCACCATGGATCTCTCCCTATGGAGTGCTCTAAAGGGAAGCTGGCAGCTTCCCAGGTGAGTAGCTCTGGTTGCAGTGCATGCCCCAACTTTGGGGACTCAAAAATAAGAGTAGGGACCACACTAAACACAGAGTGCCTTGCCGGGGCAGTGTGGCTTCCACATGTATCTGCAGATATATGCAACCAAATCTCTGTCTTTCCACATAGCTAGACATGTTTGTTGCTTGATATTTAGTTGATGAGAGGGTTAAACTGGGCGGTAAATTAGTTCCCAGGCCCTGAATAATAATGTTGATAATTTTGTATAAATAATAGTGATGGAGCTGCTCCCACCCCCTTTGCTCAGAAAGTATGGAGGCAAATGTGCTCGGGGTAGACCACTCGCGCGGCAGGCTATCTTCCCAGGAGGTAGTGGAAGAGGGTCCCTGGAGTTGGCGGCGGCGGCGGCAGCAGCATCAGTGAATTAGTGCGGACTAGTGCGGACGAGTAGGAGAAATCAGCTACAAGCCCATGTTGCAGTTTTTCATCCGCAGGAGGTTAACATGGCTATATGAAAGATGTGTAGGCAGAAGGTGAAGTGTGGCCAGGGTCCCAATGTTGGACCCACAGCCCTGCGTCAACATTTGCAGCGTCACCATAAAGCGGCCTGGGAGAGTTGGCTCCAAAGTGGTGGTCCAGCCTGCTGCATTTCCCAGTGGCACACCGCTCTCTGTTCCAGCCAGCCAAGGCTCCACCACCTCCTGTGTGTCATACCCATCCTCTGTCACTCCAGATGCTCCTCCTCCTCTTAATCCGAGTCAGTCATTCCGCCAGCAATCCATTGCCAAGCCATGTCCATGTGCCCACTCATCCAACGTGCAGAAGCTAAATTTGCTCCTGTATAAGTTGCTGGTGCTGCAGTCCCTCCCTTTTGAGTTGGTGGACATTTCAGAGAAGTGATGGCTTGTGCCGAGCCGAGGTGGAGAGTCCCATGCTGTCATTTCTTTGCAAAGAAGGCAGTACCAGCCCTGTAAAATTTTGTTGAACAGGAGGTGGGGCAGTCCTTTAGCCTGTCAGTGTGTACCAAAGTGCACAGCAGTGCCTACGTCTGGAGCTGTAACTATGGTCAGGGACAATAAATATCCTTTTAGGACCGCTGGGTGATTGTGGTTCCTGCACAACCACAAAAGCAACTTGGACAAGTCCCTCCACTGTGGCCTCCACGCTCCTAGGCCTTAGTGCCTGTGACAGTGCACTTGCACTTAGCAATGGTGTCACAGAGAAAAGTGGCAAATTGTCAATTACATATTAATAGTTAACATTTATCTTATTTGAACATATTTATAATAATAACATATAATAACATATAACATAGCAACAATAACATTTAACATAATAACAGTACCATATAAAATGTTTTTTAATATTTTGTATTTTTTAGAAACATATATATATATATATATATATATATATATATATATATATATATTATTTTTTTTTATATTTTTTTTCCATTGCCTTTTAATATTTTGTGAATTTTGGTACAATTTTTTTTTCCATTTTTTAATTTTTTTTTACTTTTTTTCTAAATATTTATTTTTTCTCTTTTTTTTTTATTTATTTATTTTTTTTCCCAGTGCCCTTCCAAGCCTACCATGTGTGCAGGACATGGCGGTTTCACACTGTTCTTCACATGGTTTGCCTTGAGCAACAGAGTCACACATGGGAAGAACTGCTAAAAATGAGAACTCAATACATGAAATCATGGCTTACTCCACGAAAACTGTAAATGGGACCCATGGTGACTGACACTGGGAAGAACATCTTGTCTGCGCTGCGACAAGGAAGCCTGAGCCATGAGTCCTGCCATGGCACACGTGTTCAATCTAGTTGTCAAGCATTTTCTGAAGTTTTCCCCCCATCTGAAAGACATCCTAACAACGGGAAGGAAACTTTGCATGCACTTCAGGCACTCCTACACCGCCAAGCACACCCTTCTTGAGCTTCAGCGTCAGAACGGTATTTCCCAACATAGTCTAGTTTGCGATGTTTCCACCCGTTGGAATTCCACCCTCCATATGCAGGATCGACTATAGGAACAGAGAAAAGCCATCACGGATTTCTTGATGATCCAAACGGATAGGGGGACTCCCCTGTGTAGCTTCAATGTAAACCAGTGGCAGGTTATACGTGACACCTGCCGTTTGCTCAGGCCCTTTGAGGAAGCTACTTTATTAGTCAGTCGCCAGGACTATGAGATGAACGATGAGATTCCACTGCTTCATGTACTACAACACATGTTGGAAACCATGGCTGGTCAGGGCACTAGAGACTTGGCGCATACATTTCACAGCCACATGAAGCCTGTGGGGGCTGAAGTGGAGGAGGGGGTGGGGCACAGCGAAGCACAGTTTAGGTTTGACAAAATGACCATTTTATCTAGTCATCTGACAGGAGAGGAGGAGCAGGAGCAGCCAGAGGAGCTAGAGGGTTGTGAGGAAGGCGAGACAGAGGACCCAGACACACCGTGGCAGTTTTCAGTGGAGATGGAGACATGTAGTCCCTCCGAGTCACTTGCACAAATGGCACGATGCATGCTCACGTGCTTGCGTAGTGACCACAGAATTGTCTCCATTTGTCAGCGGGATGACTTCTGGCTCTCCACCTTATTGGACCCTCGCTTCTGGCACAAAATGGGGGCATTTTTTACACCCACTGAGAGGGAGGACAAACTGACCTACTACAAAGACATCCTACGTAGTCAGTTGGGCGATGTCTATCTGCGCCATGGTCCATACTCTCGCAGGTCTGACTCGGGGGGACCTCTGCGCTCACCTTCCACTGCCATGGCTGCCGGGGGGGGGGGGGTGGCAGCAGCAGCTCCATCAGCAGCAGCCTCAGTCTTCAGTCGCTAATGAGTAGCTTTCTACACCCGCATAGTGAGTCTACTCATGAGCATCAGGAAGACCTGGAGCAAGACATGAACCAGCAGGTCATGTCATACCTTGACATGACCATGCCAACACACCTTGAGGACCCGCTGGACTTCTGGGAAGCCAAACTTGACTTGTGGCCGCAACTAGCAGAGTTTGCCCTGGAAAAGCTGTCCTGCCCGGCCAGTAGTTGATTTAGATGGCAACTGGGCTGCTCTATATTATGCTGCAAAATGGCAAATTTACCTCACAATATAAGCTTTTGCCCCTCAGATTTACACAGGGCCTGCTCTATATTATGCTGCAAAATGGCAAATTTACTGCACAGTATAAGCTAATGCCCCTCAGATTTACACAGGGGCTGCTCTATATAATGCTGCAAAATGACAAATTTACCTCACTATATAAGCTATTGCCCCTCAGATTTACACAGGGCCTGCTCTATATTATGCTGCAAAATGGCAAATTTACCTCACTATATAAGCTAATGCCCCTCAGATTTACACAGGGGCTGCTCTATATAATGCTACAAAACCAAGAGCGGATTTAGTTCACACAATATAACCTATTTCTCAGGTTTATATAGGGACTGCTCTATGTAATGGTGCAAAACCATGAATTTACCTACAATATAAACTATTGCTGCTCCATATTATGGTGCAAAACTGAATTTATCTCACAATATAAACTATTACTCCTCAGGTTTATATAGGGGCTGCTGTATATAACAGTGCAAAACCATGAATTTACCTCATAATATAAACTATTGCCCCTCAGATTTACACAGGGCCTGCTCTATATTTTGCTGCAAAATGGCAAATTTACCTCACAGTATAAGCTATTGCCCCTCAGATTTACACAGGGCCTGCTCTAAAGAATGCTACAAAACCAAGAGCGGATTTAACTCACACAATATAACCTATTTCTCAGGTTTATTTAGGGACTGCTCTATGTAATGGTGCAAAACCATGATTTTACCTCATAATATAAACTATTGCCCCCCAGATTTACTCAGGGGCTGCTCCATATAATGGTGCAAAACAGGGCAAATGTATTGTCCAATATAAACTATTGCTGCTCTGATTTACACAGGAGGGCCACTCTAAAGAATGGTGCAACATGGCGAATTTAGCTCACAATATAACATAGATTGCAAAATTTCAGACAGGGCCTGCTCTATAAAATGGCAATTTTACCTCACAATATAAACTATTGCTCCTCAGATTGACACAGGGATTTAGGTTGATATATATAATAGTGCAAAACAGCAAATTTACCTCACAATACTGTATAAACTATTGCTCCTCAGATTTACACAGTGGGCTTCTCTATATAATGGTGCAAAATGGCGAATTTACCTCACTATATAATCTATTACAGCTCTATATAAAAAATAAATAAATAAATAAAAAAAAGGGCCTGTATAAGCTTATTTAGTATAACAGATAGGGTGACATGTGCTGGTTTGGGATGCCCATGTGGGTTAGTGTTTTGACAGCAGGACAAAAAACAATTCAAAATGCAATAGCTTAATAAAACTGAGGCTGAACAAGCTTATTTAGTATAAAAGATAGGGTGACGTGCTGGTTTGGGATGCCCATGTGGGCTGGTGTTTTGACTACAGGACAAAAACCAATTCAAAATGCAATACTTTGATTAAGCTGAGGAAGGCTCAACAAGCGTATTTAGAATAACAGATAGGCTGCCTAATGCAGGTTTGGGATGCCCTGCGGCCTGGTGTTTTTTTTGTTAAACGCAGACCAAAAACCAATTCAAAATGCAATACTTTGATTAAGCTGAGGAAGGATCAACAAGCGTATTTAGTATAACAGATAGGCTGCTAAGTGCAGGTTTGGGATACCCAGGTGGGCTGGTGTTTTTTTGTTAAAGGCAGACCAAAAAAACAATTCAAAATGCAATAACTTAATAAAGCTGGGGCTGTAGACGCTTATTTAGTATAACAGATAGGGTGCCACGTGGTGGTTTGGGATACCCTGCGGCCTGGTAAATTGACAGCAGACAGAAACCAATGCAAAATTAAATAACTTAGTACAGCTGAGGCTGAAACACGCTTATTTTCTATAACAGGTAGGGTGCTAGGTGCAAGTTTGGGATACCCTGCAGCCTGGTGTAATGACAGCAGACAGAAACCAATGCAAAATTAAATAACTTAGTAAAGCTGAGGCAGAAGCACGCTTATTTTGTATAACAGATAGGGTGCTAAGTGCAAGTTTCGGATACCCTGCGGCCTGGTGTAATGACAGCAGACAGAAACCAATGCAAAATTAAATAACCTAGTACAGCTGAGGCAGAAGCACGCTTATTTTGTATAACAGATAGGGTGCTAGGTGCAAGTTTGGGATACCCTGCAGCCTGGTGTATTTGAAGTAGACCAAAACCTATTCAAAATGCAATAACTTAATAAAGCTGGGGCTGTAGACGCTTATTTAGTATAACATATAGGGTGCCACGTGGTGATTTGGGATACCCTGCGGCCTGGTGTATTGACAGAAGGACAAAAACCAATTCAAAATGCAATAACTTAATAAAGCTGAGGCTGTAGACGCTTATTTAGTATAACAGATAGGGTGCAACGTGGTGGTTTGGCATACCCTGCGGCCTGGTGTATTGACAGCAGGACAAAAACCAATTCAAAATGCAATAGCTTAATAAAGCTGAGACTGTAGACGCTTATTTAGTATAACAGATAGGGTGCAACGTGGTGGTTTGGGATACCCTGCGGCCTGGTGTATTTAAAGCAGACCAAAACCGATTCAAAATGCAATAACTTAATAAAGCTGAGGCTGTAGACACTTATTTAGTATAACAGATAGGGTGCCACGTGGTGGTTTGGGATACCCTGTGGCCTGGTGTATTGACAGCAGGACAAAAACCAATTCAAAATGCAATAACTTAATAAAGCTGAGGCTGTAGACGCTTATTTAGTATAACAGATAGGTGACGTGGTGGTTTGGGATACCCTGTGGCCTGGTGTATTGACAGCAGGACAAAAACCAATTCAAAATGCAATAGCTTAATAAAGCTGAGGCTGTAGACGCTTATTTAGTATAACAGATAGGGTGCAACGTGGTGGTTTGGGATACCCTGCGGCCTGGTGTATTGACAGCAGGACAAAAACCAATTCAAAATGCAATAACTTAATAAAGCTGAGGCTGTAGAGGCTTATTTAGTATAACAGATAGGGTGCAACGTGGTGGTTTGGGATACCCTGCGGCCTGGTGTATTTAAAGCAGACCAAAACCAATTCAAAATGTAATAACTTAATAAAGTTGAGGCTGTAGACGCTAATTTAGTATAACAGATAGGGTGCCACGTGGTGGTTTGGGATACCCTGCGGCCTGGTGTATTGACAGCAGGACAAAAACCAATTCAAAATGCAATAACTTAATAAAGCTACGGCTGTAGACGCTTATTTAGTATAACAGATAGGGTGCAACGTGGTGGTTTGGGATACCCTGCGGCCTGGTGTATTGACAGCAGGACAAAAAACTATTCAAAATGCAATAACTTAATAAAGCTGAGGCTGTAGACGCTTATTTAGTATGACAGATAGGGTGCAACGTGGTAGTTTGGGATACCCTGCGGCCTGGTGTATTGACAGCAGGACAAAAACCAATTCAAAATGCAATAACTTAATAAAGCTGAGGCTGTAGACGCTTATTTAGTATAACAGATAGGGTGCAACGTGGTGGTTTGGGATACCCTGCGGCCTGGTGTATTTAAAGCAGACCAAAACCAATTCAAAATGCAATAACTTAATAATGCTGAGGCTGTAGATGCTTATTTAGTATAACAGATAGGGTGCCACGTGGTGGTTTGGGATACCCTGCGGCCTGGTGTATTGACAGCAGGACAAAAACCAATTCAAAATGCAATAACTTAATAAAGCTGAGGCTGTAGACGCTTATTTAGTATAACAGATAGGGTGCCACGTGGTGGTTTGGGATACCCTGCGGCCTGGTGTATTGACAGCAGGACCAAAACCAATTCAAAATGCAATAACTTAATAAAGCTGAGGCTGTAGACGCTTATTTAGTATAACAGATAGGGTGCCACGTGGTGGTTTGGGATACCCTGCTGCCTGGTGTATTGACAGCAGGACAAAAACCAATTCAAAATGCAATAACTTAATAAAGCTGAGGCTGTAGATGCTTATTTAGTATAACAGATAGGGTGCAACGTGGTGGTTTGGGATACCCTGCGGCCTGGTGTATTTAACCCTTTTATTGCCAAGCACGTAACACCTACGTGCTGGCTTGGCTGGGCCTTAAGTGCCAAGCCCGTAGGTGTTACGTGCTTGACTTTCCTCGCTTGTAGTTTAAAAAGTAAAAACAACAAATACTCACCTGACCCCTTGTTGGATCCGGCCGGGTCTCCTCTTTAATTTGGTGCCATCCGATCCCCCGTGGGGGGTCGGATGGCTCCAGGAGAGCCCCCGGAATAGGCCGCCCCCCCCCCCGCTTCTGCAGCAGCAGCTTCTAACTGTAAAAAAAATAAAAAAAATAAAAATGACATTCACTTACCTGTGTGTGCGCTGGCTCCCGCTGTCCCTCCTCTTCACCTGGGGGGCCTCCGATCCCCCCCCAGGACTTACCGATCTTCAGGAGAGAGCCTGGGAGGCTCTCTCCTCTCTTCTTCACGATGGCGGCCGCCATCATGCCTCTAAGCCCCGCCCCCTTGGGGGCGGGGCTTATGAAGTCATCCCGGCCCCGATCTCAGGCTTCAGCCTTCTCAGCTTCTCAGATGCCGGTGATCGGTGCCCTGGAAGGAGGTGGCAGGAGATCCTCTGATCTCCTGCCTTCTCCTTCTCTGGATGCCGATCACCGGCATCTGTCAGCTGAGCGGCGAGGGACAAGAGCTTGCAATCGAAGGTAAGTACAGTAAAAAAAAATTTTTTTTTTTTCTAATAAAATACTTTTTATTATTGTGTGGTGTTTTTTTTTCACATTAACTCTTTGTGAGCTGGTAAGGGGTCCATGAGACCCCTTATACCAGTTCACAAGGCTGGGGGGGTGGCAAGTCACCTGCCCTAGCGGGTGGCTTGCCATTAACCCCCGCACCCCCATTACCTGCCTCCCCAAAGGCCAGGGGGGGGCAGAAGAGCCCGGGCCCACATAGGCTATGTGGGCTCGTAGGCTGCAGGGTGGGGGGGCCACCAAAGCTGGCCCCCCCACTCTGTGCCTACAAGCCCCCATAGCTGGTCCCGGGCTGGTTACTTTGGGTAAGGGGGACCCCACGTCATTTTTTTTTGGGGATTTTGAAGGGTTTTTAACCCTTCAAAATCCAAAAAAAAATGGGGTCCCCCTCCCCGGGAAGGGGGACCCTATGTCATTTTTTTTTTTAATTAACCATTTGTCATCCAGCAGCTATAAAAGGCTTCTGGGCAGGAAAGGGTGTCTACCTATACATATGTGGTATCGCTGTAACCGGGAGAAATTGGGGTTTCTCACGCAATAAGATTTTATTGACAAACTTACATTTTTTATTACAAAAAAACTCTACAAATTGTAAAAAAATGTTTTTTTTTTATTTTTTTTCACACATTTCACCCAAAAAAATTGAGAATACACCTAAAAAATACAAACAAGACATTTCATGTTAAAGCCCAGACTCTGTTGAAAAAAACAATATATAATTTTCCTGGGAAATCCCTGGAAATCCCTTCAAAAATGACAGTTGAATATGTGTAGCGCAAAATGGTGAAACATCGTCTGGCAACAGGGAGTGGCAAATGCTGCAGGTAGGCTGGCAGCGAAAGGGTTAAAGCAGACCAAAACCAATTCAAAATGCAATAACTTAATAAAGCTGAGGCTGTAGACGCTTATTTAGTATAACAGATAGGGGGCTAGGTGCAGGTGTGGGATTTTGTATAAAAGATAGGGTCACGTGCTGAAATGGAATGCCCATGTGGGCTGGGGTTTTTACAGTAGACCAAAAAAATTAAAACTAATCGAGCTATAAGAAATGTTAAATGTGCCACTGCCAACATGGGATGCACAGTGGCCAGGAATTTTTACAGCACAAAACACAGCAATTTAAAACTGATCTGGCAAATGAAGTGAAATGAAAATAAAAAAAGCTTTCCGTCCCTGTCACTTTATCTGCTGTCCCTGCCTGGATCGTTCCCAATTTTTCACTATCTTTCCCTGGTTCCCCTGGCACTCTGTGGGTCTCTATGTCCATCCACCATTTTACAATGCCTGTAATTGAAGTAAATGGAGTTTAAAGGAAAACTTCGATCGATCAAATCGCGGGGAAATTAGGATTCGTTCAGAATCGAATTTTTAATGAAATTCGGAACGAATCCGGGTTCGTCCGGATCGATTCGCTCATCCCTAAATACTATGTATTTTGTTAATGTAGAAAGTTAAGAGTTAATCAGTCCCGGCTCAAAATTTTGAATAAGACACAGTCAGGTTAACTATGAGGAACTCAACTGAGTTGTGGCTCTGAATTAAAATTGTGTACTTTGGTTTCTGTAAAAGTCCCTGCTCAGAATTATGAATACAATGCCAGTTCCAAAGCCCAAGGAGTGGAACCTAGGCAAATTGTAAAGCAGCAAGAAAGTAAAGATGTAGTAAAATATATCAGAAAGCTAATAAGATGAATGAGATTTTCCAACATAATGAGCATTTAGACCCTAAAGCACGTGTGCTCAACTCTTCTACTCAAGGGCCACCAACAGGCAATGTTATGCAGATCTCCACACTGATGCACAGGTGGAGTAATTAGTGGCTAGACAGAGATTTGCAAAAAGCTGGCTTGTTGGTGGCCCTTGAAGAGGAGAGGGCATGGCTAAGACATGGAAGAGACAGTATGTTAGAAAGAAAGAAAAAAAGTTCACAGAAAGAACAGTAGGTAATAGTAATGAGAATCATGCCACTGTAGAGAGTAAAAAGAAAGTGATGGCACCTCAGTTTGATTGCTGGGTGCAGCGGAGTCCAGAAAGACATTTGCGTTGTAACAGGGACTGGCTTTACTGGAACACAAGTGCAATATGAAAAGGTCACCAATGTACAGGAAATAAAACACATTCTGAAAAGCATAGAGAGACTACAGATAAGCATTTGGTAACAACGACATCTAGTGTCATAAATGTAAACTGCAGCCAATTCAGCAAAGGTCACTCCAGCAATAGCGTAAGTCTGGTAAACCCATTTTCTTTGTAGGCCTTGAATGTTGTTTAGCAGTTAGGGGCTTGGTAAGGATATCTACTGTCATATCCTTAGCTAGGCAAAAAAGTAGCTCAAAAAGTCCCTGCTTTTGAAGATTCCTCAGAAAGTGGAACTTCACATTCATATGCTTGGTTCTCGAGCTAAACCTTTCCATTTGCACGTGTGCAAGGCATTCTTGATTGTCCTCACAGATTCTTGTTGGTTCCAACTGTGATTGAGTCAATTAGGTTAACAGTTGTCATAGCCATATAACACCTTTGCTTGCCTTATGGATGTCTGTGACCTAAACGCATGTGCCACGTGCGCATAAAGTCATTTTTGATGTGTGCATAGTCTCATCTGCTCTTTCACTGTGTTGAGGTGATATATATGATCATCCAACTTAGCACTTGCTATTGTCTACTTGCCATCCAGGATAGAAAAATTGTCAGCTTGGAATTTTACAGTGAGTCCTTTGGCTGTCAGATGCTTCACAGATAAGAGTCCTCCTTCAAGATTAGAAACATAAAGCACATCTTTTACTGATATGGCTAACTTGTGTTCCGCATTATTGGGGCATACAGGGTTCCATGCCCAAATGCCTCTGCAAGTATTTTATGTCTATCTGCAAGTTATTCAGATCAAGTTCTGTAAAAAATCTTCTGTCAAGGCTGGTGTCAATGCACCAGCCTTGAAATGTATGGATGCCTTTCACTTTAAAGGATAATTCCATTTTCAATGGCAAGTTTCCATTATTGTGTGCCAAAATTGTGTCTTCAATGTGCTGAACTTATTTGTTATTTTTTTATATTTGTTTGCAGCTCAGTGTTATAAAAGAAAACAGTTTACCCTAGCAACAATGTATTTATCTCAGAAACATACACCAACTGGTGCATTTAATGTACAGACCTTACACTTCCTCACTGGCTGCCTTACACTTCCTCACTAGCTGCTTTGCTAATGATCTAATTGGCTAATGCAAGGATGACAGGATTACCCATTTTGCTGAAATACAGCTGTTTCAAATAGGAAAGATCACAATCTTGTGTCGCAGTAGCTAAAGGGTTACTGGTAGCATTCACACCTGGAGAGGTCATTGTAATGCTTAGACTTAGCCAAAGCTCACATGTTATATTGGAGGAATTCTGGGTCTGGTAGTCCATTGTTTCTACTCAAGGCCATGAAAACCACTTCCACTGTAGCAAGACAGAGCCCCGTGAATATGAGAAACTTGGAAGCAGCATGCTGATGTGTAAATAACAGGTATGAGGGCACAATCCTAATACAAATGTTTATTTTACTTTGCAAAAGAGGAAAACAATAAGGCAGAACACCAAGAACCTATCAAAAAGGGAGTTTTCCTTTAAATGTTGCATTCTAGTTCCCTTCACATGGATCAGAGATTGTGGCTTTGACCTTCTGTTTAAGATAAGAGTCTCATCTGCTCTGCTTACCCTATAGTATAGTCTCTCTTTATGTGTCCCTGTTTGCAACATCTAAAGTGCGCCCCGGTTTCCTGTCTGCGTAACCTGTGCTTTTAGCTTTAAAAGCTGTTCTGGTGTCTGTTTCTGTGGAGTCATGCGCAAGCTTCGTTCTTCCCTGATATAGATTTATGAGCCTAGTCTTTACAAATAATAGTATCAAATCTGTCTCAGGCCTTGTCTCCAGTGCATTGATCAGTCCAATGTATGTATCAGGTAAACTGCATAATAACATACCTGTGACATGACTGTCTGTCATATCTTCCCCGACTGATCTGAAATAAGTGATGACTTCCAGCATAACATTTATATGCTCTTGTATGTCTTGCTCTCTGCTAAGCCTCATTTTATAAAGTTTCCTTAGCAGAAGCAACTTGTTGATTAAGCTGGACATATCATGCAGTCTTTTCAGTATATTCTACCTGTCTTTCACTGTATTCTCACTGTGTAAGTGAATAGGCTTGTCATCTTCTACTAGTTAGCTTATGGTGGCCTGTGCCTGTCTGTTTTCCCTGTCCCAGTCCCGATAATCATCTTGTCGCCTCTCTGCAGTTATAGCCTCCCACAAGTCATCTATCATGCTCTGGTAACTTCAGCCCTCCAGGTAAGCCCTCAACCCCCAATCTCCGCAGCCAGCTTCACCTGTAGGAGCCCCTGCTTGCCGGGACGCAGAATATGCCTGCCCGGGATCGGTTGCCCCCAGGACTTCAATGGCTCAAAGGATGAGAGCTTACTGGTTGGAGGTCTGAAGAACCAATGACTAAGAGCGAGTATAGCGGAAGTCCAAGACAGGCCAGAGGTCGATACCGGGAAGTCAGAAATCACAGCGGTACAGAGGGATGAGGCAGCTCGAGGTCGGAGTAGAATGCAGAGGTCGGCAACAGAGATCAGACGGAGAATGGTCGGTTCAGGCAGGGGTCGGCAACGAAGATCAGCTAGAGAATGGTCGGTTCAGGCAGGGGTCGGCAACGTAGATCAGACAGAGAATGGTCGGTTCAGGCAGGGGTCGTCAACGAAGATCAATCACGGTAATATCACAAGTCAAAGCAAGGTACAAGGTGCTATCACAGGCACTGAGTGACTGACAAGGCAAACCCTATATAGGAACCAGATCTAGGGGGGAGGTGAGATTTGTGTAAGTGCGTGATTGGTGCACACTATGATCCTCACAGTAATTGGAAAAACAAGGGTGAATCGCCCAACCTCTCCCATGGGCTCATTGGCCCAGACATGAAAAGGGGCGTAAAGTCCTCACAGTATCTTGCGCTCATTGGCCCTTTAACTTTTCCTCCGGTGGGCGCGCAGAGAGCAGCGCCGCCGGAGGACATAAGAGACACGTGCTCGCACCCGCGCGCACGTCTGCTGGAGCCGGAGCTGATGGTGGGGGGCGTGGCCGAGCTGGGTGCCACCCGAGCCGACACTGCACGAGCAGCTGCTCGGTAGGGACGTCGAGCCGAGAGCTGCACGGCCAGCCGCCCGGGGAGGGTGCGGGACCGAGGACGAGGTGAGTCAGTCCTGACACTACCCCCCCCTTCACGAGGGGCCTCCGGACCCTTACCAGGATTCCCTGGATTGTCACGATGGAATTTTTTAACAAGCGCCCTAGCGTGCACATTTATAGCTGCAACCCAACATCTCTCCTCTGGACCCTAACCAACCCAGTCAATTAAATATTGCAACGAATGACGGATTTTTCGCGAGTCTAGAATTTTATTCACTTCATATTCCGGTTCGTTATCAACTAGAATCGGCGATGGGGACGGAAGTGGCGTATTTTTAGCTGGTTTTAGCAGTGATACATGAAAAGATTTCGGGATTCGCATGGTCAGAGGAAGTTGGACCTTAAAGGTCACATCGTTCAATTTCTGGGTAATAGGAAAAGGTCCAATAAACTTGGGTCCCAAATTACTGGAAGGCTGCCGGAGAGAAATGTTTTTAGTAGAAACCCAAACAGGGTCCCCAACTTAAAGAGCGGGTTCACAAGACCTGTGGCGATCGCCGAATCTTTTATATCTTAAGACAGTCTTTTTTAATGTCTCTTGGACGCGGGCCCAGATGTTTTTCCGTTCTTGGAGCAACTCTTCCAATGCCGGTAAATCAGAAGGTGATCCCGAGAGAGAAGAACCTCTGGGATTTTTTCCCAAATTGCAGAAGAATGGGGACACTTTGGTACTTTCACTCGGCGCATTATTGTACGCAAACTCTGCAAAGTCAATGAACTCAGACCACTGTTCTTGAGCATCAGAAATGTAACACCGTAAGTACTGTTTAAGACTTTGATTGGTTCTCTCAGTCTGCCCATTTGTTTGAGGATGGTACGCCGACGACAAAGAAATCTGAATCCCCAACCGTGAACAGAAGTTCTTCCAGAAACGCGAAGTAAATTGAACACCACGATCGGAAATTATATTAGACGGTATGCCATAGATACGAAAAATATGTGAAATAAATAATCGCGAAAGTTCAGGAGCCGACGGGAGTTTAGGTAACGGAATAAAATGTGCCATCTTACTAAAACGGTCAACGACCACCCAAACCACAGTGTTCCCATGTGATTGTGGCAAATCAACTATAAAGTCCATGGAGATGTGGGTCCATGGTTCTTTAGGAATCTCTAATGGGACCAAACGCCCACTAGGGGCCTTGTGTACTCCTTTACTTCGCACGCACACAGAACATGCATCGATAAAGGCAGAAATATCGCGCCGCATAGTAGGCCACCATACATGACGTCGGGCTCTAGTAAAAGTTTTCCGATTTCCCAGGTGACCGGCAGTGAAATTCGCGGATAACATCGGAACGCAGGTGCGGCGGAACAAACTGACAACCCAAAGGTACATCCACAGGAGATTCATTCTGGAATGGCGCCCCCACCACACAACCTATTGGCAAGATTGGTTCCCCCATATCACTCCTATCTTTACATTCACCGAACATGCGAGACAGGGCGTCTGCCTTAGTATTTTTAGCTCCCTGCTTAAAGGTGATTATAAAGTTGAACCGCGAGAAAAATAATGCCCAATGCGCCTGACGAGAGTTTAGTGTTTTAGCTGAGCCGATGTACTCAAGGTTTTTATGGTCGGTATAGACCGTGATCGGATGCAATGAACCCTCCAACCAGTGACGCCATTCGTCAAAGGCCAGTTTCACTGCCAATAATTCTCGGCTTCCTACATCGTAGTTCTGCTCCGCGGCGCTAAATTTCCGCGAAAAGTAAGCGCAAGGATGTAGACGCTCAGGATGACCGGAGTACTGTGACAAAACTGCCCCCACACCCAACTCAGAAGAATCAACTTCAATGATGAAAGGCTTATTTTCATCAGGATGAACTTACACAGGCGCCAAGGTAAAGGCCCGTTTTAAAGTCAGGAAGGCCTCGCAGACGGACAGGGACCAGTTTTCAGTAAAGGCGCCCTTACGGGCAAGGTTAGTAAGAGGTGCCACAACATGGGAAAAGCCCTTGATAAAGTGTCGGTAAAAATTTGTGAATCCTAAAAAACGCTGTAATTATTTCAAAGTCTTGGGTTGAACCCAATCCCGCACCGCCGAAACCTTCACCGCATCCATCTCTAAACCCTGGTTTGAAATTACATACCCCAAGAAGGGGACAGTGGTGACTAGAGATGAGCGAACTTTTGAAAAATTCGATTCGACTGATTCGCTGAATTTTCCGACAAAAATCGCTTCGACCCGAATTTATTCGCGACGAATCGCTATTAAAAACGGCTATTTCTGAGCCTCCTAGAGCCTCAATAGGGTTGTAAACCATTCTGCCTTGCTGTAACACGCATAGGATGCGTGCTGGGTTAGTTAAATAATACTTTGAATAAATATCACATGCAGATCAGAGGCATCGCTAATAGAATCGCAGAGCGGCACAATTGCAGAGAGTTGAAGTGGCATCACAATGAGGGGCAGGAGCCCAAACATTGCTTTAAAGAGACACTGGAGTTGGCAGCAGCAGGAGCCCAAAAATTGGATGAATCACACCCTGGAGTTGGCAGCAGCAGCAGCAGCCCAAATATTACTTTAAAGAGACACTGGGGTTGGCTTCAGGAGCCCAAAAATTGGATGATTCACACCCTGGAGTTGGCAGCAGCAGCAGGAGCCCAAACATTACTTTAAAGAGACACTGGGGTTGGCTTCAGGAGCCCAAAAATTGGATGATTCACACCCTGGAGTTGGCAGGAGTTGGCAGCAGCAGCAGCAACAGGAGCCCAAACATTACTTTAAAGAGACACTGGGGTTGGCTTCAGGAGCCCAAAAATTGGATGAATCACACCCTGGAGTTGGCAGCAGCAGCAGCCCAAACATTACTTTAAAGAGACACTGGGGTTGGCTTCAGGAGCCCAAAAATTGGATGAATCACACCCTGGAGTTGCCAGCAGCAGCATCAGCAGCAGGAGCCCAAACATTACTTTAAAGAGACACTGGGGTTGGCTTCAGGAGCCCAAAAATTGGATGAATCACACCCTGGAGTTGGCAGCAGCAGCACCCCAAACATTACTTTAAAGAGACACTGGGGTTGGCTTCAGGAGCCCAAAAATTGGATGAATCACACCCTGGAGTTGACAGCAGCAGCAGCAGCAGGAGCCCAAACATTACTTTAAAGAGACACTGGGGTTGGCTTCAGGAGCCCAAAAATTGGATGATTCACACCCTGGAGTTGGCAGCAGCAGGAGCCCAAATATTACTTTAAAGAGACCCTGGGGTTGGCTTCAGGAGCCCAAAAATTGGATGAATCACACCCTGGAGTTGGCAGCAGCAGCAGGAGCCCAAACATTACTTTAAAGAGACACTGGGGTTGGCTTCAGTAGCCCAAAAATTGGATGAATCACACCCTGGAGTTGGCAGCAGCAGCAGCAGGAGCCCAAATATTACTTTAAAGAGACCCTGGGGTTGGCTTCAGGAGCCCAAAAATTGGATGAATCACACCCTGGAGTTGGCAGGAGTTGGCAGCAGCAGCAACAGGAGCCCAAACATTACTTTAAAGAGACACTGGGGTTGGCTTCAGGAGCCCAAGAATTGGATGATTCACACCCTGGAGTTGGCAGCAGCAGCAGCAGCAGGAGCCCAAACATTACTTTAAAGAGACACTGGGGTTGGCTTCAGGAGCCCAAAAATTGGATGATTCACACCCTGGAGTTGGCAGCAGCAGCAGCAGCAGGAGCCCAAATATTACTTTAAAGAGACCCTGGGGTTGGCTTCAGGAGCCCAAAAATTGGATGAATCACACCCTGGAGTTGGCAGCAGCAGGAGCCCAAATATTACTTTAAAGAGACCCTGGGGTTGGCTTCAGGAGCCCAAAAATTGGATGAATCACACCCTGGAGTTGGCAGCAGCAGCAGGAGCCCAAACATTACTTTAAAGAGACACTGGGGTTGGCTTCAGTAGCCCAAAAATTGGATGAATCACACCCTGGAGTTGGCAGCAGCAGGAGCCCAAACATTACTTTAAAGAGACACTGGGGTTGGCTTCAGGAGCCCAAAAATTGGATGATTCACACCCTGGAGTTGGCAGCAGCAGCAGCAGGAGCCCAACCATTACTTTAAAGAGACACTGGGGTTGGCTTCAGGAGCCCAAAAATTGGATGATTCACACCCTGGAGTTGGCAGAAGTTGGCAGCAGCAGCAGCAGGAGCCCAAAAATTGTCCTAAAGACATAAATATGTTTTGCACCATTTGGAAAGTGTAAAACGTGGCACCATGCTGAATCTAGTCGCATGCATCAGGCATTGGTGGGTGGAAATCCTGGCTGATCCATCCCTGATTAATTTTGACAAAGGTGAGTCTCTCCACATTTTTAGTTGACAGACGAGTTCTCCTCGCCGTAACTATGGCCCCCGCCGCACTAAACTCCCGCTCAGATGGCACGCTACTTGCCGGGCAGGACAGCTTTTCCAGGGCAAACTCTGCTAGTTGCGGCCACAAATCAAGTTTGGCTGCCCAGAAGTCCAGCGGATCCTCAAGGTGTGTTGGCATGGTCATGTCAAAGTATGACATGACCTGCTGGTTCAGGTCCTGCTCCAGGTCTTCCTGCTGCTCATGAGTAGCCTCACTATGCGGGTGTAGAAAGCTACTCATTAGCGACTGAAGACTGAGGCTGCTGCTGATGGAGCTGCTGCTGCTGCTCCTGTCTTTGTAGTAGTTCAGTTTGTCCTCCCTCTCGGTGGGTTTAAAAAATGCCCCCATTTTGTGCCGGAAGCGAGGGTCCAATAAGGTGGACAGCCAGAAGTCATCCCGCCGACAGATGGAAACAATTCTGGGGTCACTACGCAAGTACGTGAGCATGCTTCGTGCCATTTGCGCAAGTGACTCGGATGGACTACCTGTCTCCATCTCCACTGCATACTGCCACGGTGTGCCCGGGTCCTCTGTCTCGCCTTCCTCAAAAACCTCTAGCTCCTCTGGCTGCTCCTGCTCCTCCTCTCCTGTCCGCTGACTAGATAAACCAGCCATTTCGCCAAGCCTAAACTGTGTTTCGCTGGGCAACTCCTCCTCCTCCTCTTCCTCCTCCTCCTCCAGTTCAGCTCCAACGGGGTTCATGTGGCCGTAAGATGTAAACGCCATGTCTCCAGTGCCCTGACCAGCCATGGTTTCCAACATGTGCTGTAGTACATGAAGCAGTGGAATCACGTCGTTCATCCCGTAATCCTGCCGACTGACAAATAAAGTGGCTTCCTCAAAGGGCCTGAGCAAACGGCAGGTGTCACGTATGAGCTGCCACTGGTTGACATTGAAGTTCCACAGGGGAGTCCCCCTATCTGCTTGGATCATCAGGAAATCCGTGATGGCTTTTCTCTGTTCATATAATCGGTCCAACATGTGAAGGGTGGAATTCCAACGGGTGGAAACATCGCAAATCAGACTATGTTGGGGGATACCATTCTGACGCTGTAGCTCAAGAAGGGTGTGTTTGGCGGTGTATGAGTGGCTGAAGTGCATGCAAAGTTTCCTTGAAGTTGTTAGGATGTCTTGCAGATGGGGGGAACACTTCAGAAACCGCTTGACAACCAGATTGAAGACGTGAGCCACGCAGGGGGCATGGGTCAGGCTTCCTTGGCGCAGCGCAGACAAAATGTTCTTCCCATTGTCGGTAACCATGATTCCCATTTTAAGTTTTCTTGGAGTAAGCCATGTTTGGATTTCCTGATGAATACATTTAAGCAGTTCCTCCCCTGTGTGACTCCGTTCGCCAAGACAAACCATGTGAAGCACTGCGTGACACCTCCGTGCCCTGCACACATGGTAGACTGGAGGGGCACTGAGACTTGAGCCTACAGTGGAGGGTGAGGAGATGGCGGAGGATGAGGAGGATGAGAAGTTGCTGCTGCTGCAAAGGGACCACATTCACCCAGTGGGCCGTAAACGACATGTACTGTCCCTGACCGTAGTTACAGCTCCAGATGTCGGCACTGCCATGCACTTTGCTACACACTGACAGGCTCAAGGACTGTCCCACCTTCTGTTCAACAAAAGTGTGCCGCGCTGGTACTGCCTTCTTGGCAAAGAAATGATGGCTTGGGACTCTCCACCTCGGCTCGGCACAAGCCATCAGTTCTCTGAAAGGTGCAGATTCCACCACCTGAAAAGGGAGCGAATGCAGCACCAGCAACTTGGACAGGAGCACATTCAGCTTCTGCGCCGTAGGATGAGTGGGCGCATACTGCTGTCTCTTGGACATGGCTTCGCTGATGGATTGCTGGCGGGATGCATGACTTGGAGGAGGAGGAGGAGGAGCAGGAGCGACAGGGGATGGGTATGACGCACAGCTGCCTTCGGCTGAGGTGCTGGAACCTTGGCTGGCAGAAATTGGGAGCGGCGTGCCACTTGGTGAGGAAGCAGACTGGACCACCCCTTGGGAGCCTCGGTTCTCTCAGGTCGCTTTATGGTGACGCATCATATGTTGACGCAGGGCCGTGGTGCCAACATTTGGACCCTGGCCACGCTTCACCTTTTGCCTACATATCTTGCATGTGGCCATGTTACCCTCCTGCAGATGCTTCAGGAAAAACTGCCACACTGCCGAGTAGCTACTTTTCCCACCCCCTGGCCTCACTGATTCACTGCTGCTGTTGCCAACTCCAGGAACCCCTGCTCCACTACCTCCCGATAAGGTAGACTGCCGCACAGCAGGTGCTCTACCCCGGCCCCGGCCCCCGGCCGGCTCCAGCCTTTGGAATTGTGCCCCCATGCTGACTGCTACCACCTTGCTGCCTCAGCTGCTGACTCCGGGGCAACCTGCGCCCCTCTTCTCCTGATGATGACGATGAAGCCCCTTCATCACCCAGCTCCCAAGTGCGATCGGCTTCATCATCATCATCATTATCACCGAGTTGTGGCTGTACGTCACTGATGTTCGTGGACTCGTCAACAGTGTCTGGCGCAGGAGCTGGAACGCTCGCAGCACCCACGACACTGTCCACATCACTATTTGTCTGCCTAGCTAAAGAAGCCACCTCCATTTCTTGGCTGGGCAGTAGCTGCTGACTGTCCTCTATCTGATCGTCCTCCTCACTAAAGAGTGGAGCTGAACCCAAAGCATAGGATACGTCGCTGGGGGAGGGAACGGCGTAGGACAGAGGCAATGGGAGGACAGGGACTGCTCTCGGGGCATGCCAACTCAGGGTTGTGTCAGAGGAACCTACCGACCCTAGACTGGGGGTCTCAGACGTAAGTTGTGATGATGTTGTTGATGAGCGCGTCAACCAATCTACCACGGCAGATGCGTTACTGGTGGAGACCCGACCGCTAGCAGATACTGGCAGATTAGGTCTCTCAGCGTGACTCCTGCTGCTACTGGCCCCCAGTCTGCTGCGAGCTCTGCCTGCGGAATCTTGGCCTCTGCCACTCCTCTTTTCACTTCCAGGCACTTGTCTGCCCGACATAGTCTAACTGGCGTGGTAGTAGGTGATATTTTAAGAACCCCCAGGCAGCGGTGGGTCTATATGAAACAGAATATAATGCACACCAAAAGTGAGCAGTAACACAGCCTCCAACAGGCCTGCCTAGTGTAAATAAGAGAGCTGCTTAGTGTAAATAAAGAGGGGTATGCTATGTTACAGAATGGGATGCCCCAACAACCAGAAGTGCACCTGGCAGCAGTAAGACTATGCACAGCAAAAGTGTCTTTATCAGGCCTAATTTCTTTTAGAATAAGAGCAAATGGTTATGGTATTAAATAGAGGCTGGTGGCAAATGGTTATGGTATTAAATAGAGGCTGGTGTAGTCACAGAATGGGATGCCCCAAAAACCAGAGAGCACCTGGCAGCAGTAAGACTATGCACAGCAAAAGTGTCTTTATCAGGCCTAATTTCTATTAGAATAAGTGCAAATGGTTATGGTATTAAATAGAGGCTGGTGTAGTCACAGAATGGGATGCCCCAAAAACCAGAGAGCACCTGGCAGCAGTAAGACTATGCACAGCAAAAGTGTCTTTATCAGGCCTAATTTCTATTAGAATAAGTGCAAATGGTTATGGTATTAAATAGAGGCTGGTGTAGTCACAGAATGGGATGCCCCAAAAACCAGAGAGCACCTGGCAGCAGTAAGACTATGCACAGCAAAAGTGTCTTTATCAGGCCTAATTTCTATTAGAATAAGTGCAAATGGTTATGGTATTAAATAGAGGCTGGTGTAGTCACAGAATGGGATGCCCCAAAAACCAGAGAGCACCTGGCAGCAGTAAGACTATGCACAGCAAAAGTGTCTTTATCAGGCCTAATTTCTATTAGAATAAGCGCAAATGGTTATGGTATTAAATAGAGGCTGATGTAGTCACAGAATGGGATGCCCCAAAAACCAGAGAGCACCTGGCAGCAGTAAGACTATGCACAGCAAAAGTGTCTTTATCAGGCCTAATTTCTATTAGAATAAGTGCAAATGGTTATGGTATTAAATAGAGGCTGGTGTAGTCACAGAATGGGATGCCCCAAAAAACAGAGAGCACCTGGCAGCAGTAAGACTATGCACAGCAAAAGTGTCTTTATCAGGCCTAATTTCTATTAGAATAAGTGCAAATGGTTATGGTATTAAATTGAGGCTGGTGTAGTCACAGAATGGGATGCCCCAAAAACCAGAGAGCACCTGGCAGCAGTAAGACTATGCACAGCAAAAGTGTCTTTATCAGGCCTAATTTCTATTAGAATAAGTGCAAATGGTTATGGTATTAAATAGAGGCTGGTGTAGTCACAGAATGGGATGCCCCAAAAACCAGAGAGCACCTGGCAGCAGTAAAACTATGCACAGCAAAAGTGTCTTTATCAGGCCTAATTTCTATTAGAATAAGTGCAAATGGTTATGGTATTAAATAGAGGCTGGTGTAGTCACAGAATGGGATGCCCCAAAAACCAGAGAGCACCTGGCAGCAGTAAGACTATGCACAGCAAAAGTGTCTTTATCAGGCCTAATTTCTATTAGAATAAGTGCAAATGGTTATGGTATTAAATAGAGGCTGGTGTAGTCACAGAATGGGATGCCCCAAAAACCAGAGAGCACCTGGCAGCAGTAAGACTATGCACAGCAAAAGTGTTTTTATCAGGCCTAATTTCTATTAGAATAAGTGCAAATGGTTATGGTATTAAATAGAGGCTGGTGTAGTCACAGAATGGGATGCCCCAAAAACCAGAGAGCACCTGGCAGCAGTAAGACTATGCACAGCAAAAGTGTCTTTATCAGGCCTAATTTCTATTAGAATAAGTGCAAATGGTTATGGTATTAAATAGAGGCTGGTGTAGTCACAGAATGGGATGCCCCAAAAACCAGAGAGCACCTGGCAGCAGTAAGACTATGCACAGCAAAAGTGTCTTTATCAGGCCTAATTTCTATTAGAATAAGTGCAAATGGTTATGGTATTAAATAGAGGCTGGTGTAGTCACAGAATGGGATGCCCCAAAAACCAGAGAGCACCTGGCAGCAGTAAGACTATGCACAGCAAAAGTGTCTTTATCAGGCCTAATTTCTATTAGAATAAGTGCAAATGGTTATGGTATTAAATAGAGGCTGGTGTAGTCACAGAATGGGATGCCCCAAAAACCAGAGAGCACCTGGCAGCAGTAAGACTATGCACAGCAAAAGTGTCTTTATCAGGCCTAATTTCTATTAGAATAAGTGCAAATGGTTATGGTATTAAATTGAGGCTGGTGTAGTCACAGAATGGGATGCCCCAAAAACCAGAGAGCACCTGGCAGCAGTAAGACTATGCACAGCAAAAGTGTCTTTATCAGGCCTAATTTCTATTAGAATAAGTGCAAATGGTTATGGTATTAAATAGAGGCTGGTGTAGTCACAGAATGGGATGCCCCAAAAACCAGAGAGCACCTGGCAGCAGTAAGACTATGCACAGCAAAAGTGTCTTTATCAGGCCTAATTTCTATTAGAATAAGTGCAAATGGTTATGGTATTAAATAAAGGCTGGTGTAGTCACAGAATGGGATGCCCCAAAAACCAGAGAGCACCTGGCAGCAGTAAGACTATGCACAGCAAAAGTGTCTTTATCAGGCCTAATTTCTATTAGAATAAGTGCAAATGGTTATGGTATTAAATTGAGGCTGGTGTAGTCACAGAATGGGATGCCCCAAAAACCAGAGAGCACCTGGCAGCAGTAAGACTATGCACAGCAAAAGTGTCTTTATCAGGCCTAATTTCTATTAGAATAAGTGCAAATGGTTATGGTATTAAATAGAGGCTGGTGTAGTCACAGAATGGGATGCCCCAAAAACCAGAGAGCACCTGGCAGCAGTAAGACTATGCACAGCAAAAGTGTCTTTATCAGGCCTAATTTCTATTAGAATAAGTGCAAATGGTTATGGTATTAAATTGAGGCTGGTGTAGTCACAGAATGGGATGCCCCAAAAACCAGAGAGCACCTGGCAGCAGTAAGACTATGCACAGCAAAAGTGTCTTTATTAGGCCTAATTTCTATTAGAATAAGTGCAAATGGTTATGGTATTAAATAGAGGCTGGTGTAGTCACAGAATGGGATGCCCCAAAAACCAGAGAGCACCTGGCAGCAGTAAGACTATGCACAGCAAAAGTGTCTTTATCAGGCCTAATTTCTATTAGAATAAGCGCAAATGGTTATGGTATTAAATAGAGGCTGGTGTAGTCACAGAATGGGATTTCCCAAAAACCAGAGAGCACCTGGCAGCAGTAAGACTATGCACAGCAAAAGTGTCTTTATCAGGCCTAATTTCTTTTAGAATAAGTGCAAATGTTTATGGTATTAAATAGAGGCTGGTGTAGTCACAGAATGGGATGCCCCAAAAACCAGAGAGCACCTGGCAGCAGTAAGACTATGCACAGCAAAAGTGTCTTTATCAGGCCTAATTTCTATTAGAATAAGTGCAAATGGTTATGGTATTAAATAGAGGCTGGTGTAGTCACAGAATGGGATGCCCCAAAAACCAGAGAGCACCTGGCAGCAGTAAGACTATGCACAGCAAAAGTGTCTTTATCATGCCTAATTTCTATTAGAATAAGCGCAAATGGTTATGGTATTAAATAGAGGCTGGTGTAGTCACAGAATGGGATGCCCCAAAAACCAGAGAGCACCTGGCAGCAGTAAGACTATGCACAGCAAAAGTGTCTTTATCAGGCCTAATTTCTTTTAGAATAAGTGCAAATGGTTATGGTATTAAATAGAGGCTGGTGTAGTCACAGAATGGGATGCCCCAAAAACCAGAGAGCACCTGGCAGCAGTAAGACTATGCCCAGCAAAAGTGTCTTTATCAGGCCTAATTTCTATTAGAATAAGTGCAAATGGTTATGGTATTAAATAGAGGCTGGTGTAGTCACAGAATGGGATGCCCCAAAAACCAGAGAGCACCGGGCAGCAGTAAGACTATGCACAGCAAAAGTGTCTTTATCAGGCCTAATTTCTTTTAGAATAAGAGCAAATGGTTATGGTATTAAATAGAGGCTGGTGGCAAATGGTTATGGTATTAAATAGAGGCTGGTGTAGTCACAGAATGGGATGCCCCAAAAACCAGAGAGCACCTGGCAGCAGTAAGACTATGCACAGCAAAAGTGTCTTTATCAGGCCTAATTTCTATTAGAATAAGTGCAAATGGTTATGGTATTAAATAGAGGCTGGTGTAGTCACAGAATGGGATGCCCCAAAAACCAGAGAGCACCTGGCAGCAGTAAGACTATGCACAGTAAAAGTGTCTTTATCAGGCCTAATTTCTATTAGAATAAGTGCAAATGGTTATGGTATTAAATAGAGGCTGGTGTAGTCACAGAATGGGATGCCCCAAAAACCAGAGAGCACCTGGCAGCAGTAAGACTATGCACAGCAAAAGTGTCTTTATCAGGCCTAATTTCTATTAGAATAAGTGCAAATGGTTATGGTATTAAATAGAGGCTGGTGTAGTCACAGAATGGGATGCCCCAAAAACCAGAGAGCACCTGGCAGCAGTAAGACTATGCACAGCAAAAGTGTCTTTATCAGGCCTAATTTCTATTAGAATAAGTGCAAATGGTTATGGTATTAAATAGAGGCTGGTGTAGTCACAGAATGGGATGCCCCAAAAACCAGAGAGCACCTGGCAGCAGTAAGACTATGCACAGCAAAAGTGTCTTTATCAGGCCTAATTTCTATTAGAATAAGTGCAAATGGTTATGGTATTAAATAGAGGCTGGTGTAGTCACAGAATGGGATGCCCCAAAAACCAGAGAGCACCTGGCAGCAGTAAGACTATGCACAGCAAAAGTGTCTTTATCAGGCCTAATTTCTATTAGAATAAGTGCAAATGGTTATGGTATTAAATAGAGGCTGGTGTAGTCACAGAATGGGATGCCCCAAAAACCAGAGAGCACCTGGCAGCAGTAAGACTATGCACAGCAAAAGTGTCTTTATCAGGCCTAATTTCTATTAGAATAAGCGCAAATGGTTATGGTATTAAATAGAGGCTGGTGTAGTCACAGAATGGGATGCCCCAAAAACCAGAGAGCACCGGGCAGCAGTAAGACTATGCACAGCAAAAGTGTCTTTATCAGGCCTAATTTCTTTTAGAATAAGTGCAAATGGTTATGGTATTAAATAGAGGCTGGTGGCAAATGGTTATGGTATTAAATAGAGGCTGGTGTAGTCACAGAATGGGATGCCCCAAAAACCAGAGAGCACCTGGCAGCAGTAAGACTATGCACAGCAAAAGTGTCTTTATCAGGCCTAATTTCTATTAGAATAAGTGCAAATGGTTATGGTATTAAATAGAGGCTGGTGTAGTCACAGAATGGGATGCCCCAAAAACCAGAGAGCACCTGGCAGCAGTAAGACTATGCACAGCAAAAGTGTCTTTATCAGGCCTAATTTCTATTAGAATAAGTGCAAATGGTTATGATATTAAATAGAGGCTGGTGTAGTCACAGAATGGGATTCCCCAAAAAACAGAGAGCACCTGGCAGCAGTAAGACTATGCACAGCAAAAGTGTCTTTATCAGGCCTGATTTCTATTATAATAAGTGCAAATGGTTATGGTATTAAATAGAGGCTGGTGTAGTCACAGAATGGGATGCCCCAAAAACCAGAGAGCACCTGGCAGCAGTAAGACTATGCACAGCAAAAGTGTCTTTATCAGGCCTAATTTCTATTAGAATAAGTGCAAATGGTTATGGTATTAAATAGAGGCTGGTGTAGTCACAGAATGGGATGCCCCAAAAACCAGAGAGCACCTGGCAGCAGTAAGACTATGCACAGCAAAAGTGTCTTTATTAGGCCTAATTTCTATTAGAATAAGTGCAAATGGTTATGGTATTAAATAGAGGCTGGTGTAGTCACAGAATGGGATGCCCCAAAAACCAGAGAGCACCTGGCAGCAGTAAGACTATGCACAGCAAAAGTGTCTTTATCAGGCCTAATTTCTATTAGAATAAGTGCAAATGGTTATGGTATTAAATAGAGGCTGGTGTAGTCACAGAATGGGATGCCCCAAAAACCAGAGAGCACCTGGCAGCAGTAAGACTATGCACAGCAAAAGTGTTTTTATCAGGCCTAATTTCTATTAGAATAAGTGCAAATGGTTATGGTATTAAATAGAGGCTGGTGTAGTCACAGAATGGGATGCCCCCAAAACCAGAGAGCACCTGGCAGCAGTAAGACTATGCACAGCAAAAGTGTCTTTATCAGGCCTAATTTCTATTAGAATAAGTGCAAATGGTTATGGTATTAAATAGAGGCTGGTGTAGTCACAGAATGGGATGCCCCAAAAACCAGAGAGCACCTGGCAGCAGTAAGACTATGCACAGCAAAAGTGTCTTTGTCAGGCCTAATTTCTATTAGAATAAGTGCAAATGGTTATGGTATTAAATAGAGGCTGGTGTAGTCACAGAATGGGATGCCCCAAAAACCAGAGAGCACCTGGCAGCAGTAAGACTATGCACAGCAAAAGTGTCTTTATCAGGCCTAATTTCTATTAGAATAAGTGCAAATGGTTATGATATTAAATAGAGGCTGGTGTAGTCACAGAATGGGATGCCCCAAAAACCAGAGAGCACCTGGCAGCAATAAGACTATGCACAGCAAAAGTGTCTTTATCAGGCCTAATTTCTATTAGAATAAGTGCAAATGGTTATGGTATTAAATAGAGGCTGGTGTAGTCACAGAATGGGATGCCCCAAAAACCAGAGAGCACCTGGCAGCAGTAAGACTATGCACAGAAAAAGTGTCTTTATCAGGCCTAATTTCTATTAGAATAAGTGCAAATGGTTATGGTATTAAATAGAGGCTGGTGTAGTCACAGAATGGGATGCCCCAAAAACCAGAGAGCACCTGGCAGCAGTAAGACTATGCACAGCAAAAGTGTCTTTATCAGGCCTAATTTCTATTAGAATAAGTGCAAATGGTTATGGTATTAAATAGAGGCTGGTGTAGTCACAGAATGGGATGCCCCAAAAACCAGAGAGCACCTGGCAGCAGTAAGACTATGCACAGCAAAAGTGTCTTTATCAGGCCTAATTTCTATTAGAATAAGTGCAAATGGTTATGATATTAAATAGAGGCTGGTGTAGTCACAGAATGGGATGCCTCACAGCAGACTTGAGATCAGTTCAGTATATATGCACAGATAGTGTATAAGCAGCCTGAAAACGCTAACAAAGCCAGTCAGCCAGCCAGTAACACTCAGGCTGGATGAAAAAAAAAAAAATCTCCCTGTGACTGCCTCCGATTTTTCCTAACTTTCCCTGCTTTTCGCTGACTTTCTGTCTGTCTCCTGCCTGTCTCCTGCCTGTCTCCAGCCTGTCCCTGTCTGTCCCTGTCTGTCTAACTGTCTCTCCCTGCCTACAGCAGCGTCCTGTCTCTCACGAATGCAATAGAGAAATGAGGAAAAGCAAGATGTCCGCCGACTTAAATAGCGCTGTGACGTCACCGGGCTTGCTGGCTGCTGATAGGCTGCATGTGACTGTCCCAGCTTGCACTGGCGCGGGGTTGATGTCTGGACATGTCCCGTCCGCCATCTTAGAATGCCTGTAATGTAAATGAATGGATGTTAAAGGAAAACTTCGAGCGATCAAATCGCGGGGAAATTCGGATTCGATCCGAATCGAATTTTTCATGAAATTCGGATCGAATCCGGGTTCGTCCGGATCGATTCGCTCATCCCTAGTGGTGACCTCGAACATGCATTTTGAAATTTTAGCATATAAATTATTCTCTCTTAGTCTTTGTAGTACCAACTTTACAGGACGTCTATGTTCCAACAAAGAATCAGAAAAAATGATAATATCATCTAAGTAAATGACTACGAATCTACCTAAATAATCTCTGAACACATCATTTACAAAGTCTTGGAAGACGGCTGGAGCGTTACAAAGGCCAAAGGGCATGGCCAGATACTCGTAATGGCCGTCTTTTACATTAAATGCCGTTTTCCACTCATCCCCCTGCCGAATTCGAATAAAGTTGTAAGCCCCCCTTAAATCTAATTTGGAAAAGATTCGAGCACCTATAACTTGATTGAACAAAACGGTAAGGGATATCTGTTCTTTATCGTGATTTTGTTCTCAGACCGCAGTCCTTTTTTTCTACAAAAAAGAACCCAGCCCCTGCAGGCGAAGTAGAGGGGCGGATAAATCCCTTACCCAAGTTTTCAGCGATGTACTCCCTCATTGCTTGCTCCTCAGGCCGGGTAAGGTTGTAAATTTTCCCTCTGGGGGGAATAGTCCCAGGGGGAAGTCAATGGGGCAGTCGTAGGCCCGATGTGGGGGAAGAGTATCTGCCGACCGTTCCGAGAAAACATCAGCCCAATCCGCGTACGGCTGAGGTAACCCTTGGGGCAGCGTCTGGAAACTTCTGAGGGCCGTAGAGAAGCAATGACTCTTACAGTAGTTACTCCACTTAATCAATTCCCTAGCCTGCCAGTCTAAAATGAGGTTGTGAAGTTGTAACCAGGGGTATCCCAAAACCACTGGAGTTTCTGGGCAATCAAAAACAGAAAATTCTATAAACTCAGAGTGGGAGGACCCAACGACTAGTTTTAGAGGTGGGGTCTTAGTATTAACCGGACCCCCTGAATGGCCTTCCCATTAATGGCCAGAACCTGCAGCGATTTCCCAAGGGGTACCAAAGGGATTCCAAAAATGGAGATCATGCTCCTATCCAGAAAGTTGCCCGCAGCTCCACTGTCAATCAAAGCGGAAACTGTCTGCTTGGAGGAGCCCCAGGAAAGGTCTACTGGGATTAGCATTTTATTCAAGCGAGAGTAGCAAACTGACTCACCTAGATCAGCACTCTCCCCCTGATCTAGGTGTGTAAGTTTCCCGCCGAGTTCCCCTTGTTAGGACAGGACCTAGCAAAATGTCCCGGGTTCCCGCAATAAAGACATAACCCCATGGAGAGTGTTCGCTGCTTCTCATCCTGGGAAAGGCGGGTTCTCCCAAGCTGCATGGGTTCCTCCTGTGAGGTGGAAGATATACTTTCCCTAAGGGAAGCCGGTGGGTTAGGGTTTTGGAAGGCCTTGAGAGACGTGGGAGCCCTAGCTATCTCCCTAGCCCTCTCCCTAAGGCGTCGGTCAATTTTAATGGTGACCTGCATCAATTGGTCTAGGTCTGACGGTGAAGAAAAATTCACCAGCACATCCTTGATGCTCTCTGACAGGCCCACTCGATATTGGCTGCACAAGGCTGGGTCATTCCACCTAGACTCTACTGCCCAACGGCGGAACTCAGCACTATAATCCTCCGCCGTGTTCCGCCCTTGCTTCAAGGCCAGAAGCCTGTTCTCGGCCGTAGATTGCTGGTCTGGGTCAGCGTACAATACGCCCATTGCGATGAAGAAGGCCGTAACTGAATGGAGTGCGACATCATTAGGAGGCAAACTAAAGGCCCAAGACTGAGGGTCCCCTTGTAACAAAGAAATTATCAAGCCCACTCGCTGGGTCTCGGTTCCCGAGGAAACGGGCCTCAACTTAAAATAATAAGTTTGAAAACTTGGCACGGTCTCCAAAAAATTTTCCGTTAGCGGAATCTTCGGTTCAGATACGTGAGGTGGTACAGAGGATGCAGGAGTCTGCCTGGATTCTTGAGTGGCCACTCTTTGAGCAAGTTGGTTTATAGCAGTGGCCATAGCCTGCACTTGCTGTACCAGGTCATCCATGTTGTTGGCCTGTGATAATGTCACGCTCTGGTAACTCCAGCCCTCCAGGTAAGCCCTCAACCCCCAATCTCCGCAGCCAGCTTCACCTGTAGGAGCCCCCGCTTGCCGGGATGCAGAATACGCCTGCCCGGGATCGGTTGCCCCCAGGACTTCAATGGCTCAAAGGATGAGAGCTTACTGGTTGGAGGTCTGAAGAACCAATGACTAAAGCCTCGATTCAGAGAGACACAAAAAAACTTCAATTTTAGTGCCGTTGTCGTATCATTTTCAAAAGTTCCCGCTCTCGTATGAATGTGCGAGCGATTCTATGCATGCATTGTAAACCTGTAAAGTTTCCGTCAGAGTACGAGTACGAGGATGTCATTTTCCATCGAGACTTTTCTGATTCATTTTCTCAGGTAACAACGTAGCCTTTCGTTTTTGCCCTTTTCCCATCGTATCCTCACACGAATCCTTTACGTTTCCCGATACATTCTGTTTCACTTTTTCCAAAAATAATCGTCCAGACGGAATCCTTACGATCTTGCGCCTGCGCACTACAAACTTAACTCATTAAAGTGCTCGCATACATAATTTCACTCCCATCACTTCTACTACAATGTTTAGCTAAACCACTTAGTGCTATCCTGCCTCTTCCCTTTGGATCCCTTAAAGCTCACCCTAACCACTTAGCGCTATCCTGCCTCTTCCCTTTGGATCCCTTAAAGCTCACCCTAACCACTTAGCGCTATCCTGCCTCTTCCCTTTGGATCCCTTAAAGCTCACCCTAACCCCTTAGCGCTATCCTGCCTCTTCCCTTTGGATCCCTTAAAGCTCACCCTAACCACTTAACGCTATCCTGCCTCTTCCCTTTTGATCCCTTAAAGCTCACCCTAACCACTTAGCGCTATCCTGCCTCTTCCCTTTTGATCCCTTAAAGCTCACTCTAACCACTTAGCACTATCCTGCCTCTTCCCTTTTGATCCTTTAAAGCTCACCCTAACCACTTAGCGCTATCCTGCAGCTTCCCTTTGGATCCCTTAAAGCTCCCCCTAACCACTTAGCGCTATCCTGCCTCTTCCCTTTTGATCCCTTAAAGCTCACTCTAACCACTTAGCGCTATCCTGCCTCTTCCCTTTTGATCCTTTAAAGCTCACCCTAACCACTTAGCGCTATCCTGCAGCTTCCCTTTTGATCCCTTAAAGCTCACCCTAACCACTTAGTGCTATCCTGCAGCTTCCCTTTTGATCCCTTAAAGCTCACCCTAACCACTTAGCGCTATCCTGCAGCTTCCCTTTTGATCTCTTAAAGCTCACCCTAACCACTTAGCGCTATCCTGCAGCTTCCCTTTTGATCCCTTAAAGCACCCAAATCACTTAGCGGTTAGATTCTTCTTCCATTTTTGGTCCCTAAAACTTAACCAAATCACTTAGCGGTCAGGTTCTTCTTCCATTTTCGGACCCTAAAACGTACCCAAATCACTTAGCGGTTAGGTTCTTCTTCCATTTTCGGTCCCTAAAACTTACCCAAATCACTTAGCGGTTAGGTTCTTCTTCCATTTTCGGTCCCTAAAACGTACCCAAATCACTTAGCGGTTAGGTTCTTCTTCCATTTTCGGACCCTAAAACTTACCCAAATCACTTAGCGGTTAGGTTCTTCTTCCATTTTCGTTCCCTAAAACTTACCCAAATCACTTAGCGGTTAGGTTCTTCTTCCATTTTCGGACCCTAAAACTTACCCAAATCACTTAGCGGTTAGGTTCTTCTTCCATTTTTGGACCCTAAAACTTACCCAAACCACTTCCCGGACATCACAATTTTGATTTATAAATATGTCATTGTCCCTTTGTTTTGTGTAAATGTATTTGTGCAAATAAATGGAACACGATGTTTTGGTTACTTGAATTTTTTTTTACTATTCAACTGCCATGTTTGGGTGGCATTGTTAAAAATATTTATAATTGTTATAAAATTTTGTATAAAATCTAAAAAAACTATATACAATTTACATTGTAAAAAAACTATTTACAATTAAAAAATGTTAAAAACTATATACAAAGATACAGGGCCAGGAACCAGGACACTACTCTTTCTCTTCTGTTGTCCCCAACGTGTCACGCATCGCCTGCAGATCGGCCACCAACTCAAGGACCCTCCGATTCATGTCGGCCAGTCTTTGTCGTGTGGTCCCTGGAACAAATTTCGACCCAAATATTATTTGGAGAACAATACATGTTTATCACCTGTGTTAACAAATTAACTAAAAGCCACATATGTCATTCTTGCAAGTCATTAAGCTAATGAAGTGGCCACAGGTCAGTTTGGCAAGTCATTAAGCTAATGAAGTGGCCACAGGTCAGTTTGGCAAGTCATTAAGCTAATGAAGTGGCCACAGGTCAGTTTGGCAAGTCATTAAGCTAATGAAGTGGCCACAGGTCAGTTTGGCAAGTCATTAAGCTAATGAAGTGGCCACAGGTCAGTTTGGCAAGTCATTAAGCTAAGGAAGTGGCCACAGGTCAGTTTGGCAAGTCATTAAGCTAAGTAAGTGGCCACAGGTCACTCTTATATTGCCATTGACTAGGGCATTAAGTATTTGTGTGTTCATGTGAAGTAACACATAAATGGCAATAATGGCATGACTACTTACTTGGTTGGTGGCCGAGAGATGGCTCGTTGGGGACAACACGATGTCCTGGTTCCTGGCTCTGCTGTGAAGAAGTGCCTGTAGAAACATGGGAAATATGGTTATTTTTAATGTCTGATTCAGCAGTCCTCAAATGTTTTTAGCTAAGTCTGGGTCACATCACTCACATTCTCCAGGTTCTTGTGGGACCATATCTGCTGCCTCCTCAACCACTACCTCACCCGCGCCCGAAGCATCTAAAAATACAGAATCAAGGAATCAGTTTGGTGATATCAGGAGCTAGCATGTATATGTGTGTGCGTATACATGAAGAGTGACATACCAGAGGCTCCCGCATGCGTGGCAGTGCCGCCCCTCCTCTCTTGTAAGGCCCAGGGGCTGGTCTGAGGACCCCACAGAGGAGGGGTAGGCCCTTCGCCCTGGAGATCCACCACCTTCACTCCCAGCTGCAGAATCATGCAGCACTGGTCGGCCTGTGCGCCTCCGGGTGCGGCGAATGCGGTAATCCATTTCCAACACTACCAAAGAAAAGGCATTATAAATAAAAGGCCTAACTTCTGTCGTAGTTCCATCTTGCATGCAATCGCTATGTACTTACTTGGGAAATGGATCCCTAAAAACCTCCGCACCTGGGGCATGTGCAGTCGTTTCAGGTCCGACCAATGCTGCATGATCTGTGTGTGGGTGAAGGTGGTGTCGGTCTGGTGTTGGATCTCCGAGATGATCTCCAGGGCGACGTTTCGTTTTTCAAACGTGTGGTGCAGGTAGTCGTACCTGCGCTCCAGCATGGTCTACAAAACACAAATCAAACATAGCAATAAATTATACATGCCTATAAAGAATTGCAAACTATACATTTTTAGGGTCAATCACATTAAAACATACCCACACACACTTCTAGGCTAAGTTAACTTTCAAATCTGGCCGCACTGTTGTTTGGCACGTGTGTGGCGTGCGTTTGGGTGAGCATGTATTTTACCCCAATTTGGATCAAATCTCTTACTTAACATGTCGAGCAGCATTTAGATGTCACTTGAAAGGCCTACAAATACACTTACGAGCATGATGATCTCTTCTTGTTGGCGGGTGAAGATAGTGGGCGCCATCTTTCTTCTTCTTCTCGGCAGCAGATAAGTAATGCCCCAGCGGTTTCCGGGTTACGCACGTCCGTGCGAACGGCCTGACGTGCGCGTAAGCGAATGCGTAGGCGTCACACGGCGGATGCCTTATTTAAAGGTCCCTGCACACACAGCTCATTCTCTTTGAGAGTCCAGGCAAAATGCCAGCAAAAAAGCAAACCACCCAGAAGAAGGCTACCAAGCGGGCTGAGTATGGTGAGGGCCCAAAAACAAGGTCGCAAGAGGCCAAAGCAAGGCTAAGGCCTACCACAAAGGCTGCGGCAAAAAAGGAGGTGGCAGCAGGTGAACCAAAGAGCAAGGCACCAAAGGCTACACCAGCTCATGCCCTCCAAACGGGTAAGAGGGGACGAAGCCCCACCCCACCCTGTCCCACATCCCCCCCCCCCGCGTGGCACCAAGGCACTAGCCAAAAGGACCAAAAACAGGCCCAGAAGCCGCAGCAGGGCCAGAAGCCGCAGCAGGGGCTGAAGCCGCAGCAGGGCCAGAAGCTGCAGCAGGGCCAGAAGCCGCAGCAGGGGCTGAAGCCGCAGCAGGGCCAGAAGCCACAGCAGGGCCAGAAGCCACAGCAGGGCCAGAAGCCGCAGCAGGGCCCGAAGCCGCAGCAGGGCCAGAAGCCGCAGCAGGGCCCGAAGCCGCAGCAGGGCCAGAAGCCACAGCAGGGCCCCAAGCCGCAGCAGGGCCAGAAGCCACAGCAGGGCCCCAAGCCGCAGCAGGGCCAGAAGACGCAGCAGGGCCAGAAGCTGCAGCAGGGCCAGAAGGGCAACAGCCAAAAGCAGCCACAGCAGGCCCAGAAGCCCGAAAAGGCAGCCAAGGCCAAGGTTCCCCTCCCCACCCACACGTGGCTACCAAACCAAGCCCAAGAGTGGCCGACCCACCAGCTATGGCTCACCCCAGCCAACTACCTCAAAAGGCCCACAGAGCCACAGGGCCACAAGCAGCAGCTCCAGCTCCTCCAGACCCTCTCTTCCTCGCCCATATTCTCCTCCGGCACAGGTTGTCATGCATTCCCCCTATGCCACATCAACACCTGAAACTTCAGTGGCCACCCCGCCACGAACACCCAGTCCCTTTCCCAGTCCAGTACGATCCACAGCCAGCCTCCAGTCCTTGAGGTCTCCTCCATACCCCCAGGCCAGAATGTCACCCCATTTGCCACCAAACACTGAGGAGCCACAACCACCCCAAACAGGGCGCACATTGCACAGAGGCCACTTGAGTGGCCGTTTTGCTGAGTCCCAAACTCTGGCATTGGCTAGTGGGCTCACGTTATATTATGATGACCTATATCGGAGCAAATCCAAAACTACTAGCAAACAGCGCAAATCTGAGATTTTGGCAGAACTCACCAGACAAGTCAATGCAGCGGGTGACGAACTCAAAGATGTGGAACAGATTCAGCGGAAGATATCGGACCTGAAATATGCAGTACGGAAGAAACAGAATAAAAGGCGGCAGTACAGGTACATAGCTTCTTTGTTGGTTTTTATTCTTCTTGTCTATCCATCAGTGCGGTTAATTATGATTACTATGTTTTTCAGCTTTCAAACTGGCGGAGGATTCCCCACTAAATTGAAATTTACCCAGGCTGAGGAGATGGTGTTGGGCCTGCTACATCTTGTTGCCTTAGAGGGACACTCGGCACAGCACCGCCAATTCCAGCAGGTTAGTAATGTGTGAATGACCCTAAAAATGTGAAAACTTAGAAATAGGCAGCAAGGCATAGCTAAACACATGGCTCTAGGGTGTGGCAGCAAGGCATAGCTAAACACATGGCTCTAGGGTGTGGCTTGTAGTGGAGTGCTCACTTTGACCAGGGTGTGTCATGTGTGTCGACAGGTAAAGTGCAAATTGTCACGAACATACATGACGTTTAAGAACATTTATGAAGAGTATGAAACTATGGAGCTTAGAAAATGAATGCGTGCTATGTATTAATTGACAATCACACGCCACACTAACATCTTTTGCTGTTGGGCAATTTGCTAAGAGCTGGGTTGGGGGCCCAACTGATTAAGATGGTGTGATTGAAATGTTTTAAGAGATACAATGTTCCCCCCCAGAATCATATTGTAACTGCTATTTGCCACCTTAGTGTGTTAACTTCCTCGCCTATAAGGGATGTGGAAACACACACAACAGCCATTACTTGCATGTTTGTTTTAGGCACCTGACCAATGTGTCTATTCTGGTTTAACAATCCATGCACTAATCTAATGGCATTCCTAGTGAAGGCCAAGTGTCAACGTTGTGGTAGTGGCCATTCCTGCTTGGGCACGTTTATTTGGTTAGCATATGTGTTATTAACCATCAACAATGCATAGTTGTGTGTATTCTCGGTGTGCCACACACCCCACTTCACCTTTAATATTCTTCACGATTGGGTTACTCACCGCCAGGTGACGCTGTTGCAGAAAGGAAGTCTTGTAACGAGCCCCCTTCTGGCCTATATATACCTGGTACCTCCCATTTATCACCAGTGTTTTTCTCTCTGCATGACGACAAGACAGTCTTACCCCGGCACCCCCTTTTGGTCTATTTCTGTCCGGTTTTGATTGTTACCTTTGTGGTTAAATGGAAGCCTCCCAGCCTTGGCTGCTCACTGGGCAATTGGTAGATGGCACTATTGGTGCCTAGGAGCTTATCTCCTCCGCTCGACCCCCTGTTTTGGGGGCAATGCGGCTGTCCGGCATGGTGATCCGGATTTGGGATGCCCCTGTCCCGAGGTTCCCCTTGGCCCCTTGCTCTCCCGTTACGGTCCCTTCTCCCTTCACTATGGGGGGGGGGGGTAGAGGGATGTATATTTGTATGTATGTTTTTACTGTATGTTTATTTCATGTGTTTACTTATTCAACATTTGTCAGGCTGCACCGCAAGCAAGGGTGCGTTTGGCCTGAATAAATTCCTCCTTACATGGCACGTATCCTCTGGCAGTTTCTGTTATTTCTGCGGGCGGCTGCTGACCTGTATGGCCAGAGTTTTGGGGTCAGCTTTAAGGGTGGCCGGGGCAGGCTGCGCTGTCACAGGCTTGCCTGAACATCGCTGAACATTGCTGCCTGTCTTTCTACCATTTCTACTGGTCGGGTGCCTGGGCTTTTTAGCCTTACTTGGGCAGGTAAGCGGCCTCACCTTGCGTGGGGCCGTCTATTTTTAAAAAAAATAAAAAAAAAGGAGAAATACTTATATTTATTCCGGTCCAGGTGCGTTCAGACAATCGAACAGCGGTTGCTTACATCAATCATCAGGGAGGGACTCGCAGTCTGAGTGCTCTCAGAGAGGTGTCCCTGATCCTGACCTGGGCAGAGGCCCATGTTCCTTGTCTCTCGGCGGTATACATTCCAGGAGTGGAGAACCAGGAAGCGGACCGGTTGAGCAGGGGCTCTCCCCGTCTGGGAGAATTGGCTCTCCATCCTCAGGTTTTTCGCTCACTGTGTCTCCGACCTGTTTGCCTCTCGTCACAATCACAGGCTCCTGAACTTCGTGTCGCTCTCCTGGGATCCTCTGGCTCTGGCAGTGGACGCCATGTCCCTGAGCTGGGGGATCTGGGATTTCTATACCTGTTTCCTCCAATACCGTTCTCGTGGCCCCAAGGTGGCCAAGGCGAGTGTGGTTCACAGACATCGTTCGGCTGGCAGTGGACCAGTTTGTTCTGCCTCTTCGGCCCGATCTGCTCACTCAGGGTCGGTTGTGTTACCCCAATTTACCAGCGCTGGGTTTGACGGCCTGGCTGCTGAAACCTCCATCTTGAAGGGGGAGGGTCTTTCTGACTCAGTCGTTAAGACTTTGATCAGTGCCCGGAAGAGGTCTTCTTCTATCATCTACTATAGGACTTGGAAAGCCTATATCGCTTGGTGGGAGATTAGATCCTTTCCTTGTAGGGTCTTCTTGGTCTCCAGGATTCTGGAGTTTTTACAATCTGGGCTGGACTCTGGTCTTCAGCTAAGTACTTTGAAAGGGCAAGTTTCTGCCTTATCTATCTTTTTTCAGAAGCGTTTTGCACTTCATCCTTTAGTTAAAACTTTTTTCCAGGGGGTTACGCATGTGCGGCCTCCCAGGAAACCATTATTCCCGGTTTGGGATTTGAATTTGGTTATTTCTGCTCTGCAGGCTCCTCCTTTTGAGCCTCTGCAAGATATTGCTTTGTCTACCCTGACTCAGAAGATTGTCTTCTTGGTAGCTATCACTTCGGTCCGGCGTGTCTCGGAGTTGGCGGCCTTGTCTATCCAGGCGCCTTACTTTGAGAGGCATCAGGATAAAGTGGTCTTTCGGTTCAAACCAGACTTTCTTCCTAAGGTTGTTTCTGCTTTTCATTTGAATCAGGATATTGTTCTTCCCTCCTTGTGTCCTAATCCTAAGAATGACAAAGAGAGGGTTTTGCATTGTTTGGATGTAGTACGCTGTGTTAAGTACTACTTGATTATCACGTCTCCTTTTCGTAAGACGGATGCCTTTTTTGTTGTGCCCTGTGGGCCTAAGAAGGGTTTGGCACCGGCCAAATCTGCCATTAGCAAACGGATACGTCAGGCCGTTATTGCGGCCTATGCTGCTAATGGGAAAGTTCCCCCTTTTCGTATCACTGCTCATTCTACTCGCGCCGTTGGAGCGTCTTGGGCTTTTCAGCACCAAGCTTCTGTTGAACAAGTTTGTAAGGCCGCCACTTGGTCTTCTGTTCATACTTTTTCTAAGTTTTACAAAGTTGATGTGCGAGCCTCAGCGGATGCTGTTTTTGGCCGCAAAGTGCTGCAGACTGCAGTCATTTAAGTTATGCTTCACCTTGCCTTTGGATACCCATCCCTTGTGGACACTGCTTTTGGATGTCCCAATCGTGAAGAATATTAAAGTTGAAGCGGGGTGTGTGGCACACCGAGAATAATACCATTTTGTGAGTACTCACCTGAAAAATGGATATTGTCGGTGTGCCACACACCCCGCTTCACTCCCACCCTTTTCGGTATCCCGAATCCTTTATATGGTGAAGCTTTTATTTATTTTGAGGGTACTGTTAATTACTGGTACCTTGTCTTTCTGCTTTTTAAATCACTGGTGATAAATGGGAGGTACCAGGTATATATAGGCCGGAAGGGGGCTCGTTACAAGACTTCCTCTCTGCAACAGCGTCACCTGGCGGTGAGTAACCCAATCGTGAAGAATATTAAAAGTGAAGCGGGGTGTGTGGCACACCGACAATATCCATTTTTCAGGTGAGTACTCACAAAATGGTATTTTTCATTGCTCTTTTTCTTCTAATGCAGCCCAGCCTGATCCCTCAGCTAGTGGGGACTCCTCTGCCATTTTACCTCTGCCGTCTTCTTCCGTGCTGCCTCGGACCCAGGAGCCGATATCTACGGTAAGTGTTTTTTGATGCTGTTGCATATGCATGTGGCTTGCCATGTTTTTTTTGTCTGATTTACATATGTATTCCCCACACTGAACCTTTTTTTTTTTACATGTCCCCAACAGAGCCACACACTGATGGAGGAAATCCAGGAGCTGGAGGAGGATGGAAGCTTCCTGGGAGCTTATGAAGATCTTCTCCTGGGCCAGGATCTGCAACTGTCCCAAAATATTTCTCCGCCAAATCCTCAGCTGCTGTAACCTTCCTGGCCACCCGGCCTGTCTAAATGACTATCTGCGTGAGCGCGCCAGAAAAATGGGGGGATCTGTGGTTATCCAGGGGTCGTTTCACACAGTGGGCATCCTGATTTAGAATGGGGTTTTGTTCCACTTTAATACCTTTAGATTTTCCTGCACAGTTATTCAAAGAAGAATTTCAGTTATTTTCAGTCAGTTTAGTTTATTTTGTATAGATTTTACACATTTGAGTCACCTGGTCTCATAACAAAAGCAGCACCTCACACGCACACAGCCGTTACCACTGATTACACACACAGCCTCTGAGGTAAAGTGTTGCTAGGAGACCAGTGGGCTAAATGAAGCAGCTCACTAAATACAACCCAGCAGATCCCCCTATTCAGCAAATGGACTGAGCCATTTTAATTATACAATTTAAAAGAGAGGCATATATTTTTTTCTTTTTCTATCGCCAGATTATTCATACACAGGTTATAAGCTATTGTGTGGCTATTTAATTATTTATCTTTTTTAATGCAAATTTCGCGATACTGCTCCTTTAAGTGCCATGCTGACTGAATTTAGGACCCATAACAGCCACATGGCCAACTTGACCTCCGAAATCAGGTCCAGCATGGCAGAAATGCAAAGTAACCAAAGAAACATTTTGGAACAGTTGCAGATTCTGAATGCAACACAAGCCCAGGTTAGGGCCCACCCCCAAGGGCCCCAACCTGGGTTCTATGGGCATACCCTATATTAATGTGTTTTTGGCATGAATCTGTTCTACATCTTTGATCGACATCCCCACTGTATTGACTTGTCTGGTGAGGTCTACCAATCTTGCATTTTGCGCTGCAATTGCTAGTATGTTTAGGATTTGCCCCCATATAGCTCATTCAAGGCCTGAGGTAGCCCAATAGCCAATGCCAGAGGACAAGCCTCACTGAAGCGGCCACTTAAGCTGTTGCGCTGCAGCCTTGGGCATAATTACATTTGTGGTGGCTCCTCATGTTTGGAGCCATGATTGGGTGACATTCTGGCCTGGCAAACTAAGACCTTGGACCCTGGCTGTGATTGTACTGTACTTGGATTGGGACTGGGTGTTCTGGTTTGGGTGGCCCACTGAGTAACAGGTGTAGATGTGGCATAGGTATGTCTGCTTTCAACCTGTGCCTGTGGCAAATGTGGGCAAGCAGGAGAGGGCTTATTTGTGTGCATTTTGCTGTTATGGCACATGTTTGGGAATTAATTTCATGTCCATGTCTGCCCCCGAAGTATGTGAGTGGCCCTCACCTACCATTATGTTGTTATAAAAGGAACCTTTTAAAAATTAGTAAAATTTTTTTGTTGCCCAAGTTAATGTCTGTGGTTTTTTGATTTAGAAATATGAGTTCAAGTAGCCACCAAAACAAACACTAAGAAATATTTAAAAATAAGTCCACAAACATTGTTGTTGATTTTTGCAAATGAAATTACAAATCCAAAAAAAACAATGTAACAAAACAAACACACCAAACAAAGTCCAAAAAAACAAAGCAAAACAAAAGTTTACCAAAATGGGTTTCAATTAAATTTGCACGAACGGCTTGGCCAGACGCACTGTGCTGCCCAACATAGGCGTCGTCTGGCTCATCGGTGGGTGGAGAGGGTGGCAAATCCACATAGCGGGGGACCCGCTGCAAGATTGCAAAATTATGCAGCGCTGCACAGGCCATAATGATATCGATGACCTTTTTGGGGTCATACTGCAGGGAGCCCCCAGTGTGGTCCAAGCACCGAAATCGGGTCTTCAAGAGTCGAAAGGCCCTCTCCACCACTGCCCTGGTTTTTCTGTGCGCCCGATTATAGGCCTCTTGTGCTGGAGTCTGTGGGCAGAGGACAGGAGTCATCAGCCACGGGAGGAGTGGATACCCCGAATCTCCTTGAAAAATTTAATGGAAACAAATATTACCATTAATGCATACATTGCAGCGCTAAATACCTAAAAAAAACATGATTAATAAGGTAGGTGACATTGTCACACAAACATGAGCATACATATTGCACAGGCAAAAGCAAGAAATAAACATATGTGATAGATGGGGGACCAAAGTTGGTAAATAATACTGTGGATGCTGGGCAATCAGGCAGACTGTTACCAGCTATTGTTTCCTGTCTGTGCTGCAGAACAATGTAGTATGGGTTAACTTTACATGACCCATTTTCTGTTTTGGCTTAGTCCAAAACAGGTGTAAGGCGGCCCCTGCACTTTATCCCGCTCACCTCTACTCAGTAAGTGCAATGCATGTAAGCAAAGATGGCGCAGACCCTCTGCTAAAGTCACTAACAGATTTTGAGCGAAAAGTGTTGGGAAGACTGTTTCAGACTTTTGCTCTCATTACACTTTGTAGTTAAAACAATGCAGGACAAACAATTTTGCAGCCAATGTAGGTTGGATAATGTAATGGCTCCAGTCGGGTTACACATGTTCCCAAGGTGATGACCAAGGCATTGTTTAGGAAAGGTGACTCAAACCAAAATCCAAGCCATACATATAAAATCTAAATATGTAATTGGACTCAACTTACCAAGGAGCCATGCACCCGCAAATTCCCCTGACTCAAACCGACGGAATAATCCTGATCTGCGCAGGATGTAGGTGTCATGGGCTGAGCCAGGGTAGCCTGTGAGGACGCTAAGAAAGCGCATGTCCTGGGCCACCACTGCTTGCACATTCAGTGAGTGGCCCATTTTTCTGTTTCTGTGTAAAACAAAAAATACCTTAATGAACGGTTAGCAAAATAATCAAACGCTCACTTCTAACACCCTAAGTCAAACGTTAACATCAAGACAACTAACACTAAACAACTACCTTAAATTTAAGTGGCCACCAAAAGGAGATGTATGTTAGAGCCTTTACAAGGTTGAGTTACTTGTTCAATTTGAAGTACACTTTCAAATGTTTGACTTTGACCAAATTTTCTGTTTTAATAATGGAAAAATAAGGCCCATTGTTTCACATACACTCTTTGCAAGGAGGGAGCATTAGCAAGGAGGGACTGATTGCAATGAGGGAATATGTAAAAGGAGAGACTAGGAACATAGAGGGCATAATTAAAAGGAGGGACTATTAACGTTGAGGGCTAAATTACAAGGAGGGACTATTCACAATGATGGTTTCTAAAAAAAAAGGACTATTCACAAGGATGCTATTATTAAAAGGTGTGACTATTAACGTTGAGGGCTAAATTACAAGGAGGGACTATTCACAATGATGTTTAATTTGCAAGGAGGGACTATTCACAATAATGGTATTATTAAAAGGAGGGACTATTAACGTTGAGGGCTAAATTCACAGGGAGGGACTATTCACAATGATGGGTTCTAAAAAAGGAGGGACTATTCACAAGGAAGCTATTATTAAAAGGAGGGACTATTCACAATGAGGGATTTTTAACAAGGAGGGACAAAAACAAATAATGTTATTGCCCAAAGGAGGGACATCAAAAAATTTAGATACAATGGAAGAATAAACTTGCCTGTATATATACTCGTCGCAAGCAGGAGGGACAAGGGCAACGTGTGTGCAGTCAATGGCACCCAATGACGTTGGGCATGTCGGCGATATTATAAAATGCCAGCTTAATCGCGTTTCTGGCTAGCATATCCTCAGTAAAACAAATATATTTCCGAGTTAGGGTAGCCATTCCTTCCAAAAACTTGGATAGCGCGCGGCTCAGCGTAGGCTGTGAGATCCCCACGGAGAGGGCACCCAGCCTCTGGAACGAGCCGTTCGCCAAAAATTGCAGGCAGCCAAGCATCTTGGTCATACCTGAAATTGCTTGCCCCTTCCTTGTGGTGCGGGCTAACCATGGCCGCAGCTCACTATACAATTTATGGAGGGAAACGCGATTAAGCCTGGTCAGCTCGAACAGCTCAACGTCATGCATGCCATTGGTGTCCATGCGTCGCCGCCGGTGCAGTCTGGTCTCTGACCTCCGGACGATCTCAATGCCAAGGAGCTGCAGATCTTCATGCTCCTCAAATGTAGTAGACTCGTCCATGCCTGCTAGTTCCGACGTCAAAATGGTCCCCTAAGTGGATCGACAATGAAACGGATTTATTGGGTGTTGGCCCATCGGCAATCACCTCTCTGAATTAATCGCCAGCCCATTGCAATAACGTAAACTTTCTGAACGGACGAAACATTTCAGATTTGGTGGAAAAAACCTCCCGAATTAACGAAAAACTTCCGATTTGCTTTGGATCATCGAAAGAGCATATACGCATTTTCCCGAACGTTCGTACGAATGAAAAATGGACGAAAAAAAGCAAAAAAATGTCAAACACCCACCAAAACTTTCACAGACAGCTACGGAAGTCCGGACGAATGTGTCTCTGAATCGAGGCTTAAGAGCGAGTATAGCGGAAGTACAAGACAGGCCAGAGGTCGATACTGGGAGGTCAGAAATCGCAGCGGTACAGAGGGATGAGGCAGCTCGAGGTCGGGGTACAATGCAGAGGTCGGCAACAGAGATCAGACGGAGAATGGTCGGTTCAGGCAGGGGACGGCAACGGAGATCAGATAGAGAATGGTCGGTTCAGGCAGGGGTCGGCAACGGAGATCAGACAGAGAATGGTCGGTTCAGGCAGGGGTCGGCAATGAAGATCAATCACGGTAATACCACAAGTCAAAGCAAGGTACAAGGCGCTATCACAGGCACTGAGTGACTGACAAGGCGAACCCTATATAGGAACCAGATCTAGGGGGGAAGTGAGTGTGTGTAAGTGCGTGATTGGTGCACACTATGATCCTCACAGCAATTGGTAAAACAAGGGTGAATCGCCCAACCTCTCCCATGGGCTCATTGGCCCAGTCATGAAAAGGGGTGTAAAGCCCTCACAGTATCTTGGGCTCATTGGCCCTTTAACTTTTCCTCCGGCGGGCACGCAGAGAGCAGCGCCGGCAGAGGACATAAGAGACACGTGCTCGTGCCCGCGCGCGAGAGCGGGGGGCGTGGCCGAGCTGGGCGCCGCCCGAGCCGACACTGCCCGAGCCGATGCTGCACGAGCAGCTGCTCGTCAGGGACGTCGAACTGAGAGCTGCACGGCCAGCTGCCAGGGGACGGCGCGGGACCGAGGACGAGGTGAGTCAGTCCTGACATCATCTCTGTATATTAGCAGCTGGGATGCTACATGTTGTGAAAAGTTCCCAGGGGGGGTGCAGTGCTAACCTCTTCCTGGTGTTCCATTGCCAGTGTAAACAAAGGAGGCTGCACCAACCATTCCTTTGGCTGTGCACACTGCCCCACTCCCAGCCATTCAGATAGTCTGGGGATGGAAGCTTGCATGTACTGTAGGGGATGGGGGATGTGCCCACTCTTGCTCCCATTGATGGGCTCTGCGTGTAAACAGAGCACATTTGCTGAGCAATTAATAAGAACGATGAACAACTTCAATTGGAGGAGAGCCCGCACATGTGCCATTGGAGGTGAGTTTGAAAAGGCTGGGGGTTTTACACAGTGGGACACCCCAACTCTGGATGCCCCAGGGGTGGAAAGTTGAGATCTCGGGTTTTGTTTTGCTTTACACTGATAATTGTCATTGTTCAGTTTGGCCACTGAGAGTTTAAGCTGTGAGCTTCTGAACATTATCCCTCCTTTATATGTAAAAACAGTCTTACATTTATACAGGTGTACATATGTCTCTGTGGAAGCTTCCTTATGTCGATCTCTGTATCAGCCACGCTGTTCAGGCTTTTCTCGAGCCTGGGCCACGCCTGGTCACTGGGTTTATCCAGTCACTGGAGCTTCATTTGATAACCTGTTGCAGATGTGAGTGCTGGGTGCAGTGCAGTCAATCCAGCAGAAGTCACTCCAGCAATAGACTAAGCTCTAAGTTGTTATCTCCAACAATCATGACCCACATAATTCATGATGCTGATGGGTATACTAAAAAATTAGGCCAAGTTTAGTTACCCTCAAAGACCTCATCATGGAAAATGGTAAAAAAAACTAGATATCATTTGTAAATAAGATGGGCAGAAATGGGTTATGAATTGGGGTGAATTGTTAACAGATTTTATGGTTTGGTTGTCTGACTCCATTAAAAGGATTTTTCAAATAAAGAAAAGGTAGAGGGGCAGCACACCTTTGGTTGCTGTCTCTTAACAGTGTTGTAGCTGCCTGGAGCTGTGACAGAAGGGGAAACTTAATGTAATGCCCCATCTGCCCTTACCTGCCTCTTCACATGCATCAAGCAATGGCATCTCCAGCTTGTTCCATGCCTAGACTCCTTTTTGTAGGCCCTAGATATAAATGTATTTTCGTTAATGCAACCTTCATTTGATCGTAGCCAAAGTGACCACTTTTGGGCTGATATCTGAATCCCTAGATAACTTTCACACATTAAAACTAAAAATAATTTCAGCAACTGCACTGTGTCTCTGTGTATGAATTTTTTTAGTTTCTCCTCAGCTTTTTTCTTTTTATTAGCATTTTTCTTGGTGCGTGTAAGGCTTTTCATTAGCTTATTTATTGTGTATTGTTTTTGTGTAGATGCGTATCAGCCATGATTGGTGAGGGCTTGAACATGATTCAGAGCCCTGATTACGAGGCCAATAAAACGAAAGATTTCCGGCTGCACTTACGTGCTCGTGAGTTTTAGCTTTCATGGTGTTTGTGAGAACGGAACGGATTGCTCTGTACAGTCTTTTGCTGAAATGGAGCGGCTGCATCGTCGCTAGAGATGAGCGAACTTTAGAAAAATTTGATTCGGCCGATTCGCAGAATTTTCCGGAAAAATTTGTTGCGGTCCGAATTTATTCGCGATGAATCACTATTAAAAACGGCTATTTCTGGGCTTCCGAGAGCCTCCATAGGGTTGCAGAACGTTTTGCCTGGCTGTAACATGCATAGGATGCATGCTGGGTTAATTAAATATTATTGTAAAGAAGTATGACATGCAGATCAGAGGCGTCGCTATTAGATTCGCCGTCGCAGGGTGGCACAATTACAGAGCCTTGAGGTGGCATCAGCATGATGAGCCCATATATTGCCTGAAAGACACACTCTGGACTTGGCAGCAGCATAGGGAGCCCATTTATTGCCCAAAAAACACACCCTGGAGTTGGCAGCAGCATAGGGAGCCCATATATTGCCTGAAAGACACACACAGGAGTTGACAGCAGCATTAGGAGCCCATATATTGCCTGAAAGACACACCCAGGAGTTGGCAGCAGCAGCAGCATTATGAGCCCATATATTGCCTGAAAACACATTGGAGTTGGCAGCAGTATTAGGAGCTCATATATTACCTGAAAAACACATTGGAGTTGACAGCAGCATTAGAAGTGGGGGGGGGGGGGGGGCTATTATGGGTCTGAAGCGAGAAGTGCCCCCAGGGGGGATCGAATGGCACCAAATTAAAGAGGAGACCCGGCCGGATCAATAGATGGGTCAGGTGAGTGTTTTTTAAATTTGTTTGGCTGCTAGCAGGGGTAAATGTCAGGCATGTGAATTTTACCTGGCTGGCACTTAAGGGACGGAGAGGCAACCACATAAAATTCACGTGCTTGGCACCTAGAGGGTTAATGAATGCCATTTCAGTTAATAAAAGTGACAGCTGAGTTCTTTTTAAATTATTAGTGGTCATATTAGTGTTTTTTTAAGTGGGGTCCCTCACAAAGGCTACCACCCGGGCATCAAGCATAAGGGCTTGAAACCCAACTTTTAGAGGCTGTGCTGTTGGTGGCCCCTGTCCCTGCAAGTTATAAGCCCTTCTGCCCTTTAGTATGGGTTCGGGGCCAATGGGCACCTGGTTCTTCTCGCAGCTCAGCAGGTGCCATGCCTGCTTCTAACCATAGTAAACAGTTTTAGTGGTCCCTTGGACCCCTTACCGGTTCACCACATGTAGAATGAAATAAACACACCATTATTCTTAATTTCACTTACTTACCCATCCCTCACCAGACGCCGTCTTCCTCCTTTTGCTCTCCTCCGGCCTTTGGGGGAGTTTTATGCCCCCTCCAGCATCTGCTTGTGGCAGGAGGCCTAGCCGTGACTACAGAGAGTTGCGTGGAACAGCGACCAGGGGACAGTGGGATAGCATGTGAGTTTTTACTTTTTTATTTAAGGATTTTAGTGAAAAATTAAATTGTCACAAATTACAAGAAATTCGGATTCATGCCAAACCATTAATTTTTCCTTGAAATTTGGACAGAACTTTGGGTCTAAGAGTTCGGTTCGCTCATCTCTAATGTTGTCTTTTGGGTTGTGATAGTCATAGTTAGTATTTTCGTGTTTGTAGTTGCATTTTACTTTGATATTGAGCTCTAGCTCTTTATTAATACTATATTTTGTTTATGTAGAAAGGTAAGAGTTAATCAGTCCCGGCTCAAAATTTTGAAAAAGACACAGTCAGGTTAACTATGAGGAACTCAACTGAGTAGAACAAGGGGGCACAACCTGAAGCTAGTCGGGGGGAAGATCAGGAGCAATGTTAGAAAATATTATTTTAACAGAAAGAGTAGTAGGTGCTTGGAACAAACTTCCAGCAGAGGTAGTTGAAACATCAACAGTCACTGAATTTAAACATGCCTGGGATAAGCACACATCTATCCTAAGATAAAGAGTACATACAGTATACACATAAGGGCAGACTAGATGGACCGTATGGTCTCCTTCTGCCGTCAACCTTCTATGTTTCTATGTTTCTATGAGTTGTGGCTCTGAATTAAAATTGTGTACTTTGGTTTCTGTAAAAAACCCTGCTCAGATTTATGAATACAATGCCAGTTCCAAAGCCCAAGGAGTGGAACCTATGCAAATAGTAAAGCAGCAAGAAAGTAAAGATGTAGTAAAATATATCATAAAGCTAATAAGATGAATGAGATTTTCCAACATAATGAGCATTTAGACCCTAAAGCACGTGTGCTCAACTCTTCTCCTCAAAGGCCCCCAACAGGCAATGTTTTGCAGATCTCCACACTGATGCACAGGTGGAGTAATTAGTGGCTAGACAGAGATTTGCAAAAGCTGGCTTGTTGGTGGCCCTTGAAGAGGAGAGGGCATGGCTAAGACATGGAAGAGACAGTATGTTAGAAAGAAAGAAAAAAAGTGCACAGAAAGAACAGTAGGTAATAGTAATGAGAATCATGCCATGAGAATCATGCCACTGTAGAGAGTAAAAAGAAAGTGATGGCACCTCAGTGTGATTGCTGGGTGCAGCGGAGTCCAGAAAGACATTTGCGTTGTAACAGGGACTGGCTTTACTGGAACACAAGTGCAATATGAAAAGGTCACCAATGTACAGGAAATAAAACACATTCTGAAAAGCTTAGAGAGACTACAGATAAGCATTTGGTAACAGAGACAGCTAGTGTCATAAATGTAAACTGCAGCCAATTCAGCAACGGTCACTCCAGCAATAGTGTAAGTCTGGTAAACATATCTTCTTTGTAGGCCTTGAATGTTGTTTAGCAGTTAGGGGCTTGGTAAGGATATCTGCTGTCATATCCTTAGCTAGGCAAAAAAGTAGCTCAAAAAGTCCCTGCTCTTGAAGATTCCTCAGAAAGTGGAACTTCACATTCATATGCTTGGTTCTCGAGCTAAACCTTTCCATTTGCACGTGTGCAAGGCATTCTTGATTGTCCTCACAGATTCTTGTTGGTTCCAATTGTGGATGACTCAATTAGGTTAACAGTTGTCATAGCCATATAACACTTTTGCTTGCCTGCATTGCTACAACGCACTCTGCTTCAGTAGATGATACTATACCAGAGAGCTGCTTTCTGCTAGTCCAAGTTATAGCACCTCCAGAAAGAAGAAACAAGTAGCCACTGGTAGATTTTCTGTCACTGGTGATTCTAGCCCAGGCAGCATCCACATATCCTGTCAGGATGCTATCATCACTTGCTTCTAATTGTGCCACAGTTCATATGAAGTTTTCTTCACTGAATCAGCTCTGCAAATAAAAGTAATTGCACAAGGGGATCCTGTCAGATCCTTTGTCAGAATCCCCTTTTGTAGTTCCTCTACACATTATGGATGTCTGTGACCTAAACGCGTGTGCCACGTGCGTATAAAGTCATTTTTGATGTGTGCATAGTCTCATCTGCTCTTTCACTGTGTTGAGGTGATATATATGATCATCCAACTTAGCACTTGCTATTGTCTACTTGCCATCCAGGATAGAAAAATTGTCAGCTTGGAATTTTACAGTGAGTCCTTTGGCTGTCAGATGCTTCACAGATAAGAGTCCTCCTTCAAGATTAGAAACATAAAGCACATCTTTTACTGATGTGGCTAACTTGTGTTCCGCATTATTGGGGCATACAGGGTTCCATGCCCAAATGCCTCTGCAAGTATTTTATGTCTATCTGCAAGTTCTGTGAAAAATCTTCTGTCACTTGTCATGTGTCATGTGTCAATGCACCAGCCTTGAAATGTATGGATGCCTTTCACTTTAAAGGGTAATTCCATTTTCAATGGCATTTTTTAAAAGTTTCCATTATTGTGTGCCAAAATTGTGTCTTCAATGTGCTGAACTTATTTGTTATTTTTTTATATTTGTTTGCAGCTCAGTGTTATAAAAGAAAACAGTTTACCCTAGCAACAATGTATTTATCTCAGAAACATACACCAACTGGTGCATTTAATGTACAGACCTTACACTTCCTCACTGGCTGCCTTACACTTCCTCACTAGCTGCTTTGCTAATGATCTAATTGGCTAATGCAAGGATGACAGGATTACCCATTTTGCTGAAATACAGCTGTTTCAAATAGGAAAGATCACAATCTTGTGTCGCAGTAGCTAAAGGGTTACTGGTAGCATTCCCACCTGGAGAGGTCATTGTAATGCTTAGACTAAAGCTGCAGATTAGCTCACATGTTATATTGGAGGAATTCTGGGTCTGGTAGTCCATTGTTTCTACTCAAGGCCATGAAAACCACTTCCACTGTAGCAAGACAGAGCCCCGTGAATATGAGAAACTTGGAAGCAGCATGCTGATGTGACAGGTATGACAGGTATGAGGGCACAATCCCAATACAAATGTTTATTTTACTTTGCAAAAGAGGAAAACAATAAGGCAGAACACCAAGAACCTATCAAAAAGGGAGTTTTCCTTTAAATGTTGCATTCTAGTTCCCTTCACATGGATCAGAGATTGTGGCTTTGACCTTCTGTTTATAGATAAGCGTCTCATCTGCTCTGCTTACCCTATAGTATAGTCTCTCTTTATGTGTCCCTGTTTGCAACATCCAAAGTGCGCCCCGGTTTCCTGACTGCGTAACCTGTGCTTGTAGCTTTAACCCTTTTGTTGCCAAGCCCGTAACACCTACGTGCTGGCTTGGCTGGGCGTTAAGTGCCAAGCACGTAGGTGTTACGGGCTTGACACTTTACCTTGGGGCCATCAGAGGCAGCAGAAGACATCGATTCCTGTTCAGCATTCTTGAAGAGTCGTCAGAGGGTCATGTGGAGGTGACCCTGACCTCACCCCAGTCAGCTGATCGTCGCTGGACCAATGGGAAGTGGGGCGCATGGCTGCTGTCATCACCCTGCGCCTCCACTATATAAACAGCATGCGGTCTCCTGCTGCCCTCTTCAATCACCGGATCTGAGGTAGGAGGGGTGTGTGGGGGGGTGTCACTGACTTGCTGGGGGGTGAGTGCCCGGGTGGGTGGCCGTAGGCAAGCTTGGATCTGTAGTGCGCCACCGCCATCTGTGCGCCGCCGCTGACATCTGTGCGCCGCCGCCGACATCTGTGCGCCGTTGCTGGGGATGTGACTTGTTGTGGGGTGAGTGCCCGGGTGGGTGGCCGTAGGCATGCTTGCATCTGTAGTGCGGCGCCACCGCCGCCGCTGCCGCTGCCAACATCTGTGCGCCGCCGTGTATGGGGTGGCAGAGATCGGTGTGTGGGGGGGCAGAGATCGGTGTGTGGGGGGCAGAGATCGGTGTGTGGGCGGTCAGATTGGGGTGTGTGTGTGTGGGCGGTCAGATTGGGGTGTGTGTGTGTGGGCGGTCAGAGATCGGGGTGTGTGTGTGTGGGCGGGCAGAGATTGGTGGGTGTGTGTGGGCAGGCAGAGATTGGTGTGTGTGTGTGGGCGGGCAGAGATCGATGTGCGTGGGCGGGCAGAGATCGGTGTGCAGGATGGGTGAGAGCACAAACTTGGTGCCGCGGATGCTCCGGGAGGGATTGGTGTCCGAGCTGGAACCGTGCCGCATACCGGCCACTAATCCGGGGGCAGCCCGAGCACCGGCACAGCTATGGCAACCGGGCGCCGGAGTGATGGGAGACGCGTCTCTGGTGTCACTGAACTGCAGCTGCCCGCAGCCCTCTTCTGCTCTGCATCCAAATAAATACACTAAATATCAGGAGTAGGGGGTCACCCATAAACCCTGCATTGGTGTGTGTGTGGGCGGTCAGAGATTGGTGTATGTGTGGGCGGTCAGAGATTGGTGTGTGTGTGGGCGCTCAGAGATTGGTGTGTGTGTGGGCGGTCAGAGTAAATCCCCTCGATTGCCAGTAAAACTTACCTTACCACCACTCTAGGTATAGCATAGTGCGGCTGTTGCCCATGCATGCGTCGTTAGGTTGGGGGATCAGGTAGTTATTATCAGGCATTCAGTTCACCCACACTCCCTAATCTTAACTTTTTCCCTTAGGTGGTTCGCTGAGATTTGGTTTTCCCTGAAGATCGCTACTGCCTTTGTTTTGACCTTTCACTTGCTCTTTTGGGACCCTAGCCTCTTCCTCCTTTTGGGACCCTAGCCCCCCTCCTTTTGGGAACCTAGCCCCACCCCCTCCTTTTGGGAGCCTAGCCCCCCCCCTCCTTTTGGGAGCCTAGCCCCCCTCCTTTTGGGAGCCTAGCCCCCCCCTCCTTTTGGGAGCCTAGCTCCCCACTCCTTGTGGGAACCTAGCCCCCCCTCCTTGTGGGAGCCTAGCCTCCCCCTCCTTTTGGTAGCCTAGCCTAGCCTCCCTTTCCTTTTGGTAGCCTAGCCTCCCTTTCCTTTTAGTAGCCTAGCCTCCCCCTCCTTTTGGGAGCCTAGCTTCCCCCTCCTTTTGGGAGCCTAGCCTCCGCCACCTTTTGAGAGCCTAGCCTCCCCTGCTCTTTTAGGCCAACCCCCCTAGCTTTTAGGACCCTATTTCTGCTGCCCCAGGAAGACCTTCTTCATCTACCGGATCTGCTGCTCCAAGGATGGTCTAAGTGCGCTGGGATCCCGTGACCTGCTGCTCCTGACTCCACCACTTCTCATCGGGTTGTAGCTATACACTTTTATTTCTATTCTTGACTGTTTATTTGCTTTGTTTTATTGTTTAACTGTGAAATTGTATTTTTTGTAATTTGCCTTTAGTTTTAGCCTTTAGTTTTAGCCTTTAGTTTGGGAAGACCCTTTAGATTAATTTTTTTTAGATTTTTTTTCGCATTGGGGTATGGCTGGTAAGTGGTACACTGCACAGGAAGCTGCGGCTTACCTGATGGCGTCTGACTCGGAAGATTTTAGTGAGTCAGGGTCTGAGTACTTCCCATCAGACAGCGAGTCAGACAGTGTATCCTCTACTGAGGAAACACAGGCGCGCAGTGCTACCAGTAGTAATAGCCACAGTAGAAGGGATAGTGCCGCACAAAGTGAGGCCACGCTACAGGCGAGTGTAGTGCAGGATGAGGCATCAAGTGCTGCAGCTGGTGAAGGAGCGTCTGCATGGAGGCTTCCTAATAATATTTCCCCCGAAATTCCCCCTTTTGATTCGGTCCCCGGGGTCAATGTAGACACCACAAATTTTGGTGTCATTGACTTTTTCAAATTTTTTCTCACAGAAGCCATCCTACTGGATATGGTCTTCTTTACCAATCTCTATGCCAAGCAGGTCTTAGCGCAAAACCCCCAGCAGAGGCACGCCCGAGCTCAGGCATGGCATCCCACAAATTTGAGTGAGATAAAGACATTTTGGGGGCTCACTCTAGCAATGGGTATCCTAAAAAAATTTAGTATTTCCTCCTACTGGGATACCCAATCCATATTGGCAACTCCATTATTTCCGGCCGTAATGTCCAGAAACCGCTACCAAATTTTACTGCGGTATCTGCATTTTAACGACAATTCCACTGCTATTCCCCGTGGTGAGCCCGGTCACGACAGGCTGCATAAATTACGGCCCCTGCTCAACAGCCTGTCAGATCGCTTCACAGTAGTGTACACCCCCGGCCAAAAATTATCTATTGACGAGTCACTACTGCTTTTCAAAGGGCGCATTGTTTATCGGCAATATATCCCTAGCAAGCGTGCCCGGATTAAATTTTACCAATTATGCGATAGTGTGACCGGGTACATCAAATATTTTCGAATCTATGAAGGAAAGGACACCTATCTGGACCCCCCTGGTTGTCCTCTTGATTTGTCAATAAGTGGAAAGATCGTTTGGGACCTCATGACTCCGCTGTTGGGTAGAGGTTACCACTTATATGTGGACAACTTCTATACCAGCATCCCCTTATTTCGCGCCCTTTATTCGTTGGATACCTCGGCCTGCGGCACCATCAACCCTAATCGCAAAGGATTGCCCAGGTCACTACTTGAAAAAAAATTAAAAAGGGGGGAGTCTTACGCTCTAAGAAGCGATGAGGTCCTGGCCATGAAATACATGGGCAAAAAAAATGGTATTCCTACTGACAACACTCCAGTCAGTTGTGAATGTAAGGCAACGTGGTCCCCGAGCCCCTGCCCAAAAGCCACGTTGCATAAAAGATTATAATAAATTCATGGGTGGCGTTGATAAAACGGACCAAATATTAACTTATTACAACGCCACTCGAAAAACTAGAGCCTGGTACACTAAAGTTGCTATCCATTCTGTCCCAGCCAACCCGGTTTATGCCTCCAAGATTGTTTTGAGGTATACCATACTCAATTAGATTATTGAGCAATGCATTTTTTTCTTCTGCTTTTTTTTTAGTATGTAGGTGGGCCCCTTTTAGTTAAATTATGTTTCCTGTGTGCTGGCACAGGTATTTTGTGTTGCCATTATATTTTATTTTCCTTTAGTTTCTTGGAGCTGTTGCTAATCCGATGGGAAGTGCTGGAGCAGGAGCAGCTGGTTACTTGTGGCAAGTGATGATTAAAAAATTTGACCCATTTCAGGTTCTTGTTTCCTGATATTGGTCATTGATCACTGCACTGATCTTATAATCTGATGCCACAGCTACAGTATCCTAATTGCACTTCTTAGTACAGGTAAGAAATTGTTTTGTTATTTTTCCATAGCGCATGTGTTAGTTTTGGGTGATTGGTAACTGTACCCTTGCCGGTAGCTATGCATGTTGGGTATTGTTCTGTTTCGGGGGACCTTGTCGTTTTCAATTAGGTGTGTATTTTTATGATTGTCCTATTTTTTTTTTTAGGAAAATGTGGCTTTGATTTAGCATTTTAACTTTTTTTTAGCAAAATCCAGTGCAACCTGGTCATTCCTTGAAGGTTTCCGCCCCTAAAGCTGCACCCATGGCAACAAGCCTGGTACGCTTGGAATGCCTAAGGGGTATACTTTCAGAGAATATATGGTTTGTGGGGGGTATTTTAATTGAAAAGTGTTGTTTTGGTTGAAAAAGCGTAGGGTGTGAATGTTGTCCGCAGAGTAGGAATTTTCAAGTGAAATGCCCTTCATGCGTATGCTTAACTTTGGGGTGATTGGTAACCCTACCCTTGCAGGTAGCTATGCATGTTGGGTATTGTTCTGTTCGGGGGACCTTGTCGTTTTCAATTAGGTGTGTATTTTTATGATTGGCCTATTTTCTTTTAGGAAAATGTGGCTTTGATTTAGCATTTTAACTTTTTTTTTTAGCAAAATCCAGTGCAACCAGGTCATTCCTTGAAGGTTTGCGCCCCGAAATCTGCACCCACGGCAACAAGCCTGGTACTCCTAGAATGCCTAAGGGGTGTACTTTCAGGGAATATATGGTTTATGGGGGGTATTTTAATTGAAAAGTGTTGTTTTGGTTGAAAAAGTGTAGGGTGTGAATGTTGTCCGCAGAGTAGGAATTTTCAAGTGAAATGCCCTTCATGCGTATGCTTAACTTTGGGGTGATTGGTAACCCTACCCTTGCAGGTAGCTATGCATGTTGGGTATTGTTCTGTTTCGGGGGACCTTGTCGTTTTCAATTAGGTGTGTATTTTTATGATTGGCCTATTTTTTTTTTAGGAAAATGTGGCTTTGATTTAGCATTTTAACTTTTTTTTTAGCAAAATCCAGTGCAACCAGGTAATTCCTTGAAGGTTTGCGCCCCGAAAGCTGCACCCACGGCAACAAGCCTGGTACGCCTAGAATGCCTAAGGGGTGTACTTTCAGAGAATATATGGTTTGTGGGGGGTATTTTAATTGAAAAATGTTGTTTTGGTTGAAAATGCGTAGGGTCTGAATCTTGTCCGCAGAGTAGGAATTTTCAAGTGAAATGCCCTTCATGCGTATGCTTAACTTTGGGGTGATTGGTAACCCTACCCTTGCAGGTAGCTATGCATGTTGGGTATTGTTCTGTTCGGGGGACCTTGTCGTTTTCAATTAGGTGTGTATTTTTATAATTGGCCTATTTTTTTTTAGGAAAATGTGGCTTTGATTTAGCATTTTAACTTTTTTTTTAGCAAAATCCAGTGCAACCAGGTCATTCCTTGAAGGTTTGCGCCCCGAAAGCTGCACCCACGGCAACAAGCCTGGTACGCCTAGAATGCCTAAGGGGTGTACTTTCAGAGAATATATGGTTTGTGGGGGGTATTTTAATTGAAAAGTGAAATGCCCTTCATGCGTATGCTTAACTTTGGGGTGATTGGTAACCCTACCCTTGCAGGTAGCTATGCATGTTGGGTATTGTTCTGTTCGGGGGACCTTGCTGTTTCCAATTTGGTGTGTTTTTTAAGATTAAAGTTTTTTTTTTAAAAACATTGTGGGTTTGATTCTGTTTTTTTACTATTGTCGTCAAGAAACCATGTGAGAAGCCTACATTTGTCAATGGATTCCACCTGGACATCTGTGGCCAAAACATCAAACCTGGTACGCCTAGAAAGCTTAACGTGTGTACTTTCAGTATATATATATATGGTATTGGGGGGGTATTTCAGATCTAAAGGGGTGTTTTTGTGGAAAAACTGCAAGGAGTGCGGAATAGTTGTTTTTTCGTTGAAAATCCCTTCAAGCACTCTTTTCAGTTTGGGGGGTCTCCTGGACAGGAAAGGGTTTCTATCAATACATATGTGGTACCGTTGTAATTGGGAGGAATAGGGCTTTTACACACATTATGATTTTCTGGTAAACTTGCATGTTTTACTGAGGAAAAAACACTACAAAATGTTAAAAATTGTTTTTTGTTTTTTTTTAACGACTTTTCCACAAAAATAACAAAAAAAAACACTAACAAACTTAAAAACAAGACATGTCATATTAAAGCCCAGACTGTGCTGAAAAAAAACAATATATAATTTTCCTAGGAAATTCCTGGAAATCCATTCAAAAATTACAGTTGAACATGTGCAAAATGGCAGAAAAGGGTCTGGCAACAGGGAGTGGAAAATGCCGCAGGTAGGCTGGCACTTAAAGGGTTAATCCATAATCTAATCAAATAACCATCTTCCATATTGTATCCTATTAACAACTATCTAAAGTGCCAATGCAATGTACAAAGAATAAAGTGCCAAGTGTCCAATTGAATATATGTGCAAACAACTTGCAAGAATAAATAAGGTAACCAATATTTCAACTCAGTGTAGAATATATGTATGATCCCCTCCTGCTGGAAAACCAATGCTCTACCACCCACGCGTTCCGTGACATGATGTCACTTTCTCAAGGTGCTGCCCCATGCTGCTCGACACTCTCCTTTAAACAGGGCGAGAAACTGCGCCACCAGCACCCACGCCTCTCCCGCACGCACGGCGTCCCCAGCCGGCGGACGTACAACATGCTGGAGGAAGCAGGAAGCACGCACGCGAGTTGCCCACCCCCCAGACCGCCCACACGCCTGCCCCACACACAACGCTGCATAGTCGCGTGTGTCTGTGGTGACAGACACGCAGGCAGAGGGGGCTGGTGGAGGCGAGGCCGAACGACCCGGGATGTCAGTGAGCAAAATAGAGTCATTGAGTCATTATACATAGAGTAATAGAGTCATTATACACCAACATCACTCATCAATTGTCTCTCTCCTCTGTGGTTATTTTCTAAACATGGAGTCTGATCTATTGAAGGAACAATGAGAATTTATTTTGGAACTTTTGGAATTTATTTTGTCTCACAATCATTTTGTTTTTGATAATGCCCACTACCGCCAGGTGAGGGGAGTGGCCATGGGGGCACGATGTGCGCCCTCCGTGGCCAACATCTTCCTGGGCTGGTGGGAGCGTGAGGTGGTCTTTGAGGAATCTATGAGCGGATACCAGCCCCATATTGGGGGATGGTTCCGCTTCATAGATGACGTGCTCCTGATTTGGCATGGTTCAGTTGATCTCTGCCATGATTTTCTCGTGAAGTTGAATCAGAATGATCTAAATATCTTTTTAACGTATGATGTATCTACTACACAGGTGGAATTCCTGGATTTGAAGTTGAGACTGGAATGCGATGGTACTATATCCACTACATTATTCAGGAAATAGACAGCTCTTAACAGTCTCCTTCACTTTGGGAGCTTCCATCCAAAACATCAAAGGATGGGTATTCCCAAAGGTCAATTTACCTGAGTTCGGAGGAATTGCTCTAATGATGAGGAGTTTCATGAGCAAGCGCGGGGTCTTGTGAAAAGATTTGGTGACCGGGGTTATCCCAAAAAGTTTGTGACCAAAACATACCGGCAGGTGGCTGGCATGGTGCGTGGTGATCTGTTGAAGCCGAGGGTACGTAAAAAAGATGACTCTGTACGATTTGTGACGAGATATAATAGCATCTGGGGACCGATTCGGGATGTCCTGGATAGACACTGGGATATCCTACGATCGGACCCGACTGTTGAAACATTCATAGGTAAGAGAGTATGGATGACAGCCAAGAGGGCCCCAAATATGAAAAGTCTTTTATGTAGGAACCACTTCATTAGACCTAGTATGTTTTTGTTTTTGTAGATGCTTCTGGAGCGGGTGAAGATGCGCAGGCTGCAGCAGATCTCGCCCAGGAGGCACAGGGAGAAGGTGAGTGATGTGACACACACACTGAAAATGACATTTGATTACTGTTGACTAAGACATTATAACTGACCCTATTTGCCATGTCTCGACAGCCTCCACTTCACAACAGTGGCAGGGTCCAGGACGTAGGGTTGTCCCCAACAAGGCATCCGTCGGCCACCAACCAAGTAAGTTGTAATGTCATTCTTTGCAGTATGTGTTAAGTGACATGATCACCCAGATACATCAAGCCTGTCACTGTTTTTATTTATGTAAATAGTTTTAAATATTTGACATTTTTACACATTTAAAGTTTATTGGGTTTTTTAATTTTTATACATTTTGATAAAATAATTTGTTTCCAAATGGCCCAAAAAAATCAGTGTCATTTTTTAACACAAATACATTTACACCAAATGAAGGGTCAAATAAATATTTAGAGATTCAGATGACCAGGAAGTGGTTTGGGTAAGTTTTAGGGCCTAAAATGGAAGAAGAACCTAACCGCAAAGTGGTTTGGGTAAGTTTTAGGGGCCTAAAATGGAAGAAGAACCTAACCGCGAAGTGGTTTGGGTAAGTTTTAGGGGCCTAAAATGGAAGAAGAACCTAACCGCGAAGTGGTTTGTGTACGTTTTAGGGACCTAAAATGGAAGAAGAATCTAACCGCGAAGTGGTTTGGGTAAGTTTTAGGGGCCTAAAATGGAGGAAGAACCCAACCGCGAAGTGGTTTGAGTAAGTTTTAGGGGCCTAAAATGGAAGAAGAACGTAACCGCGAAGTGGTTTGGGTAAGTTTTAGGGACCTAAAATGGAAGAAGAACCTAACCGTGAAGTGGTTTGGGTATATTTTAGGGGCCTAAAATGGAAGAAGAACGTAACTGCGAAGTGGTTTGGTTAAGTTTTAGGGGCCTAAAATGGAAGAAGAACCTAACTGCGAAGTGGTTTGAGTAAGTTTTAGGGGCCTAAAATGGAAGAAGAACGTAACCGCGAAGTGGTTTGGGTGAGCTTTAAGGGTCCAAAAGGGAAGATGGAGGATAGTGCTAAGTGGTTTGGGTGAGCTTTAAGGGTCCAAAAGGGAAGATGAAGGATAGTGCTAAGTGGTTGGGGTGAGCTTTAAGGGTCCAAAAGGGAAGATGGAGGATAGTGCTAAGTGGTTGGGGTGAGCTTTAAGGGTCCAAAAGGGAAGATGGAGGATAGTGCTAAGTGGTTGGGGTGAGCTTTGAGGGTCCAAAAGGGAAGATGGAGGATAGTTCTAAGTGGTTGGGGTGAGCTTTAAGGGTCCAAAAGGGAAGATGGAGGATAGTGCTAAGTGGTTGGGGTGAACTTTAAGGGTCCAAAAGGGAAGATGGAGGATAGTGCTAAGTGGTTGGGGTGAGCTTTAAGGGTCCAAAAGGGAAGATGGAGGATAGTGCTAAGTGGTTGGGGTGAGCTTTAAGGGTCCAAAAGGGAAGATGGTGGATAGTGCTAAGTGGTTGGGGTGAGCTTTAAGGGTCCAAAAGGGAAGATGGAGGATAGTGCTAAGTGGTTTAGCTAAACATTGTAGTAGAAGTGAGGGTGTCAAATATGTAGGCGAGCACTTTAATGAGTTAAGTTTGTAGTGCGCAGGCGCAAGATCGTAAGGATTTCCGTCTGGACGATTATTTTTTGTAAAAGTGAAACAGAATCTACCGGGAAACGTAAAGGATTCATGGGAGGATACAATGGGAAAAGGGCAAAAACGAAAGGCTACGTTGTAACATGAGAAAATGAAACAGAAGAGTCACGATGGAAAATGACATCCTCGTACTCGTACTCTGGCATACGAACGGACGGAAACTTTACAGAAGGTTTTCAATGCATGCATAGAATCGCTCGCACATTCATACGAGAACGGGAAAATTTGAAAATAATACGACACAAAAATGAAAGTCTTTTTTTGTCTCTCTGAATCGAGCCTAATATTCAGAAAGGTTTGAGACTGTATGTGTTAAAAAAATGAATATGAAGTTTACAACATTAACCTCAAACTACTAGCAGCTCCAGCACACCGCCAAATGGGATATGAAACCGGGAGGCACCACTCACCTTCTATACATCATATCAATGAATAACACCAAAAATTCATAATAATCCTCTTTTAATCCATCAAGATTAAAACGACATAGACAATACAATCACATACAATTTAAAAGAAACATACATATCATCCCACCAGCAGGAGCGACCTAATAACCCTCCTTAATCCATAATCTAATCAAATAATCATCTTCCATATTGTATCCTATTAACAACTATCTAAAGTGCCAATGCAATGTACAAATAATAAAGTGCCAAATGTCCAATTGAATATATGTGCAAACAACTTGCAAGAATAAATAAGGTAACCAATATTTCAACTCAGTGTAGAATATATGTATGATCTTCTCCTGCTAGAAAACCAATGCTCTACCACCCACGCATTCCGTGACATGATGTCACTTTCTCAAGGTGCTGCCCCATGCTGCCCGACACTCACCTTTAAATAGGGTGAGAAACTGCGCCACCAGCACCCACGCCTCCCCCGCACGTACGGCGTCCCCAGCCGGCAGACGTACAACATGCTGGAGGAAGCAGGAAGCACGCATGCGAGTCGCCCGCCCCCCCAGACCGCCCACACGCCTGCCCCACACACAACGCTGCATAGCAGCGTGTGTCTGTGGTGACAGACATGCAGGCACAGGGGGCTGGTGGGGGCGAAGCCGAACGATCCGGGATGTCAGTGAGCAAAATAGAGTAATTGAGTCATTATACATCAACATCACTCATCAATTGTCTCTCTCCTCTGTGGGTTATTTTCCCACAGAGGAGTCTGATCTATTGATGGAACGACGAGAATTTATTTTGGAACTTTTGGAATTTATTTTGTCTCACAATCATTTTGTTTTTGATAATGCCCACTACCGCCAGGTGAGGGGAGTGGCCATGGGGGCACGATGTGCTCCCTCCGTGGCCAACCTCTTCCTGGGCTGGTGGGAGCGTGAGGTGGTCTTTGGGGAATCTATGAGCGGATACCAGCCCCATATTGGGGGATGGTTCCGCTTCATAGATGACGTGCTCCTGATTTGGCATGGTTCGGTTGATCTCTGCCATGATTTTCTCGTGAAGTTGAATCAGAATGATCTAAATATTTTTTTAACGTATGATGTATCTACTGCACAGGTGGAATTCCTGGATTTGAAGTTGAGACTGGAATGCGATGGTACTATATCCACTACATTATTCAGGAAAAAGACAGCTGTTAACAGTCTCCTTCACTTTGGGAGCTTCCATCCAAAACATCAAAGGATGGGTATTCCCAAAGGTCAATTTACCTGAGTTCGGAGGAATTGCTCTAATGATAAGGAGTTTCATGAGCAAGCGCGGGGTCTTGTGAAAAGATTTGGTGACCGGGGTTATCCCGAAAAGTTTGTGACCAAAACATACCGGCAGGTGGCTGGCATGGTGCGTGGCTATTTGTGACGAGATATAATAGCAGCTGGGGACCGATTCGGGATGTCCTGGATAGACACTGGGATATCCTACGATCGAACCCGACTGTTGAAACATTCATAGGTAAGAGGGTATGGATGACAGCCAAGAGGGCCCCAAATATGAAAAGTCTTTTATGTAGGAACCACTTCATTAGACCTAGGTAGTCATTAGACCAAGGTAGTCATGGTTGTGGTAATTGTTCCATTTGTCAGTTTATTGTGAATACTGATTCAGTTACAATCGGTATACTAAAGAGAGATTTTGAATTCAAGATTTTTTAAATTGTAAGACTTAACAGGTTGTATATCTTTTGGAATGTGGCTGTAACTTATGCTATGTAGGTGAAACTAAGAATGCCTTGAGGGTCAGGATTCAGGCCCATCTTTCTAATATTCGAGGGATAAGGATTTACAAAAGATGATATCCCCAATAGCAGATCACTTTTTAAGGGTCCATGAAGGCCAATCATCCACTTTGAGGGTCACACCATTGGAAAAAATCCAATTGGGTATTAGGGGTGGCAACATTAAACGGAAATTGCTTCAGAATGAATTGAAATGGATGTATAGATTGAATACAATTGCACCCCAAGGTTTAACCCTTTAAATGCCAATCACGTAGTTTCTACGTGGTTGCTTCTCCTACCGTTAAGTGCCAAGCACGTAGAAACTACGTGCCTGGCATTTCCCCCAAACAGTTAAAAAATAGAAAAAAAAAATCACTTACCTCCGGTATCCCTGTGAAGCCTGGGGTCCCCTCTTCCTTGGGGGGGCATCCGATCGCCCCCCCCGTCGTCCTCCGTCTTCAGGGGGGGGCCCGAAACCAGCCGCCCCCCCCCCCCCCGTTTCCAGCGCTGATCGCCGATCGCCGCTGTAAAAAAAAAAAAAAAACTGTCATTTACTCACCTCCGCGCCCGAGCCTTCTGTCCGGGTCTCCTCTTCACCAGGGGGGGGTCCGATCCCCCCCCTGGGCTGCGCAGTCTTCAGGTGAGGACCCTCTTCCGGGTCCTCACCTCTTGTAATGGCGGCGATGGCCGCCGCCGCTTGGCCCCGCCCATTGTGGGAGGAGCGGGATGACGTCATCCCGCTCCTCCTATACCCCCTCCGAGCTCCGGCATCTGTCAGATGCCGGTGGTGATCGGAGCAGAGCGGGTGTCAGGTGAGGAGGCTCCGATCGGAGCCCCCTCGCCTGTCACCCGCCCTGCGCCGATCACCACCGGCATCTGTCAGTGAAGTGACAGCGGCGAGGGACAGCGGCGAGGGACGTCGGATCGGAGGTGAGTATGGTGTAAAAAAGAAAAATAAAGATTTTTTTTTCTGTGTGTGTGTGTCATTTTTTTACTATTAACCCCTTGTGAACTGGTAAGGGGTCCATGACCCCTATACCAGTTCACAAGGCTGGGGAGATGGCAAGCCACCTGCACTAGCGGGTGGCTTGCCATTAACCCCTGGCACCCCCATTACCTGCCTCCCCAAAGGCCAGGGGGGGGCAGAAGAGCCCGGGCCCACATGGGCTATGTGGGCTCGTAGGCTGCAGGGTGGGGGGGCCACATAAGCTGGCCCCCCCACTCTGTGCCTACAAGCCCCCATAGCTGGTCCCGGGCTGGTTACTGTGGGTAAGGGGGACCCCACGTCAATTTTTTTTTTGATTTTTAAGGGTTTTTAACCCTTAAAAATAAAAAAAAAATGGGGTCCGCCCCCCCTGGGAGGGGGGACCCTATGTCATTTTTTTTTTTGATTAACCCTTTGTAATCTGTCATCCAGCAGCTATAAAAGGCTTCTAGCAAGTGAGCAGAAGCCAGTGATCGCCGAGGGACAGAGTGCTCCAGGATGGATGGGAGGTGAGTACAGTGTAAAAAAAAAAAAAAAATTAATAAAATATTTTTTTCTTTATGTGTGTGTGTCATTATTTACTTTTAACCCCTTGTGAACTGGTAAGGGGTCCATGACCCCTATACCAGTTCACAAGGCTGGGGGGATGGCAAGCCACCTGCGCTAGCGGGTGGCTTGCCATTAACCCCCGGCACCCCCATTACCTGCCTCCCCAAAGGCCAGGGGGGGGCAGAAGAGCCCGGGCCCACATGGGCTATGTGGGCTCGTAGGCTGCAGGGTGGGGGGGCCACAAAAGCTGGCCCCCCCACTCTGTGCCTACAAGCCCCCATAGCTGGTCCCGGGCTGGTTACTTTGGGTAAGGGGGACCCCACGTCAATTTTTTTTTTGATTTTTAAGGGTTTTTAACCCTTAAAAATCAAAAAAAAAATGGGGTCTCCCTCCCCTGGGAGGGGGGACCCTATGTCATTTTTTTTCCCGATTTAACCCTTTGTAGTGTGGATGGTTTTTGTATTTTTTTTGTGAATGTTATAAAATACTTGTTTCAGTTAGGGGGGTCTCCTGGGCAGGAACGGGGGGCTACCGATAAATATGTGGTACCGTTCTAATCGGTAGAAATGGGGCTTTCACATGCAATATGATTTTCCTTAATAAAATACATTTTTTATTTAAAATAAAGGAGTCAATTTTCTAAAAAAATGTTTTTATTTATTTTTTTTTTCACTTAATAATATTGTAAAAAAAAAAAAAAAAAATTACAAACAAGACATTTCATGTTAAAGTCTAAACTCTGCTGCAAAAAATATATATATAATTTTTCTGAAAGTTACAGCAAAAATGGCGCAAAACATGTCGCAAAACATGACGCAAAATGGGGAAAATGGCCTGTCAACAGAGGGTGACAAAATCTCAAGTAGGCTGGCAATTAAAAGGGTTAATAGTACCTATGCATGTTGGGTATTGTTCTGTTCGGGGGACCTTGCGCTTTCAGACTTAGCTTGTTTTTTCTGGTTTGCATATTTATATTTTAGGAAAAGGTGTTTTTTATTCAGCTTTTTTATAAATTTTTTAGGGAAACCCTGCGCAACCAAAGAATTCTTTGAGGAATTAATTCCAGAAAGATGAGCCCACTACAACAAGCTGGGTACCCTTAAAAAGCTTAACGTGTGTACTTTCAGGGCATATATGGTTTATGGGGGATATTCCAAATGTAAAGGGTTGTTTTGGTTGAAAAATCGCAAGGTGCGCACTTTGTCTGCAGAGCTGAAATTTTCAAGTAAAATTACCGTTACGCACATGCTTTACTTTGGGGTGTTTGGCAACTCTTCCCTTGACAGAACCTATGCATGTTGGGTGTTGTTCTGTTCGGGGGATGTTGCGTTTTCAGATTAAACTTGTTTTTTCTTGTTTGTATATAGTTTTTTTAGGAAAATGTGGCTTTGATTCTGCTTTTTTATCCTTTTTTTAGGGAAACTCTTTGCAACCAAAGATTACGTTGAGGGATTACTTCCAGAAAACTATGGCCACATCCACAAGCTTGGTACGCCTAGAAAGCCTGAGGTGTGTACTTCCAGAGAATATATAGTTTGTTGGGGGTATTTCAAATGTAAAGGGTTGTTTTTCTGGAAAAACCGCAAGGTGCGCATATTGCATAGCATAGTTGTATTTTATCTGAAAATCTCCTAAAGCGCTGTTTCAGTTTGGGGGAGTCTCCTGGGCAGGAAAGGGTGTCTACCTATACATATGTGGTACCGCTGTAACCGGGAGAAATTGGGATTTCACACGCAATAAGATTTTATTGACAAACTTACATTTTTTATTCCAAAAAAAACTACAATATGTAAAAATTTTTTTTTTTTTTTTTTTTTGCACATATTTCACCCAAAAATATTAAGAATACACCTAACAAATGACAAACAAGACATTTCATGTTAAAGCCCAGACTCTGCTGAAAAAAACAATATATCATTTTCCTGGGAAATCCCTGGAAATCCCTTCAAAAATCACATTTGAACATGGGGAGCGCAAAATAGTGCAAAATGGTCTGGCAACAGAGTGTGACAAAAACTCCAGGTAGGCTGGCACTTAAAGGGTTAAATGAAGATTCTTCGTTGGAGCAATTTTTGGGGAGGTGATTTGGGGGGTTGGTGGGGTGTGATGCATGTTGTTTTTCTTTACTGATGTTTTGATTTGTTTATATATTGATATAATTATTGATGGGACCAGTGTTGTTGCTGGATCATTATGGGGGGGTGGATGTTTGGGGTGTATATATTGTGTATATACTGATCTATTTATTGATGTGATCAGTTTGATGTTGAGTATTGGACTTTAATATCAGAGAGAAAATATTTCCTGATCAAATGTAATTTCATTTATTGTGTATACACTGATTGATCTATTGGTGTGATCAGTTTTGTGCTGAGTAGTGGACTTTAGTTTGAGAGAGAAAATATTTCCTGATCAAATGTCATTTTATTTATTCAGATTGACTTTTGCTGAAGCCATGTGTAACGTTGTCAAAAATAAGATGCTGACACCTAAACATATTGCCATTCATTATATGCATTGTATTCTTTGATCTGTATGGGTTTTAATATTGTAAGTTGTATGTTTGGGGTAGCTTAGGATTATCAATGCCCTCCATGCAGCCATACAGTCACCCGGTGAGCATTTTTTTCACTGACATACCGGGTCGTTCGGCCTCGCCTCCGCCAGCCCCCTTTGCCTGCGTGTCTATGCAGCATTGTGTGTGGGGCGGGCATGTGGGCAGTCTGGGGGACGAGCGACGCCGGACAAAACGTCATCAGAGGGAGGGGAGAGGACTCGCGTGCATGCTTCCTGCTTCCTCCAGCGCGTTGTACGTCTGCCGGCCGGGGACGCCGTGCGTGCGGGGGAGGCGTGGGTGCTGGTGGCGCAGTTTCTCACCCTATTTAAAGGTGAGTGTCGGGCAGCATGGGGCAGCACCTTGAGAAAGTGACATCATGTCACGGAACGCGTGGGTGGTAGAGCATTGGTTTTCCAGCAGGAGGGGATCATACATATATTCTACACTGAGTTGAAATATTGGTTACCTTATTTATTCTTGCAAGTTGTTTGCACATCTATTCAATTGGACACTTGGCACTTTATTATTTGTACATTGCATTGGCACTAGATAGTTGTTAATAGGATACAATATGGAAGATGATTATTTGATTAGATTATGGATTAAGGGGGTTATTAGGTCTCTCCTGCTGGTGGGATGATTTGTATGTTTCTTTTAAATTGTATGTGATTGTATTGTCTATGTTGTTTTAATCTTGATGAATTAAAAGAGGATTATTATGAATTATTGGTGTTATTCATTGATATGATGTATAGAAGGTGAGTGGTGCCTCCCGGTTTCATATCCCATTTGGCAGTGTGCTGGAGCCGCTAGTAGTTTGTGGTTGTTGTTCATTATTTGGGATGCCGGATTGGCACACTTTTCCCTCTTAGATACAGTTCTTGTGGTGGTGCATTTTGTACAGTGCCTGTGTGAAGTTTACAACATTGACATAAAATGCTGCCCTCTATTGTAATAAAACATAAAGCCTGGAAATAGAGCAATGTACATACAGTATATCCTGCAGTGTACATAGATCCTGCAGCAGTGCATTCAAGCAAAAGCAATGTAACGTAAATGTAATGCAATGTACATGTACAAATTATTGTACAAAATAAATAAGTAATGTGCAATGTAAAAATACAAAATATTATTAATAAAAAAATATAATATTATAATATTATACATTATAATAATATTTATGGGAAATATAGATAGACAGCTTTTAAAAAGCATAGTTCCTTTTCAGGCTCATACCTTTGCCTTGAACGTGGAAAAACCTGTCACTGTGACATTGCTAAACCTTTTATTTCCAAGTCTTACCAAATGTAGCACCACATCTCTTCTTCTGATGAAACCAAAGCTGAAGTACATTAGTGAGCCTCATTTAGCTAGCATCAGCGCCTGTTAATACCACTCAGTGCCAATATTTTTGCTTCAGCCCCACTCAGTAAAAGATGTGTCCACCATTCGGCGTCAAATTTATCACTGGCGAAGTATAGTTTGCCAAAGCTTTGCCAGTTTGTAGTAGCACTGTAGGTTTAGCCCATAGACCACAATGGGCAGAACACATCCTGGAGTTGGCAGCAGTATGAGGAGACCATATATTGCCTGAAAGACACACCCTGGAGTTGGCAGCAGCATGAGGAGACCATATATTGCCTGAAAGACACACCCTGGAGTTGGCAGCAGCACAAGGAGTTTTAAGTGTAGTGTAGTGTTTTGTCCTCCCCTCATAAGTCAAGCAGAGAAGTGCCAGGACGGGCACAGAGGAGTGGCAGAGGCCTAAACTCATCAAGCAGAGGTTGCAGCAGACTAGGGGTGAGTGGCAGCAGGAGTTGCAGCACGAGGCCTGATCTCCCGGTATCAGCTAGCGGTCATGCCTCGACCAGCAACCCATCTGCCATCATCGATTGATTAACGCGGTCATCAACTTCATCACAAGTGACATCTGACACCCCAAGTCAACTGTTGGTGGCTTCCTCAGACACAACCCTCACTTGGCATAGCCCGGGAGCAGTCCCTGTCCTTCCATTGCCCCTGTCCTATACTGTTCCCTCCCCAGCAAAGTACCTTGTGCTTTGGGTTCAGCTCCACTATTTAGTGAGGACGATCTTATAGAGGACAGTCAGCAGCTACTGCCCAGCCAAGAAGTGGAGAAGATACTTACTGCTTTCTCCACTAGGTGGGCAAGAAGTGATGAGGAGAGTGGCGTGGTAGGTGGTGCTGCAAGCGTTCTGGCACCTAAAGCAGACACTGTTGAGGAACCTGAGGAGGACATCAGTGACGTGCCGACACAACTCAATAATGATGAAGCCAATCGCACTTGGGATCCAGGTGCAGAAGGGGCTTCATCATCATCAGGAGAAGAGGGTTCAAGTTGCCCGTGAGTCAGCAGCTGAGGCAGCAAGGTGGTAGCATGGTTGGCAGTCATCTTGGTGGCAGAGGTGGAAAGTCTGAAGAAAAATTGCCTGGTGCCGCTGTAGACCACCTGCTGAGTGGCAGGCTACCTTCCCAGGAGTTAGTGGAACAGGGGTTCCTGGAGTCGGCCGCAGTAGCAGTGAATTATTGTGGACTGTTGGTGGGAAAACTGCTACTCGGCGGTGTGGCAGTTTTTCATCAAGCATTCGAAGGTCACACCGCTTCCTAATCCACGCTCTCAGGTCGTTGTTCCTGTGACAGTGTGCGACTCCACCACCTCATCCTCCGCCGTTTCCTGAGCCTCCACTACACGGACAAGTATCAGTGCTCCTCCAGCCTACCATGTGTGCAGGGCACAGCAGTGTCAAGCTATTCTTCACGTCACAAAGGGGAGGAGCTGCTAAAATTCAAATCATGGCTTACTGCACGAAAAATGCAAATGGGAACCATGGTGACCGAGAACGGGAAAAACATCTTGTCTGCGCTGCGACAAGGAAGCCTGAGCCATGCGCCTTGTATGGCACACGTGTTCAATCTGGTTGTCAAGCGGCATGAACCCTGTGAGGGCTGAACTGGAGGAGGAGGGGGAGGGGCACAGGGGAGCACAGTTTAGGTTTCATGAAATGGGCTGTTTTTCTAGTCATCTGACAGGAGAGGAGGAGCAGGAGTAGCCAGAGGAGCTAGAGGGTTGTAAGGAAGGTAAGACAGAGTACCCGTGACAGTATGCAGTGGAGATGGAGGCAGGTAGTCCCTCTGAGTCACTTGTGCAAATGGTACAATGCATGCTCACGTGCTTGTGTAGTGACCGTCGAATTGTCTCCAATCAGCAGCGGGATGACTTCTGGCTCTCCACCTAATTGAACCCTGGCTACCAGCGCAAAATGGGGGCCTTTTTTATACCCACTGAGAGGGAGGACAAACTTACCTACTACAGTGACATCCTACGTAGTCAGTTGGCCGATGCCTATGGGCGCCATCACAGGAGTGACTCGGGGAGCCCTCTGTTCTAACTTTCCACTGCCATGGCTACTGGGGGGGGGGTGGGGTGGCAGGAGCAGTACCAGCTCCACCAGAGTCTACAGCTGCTGATGAGTAGCTTTCTTCACCCGCATTGTGAGGCAACTCATAAGTAGCAGGTAGACCTGGAGCAGGACTTGAACCAGCATGGTAGCATACTTTGACATGACCATGTCAACACACCCTGAGGATCTGCTGGACTTCTGGGCAGCCAAACTTGATTTGTGGCCACAACTAGCAGAGTTTGCCCTGGGAAAGCTGTCCTGCCCGGCCAGTAGTTTGCTATCAGAGCGGGTGTTTAGTGTGGCAAGGGCCATAGTAACCCCAAGGAGAACTCGTTTGTGCATGAAAAATGTGTCTGGCCTTTCACAGTAACTAGGCCCTAAAGACTTTAACAAGAACAAAATGGTACAACTCTCAGATGTACGTATATGGTGTGCACTGTGCACTGATAAGGGCAGTTCAATGTGCTCCAGTAGTCAACTATCACGAGTAGAAGGAATTCTTGTCCATCAAGAAAAGATTTTTGTTCCTAAATCTTTACATTCCAGGGCTCTGGCCAAATTCCACGACCACCCCTTGGCGGGCCATTTCGGGCTCAAGAAGACGCTACATCTGATCCAACGTCATTTCTGGTGGCCCACCTTTAGAGCAGACTGTATATCATATGTTTCCTCTTGTGGGGCGTGTGCCAGGAACAAACACATAACCACCAAACCTGCAGGTCTTCTCATGCCTCTTCCGGTGCCAGAACGTCCCTGGGAACAGATTTCTATGGACTTTATTGTGGAACTTCCACCTTCGGACAACAACAACACTATTTTGGTGGTGGTGGACTATCTAACCAAGTACGCTAATTTTATAGCTCTCCCCAGCCTTCCTTTGGCCTCGTAATTAGCGCAAGTTTTTGTGAAAGAAATTGTCCGCTTACACGGCTTGCCGTCTAAGATCGTGTCAGACCGTGGTTCCCAAATCACCGTCTGGTCCTGGACTGCGCTCTGTAGGAGTTTACGTATCACTTTGGCTCATTCATCAGCCTATCATCCTCAGACCAACGAGCAAACTGAAAGGGTGAATCAATCACTGGAACAGTACATACAATTTTATTCTTCAGCCCTGCAGGACAATTGGACACAGTTACTTCCATTCGCTGAACTGGCTTATAATAACTCCATTCCCGACCCGCCTCACTCTGTTTGCTGCGAATTATGGATTTGATGCCAAGACCTTGCCTGATACCTGCATTCCGGTGAATGTACCGGCAGCTGCAGATTTAAGAGCTCATCTAACTGCCACTCATCAGATGCTCCGAACAAACCTTTGATCTGCCCAAGAACGTTACAAACGGACAGCAGACACCCATCGGTCTTCTGCTTCCAATTTCGCAGTAGGAGATCAAGTCCTGCTCTCTACCACTCATCTAAGGCTTCACCTTCCCTCAAAGAAGTTGGGTCCTAAGTTTATCGGGCCTTTTAAGATCAACAGAGTTATTAACGAAGTTGCCTTTGAATTGGAAATACCTACTCGCCTGAAGATACATCCAGTTTTTCATGTGTCCCTTTTAAAGAAAGAAACTTTTAGAGATTCCCAAAATAAAACTCCTGATCCTATTATTGTGGATGGTGAAGAGGATTATGAGGTCGACCAGATCCTGGATTCACGGAAGAGAGGTGCCTCCATTCAGTATCTTGTTCGTTGGAAAGGTTACGGCCCAGAGGAAGATTCCTGGGAGCCGTCTAGTAATCTCAATGCTCCACAATTGATCAAAGCTTTTCATCATAGACTCTCTAGGTCAGCCACCCGGAGGCGTCCTTTAGGGGGGGGGGCAATGTCAGTCTCCTCACCTACCTTGCCCTTTAAAGCAACGTGGGCGTGCTTTATCACGGACTGCATGCAGCAGCAGACATGCTCGGCTGGGTGTTTGTACCAGAGCTGGCTCTTCATCTGTCGCATTGCTCAACAGCGACACCTGGTGCTCAGCCCACTGCAAGTGCGCGAAGCCTAGAGTGTAAGCTCTTGGGCTTGATTTTACTTCCTGGTTTCCTGAGTCTGAATGGACAGGAAGTGACCTCATCCAGACTTTGACACATCCCTCCCTGCTCTAATTGATAGCCCTATTTAAGAGGACAGCTGGACTGCATCCAATGCTATGTTATCAGCTTACTTTCTGGACTCTGTTTCCCTGACTCTTGAATTCCTGATCTGAATGCCTGGATTTACCCTCGGACGGATAACTTGGTTTTGACTCGAACTCGCTCATTGGACTTTGCTTGTTTTCAGCCAGCCTATGACCCCGGATTCATCCATTGGACTCTGCCATCTGCCCAGACTAATTTTGCTCTTTGAGATTATTTGCTTCACTTGGACACACTTGGAGCAGCCTTACCTGAGGTTGCCCTAAATCAAACCTCTTTGACCCTTCCACCCCATGTGCTGCACTTGAGGTTTAGGGCAACCTCAGGTAAGCCTGCTCCCAATTTATCTATTGCATTGTATGTCCCAAAAGGGGCTCTCAGAGATTAGAGTTAGGACTACACCCCACAGAGGCACCTTGGCTCTTGGTTTTTAGGTTGGTCTGCAAGCTAACAGGGTTGAGTGCTGTGGCTCCTTTAAGACTTTTGCCCTGCTAACGTGCACCTCCCAGGTTAGTTATAAAATGGACTGAGCAGCTGTCACGCCTCCGTTGTTTCATTTGAATTTGTGCAAGCACGTGGTGTGGGGTCTAGGCTGTACTGCAAGGTCTTCAACCCTTCCACCCTTATGGGCTGCACTTGAGGTTTAGGGCAACCTCAGGTAAGCCTGCTCCCAATTTATCTATTGCATTGTAATACTCTGTCTCTCCCTGTCTTTTTCTCTACCTGTCTCTTCCTCTGCCTGTCTCTTTCTCTGCTTGTCTCTCTCACACTCTGTCCCGTTCTTGTCATAATACAAGTGAGTGCCCACAAGATATCTGCCGCATATATACGGCTGTGACATCTGCTGATAGGCTGCATGTGATGCCTTCCCAGGATTCCTTGTCCCATGGGACAGGTCCTGAATGTGGATCCACCACTTTAGAAGGTGTCAGGCTCCACGCCTTTTGGGCATCTTCCATTGATCTCTGCACTCAGCCGCAGAAGTACTTTGGGTGTTCACCTGGTGTTCGGCTCACTGCAACTGCACGAAGCCTAGAGCGTAAGCTATTGGGCTTGTATTTTACTTCCTGGTTTCCTGGCTCTGAATGCACAGGAAGTGACCTCACTCAGACTCTGACACAGCCCTATTTAAATGGACACCTGGCCTGTATTCATTGCTGTGTTATCAGCTCAGTTCCTGGAAGCTGTGATTACCTGCAACTCCTGACTGTTATACTGTATTGACCTGGACTGCTTCCCAATCAGCTATTGGATTAACCCTCGCACGGATCACACGGTTTGAGTTTCAGATTGTTTTATAGACTTTGCTTATTTTCTGCCTGCCCTTGGATTGTTTATTGGACTTTGTCTGTGAGTCGCCAGCCCTGGAATCTGTATTTCATTTGTCACCAGCCTCAAAACACAGATTGCTTACTGGACTTTGTGTGTCAGTCGTTAGCCCTAGAATCTGTATTTTATTTGTCACCAGCCTTAAGACACAGATTGCTTAATGGACTTTGTCTGTCAGTCGCCAGCCCTGGAATCTGTATTTCATTTGTCACCAGCCTCAAGACACAGATTGCTTAACGGACTTTGTCTGTCAGTCGCCAGCCCTGGAATCTGTTTTTCATTTATTGCCAGCCTCTGAACACAGATTGTTTATAGACTTGCCTGTCTGCTGCTAACTCAGGAATTGTATCTTTTTTCGGTCTATATTAAACCCCTGAACTCTGTTCTGTCTCATTTGACCTTCTTTTCCATATTTCACCCACATTTGGAGCTCTGCCAAGCCATCACTTCCTGCCAGAAGTCTACCTTTCCCTTGCTTGTAGCCGGGAAGCCTGACAGATGGTCTGGACCGCACTAAATGGAGTTTAAGGAAGCGATTTGCGTGATTGAATCTCGGCGATATTCTGATTTGTTGCGAATCAATTTTCTTCTAAAATTAACGAATTTGGATTTGTCAGATTCAATTTACTTATCACTAATTGTTAACAATGTGTACTTTGTACCACAACAACTAAATCACAGCCTAAACGCACTCTAAAGTTTGTCCCTTTTGTTCACAACACTTGTATCCTATAACTGTAATGAAGAAATGCTGATCAGCCCCTGTTTCATACAGCGCCAATCTTTTAAGTGTGTACAAAATTAATAAACACAATGCACAGTGCCTAAAATTTGGAGGTACAGAGTGGCGTTCACTGGTGCTGTTAGGCGCTGTATAAGGGTCCAACAGGCGCTGTCACGATCTGGTCAATACATAGTGCACCAATGCAAGCTGATTATTTAACATCATGCATTTGGGCTTGCAGCACCAGTCTGTACAAATAACACTGGCAAAATATAAATAGACACAGATTCTCCAGAGCAGACGTGTATGTCGTCAATTAGCTGTCTATTCCTGTTGAGTGTTTGTGCTTCAAGTGAATGGGAGATGCCTTGGATTAGTTAAGATTAAATTCTGGTTCTTATATGACCAAACAAAAAGCTATATTTGTCACTGGACTAAATGGTTGAATGATGGTGACAAGCACAACAGTTGCTTTGGGGTGAAGTTCTATTGATGAGCAAATCCAAGATTATTTTCGGGTCCAATTCAGTCAATTCAAAACATTTATTTAAAATTCAATTACACTCTGAAGCCTCCAAAGACTTTAACAAACCAGTTTTTAAGTCTTTAATTCAAAGAAAGTCTTAGTAATGGAATGAAAGCATTTTGCTTTTTATTTTAGTATACAATCTGTATATAAAAGTAGGACTTTTTAAACAGATCAGTTTTATTTTTTCTCATCATTAAAGGGTCAAGTTTGGGCAAAAACAAAACTCACATCAACTCTCAGGCAGAAAATATTTGTGTGGTAGTGATTCAGAGAACCGTCCGCATATTTTCTGCATGTGAGAGATGGAGAGATCCAGTTTTTTTGACATAGTCACAAGCCAGTATGCGGAGAGACCCATGTTAGGCTTAATATAAGGGGATAAAGAGACCAAAAAAACCCTCTACTTAGGTAAAGGAAGTTCCTAGAACGGAAAGTATTTGCACAGTGCCTTGCAGTAGGCAGAGCTATGCAAATCATCTCTTTATGTCTCTGTGCCATCCAAGGCCCTTAGAAACGCTAAGGGTGCAATGGCAAGGATAAGCTTTAATTTTTACACATCCAACTAGTGGACGCATGTTTCGAGCTTTAGGCTCTCATCAGCACTAGGGCAGATGTTTCTGGCTGTATGGGGGGTGAGACTTTGTGAGTACCAAAACATAGTCGCAAGCCAGTATGTGGAGAGTCCCATGTTAGGCTTAATATAGGGAGGCTAAAGAGACCAAAAAACCCTCTACTTAGGTGAAGGAAAAGAGGCACTTTCCTAGAACGGAAAGTATTTGCACAGTACCCAGTCCAAAGACAGATAATTTGACTTTGCAAATGCCATAATGGCTACTCTACTCTGTAGTAAAAGTAAAAGCTGAACTCCCCCATCTCCTATTATTATCCTTAGCTGGATGCCAAGCAGGAAAGAGGAGGGACCTGTGTCACTTCAGATGTTGACGGGGCATCTAAGATTGACACCCTGCTGGCATAATTTATAGATGATTATGATAACTGGCATAAGACAGAGGTTGGGATGGGGCAAGTATGGTAAAATTAGACTAATACAAAGTTTTTGTGTTTTTTCTGCATTTCTTTTGAAGTGGCTTGTCTTGATCTTCAGTAGAGAGGAGCGACCTTTTGAAAAATTTGATTCAACTGATTTGCCGATTTTTCCGACAAAAATAGTTTCGACCCTAATTTATTCGCGACGAATCGCTATTAAAAATGGCTATTTCTGAGCCTCCTAGAGTCTCAATAGGGTTGTAAACCATTCTGCCTTGCTGTAACACACATAGGATGCGTGCTGGGTTAGTGAAATAATACTGTAAATAATTATCACATGCAGATCAGAGGCATCTCTAATAGAATCGCAGAGCGGCACAATTGCAGAGAGTTGAAGTGGCATCACTATGAGGGGCCCCTATAGTGCCTGAAAAACACACCCTGGAGCTGGCAGCAGCAGGAGCCCAAAAATTAGCTGAATCACACCCTGGAGTTGCAAGCAGCAGCAGCTGCAGGAGCCCAAACATTGCTTTAAGGAGACACTGGAGTTGGCTGCAGGAGCCCAAAAATTGGATGAATCACACCCTGGAGTTGCAAGCAGCAGGAGCCCAAACATTGCTTTAAAGAGACACTGGAGTTGGCTGCAGGAGCCCAAAAATTGGATGAATCACACCCTGGAGTTGTAAGCAGCAGCAGCAGCAGGAGCCCAAACATTGCTTGAAAGAGACACTGGAGTTGGCAGCAGGAGCCCAAAAATTGGATGAATCACACCCTGGAGTTACAAGCAGCAGCAGGAGCCAAAACATAGCTTGAAAGAGACACTGGAGTTGGCTGCAGGAGGCCAAAAATTGGATGAATCACACCCTGGAGTTGCAAGCAGCAGCAGCCCAAACATAGCTTGAAAGAGAAACTGGAGTTGGCAGCAGGAGCCCAAACATTGAATGACACCCTGGAGTCGCAAGCAGCAGCAGCAGGAACCCAAACATAGCGTGAAAGAGACACTGGAGTTGGCAGCAGGAGCCCAAAAATTTGATGAATCACACCCTGGAGTTGCAAGCAGCAGCAGGAGACCAAACATTGCTTTAAAGAGACACTGGAGTTGGCAGCCGGAGCACAAAAATTGGATGAATCACACCCTGGAGTTGCAAGCAGCAGCAGAAGCACAAACATTACTTTAAAGAGACACTGGAGTTGGCTGCAGGAGCCCAAAAATTGGATGAATCACACCCTGGAGTTGCAAGCAGCAGCAGCCCAAACATTACTTTAAAGAGACACTGGAGTTGGCTGCAGGAGCCCAAAAATTGGATGACTCACACCCTGGAGTTGCAAGCAGCAGCAGCAGGAGCCCAGATATAGCTTGAAAGAGACACTTGAGTTGGCTGCAGGAGGCCATAAATTGGATGAATCACACCCTGGAGTTGGCAGCAGCAGCAGCAGGAGCAGGAGCACAAACATTGCTTGAAAGAGACACCGGAGTTTGCAGCAGGAGCCCAAAAATTAGCTGAATTACACCCTGGAGTTGCAAGCAGAAGCAGCAGGAGCAGGAGCCCAAACATTGCTTGAAATACACACTGGAGTTGGCAGCAGGTGCCCAAAAATTGGCCAAAAGACACACTGGAGTAGCAAGCAGCAGCAGCAGGAGCCCAAAATTGCCAGAAAGACACACCCTGGAGTTGGCAGCAGCATGAAGAGAACATATACAGATTTTCGGCACATATATCTTATCCGAAGAATATTAATAAAATGTAAGAGTAACGTAAAGCATTTTCTCAAAAATTACTTGTGGTCTGATGTGGAGGAATGTCTGTAACTGGAGAGCAGCGCCTTAAATCTGTTTTGCACGATCCATATTTCTTTAGTGTTGGTCTGGCCCCATCATCAATCTACTCTAATGCATCAGGCATTGGTGGGTGGAAATCTTGGCTGATCCATGCCCGATTCATTTTCACGCAGGCCAGTCTCTCAAAAAGAAAAATGTGACAGATTAGTAACATATTAGTAACATAGTAACATATTAGTAACATAGTAACATATAAGGCCTCATTTCATCAAGCAGAGGTCTCTGCAGAATAGGGGTGAGTGGCAGCAGGAGTCTCAGTGAGAGGTCTGATCTCCCGGGATCAGCTAGCGGTCGTGTCTTGACCAGCAACCCATCTGCCGTCATCCATTGGTTAACACGATCATCCACTGCATCACAAGTGACATCTGACACCCCTAGTCAACTGTTGTATGTTATGCTTTGGGTTCAGCTCCACAATTCAGTGAGGACGATCTGATAATCAGAAAAATCAGCAGCTACTGCCCAGCCAAGAAGTGGAGAAGACACTCGCCGCTTCTTCCACTAGGCGGGCAAGTAGTGATGAGGAGAGTGTCGTGGGAGAAGGTGTTGCAAGCATTTTTGCTCCTTAAGCAGACACTGATGAGGAACCAGAGGAGGACATCATTGAGTTTTGAGAGCACTTTTAAAGGCTTGGAGTGATGGAGAGTGACAGATTTAGTGGCCAGCATGGTGGCAGAAGGGGAAAGGATGGAGGCAAATGTGCTCGGGGTAGACCACTTGCGCTGCAGGCTATCTTCCCAGGAGGTAGTGGAAGAGGGTCTCTGGAGTTGGCGGCGGTGGCGGCGGCAGCAGCAGTGAGTTATTGCGGACTGTTGGTAGGAAAAATCAGCTACTCGCCGATGTGGCAGTTTGTCATCAAGCATCCGCAGGAGGTTAACATGACTATATGAAAGATGTGTAGGCAGAAGGTGAAGTGTGGCCAGGGTCCCAATGTTGGACCCACAGCCCTGCGTCAACATTTGCAGCGTCACCATAAAGCGGCCTGGGAGGGTTGGCTCCAAAGTGGTGGTCCAGCCTGCTGCATTACCCAGTGGCACACCGCTCTCTGTTCCAGCGAGCCAAGGCTCCACCACCTCCTGTGTGTCATACCCATCCTCTGTCGCTCCAGATGCTCCTCCTCCTCTTAATCTGAGTCAGTCATTCCGCCAGCAATCCATTGGCCAAGCCATGTCCAAGAGACAACAGTATGTGCCCACTCATCCAACGCGCAGAAGCTAAATGTGCTCCTGTATAAGTAGCTGGTGCTGCAGTCCCTCCATTTTGAGTTGGTGGACCTTTCAGAGAACTGATGGCTTGTGCCGAGCCGAGGTGGAGAGTCCCATGCTGTCATTTCTTTGCGAAGAAGGCAGTACCAGCCCTGTACAGTTTTGTTGGACAGAAGGTGGGCCAGTCCTTTATCCTGTCAGTGTGTACCAAAGTGCACAGCAGTGCCTACGTCTGGAGCTGTAACTATGGTCATGGACAATACATATCCTTTTAGGCCCACTGGGTGATTGTGGTTCCTGCACAACCACAACAGCAACTTGGACAGGTCCCTCCACTGTGGCCTCCACGCTCCTAGGCCTTTGTGCCTGTGACAGTGCACTTGCACTTAGCAATGGTGTCACAGAAAAAAGTGGCTAATTGTCAATTACATATTGATACTTAACATTTATCTTATTTGAACATATTTATAATAATAACATATAATAACATATAACATAGCAACAATAATATATAACATAATAACAGTAACATATAAAATGTCTCAAAATGTTTTGTTTTTTTGGTTAATTTTGTATTTTTTTTATATTTTTTAATTTTTTAATATTTTGTATTTTTTAAAAACATATATATATATATTTTTTTATTATTTTTTTTATATTTTCTTTCCATTGCCTTTTAATATTTTGTGAATTTTTTTTAATTTTTTTTTAATTTTTTAATTTTTTTTTTTTTCCCAGTGCCCTTCCAGCCTACCATGTGTGCAGGACACGGTGGTTTCACGCTGTTCTTCACATGGAGTCACACATGGGAGGAACTGCTAAAAATGAGAACTCAATACATGAAATCCTGGCTTACTCCACGAAAACTGCAAATGGGACCCATGGTGACTGACACTGGGAAGAACATCTTGTCTGCGCTGCGACAAGAAAGCCTGAGCCATGCGTCCTGCCATGGCACACGTGTTCAATCTAGTTGTCAAGTGTTTTCTGAAGTCTTCCCCCCATCTGCAAGACATCCTAAAAACGGGAAGGAAACTTTGCACTTCAGGCACTCCTACACCACCAAGCACACCCTTCTTGAGCTTCAACGTCAGAACGGTATCCCCCAAGATAGTCTGATTTGCGATGTTTCCACCCGTTGGAATTCCACCCTCCATATGCAGGATCGACTATAGGAACCGAGAAAAGCCATCACAGATTTCTTGATGATCCAAATGGACAGTGGCAGCTCATACGTGACACCTGCCATTTGCTCAGGCCCTTTGAGGAAGCTACTTTATTAGTCAGTCGCCAGGACTATGAGATGAACGATGAGATTCCACTGCTTCATGTACTACAACACATGTTGGAAACCATGGCTGGTCAGGGCACTGGAGACATGGCGCATACATTTCACAGCCACATGAAGCCTGTGGGGGCTGAAGTGGAGGAGGAGGAGGGGGTGGGGCACAGCGAAGCACAGTTTAGGTTTGACAAAATGACCATTTTATCTAGTCATCTGACAGGAGAGGAGGAGCAGGAGCAGCCACAGGAGCTAGAGGGTTGTGAGGAAGGCGAGACAGAGGACCCAGACACACTATGGCAGTTTACAGTGGAGATGGAGACAGGTAGTCCCTCCGAGTCACTTGCACAAATGACACGATGCATGCTCGCGTGCTTGCGTAGTGACCGCAGAATTGTCTCCATTTGTCAGCGGGATGACTTCTGGCTCTCCACCTTATTGGACCCTCGCTTCCGGCACTAAATGGGGGCATTTTTTACACCCACTGAGATGGGGGACAAACTGAACTACTACAGAGACATCCTACGTAGTCAGTTGGCCGAAGTCTATCTGCACCATGGTCCATACTGTGATGCCCAGTGGGAAACCAGCCTTCTGTAAGCAGGAAACCCCCAATCTCCACCGCCGCTTCTGCCTATATACAATATTGCCGGGACACTAGGTATGCCTCAGCGTACACGGTTGCCCCCAGGTCTTAATAGGCGCAATGTTTGTCTGCTTACGGTGAAGACCGATGAACCACGAGGGTATCCCGAAGCCGAGCTCGTTCACAGGTAGTCAATCCGGAGGGAGCGTCAGAGTACAGGGATGAGACAGGTGCGTAGTCAGGAGTAGCCAAAGGGTCAAGCCAGGAGGTCAGAGATTGCGGGGTATCCAGAGGTGCAGGCAGCTTCGTGGTCAGACAAAGCAGAGGTCAGTACAGGCAGCAGACAGGAATAGTCGATCAAGCCCTGTCGGAACTGAACCGGCACAAAATGGGGGCATTTTTTAAAACCGCCAAGAGGGAGGACAAACTGACCTACTACAAAGACATTCTACGCAGTCAGTTTGCCGATGCCTATCTGCGCCATGGTCCATACTCCCGCAGGTCTGACTCAGGGGGACCTCTGCGATCACCTTCCACTGCCATGGCTGCTATGGGGGTGGAAGGAGCAGCAGCAGCTCCATCAGCAGCAGCCTCAGTCTTCAGTCGCTAATGAGTAGCTTTCTACACCCGCATAGTGAGTCTACTCATGAGCATCAGGAAGACCTGGAGCAGGAACTCAACCAGCAGGTCGTGTCATACCTTGACATGACCATGCCAACACACCTTGAGGATCCGCTGGACTTCTGGGAAGCCAAACTTGACTTGTGGCCGCAACTAGCAGAGTTTGCCCTGGAAAAGCTGTCCTGCCTGTAGTTGATTTAGATGGCAACTGGCCTACTCTATATAATGCTCACTATAAGCTATTGCCCCTCAGATTTACACAGGGGCTGCTCTATATTATGCTGCAAAATGGCAAATTGACCTCACTATATAAGCTATTGCCCCTCAGATTTACACAGGGCCTGCTCTAGATAATGCTGCAAAATGGCAAATTTACCTCACTATATAAGCTATTGCCCCTCAGATTTACACAGGGGCTGCTCTATATGATGCTGCAAAATGGCAAATTTACCTCACAATATAAGCTATTGCCCCTCAGATTTACACAGGGGTTTCTCTATATTATGCTGCAAAATGGCAAATTTACCTCACTATATAAGCTAATGCCCCTCAGATTTACACAGGGGCTGCTCTATATTATGCTGCAAAATGGCAAATTTACCTCACAGTATAAGCTATTGCCCCTCAGATTTACACAGGGGCTGCTCTATATAATGCTGCAAAATGGCAAATTTACCTCACAATATAAGCTATTGCCCCTCAGATTTACACAGGGCCTGCTCTATATTATGCTGCAAAATGGCAAATTTAGCTCACTATATAAGCTATTGCCCCTCAGATTTACACAGGGCCTGCTCTATATAATGCTGCAAAATGTACCTCACTATATAAGCTATTGCCCCTCAGATTTACACAGGGGCTGCTCTATAGAACGCTGCAAAATGGCAAATTTACCTCACTATATGATCTATTGCTGCTCTATATGAAAAAAATAAAAAATAAAAAAAGAGCCTGTAGAAGCTGGCTTAGTATAACAGATAGGGTGCAACGTGCTTGTTTGGGATACCCTGCGGCCTGGTGTTTTGACAGCAGGACAAAAAACTATTCAAAATGCAATAGCTTAATTAAAATGAGGCTGTAGACGCTTATTTAGTATAACAGATAGGGTGACATGTGCTGGTTTGGGATGCCCATGGGGCTGGTGTATTTAAAGCAGACAAAAACCAATTCAAAATGCAATAGCTTTAGTAAAATTAGGCTGAAGACGCTTATTTAGTATAACAGATAGGGTGTAACATGCTTGTTTGGGATACCCTGCGGCCTGGTGTTTTGACAGCAGGACAAAAAACAATTCAAAATGCAATAGCTTGATTAAGCTGAGGATGAACAACGCTTATTTAGTATAACAGATAGGGTGACATGTGCTGGTTTGGGATGCCCATGTGGGCTGGTGTATTTAAACCAGACAAAAAAACAATTCAAAATGCAATAGCTTGATTAAAATGAGGCTGAACAACGCTTATTTAGTATAACAGATAGGGTGCTACGTGCAGGTTTGGGATACCCTGCGGCCTGGTGTTTTGGCAGCAGACCAAAAACCAATTCAAAAGGCAATAGCTTGATTAAGCTGAGGATAAACAATGCTTATTTAGCATAACAGGGTGCTACGTGCAGGTTTGGGATACCCTGCGGCCTAGTGTTTTGGCAGCAGACCAAAAACCAATTCAAAATGCAATAGCTTGATTAAGCTGAGGATGAACAACGCTTATTTAGTATAACAGATAGGGTGCTACGTGCAGGTCTGGGATACCCTGCGACCTGGTGATTTTTTGACAGCAGGACAAAAACAATTCAAAATGCAATAGCTTGATTAAGCTGAGGATGAACAACGCTTACTTAGTATAACAGATAGGGTGCTACGTGCAGGTTTGGGATACCCTGCAGCCTGGTGTTTTGCCAGCAGACCAAAAACCAATTCAAAATGCAATGGCTTGATTAAGCTGAGGATGAACAACGCTTATTTAGTATAACAGATAGGGTGCTACGTGCAGGTTTGGGATACCCTGCGGTCTGGTGTTTTTTTGACAGCAGTACAAAAAAAATTCAAAATGCAATAGCTTGATTAAGCTGAGGATGAACAACGCTTATTTAGTATAACAGATAGGGTGCTACGTGCAGGTTTGGGATACCCTGCGGTCTGGTGTTTTTTTGACAGCAGACCAAAAACCAATTCAAAATGCAATAGCTTGATTAAGCTGAGGATGAACAACGCTTATTTAGTATAACAGATAGGATGACATGTGCTGGTTTGGGATGCCCATGTGGGATGGTGTATTTAAACCAGACAAAAACCAATTCAAAATGCAATAGCTTGATTAAGCTGAGGATGAACAATGCTTATTTAGTATAACAGATAGGGTGCTACGTGCAGGTTTGGGATACCCTGCGGCTGGTGTTTTTTTGACAGCAGGACAAAAACAATTCAAAATGCAATAGCTTGATTAAGCTGAGGATGAACAACGCTTATTTAGTATAACAGATAGGGTACTACGTGCAGGTTTGGGATACCCTGCGGTCTAGTGTTTTGTCAGAAGACCAAAAACCAATTAAAAAGGCAATAGCTTGATTAAGCTGAGGATGAACAACGCTTATTTAGTATAACAGATAGGGTACTACGTGCAAGTTTGGATTACCCTGCGGCCTAGTGTTTTGGCAGCAGACCAAAAGCCAATTCAAAATGCAATGGCTTGATTAAGCTGAGGATGAACAACGCTTATTTAGTATAACAGATAGGATGACATGTGCTGGTTTGGGATGCCCATGTGGGATGGTGTATTTAAACCAGACAAAATCCAATTCAAAATGCAATAGCTGAATTAAAATGAGGCTGAACAACGCTTATTTAGTATAACAGATAGGGTGACGTGCTGGTTTGGGATGCCCATGTGGGCTGGTGTATTTAATCCAGACAAAAACCAATTCAAAATGCAATAGCTTGATTAAAATGAGGCTGAACAACGCTTATTTAGTATAACAGATAGGGTGCTATGTGCAGGATTGGGATAACCTGCGGCCTAGTGTTTTGGCAGCAGACCAAAAACCAATTCAAAAGGCAATAGCTTGATTAAGCTGAGGATGAACAATGCTTATTTAGCATAACAGGGTGCTACGTGCAGGTTTGGGATACCCTGCGGCCTAGTGTTTTGGCAGCAGACCAAAAACCAATTCAAAATGCAATAGCTTGATTAAGCTGAGGATGAACAATGCTTATTTAGTATAACAGATAGGGTGCTACGTGCAGGTTTGGGATACCCTGCGGCTGGTGTTTTTTTGACAGCAGGACAAAAACAATTCAAAATGCAATAGCTTGATTAAGCTGAGGATGAACAACGCTTATTTAGTATAACAGATAGGGTACTACGTGCAGGTTTGGGATACCCTGCGGTCTAGTGTTTTGTCAGAAGACCAAAAACCAATTAAAAAGGCAATAGCTTGATTAAGCTGAGGATGAACAACGCTTATTTAGTATAACAGATAGGATACTACGTGCAAATTTGGATTACCCTGCGGCCTAGTGTTTTGGCAGCAGACCAAAAGCCAATTAAAAATGCAATGGCTTGATTAAGCTGAGGATGAACAACGCTTATTTAGTATAACAGATAGGATGACATGTGCTGGTTTGGGATGCCCATGTGGGATGGTGTATTTAAACCAGACAAAATCCAATTCAAAATGCAATAGCTGAATTAAAATGAGGCTGAACAACGCTTATTTAGTATAACAGATAGGGTGACATGTGCTGGTTTGGGATGCCCATGTGGGCTGGTGTATTTAATCCAGACAAAAACCAATTCAAAATGCAATAGCTTGATTAAAATGAGGCTGAACAACGCTTATTTAGTATAACAGATAGGGTGCTATGTGCAGGTTTGGGATACCCTGCGGCCTAGTGTTTTGGCAGCAGACCAAAAACCAATTCAAAAGGCAATAGCTTGATTAAGCTGAGGATAAACAACGCTTATTTAGCATAACAGGGTGCTACGTGCAGGTTTGGGATACCCTGCGGCCTAGTGTTTTGGCAGCAGACCAAAAACCAATTCAAAATGCAATAGCTTGATTAAGCTGAGGATGAGCAATGCTTATTTAGTATAACAGATAGGGTGCTACGTGCAGGTTTGGGATACCCTGCTGCTGGTGTATTTTTGACAGCAGGACAAAAAACAATTCAAAATGCAATAGCTTGATTAAGCTGAGGATGAACAACGCTTATTTAGTATAACAGATAGGGTACTACGTGCAGGTTTGGGATACCCTGCGGTCTAGTGTTTTGTCAGAAGACCAAAAACCAATTAAAAAGGCAATAGCTTGATTAAGCTGAGGATGAACAACGCTTATTTAGTATAACAGATAGGGTACTACGTGCAAGTTTGGATTACCCTGCGGCCTAGTGTTTTGGCAGCAGACCAAAAGTTAATTCAAAATGCAATGGCTTGATTAAGCTGAGGATGAACAACGCTTATTTAGTATAACAGATAGTGTGCTACGTGCAGGTTTGGGATACCCTGCGGCCTAGTGTTTTGGCAGCAGACCGAAAACCAATTTAAAATGCAATAGCTTGATTAAGCTGAGGATGAACAACGCTTATTTAGCATAACAGATAGGGTGACATGTGCTGGTTTGGGATGCCCATGTGGGCTGGTGTATTTAAACCAGATAAAAACCAATTCAAAATGCAATAGCTTGATTAAAATGAGGCAGAACAACGCTTACTTAGTATAACAGGGTGAGATGTGCTGGTTTGGGATGCCCATGTGGGCTGGTGTATTTAAACCAGACAAAGGCCAATTCAAAATGCAATAGCTTGATTAAGCTGAGGCTGAACAACGCTTATTTAGTATAACAGATAGGGTGCTACGTGCAGGTCTGGGATACCCTGTGGCCTAGTGTTTTGGAAGCACACCAAAAACCAATTCAAAATGCAATAGCTTGATTAAGCTGAGGATGAACAATGCTTATTTAGTATAACAGATAGGGTGCTACATGCAGGTTTGGGATACCCTGCGGCCCAGTGTTTTTGCAGCAGACCAAAAACCAATTCAAAATGCAATAGCTTGATTAAGCTGAGGATGAACAACGCTTATTTAGTATAACAGATAGGGTGCTACGCGCAGGCTTGGGATAACCTGCGGCCTAGTTTTTTTTTGACAGAAAGACAAAAACCAATTCAAAATGCAATAGCTTGATTAAAATGAGGCCGAACAACGCTTATTTAGTATAACAGATAGGGTGACATGTGCTGGATTGGGATGCTCATGTGGGCTGGTGTATTTAAACCAGACAAAAACCAATTCAAAATGCAATAGCTTGATTAAAATGAGGCAGAACAACGCTTATTTAGTATAACAGATAGGGTACTACGTGCAGGTTTGGGATACCCTGCGGCCTGGTGTTTTTTTGACAGCAGGACAAAAAACAATTCAAAAGGCAATAGCTTGATTAAGCTGAGCATAAACAACGCTTATTTAGTATAACAGATAAGGTGCTACGTGCAGGTTTGGGATACCCTGCAGCTTAGTGTTTTGGCAGCAGACCAAAAACCAATTCAAAATGCAATAGCTTGATTAAGCTGAGGATGAACAACGCTTATTTAGTATAACAGATAGGGTGCTACGTGCAGGTTTGGGATACCCAGCGGCCTAGTGTTTTGGCAGCAGACCAAAAACCAATTCAAAATACAATAGCTTGATTAAGCTGAGGATGAACAACGCTTATTTAGTATAACAGATAGGGTGAAATGTGCTGGTTTGGGATGCCCATGTGGGCTGGTGTATTTAAACCAGACAAAAACCAATCCAAAATGCAATAGCTTGATTAAGCTGAGGATGAACAACGCTTATTTAGTATAACAGATAGGGTGCTACGTGCAGGTCTGGGATACCCTGCGGCCTGGTGATTTTTTGACAGCAGGACAAAAACAATTCAAAATGCAATAGCTTGATTAAGCTGAGGATGAACAACGCTTATTTAGTATAACAGATAGGGTGCTACGTGCAGGTTTGGGATACCCTGCGGCCTGGTGTTTTGCCAGCAGACCAAAAACCAATTCAAAATGCAATGGCTTGATTAAGCTGAGGATGAACAACACTTATTTAGTATAACAGATAGGGTGCTACGTGCAGGTTTGGGATACCCTGCGGTCTGGTGCTTTTTTGACAGCAGTACAAAAAAAAATTCAAAATGCAATAGCTTGATTAAGCTGAGGATGAACAACGCTTATTTAGTATAACAGATAGGGTGCTACGTGCAGGTTTGGGATACCCTGCGGTCTGGTGTTTTTTTGACAGCAGGACAAAAAACAATTCAAAAGGCAATAGCTTGATTAAGCTGAGCATAAACAACGCTTATTTAGTATAACAGATAGGGTGCTACGTGCAGGTTTGGGATACCCTGCAGCTTAGTGTTTTGGCAGCAGACCAAAAACCAATTCAAAATGCAATAGCTTGATTAAGCTGAGGATGAACAACGCTTATTTAGTATAACAGATAGGGTTCTACGTGCAGGTTTGAGATACCCTGCGGCCTAGTGTTTTGGCAGCAGACCAAAAACCAATTCAAAATACAATAGCTTGATTAAGCTGAGGATGAACAACGCTTATTTAGTATAACAGATAGGGTGCTATGTGCAGGTTTGGGATGCCCATGTGGGCTGGTGTATTTAAACCAGACAAAAACCAATCCAAAATGCAATAGCTTGATTAAGCTGAGGATGAACAACGCTTATTTAGTATAACAGATAGGGTGCTACGTGCAGTTCTGGGATACCCTGCGGCCTGGTGATTTTTTGACAGCAGGAAAAAAACAATTCAAAATGCAATAGCTTGATTAAGCTGAGGATGAACAACGCTTATTTAGTATAACAGATAGGGTGCTACGTGCAGGTTTGGGATACCCTGCGGCCTGGTGTTTTGCCAGCAGACCAAAAACCAATTCAAAATGCAATGGCTTGATTAAGCTGAGGATGAACAACGCTTATTTAGTATAACAGATAGGGTGCTATGTGCAGGTTTGGGATGCCCATGTGGGCTGGTGAATTTAAACCAGACAAAAACCAATCCAAAATGCAATAGCTTGATTAAGCTGAGGATGAACAACGCTTATTTAGTATAACAGATAGGGTGCTACGTGCAGGTCTGGGATACCCTGCGGCCTGGTGATTTTTTGACAGCAGGAAAAAAACAATTCAAAATGCAATAGCTTGATTAAGCTGAGGATGAACAACGCTTATTTAGTATAACAGATAGGGTGCTACGTGCAGGTTTGGGATACCCTGCGGCCTGGTGTTTTGCCAGCAGACCAAAAACCAATTCAAAATACAATAGCTTGATTAAGCTGAGGATGAACAACGCTTATTTAGTATAACAGATAGGGTGCTATGTGCAGGTTTGGGATGCCCATGTGGGCTGGTGTATTTAAACCAGACAAAAACCAATCCAAAATGCAATAGCTTGATTAAGCTGAGGATGAACAACGCTTATTTAGTATAACAGATAGGGTGCTACGTGCAGGTCTGGGATACCCTGCGGCCTGGTGATTTTTTGACAGCAGGAAAAAAACAATTCAAAATGCAATAGCTTGATTAAGCTGAGGATGAACAACGCTTATTTAGTATAACAGATAGGGTGCTACGTGCAGGTTTGGGATACCCTGCGGCCTGGTGTTTTGCCAGCAGACCAAAAACCAATTCAAAATGCAATAGCTTGATTAAGCTGAGGATGAACAACGTTTATTTAGTATAACAGATAGGGTGCTACGTGCAGGTTTGGGATACCCTGCGGTCTGGTGTTTTTTTGACAGCAGACCAAAAACCAATTCAAAATGCAATAGCTTGATTAAGCTGAGGATGAACAACGCTTATTTAGTATAACAGATAGGGTGACATGTGCTGGTTTGGGATGCCCATGTGGGCTGGTGTATTTAAACCAGACAAAATCCAATTCAAAATGCAATAGCTGAATTAAAATGAGGCTGAACAATGCTTATTTAGTATAACAGATAGGGTGACATGTGCTGGTTTGGGATGCCCATGTGGGCTGGTGTGTTTAAACCAGACAAAAACCAATTCAAAATGCAATAGCTTGATTAAAATGAGGCTGAACAACGCTTATTTAGTATAACAGATAGGGTGCTACGTGCAGGTTTGGGATACCCTGCGGCCTAGTGTTTTGGCAGCAGACCAAAAACCAATTCAAAAGGCAATAGCTTGATTAAACTGAGGATAAACAACGCTTATTTAGCATAACAGGGTGCTACGTGCAGGTTTGGGATACCCTGCGGCCTAGTGTTTTGGCAGCAGACCAAAAACCAATTCAAAATGCAATAGCTTGATTAAGCTGAGGATGAACAACGCTTATTTAGTATAACAGATAGGGTGCTACGTGCAGGTTTGGGATGCCCTGCGGCCTGGTGTTTTTTTGACAGCAGGACAAAAAACAATTCAAAATGCAATAGCTTGATTAAGATGAGGATGAACAACGCTTATTTAGTATAACAGATAGGGTGCTACGTGCAGGTTTGGGATACCCTGCGGCCTGGTGTTTTTTTGACAGCAGGACAAAAAACAATTCAAAATGCAATAGCTTGATTAAGATGAGGATGAACAACGCTTATTTAGTATAACAGATAGGGTGCAACGTGCAGGTTTGGGATACCCTGCGGCCTAGTGTTTTGGTAGCAGACCAAAAACCAATTCAAAATGCAATGGCTTGATTAAGCTGAGGATGAACAACGCTTATTTAGTATAACAGATAGGGTGACATGTGCTGGTTTGGGATGCCCATGTGGGCTGGTGTATTTAAACCAGACAAAACCAATTCAAAATGCAATAGCTGAATTAAAATGAGGCTGAACAACGCTTATTTAGTATAAAAGATAGGGTGACATGTGCTGGTTTGGGATGCCCATGTGGGCTGGTGTATTTAAACCAGACAAAAACCAATTCAAAATGCAATAGCTTGATTAAAATGAGGCTGAACAACGCTTATTTAGTATAACAGATAGGGTGCTACGTGCAGGTTTGGGATACCCTGCGACCTGGTGTTTTTTTGACAGCAGGACAAAACCAATTCAAAATGCAATAGCTTGATTAAGCTGAGGATGAACAACGCTTATTTAGTATAACAGATAGGGTTCTACGTGCAGGTTTGAGATACCCTGCGGCCTAGTGTTTTGGCAGCAGACCAAAAACCAATTCAAAATACAATAGCTTGATTAAGCTGAGGATGAACAACGCTTATTTAGTATAACAGATAGGGTGCTATGTGCAGGTTTGGGATGCCCATGTGGGCTGGTGTATTTAAACCAGACAAAAACCAATCCAAAATGCAATAGCTTGATTAAGCTGAGGATGAACAACGCTTATTTAGTATAACAGATAGGGTGCTACGTGCAGTTCTGGGATACCCTGCGGCCTGGTGATTTTTTGACAGCAGGAAAAAAACTATTCAAAATGCAATAGCTTGATTAAGCTGAGGATGAACAACGCTTATTTAGTATAACAGATAGGGTGCTACGTGCAGGTTTGGGATACCCTGCGGCCTGGTGTTTTGCCAGCAGACCAAAAACCAATTCAAAATGCAATGGCTTGATTAAGCTGAGGATGAACAACGCTTATTTAGTATAACAGATAGGGTGCTATGTGCAGGTTTGGGATGCCCATGTGGGCTGGTGAATTTAAACCAGACCAAAACCAATCCAAAATGCAATAGCTTGATTAAGCTGAGGATGAACAACGCTTATTTAGTATAACAGATAGGGTGCTACGTGCAGGTCTGGGATACCCTGCGGCCTGGTGATTTTTTGACAGCAGGAAAAAAACAATTCAAAATGCAATAGCTTGATTAAGCTGAGGATGAACAACGCTTATTTAGTATAACAGATAGGGTGCTACGTGCAGGTTTGGGATACCCTGCGGCCTGGTGTTTTGCCAGCAGACCAAAAACCAATTCAAAATACAATAGCTTGATTAAGCTGAGGATGAACAACGCTTATTTAGTATAACAGATAGGGTGCTATGTGCAGGTTTGGGATGCCCATGTGGGCTGGTGTATTTAAACCAGACAAAAACCAATCCAAAATGCAATAGCTTGATTAAGCTGAGGATGAACAACGCTTATTTAGTATAACAGATAGGGTGCTACGTGCAGGTCTGGGATACCCTGCGGCCTGGTGATTTTTTGACAGCAGGAAAAAAACAATTCAAAATGCAATAGCTTGATTAAGCTGAGGATGAACAACGCTTATTTAGTATAACAGATAGGGTGCTACGTGCAGGTTTGGGATACCCTGCGGCCTGGTGTTTTGCCAGCAGACCAAAAACCAATTCAAAATGCAATAGCTTGATTAAGCTGAGGATGAACAACGTTTATTTAGTATAACAGATAGGGTGCTACGTGCAGGTTTGGGATACCCTGCGGTCTGGTGTTTTTTGACAGCAGACCAAAAACCAATTCAAAATGCAATAGCTTGATTAAGCTGAGGATGAACAACGCTTATTTAGTATAACAGATAGGGTGACATGTGCTGGTTTGGGATGCCCATGTGGGCTGGTGTATTTAAACCAGACAAAATCCAATTCAAAATGCAATAGCTGAATTAAAATGAGGCTGAACAATGCTTATTTAGTATAACAGATAGGGTGACATGTGCTGGTTTGGGATGCCCATGTGGGCTGGTGTGTTTAAACCAGACAAAAACCAATTCAAAATGCAATAGCTTGATTAAAATGAGGCTGAACAACGCTTATTTAGTATAACAGATAGGGTGCTACGTGCAGGTTTGGGATACCCTGCGGCCTAGTGTTTTGGCAGCAGACCAAAAACCAATTCAAAAGGCAATAGCTTGATTAAACTGAGGATAAACAACGCTTATTTAGCATAACAGGGTGCTACGTGCAGGTTTGGGATACCCTGCGGCCTAGTGTTTTGGCAGCAGACCAAAAACCAATTCAAAATGCAATAGCTTGATTAAGCTGAGGATGAACAACGCTTATTTAGTATAACAGATAGGGTGCTACGTGCAGGTTTGGGATGCCCTGCGGCCTGGTGTTTTTTTGACAGCAGGACAAAAAACAATTCAAAATGCAATAGCTTGATTAAGATGAGGATGAACAACGCTTATTTAGTATAACAGATAGGGTGCTACGTGCAGGTTTGGGATACCCTGCGGCCTGGTGTTTTTTTGACAGCAGGACAAAAAACAATTCAAAATGCAATAGCTTGATTAAGATGAGGATGAACAACGCTTATTTAGTATAACAGATAGGGTGCAACGTGCAGGTTTGGGATACCCTGCGGCCTAGTGTTTTGGTAGCAGACCAAAAACCAATTCAAAATGCAATGGCTTGATTAAGCTGAGGATGAACAACGCTTATTTAGTATAACAGATAGGGTGACATGTGCTGGTTTGGGATGCCCATGTGGGCTGGTGTATTTAAACCAGACAAAACCAATTCAAAATGCAATAGCTGAATTAAAATGAGGCTGAACAACGCTTATTTAGTATAAAAGATAGGGTGACATGTGCTGGTTTGGGATGCCCATGTGGGCTGGTGTATTTAAACCAGACAAAAACCAATTCAAAATGCAATAGCTTGATTAAAATGAGGCTGAACAACGCTTATTTAGTATAACAGATAGGGTGCTACGTGCAGGTTTGGGATACCCTGCGACCTGGTGTTTTTTTGACAGCAGGACAAAACCAATTCAAAATGCAATAGCTTGATTAAGCTGAGGATGAACAATGCTTATTTAGTATAACAGATAGGGTGCAACGTGCAGGTTTGGGATACCCTGCGGCCTAGTGTTTTGACAGCAGACCAAAAACCAATTCAAAATGCAATGGCTTGATTAAGCTGAGGATGAACAACGCTTATTTAGTATAACAGATAGGGTGCTACATGCAGGTTTGGGATACCCTGCGGCCCAGTGTTTTTGCAGCAGACCAAAAACCAATTCAAAATGCAATAGCTTGATTAAGCTGAGGATGAACAACGCTTATTTAGTATAACAGATAGGATGACATGTGCTGGTTTGGGATGCCCATGTGGGCTGGTGTATTTAAACCAGACAAAACCCAATCCAAAATGCAATAGCTTGATTAAGCTGAGGCTGAACAACGCTTATTTAGTATAAAAGATAGGGTGCTACGTGCAGGTCTGGGATACCCTGCGGCCTGGTGATTTTTTGACAGCAGGACAAAAACAATTCAAAATGCAATAGCTTGATTAAGCTGAGAATGAACAACGCTTACTTAGTATAACGGATAGGGTGCTATGTGCAGGTTTTGGATACCCTGCAGCCTGGTGTTTTGCCAGCAGACCAAAAACCAATTCAAAATGCAATGGCTTGATTAAGCTGAGGATGAACAACGCTTATTTAGTATAACAGATAGGGTGCTACGTGCAGGTTTGGGATACCCTGCGGTCTGGTGTTTTTTTGACAGCAGTACAAAAAAAATTAAAAATGCAATAGCTTGATTAAGCTGAGGATGAACAACACTTATTTAGTATAACAGATAGGGTGCTACGTGCAGGTTTGGGATACCCTGCGGTCTGGTGTTTTTTTGACAGCAGACCAAAAACCAATTCAAAATGCAATAGCTTGATTAAGCTGAGGATGAACAATGCTTATTTAGTATAACAGATAGGGTGACATGTGCTGGTTTGGGATGCCCATGTGGGCTGGTGTATTTAAACCAGGCAAAAACCAATTCAAAATGCAATAGCTGAATTAAAAAGAGGCTGAACAACGCTTATTTAGTATAACAGATAGGGTGACATGTGCTGGTTTGGGATGCCCATGTGGGCTGGTGTATTTAAACCAGACAAAAAACAATTCAAAATGCAATAGCTTGATTAAAATGAGGCTGAACAACGCTTATTTAGTATAACAGATAGGGTGCTACGTGCAGGTTTGGGATACCCTGCGGCCTAGTGTTATGGCAGCAGACCAAAAACCAATTCAAAATGCAATAGCTTGATTAAGCTGAGGATAAACAACGCTTATTTAGCATAACAGGGTGCTACGTGCAGGTTTGGGATACCCTGCGGCCTAGTGTTTTGGCAGCAGACCAAAAACCAATTCAAAATGCAATAGCTTGATTAAGCTGTGGATGAACAACGCTTATTTAGTATAACAGATAGGGTGACATGTGCTGGTTTGGGATGCCCATGTGGGCTGGTGTATTTAAACCAGACAAAATCCAATTAAAAATGCAATAGCTGAATTAAAATGAGGCTGAACAATGCTTATTTAGTATAACAGATAGGGTGACATGTGCTGGTTTGGGATGCCCATGTGGGCTGGTGTGTTTAAACCAGACAAAAAACAATTCAAAATGCAATAGCTTGATTAAAATGAGGCTGAACAACGCTTATTTAGTATAACAGATAGGGTGCTACGTGCAGGTTTGGGATACCCTGCGGCCCAGTGTTTTGGCAGCAGACCAAAAACCAATTCAAAAGGCAATAGCTTGATTAAACTGAGGATAAACAACGCTTATTTAGCATAACAGGGTGCTACGTGCAGGTTTGGGATACCCTGCGGCCTAGTGTTTTGGCAGCAGACCAAAAACCAATTCAAAATGCAATAGCTTGATTAAGCTGAGGATGAACAACGCTTATTTAGTATAACAGATAGGGTGCTATGTGCCGGTTTGGGATACCCTGCGGCCTGGTGTTTTTTTGACAGCAGGACAAAAAACAATTCAAAATGCAATAGCTTGATTAAGCTGAGGATGAACAACGCTTATTTAGTATAACAGATAGGGTGCTACGTGCAGGTTTGGGATACCCTGCGGCCTGGTGTTTTTTTGACAGCAGGACAAAAAACAATTCAAAATGCAATAGCTTGATTAAGATGAGGATGAACAACGCTTATTTAGTATAACAGATAGGGTGCAACGTGCAGGTTTGGGATACCCTGCGGCCTAGTGTTTTGGCAGCAGACCAAAAACCAATTCAAAATGCAATGGCTTGATTAAGCTGAGGATGAACAACGCTTATTTAGTATAACAGATAGGGTGACATGTGCTGGTTTGGGATGCCCATGTGGGCTGGTGTATTTAAACCAGACAAAACCAATTCAAAATGCAATAGCTGAATTAAAATGAGGCTGAACAACGCTTATTTAGTATAACAGATAGGGTGACATGTGCTGGTTTGGGATGCCCATGTGGGCTGGTGTATTTAAACCAGACAAAAACCAATTCAAAATGCAATAGCTTGATTAAAATGAGGCTGAACAACGCTTATTTAGTATAACAGATAGGGTGCTACGTGCAGGTTTGGGATACCCTGCGGTCTGGTGTTTTTTTGACAGCAGGACAAAAAACAATTCAAAAGGCAATAGCTTGATTAAGCTGAGCATAAACAACGCTTATTTAGTATAACAGATAGGGTGCTACGTGCAGGTTTGGGATACCCTGCAGCTTAGTGTTTTGGCAGCAGACCAAAAACCAATTCAAAATGCAATAGCTTGATTAAGCTGAGGATGAACAACGCTTATTTAGTATAACAGATAGGGTTCTACGTGCAGGTTTGAGATACCCTGCGGCCTAGTGTTTTGGCAGCAGACCAAAAACCAATTCAAAATACAATAGCTTGATTAAGCTGAGGATGAACAACGCTTATTTAGTATAACAGATAGGGTGCTATGTGCAGGTTTGGGATGCCCATGTGGGCTGGTGTATTTAAACCAGACAAAAACCAATCCAAAATGCAATAGCTTGATTAAGCTGAGGATGAACAACGCTTATTTAGTATAACAGATAGGGTGCTACGTGCAGTTCTGGGATACCCTGCGGCCTGGTGATTTTTTGACAGCAGGAAAAAAACAATTCAAAATGCAATAGCTTGATTAAGCTGAGGATGAACAACGCTTATTTAGTATAACAGATAGGGTGCTACGTGCAGGTTTGGGATACCCTGCGGCCTGGTGTTTTGCCAGCAGACCAAAAACCAATTCAAAATGCAATGGCTTGATTAAGCTGAGGATGAACAACGCTTATTTAGTATAACAGATAGGGTGCTATGTGCAGGTTTGGGATGCCCATGTGGGCTGGTGAATTTAAACCAGACAAAAACCAATCCAAAATGCAATAGCTTGATTAAGCTGAGGATGAACAACGCTTATTTAGTATAACAGATAGGGTGCTACGTGCAGGTCTGGGATACCCTGCGGCCTGGTGATTTTTTGACAGCAGGAAAAAAACAATTCAAAATGCAATAGCTTGATTAAGCTGAGGATGAACAACGCTTATTTAGTATAACAGATAGGGTGCTACGTGCAGGTTTGGGATACCCTGCGGCCTGGTGTTTTGCCAGCAGACCAAAAACCAATTCAAAATACAATAGCTTGATTAAGCTGAGGATGAACAACGCTTATTTAGTATAACAGATAGGGTGCTATGTGCAGGTTTGGGATGCCCATGTGGGCTGGTGTATTTAAACCAGACAAAAACCAATCCAAAATGCAATAGCTTGATTAAGCTGAGGATGAACAACGCTTATTTAGTATAACAGATAGGGTGCTACGTGCAGGTCTGGGATACCCTGCGGCCTGGTGATTTTTTGACAGCAGGAAAAAAACAATTCAAAATGCAATAGCTTGATTAAGCTGAGGATGAACAACGCTTATTTAGTATAACAGATAGGGTGCTACGTGCAGGTTTGGGATACCCTGCGGCCTGGTGTTTTGCCAGCAGACCAAAAACCAATTCAAAATGCAATAGCTTGATTAAGCTGAGGATGAACAACGTTTATTTAGTATAACAGATAGGGTGCTACGTGCAGGTTTGGGATACCCTGCGGTCTGGTGTTTTTTGACAGCAGACCAAAAACCAATTCAAAATGCAATAGCTTGATTAAGCTGAGGATGAACAACGCTTATTTAGTATAACAGATAGGGTGACATGTGCTGGTTTGGGATGCCCATGTGGGCTGGTGTATTTAAACCAGACAAAATCCAATTCAAAATGCAATAGCTGAATTAAAATGAGGCTGAACAATGCTTATTTAGTATAACAGATAGGGTGACATGTGCTGGTTTGGGATGCCCATGTGGGCTGGTGTGTTTAAACCAGACAAAAACCAATTCAAAATGCAATAGCTTGATTAAAATGAGGCTGAACAACGCTTATTTAGTATAACAGATAGGGTGCTACGTGCAGGTTTGGGATACCCTGCGGCCTAGTGTTTTGGCAGCAGACCAAAAACCAATTCAAAAGGCAATAGCTTGATTAAACTGAGGATAAACAACGCTTATTTAGCATAACAGGGTGCTACGTGCAGGTTTGGGATACCCTGCGGCCTAGTGTTTTGGCAGCAGACCAAAAACCAATTCAAAATGCAATAGCTTGATTAAGCTGAGGATGAACAACGCTTATTTAGTATAACAGATAGGGTGCTACGTGCAGGTTTGGGATGCCCTGCGGCCTGGTGTTTTTTTGACAGCAGGACAAAAAACAATTCAAAATGCAATAGCTTGATTAAGATGAGGATGAACAACGCTTATTTAGTATAACAGATAGGGTGCTACGTGCAGGTTTGGGATACCCTGCGGCCTGGTGTTTTTTTGACAGCAGGACAAAAAACAATTCAAAATGCAATAGCTTGATTAAGATGAGGATGAACAACGCTTATTTAGTATAACAGATAGGGTGCAACGTGCAGGTTTGGGATACCCTGCGGCCTAGTGTTTTGGTAGCAGACCAAAAACCAATTCAAAATGCAATGGCTTGATTAAGCTGAGGATGAACAACGCTTATTTAGTATAACAGATAGGGTGACATGTGCTGGTTTGGGATGCCCATGTGGGCTGGTGTATTTAAACCAGACAAAACCAATTCAAAATGCAATAGCTGAATTAAAATGAGGCTGAACAACGCTTATTTAGTATAAAAGATAGGGTGACATGTGCTGGTTTGGGATGCCCATGTGGGCTGGTGTATTTAAACCAGACAAAAACCAATTCAAAATGCAATAGCTTGATTAAAATGAGGCTGAACAACGCTTATTTAGTATAACAGATAGGGTGCTACGTGCAGGTTTGGGATACCCTGCGACCTGGTGTTTTTTTGACAGCAGGACAAAACCAATTCAAAATGCAATAGCTTGATTAAGCTGAGGATGAACAATGCTTATTTAGTATAACAGATAGGGTGCAACGTGCAGGTTTGGGATACCCTGCGGCCTAGTGTTTTGACAGCAGACCAAAAACCAATTCAAAATGCAATGGCTTGATTAAGCTGAGGATGAACAACGCTTATTTAGTATAACAGATAGGGTGCTACATGCAGGTTTGGGATACCCTGCGGCCCAGTGTTTTTGCAGCAGACCAAAAACCAATTCAAAATGCAATAGCTTGATTAAGCTGAGGATGAACAACGCTTATTTAGTATAACAGATAGGATGACATGTGCTGGTTTGGGATGCCCATGTGGGCTGGTGTATTTAAACCAGACAAAACCCAATCCAAAATGCAATAGCTTGATTAAGCTGAGGCTGAACAACGCTTATTTAGTATAAAAGATAGGGTGCTACGTGCAGGTCTGGGATACCCTGCGGCCTGGTGATTTTTTGACAGCAGGACAAAAACAATTCAAAATGCAATAGCTTGATTAAGCTGAGAATGAACAACGCTTACTTAGTATAACGGATAGGGTGCTATGTGCAGGTTTTGGATACCCTGCAGCCTGGTGTTTTGCCAGCAGACCAAAAACCAATTCAAAATGCAATGGCTTGATTAAGCTGAGGATGAACAACGCTTATTTAGTATAACAGATAGGGTGCTACGTGCAGGTTTGGGATACCCTGCGGTCTGGTGTTTTTTTGACAGCAGTACAAAAAAAATTAAAAATGCAATAGCTTGATTAAGCTGAGGATGAACAACACTTATTTAGTATAACAGATAGGGTGCTACGTGCAGGTTTGGGATACCCTGCGGTCTGGTGTTTTTTTGACAGCAGACCAAAAACCAATTCAAAATGCAATAGCTTGATTAAGCTGAGGATGAACAATGCTTATTTAGTATAACAGATAGGGTGACATGTGCTGGTTTGGGATGCCCATGTGGGCTGGTGTATTTAAACCAGGCAAAAACCAATTCAAAATGCAATAGCTGAATTAAAAAGAGGCTGAACAACGCTTATTTAGTATAACAGATAGGGTGACATGTGCTGGTTTGGGATGCCCATGTGGGCTGGTGTATTTAAACCAGACAAAAAACAATTCAAAATGCAATAGCTTGATTAAAATGAGGCTGAACAACGCTTATTTAGTATAACAGATAGGGTGCTACGTGCAGGTTTGGGATACCCTGCGGCCTAGTGTTATGGCAGCAGACCAAAAACCAATTCAAAATGCAATAGCTTGATTAAGCTGAGGATAAACAACGCTTATTTAGCATAACAGGGTGCTACGTGCAGGTTTGGGATACCCTGCGGCCTAGTGTTTTGGCAGCAGACCAAAAACCAATTCAAAATGCAATAGCTTGATTAAGCTGTGGATGAACAACGCTTATTTAGTATAACAGATAGGGTGACATGTGCTGGTTTGGGATGCCCATGTGGGCTGGTGTATTTAAACCAGACAAAATCCAATTAAAAATGCAATAGCTGAATTAAAATGAGGCTGAACAATGCTTATTTAGTATAACAGATAGGGTGACATGTGCTGGTTTGGGATGCCCATGTGGGCTGGTGTGTTTAAACCAGACAAAAAACAATTCAAAATGCAATAGCTTGATTAAAATGAGGCTGAACAACGCTTATTTAGTATAACAGATAGGGTGCTACGTGCAGGTTTGGGATACCCTGCGGCCCAGTGTTTTGGCAGCAGACCAAAAACCAATTCAAAAGGCAATAGCTTGATTAAACTGAGGATAAACAACGCTTATTTAGCATAACAGGGTGCTACGTGCAGGTTTGGGATACCCTGCGGCCTAGTGTTTTGGCAGCAGACCAAAAACCAATTCAAAATGCAATAGCTTGATTAAGCTGAGGATGAACAACGCTTATTTAGTATAACAGATAGGGTGCTATGTGCCGGTTTGGGATACCCTGCGGCCTGGTGTTTTTTTGACAGCAGGACAAAAAACAATTCAAAATGCAATAGCTTGATTAAGCTGAGGATGAACAACGCTTATTTAGTATAACAGATAGGGTGCTACGTGCAGGTTTGGGATACCCTGCGGCCTGGTGTTTTTTTGACAGCAGGACAAAAAACAATTCAAAATGCAATAGCTTGATTAAGATGAGGATGAACAACGCTTATTTAGTATAACAGATAGGGTGCAACGTGCAGGTTTGGGATACCCTGCGGCCTAGTGTTTTGGCAGCAGACCAAAAACCAATTCAAAATGCAATGGCTTGATTAAGCTGAGGATGAACAACGCTTATTTAGTATAACAGATAGGGTGACATGTGCTGGTTTGGGATGCCCATGTGGGCTGGTGTATTTAAACCAGACAAAACCAATTCAAAATGCAATAGCTGAATTAAAATGAGGCTGAACAACGCTTATTTAGTATAACAGATAGGGTGACATGTGCTGGTTTGGGATGCCCATGTGGGCTGGTGTATTTAAACCAGACAAAAACCAATTCAAAATGCAATAGCTTGATTAAAATGAGGCTGAACAACGCTTATTTAGTATAACAGATAGGGTGCTACGTGCAGGTTTGGGATACCCTGCGGTCTGGTGTTTTTTTGACAGCAGGACAAAAAACAATTCAAAAGGCAATAGCTTGATTAAGCTGAGCATAAACAACGCTTATTTAGTATAACAGATAGGGTGCTACGTGCAGGTTTGGGATACCCTGCAGCTTAGTGTTTTGGCAGCAGACCAAAAACCAATTCAAAATGCAATAGCTTGATTAAGCTGAGGATGAACAACGCTTATTTAGTATAACAGATAGGGTTCTACGTGCAGGTTTGAGATACCCTGCGGCCTAGTGTTTTGGCAGCAGACCAAAAACCAATTCAAAATACAATAGCTTGATTAAGCTGAGGATGAACAACGCTTATTTAGTATAACAGATAGGGTGCTATGTGCAGGTTTGGGATGCCCATGTGGGCTGGTGTATTTAAACCAGACAAAAACCAATCCAAAATGCAATAGCTTGATTAAGCTGAGGATGAACAACGCTTATTTAGTATAACAGATAGGGTGCTACGTGCAGGTCTGGGATACCCTGCGGCCTGGTGATTTTTTGACAGCAGGAAAAAAACAATTCAAAATGCAATAGCTTGATTAAGCTGAGGATGAACAACGCTTATTTAGTATAACAGATAGGGTGCTACGTGCAGGTTTGGGATACCCTGCGGCCTGGTGTTTTGCCAGCAGACCAAAAACCAATTCAAAATGCAATGGCTTGATTAAGCTGAGGATGAACAACGCTTATTTAGTATAACAGATAGGGTGCTATGTGCAGGTTTGGGATGCCCATGTGGGCTGGTGAATTTAAACCAGACAAAAACCAATCCAAAATGCAATAGCTTGATTAAGCTGAGGATGAACAACGCTTATTTAGTATAACAGATAGGGTGCTACGTGCAGGTCTGGGATACCCTGCAGCCTGGTGATTTTTTGACAGCAGGAAAAAAACAATTCAAAATGCAATAGCTTGATTAAGCTGAGGATGAACAACGCTTATTTAGTATAACAGATAGGGTGCTACGTGCAGGTTTGGGAAACCCTGCGGCCTGGTGTTTTGCCAGCAGACCAAAAACCAATTCAAAATACAATAGCTTGATTAAGCTGAGGATGAACAACGCTTATTTAGTATAACAGATAGGGTGCTATGTGCAGGTTTGGGATGCCCATGTGGGCTGGTGTATTTAAACCAGACAAAAACCAATCCAAAATGCAATAGCTTGATTAAGCTGAGGATGAACAACGCTTATTTAGTATAACAGATAGGGTGCTACGTGCAGGTCTGGGATACCCTGCGGCCTGGTGATTTTTTGACAGCAGGAAAAAAAACAATTCAAAATGCAATAGCTTGATTAAGCTGAGGATGAACAACGCTTATTTAGTATAACAGATAGGGTGCTACGTGCAGGTTTGGGATACCCTGTGGTCTGGTGTTTTTTTGACAGCAGACCAAAAACCAATTCAAAATGCAATAGCTTGATTAAGCTGAGGATGAACAACGCTTATTTAGTATAACAGATAGGGTGACATGTGCTGGTTTGGGATGCCCATGTGGGCCGGTGTATTTAAACCAGACAAAATCCAATTCAAAATGCAATAGCTGAATTAAAATGAGGCTGAACAATGCTTATTTAGTATAACAGATAGGGTGACATGTGCTGGTTTGGGATGCCCATGTGGGCTGGTGTGTTTAAACCAGACAAAAACCAATTCAAAATGCAATAGCTTGATTAAAATGAGGCTGAACAACGCTTATTTAGTATAACAGATAGGGTGCTACGTGCAGGTTTGGGATACCCTGCGGCCTAGATTTTTGGCAGCAGACCAAAAACCAATTCAAAAGGCAATAGCTTGATTAAACTGAGGATAAACAACGCTTATTTAGCATAACAGGGTGCTACGTGCAGGTTTGGGATACCCTGCGGCCTAGTGTTTTGGCAGCAGACCAAAAACCAATTCAAAATGCAATAGCTTGATTAAGCTGAGGATGAACAACGCTTATTTAGTATAACAGATAGGGTGCTACGTGCAGATTTGGGATGCCCTGCGGCCTGGTGTTTTTTTGACAGCAGGACAAAAAACAATTCAAAATGCAATAGCTTGATTAAGATGAGGATGAACAACGCTTATTTAGTATAACAGATACGGTGCTACGTGCAGGTTTGGGATACCCTGCGGCCTGGTGTTTTTTTGACAGCAGGACAAAAAACAATTCAAAATGCAATAGCTTGATTAAGATGAGGATGAACAACGCTTATTTAGTATAACAGATAGGGTGCAACGTGCAGGTTTGGGATACCCTGCGGCCTAGTGTTTTGGCAGCAGACCAAAAACCAATTCAAAATGCAATGGCTTGATTAAGCTGAGGATGAACAACGCTTATTTAGTATAACAGATAGGGTGACATGTGCTGGTTTGGGATGCCCATGTGGGGTGGTGTATTTAAACCAGACAAAACCAATTCAAAATGCAATAGCTGAATTAAAATGAGGCTGAACAACGCTTATTTAGTATAACAGATAGGGTGACATGTGCTGGTTTGGGATGCCCATGTGGGCTGGTGTATTTAAACCAGACAAAAACCAATTCAAAATGCAATAGCTTGATTAAAATGAGGCTGAACAACGCTTATTTAGTATAACAGATAGGGTGCTACGTGCAGGTTTGGGATACCCTGCGACCTGGTGTTTTTTTGACAGCAGGACAAAACCAATTCAAAATACAATAGCTTGATTAAGCTGAGGATGAACAATGCTTATTTAGTATAACAGATAGGGTGCAACGTGCAGGTTTGGGATACCCTGCGGCCTAGTGTTTTGACAGCAGACCAAAAACCAATTCAAAATGCAATGGCTTGATTAAGCTGAGGATGAACAACGCTTATTTAGTATAACAGATAGGGTGCTACATGCAGGTTTGGGATACCCTGCGGCCCAGTGTTTTTGCAGCAGACCAAAAACCAATTCAAAATGCAATAGCTTGATTGAGCTGAGGATGAACAACGCTTATTTAGTATAACAGATAGGGTGCTACGTGCAGGCTTGGGATAACCTGCGGCCTAGAGTTTTTTTGACAGCAAGACAAAAAACAATTCAAAATGGAATAGCTTGATTAAAATGAGGCTGAACAACGCTAATTTAGTATAACAGATAGGGTGCTACGTGCAGGTTTGGGATACCCTGCGGCCTGGTGTTTTTTTGACAGCAGGACAAAAAACAATTCAAAATGCAATAGCTTGATTAAGCTGAGGATAAACAACGCTTATTTAGTATAACAGGGTGCTACGTGCAGGTTTGGGATACCCTGCGGCCTAGTGTTTTGGCAGCAGACCAAAAACCAATTCAAAATGCAATAGCTTGATTAAGCTGAGGATGAACAACGCTTATTTAGTATAACAGATAGGGTGACATGTGCTGGTTTGGGATGCCCATGTGGGCTGGTGTATTTAAACCAGACAAAACCCAATCCAAAATGCAATAGCTTGATTAAGCTGAGGCTGAAGAACGCTTATTTAGTATAAAAGATAGGGTGCTACGTGCAGGTCTGGGATACCCTGCGGCCTGGTGATTTTTTGACAGCAGGACAAAAACAATTCAAAATGCAATAGCTTGATTAAGCTGAGAATGAACAACGCTTATTTAGTATAACGGATAGGGTGCTATGTGCAGGTTTTGGATACCCTGCGGCCTGGTGTTTTGCCAGCAGACCAAAAACCAATTCAAAATGCAATGGCTTGATTAAGCTGAGGATGAACAACGCTTATTTAGTATAACAGATAGGGTGCTACGTGCAGGTTTGGGATACCCTGCGGTCTGGTGTTTTTTTGACAGCAGACCAAAAACCAATTCAAAATGCAATAGCTTGATTAAGCTGAGGATGAACAACGCTTATTTAGTATAACAGATAGGGTGACATGTGCTGGTTTGGGATGCCCATGTGGGCTGGTGTATTTAAACCAGACAAAAACCAATTCAAAATGCAATAGCTGAATTAAAAAGAGGCTGAACAACGCTTATTTAGTATAACAGATAGGGTGACATGTGCTGGTTTGGGATGCCCATGTGGGCTGGTGTATTTAAACCAGACAAAAAACAATTCAAAATGCAATAGCTTGATTAAAATGAGGCTGAACAACGCTTATTTAGTATAACAGATAGGGTGCTACGTGCAGGTTTGGGATACCCTGCGGCCTAGTGTTTTGGCAGCAGACCAAAAACCAATTCAAAATGCAATAGCTTGATTAAGCTGAGGATAAACAACGCTTATTTAGCATAACAGGGTGCTACGTGCAGGTTTGGGATACCCTGCGGCCTAGTGTTTTGGCAGCAGACCAAAAACCAATTCAAAATGCAATGGCTTGATTAAGCTGAGGATGAACAACGCTTATTTAGTATAACAGATAGGGTGCTACATGCAGGTTTGGGATACCCTGCGGCCCAGTGTTTTTGCAGCAGACCAAAAACCAATTCAAAATGCAATAGCTTGATTGAGCTGAGGATGAACAACGCTTATTTAGTATAACAGATAGGGTGCTACGTGCAGGCTTGGGATAACCTGCGGCCTAGAGTTTTTTTGACAGCAAGACAAAAAACAATTCAAAATGGAATAGCTTGATTAAAATGAGGCTGAACAACGCTAATTTAGTATAACAGATAGGGTGCTACGTGCAGGTTTGGGATACCCTGCGGCCTGGTGTTTTTTTGACAGCAGGACAAAAAACAATTCAAAATGCAATAGCTTGATTAAGATGAGGATAAACAACGCTTATTTAGTATAACAGGGTGCTACGTGCAGGTTTGGGATACCCTGCGGCCTAGTGTTTTGGCAGCAGACCAAGAACCAATTCAAAATGCAATAGCTTGATTAAGCTGAGGATGAACAACGCTTATTTAGTATAACAGATAGGGTGACATGTGCTGGTTTGGGATGCCCATGTGGGCTGGTGTATTTAAACCAGACAAAACCCAATCCAAAATGCAATAGCTTGATTAAGCTGAGGCTGAACAACGCTTATTTAGTATAAAAGATAGGGTGCTACGTGCAGGTCTGGGATACCCTGCGGCCTGGTGATTTTTTGACAGCAGGACAAAAACAATTCAAAATGCAATAGCTTGATTAAGCTGAGAATGAACAACGCTTATTTAGTATAACGGATAGGGTGCTATGTGCAGGTTTTGGATACCCTGCGGCCTGGTGTTTTGCCAGCAGACCAAAAACCAATTCAAAATGCAATGGCTTGATTAAGCTGAGGATGAACAACGCTTATTTAGTATAACAGATAGGGTGCTACGTGCAGGTTTGGGATACCCTGCGGTCTGGTGTTTTTTTGACAGCAGTACAAAAAAAATTAAAAATGCAATAGCTTGATTAAGCTGAGGATGAACAACGCTTATTTAGTATAACAGATAGGGTGCCATGTGGGCTGGTGTATTTAAACCAGACAAAAAACAATTCAAAATGCAATAGCTTGATTAAAATGAGGCTGAACAACGCTTATTTAGTATAACAGATAGGGTGCAACGTGCAGGTTTGGGATACCCTGCGGCCTAGTGTTTTGGCAGCAGACCAAAAACCAATTCAAAATGCAATGGCTTGATTAAGCTGAGGATGAACAACGCTTATTTAGTATAACAGATAGGGTGACATGTGCTGGTTTGGGATGCCCATGTGGGCTGGTGTATTTAAACCAGACAAAACCAATTCAAAATGCAATAGCTGAATTAAAATGAGGCTGAACAACGCTTATTTAGTATAACAGATAGGGTGACATGTGCTGGTTTGGGATGCCCATGTGGGCTGGTGTATTTAAACCAGACAAAAACCAATTCAAAATGCAATAGCTTGATTAAAATGAGGCTGAACAACGCTTATTTAGTATAACAGATAGGGTGCTACGTGCAGGTTTGGGATACCCTGCGGTCTGGTGTTTTTTTGACAGCAGGACAAAAAACAATTCAAAAGGCAATAGCTTGATTAAGCTGAGCATAAACAACGCTTATTTAGTATAACAGATAGGGTGCTACGTGCAGGTTTGGGATACCCTGCAGCTTAGTGTTTTGGCAGCAGACCAAAAACCAATTCAAAATGCAATAGCTTGATTAAGCTGAGGATGAACAACGCTTATTTAGTATAACAGATAGGGTTCTACGTGCAGGTTTGAGATACCCTGCGGCCTAGTGTTTTGGCAGCAGACCAAAAACCAATTCAAAATACAATAGCTTGATTAAGCTGAGGATGAACAACGCTTATTTAGTATAACAGATAGGGTGCTATGTGCAGGTTTGGGATACCCTGCGGTCTGGTGTTTTTTTGACAGCAGACCAAAAACCAATTCAAAATGCAATAGCTTGATTAAGCTGAGGATGAACAACGCTTATTTAGTATAACAGATAGGGTGACATGTGCTGGTTTGGGATGCCCATGTGGGCTGGTGTATTTAAACCAGACAAAAACCAATTCAAAATGCAATAGCTGAATTAAAAAGAGGCTGAACAACGCTTATTTAGTATAACAGATAGGGTGACATGTGCTGGTTTGGGATGCCCATGTGGGCTGGTGTATTTAAACCAGACAAAAAACAATTCAAAATGCAATAGCTTGATTAAAATGAGGCTGAACAACGCTTATTTAGTATAACAGATAGGGTGCTACGTGCAGGTTTGGGATACCCTGCGGCCTAGTGTTTTGGCAGCAGACCAAAAACCAATTCAAAATGCAATAGCTTGATTAAGCTGAGGATAAACAACGCTTATTTAGCATAACAGGGTGCTACGTGCAGGTTTGGGATACCCTGCGGCCTAGTGTTTTGGCAGCAGACCAAAAACCAATTCAAAATGCAATGGCTTGATTAAGCTGAGGATGAACAACGCTTATTTAGTATAACAGATAGGGTGCTACATGCAGGTTTGGGATACCCTGCGGCCCAGTGTTTTTGCAGCAGACCAAAAACCAATTCAAAATGCAATAGCTTGATTGAGCTGAGGATGAACAACGCTTATTTAGTATAACAGATAGGGTGCTACGTGCAGGCTTGGGATAACCTGCGGCCTAGAGTTTTTTTGACAGCAAGACAAAAAACAATTCAAAATGGAATAGCTTGATTAAAATGAGGCTGAACAACGCTAATTTAGTATAACAGATAGGGTGCTACGTGCAGGTTTGGGATACCCTGCGGCCTGGTGTTTTTTTGACAGCAGGACAAAAAACAATTCAAAATGCAATAGCTTGATTAAGATGAGGATAAACAACGCTTATTTAGTATAACAGGGTGCTACGTGCAGGTTTGGGATACCCTGCGGCCTAGTGTTTTGGCAGCAGACCAAGAACCAATTCAAAATGCAATAGCTTGATTAAGCTGAGGATGAACAACGCTTATTTAGTATAACAGATAGGGTGACATGTGCTGGTTTGGGATGCCCATGTGGGCTGGTGTATTTAAACCAGACAAAACCCAATCCAAAATGCAATAGCTTGATTAAGCTGAGGCTGAACAACGCTTATTTAGTATAAAAGATAGGGTGCTACGTGCAGGTCTGGGATACCCTGCGGCCTGGTGATTTTTTGACAGCAGGACAAAAACAATTCAAAATGCAATAGCTTGATTAAGCTGAGAATGAACAACGCTTATTTAGTATAACGGATAGGGTGCTATGTGCAGGTTTTGGATACCCTGCGGCCTGGTGTTTTGCCAGCAGACCAAAAACCAATTCAAAATGCAATGGCTTGATTAAGCTGAGGATGAACAACGCTTATTTAGTATAACAGATAGGGTGCTACGTGCAGGTTTGGGATACCCTGCGGTCTGGTGTTTTTTTGACAGCAGTACAAAAAAAATTAAAAATGCAATAGCTTGATTAAGCTGAGGATGAACAACGCTTATTTAGTATAACAGATAGGGTGCTACGTGCAGGTTTGGGATACCCTGCGGTCTGGTGTTTTTTTGACAGCAGACCAAAAACCAATTCAAAATGCAATAGCTTGATTAAGCTGAGGATGAACAACGCTTATTTAGTATAACAGATAGGGTGACATGTGCTGGTTTGGGATGCCCATGTGGGCTGGTGTATTTAAACCAGACAAAAACCAATTCAAAATGCAATAGCTGAATTAAAAAGAGGCTGAACAACGCTTATTTAGTATAACAGATAGGGTGACATGTGCTGGTTTGGGATGCCCATGTGGGCTGGTGTATTTAAACCAGACAAAAAACAATTCAAAATGCAATAGCTTGATTAAAATGAGGCTGAACAACGCTTATTTAGTATAACAGATAGGGTGCAACGTGCAGGTTTGGGATACCCTGCGGCCTAGTGTTTTGGCAGCAGACCAAAAACCAATTCAAAATGCAATGGCTTGATTAAGCTGAGGATGAACAACGCTTATTTAGTATAACAGATAGGGTGACATGTGCTGGTTTGGGATGCCCATGTGGGCTGGTGTATTTAAACCAGACAAAACCAATTCAAAATGCAATAGCTGAATTAAAATGAGGCTGAACAACGCTTATTTAGTATAACAGATAGGGTGACATGTGCTGGTTTGGGATGCCCATGTGGGCTGGTGTATTTAAACCAGACAAAAACCAATTCAAAATGCAATAGCTTGATTAAAATGAGGCTGAACAACGCTTATTTAGTATAACAGATAGGGTGCTACGTGCAGGTTTGGGATACCCTGCGGTCTGGTGTTTTTTTGACAGCAGGACAAAAAACAATTCAAAAGGCAATAGCTTGATTAAGCTGAGCATAAACAACGCTTATTTAGTATAACAGATAGGGTGCTACGTGCAGGTTTGGGATACCCTGCAGCTTAGTGTTTTGGCAGCAGACCAAAAACCAATTCAAAATGCAATAGCTTGATTAAGCTGAGGATGAACAACGCTTATTTAGTATAACAGATAGGGTTCTACGTGCAGGTTTGAGATACCCTGCGGCCTAGTGTTTTGGCAGCAGACCAAAAACCAATTCAAAATACAATAGCTTGATTAAGCTGAGGATGAACAACGCTTATTTAGTATAACAGATAGGGTGCTATGTGCAGGTTTGGGATGCCCATGTGGGCTGGTGTATTTAAACCAGACAAAAACCAATCCAAAATGCAATAGCTTGATTAAGCTGAGGATGAACAACGCTTATTTAGTATAACAGATAGGGTGCTACGTGCAGGTCTGGGATACCCTGCGGCCTGGTGATTTTTTGACAGCAGGAAAAAAACAATTCAAAATGCAATAGCTTGATTAAGCTGAGGATGAACAACGCTTATTTAGTATAACAGATAGGGTGCTACGTGCAGGTTTGGGATACCCTGCGGCCTGGTGTTTTGCCAGCAGACCAAAAACCAATTCAAAATGCAATGGCTTGATTAAGCTGAGGATGAACAACGCTTATTTAGTATAACAGATAGGGTGCTATGTGCAGGTTTGGGATGCCCATGTGGGCTGGTGAATTTAAACCAGACAAAAACCAATCCAAAATGCAATAGCTTGATTAAGCTGAGGATGAACAACGCTTATTTAGTATAACAGATAGGGTGCTACGTGCAGGTCTGGGATACCCTGCGGCCTGGTGATTTTTTGACAGCAGGAAAAAAACAATTCAAAATGCAATAGCTTGATTAAGCTGAGGATGAACAACGCTTATTTAGTATAACAGATAGGGTGCTACGTGCAGGTTTGGGAAACCCTGCGGCCTGGTGTTTTGCCAGCAGACCAAAAACCAATTCAAAATACAATAGCTTGATTAAGCTGAGGATGAACAACGCTTATTTAGTATAACAGATAGGGTGCTATGTGCAGGTTTGGGATGCCCATGTGGGCTGGTGTATTTAAACCAGACAAAAACCAATCCAAAATGCAATAGCTTGATTAAGCTGAGGATGAACAACGCTTATTTAGTATAACAGATAGGGTGCTACGTGCAGGTCTGGGATACCCTGCGGCCTGGTGATTTTTTGACAGCAGGAAAAAAAACAATTCAAAATGCAATAGCTTGATTAAGCTGAGGATGAACAACGCTTATTTAGTATAACAGATAGGGTGCTACGTGCAGGTTTGGGATACCCTGCGGCCTGGTGTTTTGCCAGCAGACCAAAAACCAATTCAAAATGCAATGGCTTGATTAAGCTGAGGATGAACAACGCTTATTTAGTATAACAGATAGGGTGCTACGTGCAGGTTTGGGATACCCTGCGGTCTGGTGCTTTTTTGACAGCAGTACAAAAAAAATTCAAAATGCAATAGCTTGATTAAGCTGAGGATGAACAACGTTTATTTAGTATAACAGATAGGGTGCTACGTGCAGGTTTGGGATACCCTGTGGTCTGGTGTTTTTTTGACAGCAGACCAAAAACCAATTCAAAATGCAATAGCTTGATTAAGCTGAGGATGAACAACGCTTATTTAGTATAACAGATAGGGTGACATGTGCTGGTTTGGGATGCCCATGTGGGCCGGTGTATTTAAACCAGACAAAATCCAATTCAAAATGCAATAGCTGAATTAAAATGAGGCTGAACAATGCTTATTTAGTATAACAGATAGGGTGACATGTGCTGGTTTGGGATGCCCATGTGGGCTGGTGTGTTTAAACCAGACAAAAACCAATTCAAAATGCAATAGCTTGATTAAAATGAGGCTGAACAACGCTTATTTAGTATAACAGATAGGGTGCTACGTGCAGGTTTGGGATACCCTGCGGCCTAGATTTTTGGCAGCAGACCAAAAACCAATTCAAAAGGCAATAGCTTGATTAAACTGAGGATAAACAACGCTTATTTAGCATAACAGGGTGCTACGTGCAGGTTTGGGATACCCTGCGGCCTAGTGTTTTGGCAGCAGACCAAAAACCAATTCAAAATGCAATAGCTTGATTAAGCTGAGGATGAACAACGCTTATTTAGTATAACAGATAGGGTGCTACGTGCAGATTTGGGATGCCCTGCGGCCTGGTGTTTTTTTGACAGCAGGACAAAAAACAATTCAAAATGCAATAGCTTGATTAAGATGAGGATGAACAACGCTTATTTAGTATAACAGATACGGTGCTACGTGCAGGTTTGGGATACCCTGCGGCCTGGTGTTTTTTTGACAGCAGGACAAAAAACAATTCAAAATGCAATAGCTTGATTAAGATGAGGATGAACAACGCTTATTTAGTATAACAGATAGGGTGCAACGTGCAGGTTTGGGATACCCTGCGGCCTAGTGTTTTGGCAGCAGACCAAAAACCAATTCAAAATGCAATGGCTTGATTAAGCTGAGGATGAACAACGCTTATTTAGTATAACAGATAGGGTGACATGTGCTGGTTTGGGATGCCCATGTGGGGTGGTGTATTTAAACCAGACAAAACCAATTCAAAATGCAATAGCTGAATTAAAATGAGGCTGAACAACGCTTATTTAGTATAACAGATAGGGTGACATGTGCTGGTTTGGGATGCCCATGTGGGCTGGTGTATTTAAACCAGACAAAAACCAATTCAAAATGCAATAGCTTGATTAAAATGAGGCTGAACAACGCTTATTTAGTATAACAGATAGGGTGCTACGTGCAGGTTTGGGATACCCTGCGACCTGGTGTTTTTTTGACAGCAGGACAAAACCAATTCAAAATACAATAGCTTGATTAAGCTGAGGATGAACAATGCTTATTTAGTATAACAGATAGGGTGCAACGTGCAGGTTTGGGATACCCTGCGGCCTAGTGTTTTGACAGCAGACCAAAAACCAATTCAAAATGCAATGGCTTGATTAAGCTGAGGATGAACAACGCTTATTTAGTATAACAGATAGGGTGCTACATGCAGGTTTGGGATACCCTGCGGCCCAGTGTTTTTGCAGCAGACCAAAAACCAATTCAAAATGCAATAGCTTGATTGAGCTGAGGATGAACAACGCTTATTTAGTATAACAGATAGGGTGCTACGTGCAGGCTTGGGATAACCTGCGGCCTAGAGTTTTTTTGACAGCAAGACAAAAAACAATTCAAAATGGAATAGCTTGATTAAAATGAGGCTGAACAACGCTAATTTAGTATAACAGATAGGGTGCTACGTGCAGGTTTGGGATACCCTGCGGCCTGGTGTTTTTTTGACAGCAGGACAAAAAACAATTCAAAATGCAATAGCTTGATTAAGCTGAGGATAAACAACGCTTATTTAGTATAACAGGGTGCTACGTGCAGGTTTGGGATACCCTGCGGCCTAGTGTTTTGGCAGCAGACCAAAAACCAATTCAAAATGCAATAGCTTGATTAAGCTGAGGATGAACAACGCTTATTTAGTATAACAGATAGGGTGACATGTGCTGGTTTGGGATGCCCATGTGGGCTGGTGTATTTAAACCAGACAAAACCCAATCCAAAATGCAATAGCTTGATTAAGCTGAGGCTGAACAACGCTTATTTAGTATAAAAGATAGGGTGCTACGTGCAGGTCTGGGATACCCTGCGGCCTGGTGATTTTTTGACAGCAGGACAAAAACAATTCAAAATGCAATAGCTTGATTAAGCTGAGAATGAACAACGCTTATTTAGTATAACGGATAGGGTGCTATGTGCAGGTTTTGGATACCCTGCGGCCTGGTGTTTTGCCAGCAGACCAAAAACCAATTCAAAATGCAATGGCTTGATTAAGCTGAGGATGAACAACGCTTATTTAGTATAACAGATAGGGTGCTACGTGCAGGTTTGGGATACCCTGCGGTCTGGTGTTTTTTTGACAGCAGACCAAAAACCAATTCAAAATGCAATAGCTTGATTAAGCTGAGGATGAACAACGCTTATTTAGTATAACAGATAGGGTGACATGTGCTGGTTTGGGATGCCCATGTGGGCTGGTGTATTTAAACCAGACAAAAACCAATTCAAAATGCAATAGCTGAATTAAAAAGAGGCTGAACAACGCTTATTTAGTATAACAGATAGGGTGACATGTGCTGGTTTGGGATGCCCATGTGGGCTGGTGTATTTAAACCAGACAAAAAACAATTCAAAATGCAATAGCTTGATTAAAATGAGGCTGAACAACGCTTATTTAGTATAACAGATAGGGTGCTACGTGCAGGTTTGGGATACCCTGCGGCCTAGTGTTTTGGCAGCAGACCAAAAACCAATTCAAAATGCAATAGCTTGATTAAGCTGAGGATAAACAACGCTTATTTAGCATAACAGGGTGCTACGTGCAGGTTTGGGATACCCTGCGGCCTAGTGTTTTGGCAGCAGACCAAAAACCAATTCAAAATGCAATGGCTTGATTAAGCTAAGGATGAACAACGCTTATTTAGTATAACAGATAGGGTGCTACATGCAGGTTTGGGATACCCTGCGGCCCAGTGTTTTTGCAGCAGACCAAAAACCAATTCAAAATGCAATAGCTTGATTGAGCTGAGGATGAACAACGCTTATTTAGTATAACAGATAGGGTGCTACGTGCAGGCTTGGGATAACCTGCGGCCTAGAGTTTTTTTGACAGCAAGACAAAAAACAATTCAAAATGGAATAGCTTGATTAAAATGAGGCTGAACAACGCTAATTTAGTATAACAGATAGGGTGCTACGTGCAGGTTTGGGATACCCTGCGGCCTGGTGTTTTTTTGACAGCAGGACAAAAAACAATTCAAAATGCAATAGCTTGATTAAGATGAGGATAAACAACGCTTATTTAGTATAACAGGGTGCTACGTGCAGGTTTGGGATACCCTGCGGCCTAGTGTTTTGGCAGCAGACCAAGAACCAATTCAAAATGCAATAGCTTGATTAAGCTGAGGATGAACAACGCTTATTTAGTATAACAGATAGGGTGACATGTGCTGGTTTGGGATGCCCATGTGGGCTGGTGTATTTAAACCAGACAAAACCCAATCCAAAATGCAATAGCTTGATTAAGCTGAGGCTGAACAACGCTTATTTAGTATAAAAGATAGGGTGCTACGTGCAGGTCTGGGATACCCTGCGGCCTGGTGATTTTTTGACAGCAGGACAAAAACAATTCAAAATGCAATAGCTTGATTAAGCTGAGAATGAACAACGCTTATTTAGTATAACGGATAGGGTGCTATGTGCAGGTTTTGGATACCCTGCGGCCTGGTGTTTTGCCAGCAGACCAAAAACCAATTCAAAATGCAATGGCTTGATTAAGCTGAGGATGAACAACGCTTATTTAGTATAACAGATAGGGTGCTACGTGCAGGTTTGGGATACCCTGCGGTCTGGTGTTTTTTTGACAGCAGTACAAAAAAAATTAAAAATGCAATAGCTTGATTAAGCTGAGGATGAACAACGCTTATTTAGTATAACAGATAGGGTGCTACGTGCAGGTTTGGGATACCCTGCGGTCTGGTGTTTTTTTGACAGCAGACCAAAAACCAATTCAAAATGCAATAGCTTGATTAAGCTGAGGATGAACAACGCTTATTTAGTATAACAGATAGGGTGACATGTGCTGGTTTGGGATGCCCATGTGGGCTGGTGTATTTAAACCAGACAAAAACCAATTCAAAATGCAATAGCTGAATTAAAAAGAGGCTGAACAACGCTTATTTAGTATAACAGATAGGGTGACATGTGCTGGTTTGGGATGCCCATGTGGGCTGGTGTATTTAAACCAGACAAAAAACAATTCAAAATGCAATAGCTTGATTAAAATGAGGCTGAACAACGCTTATTTAGTATAACAGATAGGGTGCTACGTGCAGGTTTGGGATACCCTGCGGCCTAGTGTTTTGGCAGCAGACCAAAAACCAATTCAAAATGCAATAGCTTGATTAAGCTGAGGATAAACAACGCTTATTTAGCATAACAGGGTGCTACGTGCAGGTTTGGGATACCCTGCGGCCTAGTGTTTTGGCAGCAGACCAAAAACCAATTCAAAATGCAATAGCTTGATTAAGCTGTGGATGAACAACGCTTATTTAGTATAACAGATAGGGTGACATGTGCTGGTTTGGGATGCCCATGTGGGCTGGTGTATTTAAACCAGACAAAATCCAATTAAAAATGCAATAGCTGAATTAAAATGAGGCTGAACAATGCTTATTTAGTATAACAGATAGGGTGACATGTGCTGGTTTGGGATGCCCATGTGGGCTGGTGTGTTTAAACCAGACAAAAAACAATTCAAAATGCAATAGCTTGATTAAAATGAGGCTGAACAACGCTTATTTAGTATAACAGATAGGGTGCTACGTGCAGGTTTGGGATACCCTGCGGCCCAGTGTTTTGGCAGCAGACCAAAAACCAATTCAAAAGGCAATAGCTTGATTAAACTGAGGATAAACAACGCTTATTTAGCATAACAGGGTGCTACGTGCAGGTTTGGGATACCCTGCGGCCTAGTGTTTTGGCAGCAGACCAAAAACCAATTCAAAATGCAATAGCTTGATTAAGCTGAGGATGAACAACGCTTATTTAGTATAACAGATAGGGTGCTATGTGCCGGTTTGGGATACCCTGCGGCCTGGTGTTTTTTTGACAGCAGGACAAAAAACAATTCAAAATGCAATAGCTTGATTAAGCTGAGGATGAACAACGCTTATTTAGTATAACAGATAGGGTGCTACGTGCAGGTTTGGGATACCCTGCGGCCTGGTGTTTTTTTGACAGCAGGACAAAAAACAATTCAAAATGCAATAGCTTGATTAAGATGAGGATGAACAACGCTTATTTAGTATAACAGATAGGGTGCAACGTGCAGGTTTGGGATACCCTGCGGCCTAGTGTTTTGGTAGCAGACCAAAAACCAATTCAAAATGCAATGGCTTGATTAAGCTGAGGATGAACAACGCTTATTTAGTATAACAGATAGGGTGACATGTGCTGGTTTGGGATGCCCATGTGGGCTGGTGTATTTAAACCAGACAAAACCAATTCAAAATGCAATAGCTGAATTAAAATGAGGCTGAACAACGCTTATTTAGTATAACAGATAGGGTGACATGTGCTGGTTTGGGATGCCCATGTGGGCTGGTGTATTTAAACCAGACAAAAACCAATTCAAAATGCAATAGCTTGATTAAAATGAGGCTGAACAACGCTTATTTAGTATAACAGATAGGGTGCTACGTGCAGGTTTGGGATACCCTGCGACCTGGTGTTTTTTTGACAGCAGGACAAAACCAATTCAAAATGCAATAGCTTGATTAAGCTGAGGATGAACAATGCTTATTTAGTATAACAGATAGGGTGCAACGTGCAGGTTTGGGATACCCTGCGGCCTAGTGTTTTGACAGAAGACCAAAAACCAATTCAAAATGCAATGGCTTGATTAAGCTGAGGATGAACAACGCTTATTTAGTATAACAGATAGGGTGCTACATGCAGGTTTGGGATACCCTGCGGCCCAGTGTTTTTGCAGCAGACCAAAAACCAATTCAAAATGCAATAGCTTGATTGAGCTGAGGATGAACAACGCTTATTTAGTATAACAGATAGGGTGCTACGTGCAGGCTTGGGATAACCTGCGGCCTAGAGTTTTTTTGACAGCAAGACAAAAAACAATTCAAAATGGAATAGCTTGATTAAAATGAGGCTGAACAACGCTAATTTAGTATAACAGATAGGGTGCTACGTGCAGGTTTGGGATACCCTGCGGCCTGGTGTTTTTTTGACAGCAGGACAAAAAACAATTCAAAATGCAATAGCTTGATTAAGCTGAGGATAAACAACGCTTATTTAGTATAACAGGGTGCTACGTGCAGGTTTGGGATACCCTGCGGCCTAGTGTTTTGGCAGCAGACCAAAAACCAATTCAAAATGCAATAGCTTGATTAAGCTGAGGATGAACAACGCTTATTTAGTATAACAGATAGGGTGACATGTGCTGGTTTGGGATGCCCATGTGGGCTGGTGTATTTAAACCAGACAAAACCCAATCCAAAATGCAATAGCTTGATTAAGCTGAGGCTGAACAACGCTTATTTAGTATAAAAGATAGGGTGCTACGTGCAGGTCTGGGATACCCTGCGGCCTGGTGATTTTTTGACAGCAGGACAAAAACAATTCAAAATGCAATAGCTTGATTAAGCTGAGAATGAACAACGCTTATTTAGTATAACGGATAGGGTGCTATGTGCAGGTTTTGGATACCCTGCGGCCTGGTGTTTTGCCAGCAGACCAAAAACCAATTCAAAATGCAATGGCTTGATTAAGCTGAGGATGAACAACGCTTATTTAGTATAACAGATAGGGTGCTACGTGCAGGTTTGGGATACCCTGCGGTCTGGTGTTTTTTTGACAGCAGTACAAAAAAAATTAAAAATGCAATAGCTTGATTAAGCTGAGGATGAACAACGCTTATTTAGTATAACAGATAGGGTGCTACGTGCAGGTTTGGGATACCCTGCGGTCTGGTGTTTTTTTGACAGCAGACCAAAAACCAATTCAAAATGCAATAGCTTGATTAAGCTGAGGATGAACAACGCTTATTTAGTATAACAGATAGGGTGACATGTGCTGGTTTGGGATGCCCATGTGGGCTGGTGTATTTAAACCAGACAAAAACCAATTCAAAATGCAATAGCTGAATTAAAAAGAGGCTGAACAACGCTTATTTAGTATAACAGATAGGGTGACATGTGCTGGTTTGGGATGCCCATGTGGGCTGGTGTATTTAAACCAGACAAAAAACAATTCAAAATGCAATAGCTTGATTAAAATGAGGCTGAACAACGCTTATTTAGTATAACAGATAGGGTGCTACGTGCAGGTTTGGGATACCCTGCGGCCTAGTGTTTTGGCAGCAGACCAAAAACCAATTCAAAATGCAATAGCTTGATTAAGCTGAGGATAAACAACGCTTATTTAGCATAACAGGGTGCTACGTGCAGGTTTGGGATACCCTGCGGCCTAGTGTTTTGGCAGCAGACCAAAAACCAATTCAAAATGCAATAGCTTGATTAAGCTGTGGATGAACAACGCTTATTTAGTATAACAGATAGGGTGACATGTGCTGGTTTGGGATGCCCATGTGGGCTGGTGTATTTAAACCAGACAAAATCCAATTAAAAATGCAATAGCTGAATTAAAATGAGGCTGAACAATGCTTATTTAGTATAACAGATAGGGTGACATGTGCTGGTTTGGGATGCCCATGTGGGCTGGTGTGTTTAAACCAGACAAAAAACAATTCAAAATGCAATAGCTTGATTAAAATGAGGCTGAACAACGCTTATTTAGTATAACAGATAGGGTGCTACGTGCAGGTTTGGGATACCCTGCGGCCCAGTGTTTTGGCAGCAGACCAAAAACCAATTCAAAAGGCAATAGCTTGATTAAACTGAGGATAAACAACGCTTATTTAGCATAACAGGGTGCTACGTGCAGGTTTGGGATACCCTGCGGCCTAGTGTTTTGGCAGCAGACCAAAAACCAATTCAAAATGCAATAGCTTGATTAAGCTGAGGATGAACAACGCTTATTTAGTATAACAGATAGGGTGCTATGTGCCGGTTTGGGATACCCTGCGGCCTGGTGTTTTTTTGACAGCAGGACAAAAAACAATTCAAAATGCAATAGCTTGATTAAGCTGAGGATGAACAACGCTTATTTAGTATAACAGATAGGGTGCTACGTGCAGGTTTGGGATACCCTGCGGCCTGGTGTTTTTTTGACAGCAGGACAAAAAACAATTCAAAATGCAATAGCTTGATTAAGATGAGGATGAACAACGCTTATTTAGTATAACAGATAGGGTGCAACGTGCAGGTTTGGGATACCCTGCGGCCTAGTGTTTTGGCAGCAGACCAAAAACCAATTCAAAATGCAATGGCTTGATTAAGCTGAGGATGAACAACGCTTATTTAGTATAACAGATAGGGTGACATGTGCTGGTTTGGGATGCCCATGTGGGCTGGTGTATTTAAACCAGACAAAACCAATTCAAAATGCAATAGCTGAATTAAAATGAGGCTGAACAACGCTTATTTAGTATAACAGATAGGGTGACATGTGCTGGTTTGGGATGCCCATGTGGGCTGGTGTATTTAAACCAGACAAAAACCAATTCAAAATGCAATAGCTTGATTAAAATGAGGCTGAACAACGCTTATTTAGTATAACAGATAGGGTGCTACGTGCAGGTTTGGGATACCCTGCGACCTGGTGTTTTCTTGACAGCAGGACAAAACCAATTCAAAATGCAATAGCTTGATTAAGCTGAGGATGAACAATGTTTATTTAGTATAACAGATAGGGTGCAACGTGCAGGTTTGGGATACCCTGCGGCCTAGTGATTTGACAGCAGACCAAAAACCAATTCAAAATGCAATGGCTTGATTAAGCTGAGGATGAACAACGCTTATTTAGTATAACAGATAGGGTGCTACATGCAGGTTTGGGATACCCTGCGGCCCAGTGTTTTTGCAGCAGACCAAAAACCAATTCAAAATGCAATAGCTTGATTGAGCTGAGGATGAACAACGCTTATTTAGTATAACAGATAGGGTGCTACGTGCAGGCTTGGGATAACCTGCGGCCTAGAGTTTTTTTGACAGCAAGACAAAAAACAATTCAAAATGGAATAGCTTGATTAAAATGAGGCTGAACAACGCTTATTTAGTATAACAGATAGGGTGACATGTGCTGGTTTGGGATGCCCATGTGGGCTGGTATATTTAAACCAGACAAAAACCAATTCAAAATGCAATAGCTTGATTAAAATGAGGCTGAACAACGCTTATTTAGTATAACAGATAGGGTGCTACGTGCAGGTTTGGGATACCCTGCGGCCTGGTGTTTTTTTGACAGCAGGACAAAAAACAATTCAAAATGCAATAGCTTGATTAAGCTGAGGATAAACAACGCTTATTTAGTATAACAGGGTGCTACGTGCAGGTTTGGGATACCCTGCGGCCTAGTGTTTTGGCAGCAGACCAAAAACCAATTCAAAATGCAATAGCTTGATTAAGCTGAGGATGAACAACGCTTATTTAGTATAACAGATAGGGTGACATGTGCTGGTTTGGGATGCCCATGTGGGCTGGTGTATTTAAACCAGACAAAACCCAATCCAAAATGCAATAGCTTGATTAAGCTGAGGCTGAACAACGCTTATTTAGTATAAAAGATAGGGTGCTACGTGCAGGTCTGGGATACCCTGCGGCCTGGTGATTTTTTGACAGCAGGACAAAAACAATTCAAAATGCAATAGCTTGATTAAGCTGAGAATGAACAACGCTTATTTAGTATAACGGATAGGGTGCTATGTGCAGGTTTTGGATACCCTGCGGCCTGGTGTTTTGCCAGCAGACCAAAAACCAATTCAAAATGCAATGGCATGATTAAGCTGAGGATGAACAACGCTTATTTAGTATAACAGATAGGGTGCTACGTGCAGGTTTGGGATACCCTGCGGTCTGGTGTTTTTTTGACAGCAGTACAAAAAAAATTAAAAATGCAATAGCTTGATTAAGCTGAGGATGAACAACGCTTATTTAGTATAACAGATAGGGTGCTACGTGCAGGTTTGGGATACCCTGCGGCCTGGTGTTTTTTTGACAGCAGGACAAAAAACAATTCAAAATGCAATAGCTTGATTAAGATGAGGATGAACAACGCCTATTTAGTATAACAGATAGGGTGCAACGTGCAGGTTTGGGATACCCTGCGGCCTAGTGTTTTGGCAGCAGACCAAAAACCAATTCAAAATGCAATGGCTTGATTAAGCTGAGGATGAACAACGCTTATTTAGTATAACAGATAGGGTGACATGTGCTGGTTTGGGATGCCCATGTGGGCTGGTGTATTTAAACCAGACAAAACCAATTCAAAATGCAATAGCTGAATTAAAATGAGGCTGAACAACGCTTATTTAGTATAACAGATAGGGTGACATGTGCTGGTTTGGGATGCCCATGTGGGCTGGTGTATTTAAACCAGACAAAAACCAATTCAAAATGCAATAGCTTGATTAAAATGAGGCTGAACAACGCTTATTTAGTATAACAGATAGGGTGCTACGTGCAGGTTTGGGATACCCTGCGGTCTGGTGTTTTTTTGACAGCAGGACAAAAAACAATTCAAAAGGCAATAGCTTGATTAAGCTGAGCATAAACAACGCTTATTTAGTATAACAGATAGGGTGCTACGTGCAGGTTTGGGATACCCTGCAGCTTAGTGTTTTGGCAGCAGACCAAAAACCAATTCAAAATGCAATAGCTTGATTAAGCTGAGGATGAACAACGCTTATTTAGTATAACAGATAGGGTTCTACGTGCAGGTTTGAGATACCCTGCGGCCTAGTGTTTTGGCAGCAGACCAAAAACCAATTCAAAATACAATAGCTTGATTAAGCTGAGGATGAACAACGCTTATTTAGTATAACAGATAGGGTGCTATGTGCAGGTTTGGGATGCCCATGTGGGCTGGTGTATTTAAACCAGACAAAAACCAATCCAAAATGCAATAGCTTGATTAAGCTGAGGATGAACAACGCTTATTTAGTATAACAGATAGGGTGCTACGTGCAGGTCTGGGATACCCTGCGGCCTGGTGATTTTTTGACAGCAGGAAAAAAACAATTCAAAATGCAATAGCTTGATTAAGCTGAGGATGAACAACGCTTATTTAGTATAACAGATAGGGTGCTACGTGCAGGTTTGGGATACCCTGCGGCCTGGTGTTTTGCCAGCAGACCAAAAACCAATTCAAAATGCAATGGCTTGATTAAGCTGAGGATGAACAACGCTTATTTAGTATAACAGATAGGGTGCTATGTGCAGGTTTGGGATGCCCATGTGGGCTGGTGAATTTAAACCAGACAAAAACCAATCCAAAATGCAATAGCTTGATTAAGCTGAGGATGAACAACGCTTATTTAGTATAACAGATAGGGTGCTACGTGCAGGTCTGGGATACCCTGCGGCCTGGTGATTTTTTGACAGCAGGAAAAAAACAATTCAAAATGCAATAGCTTGATTAAGCTGAGGATGAACAACGCTTATTTAGTATAACAGATAGGGTGCTACGTGCAGGTTTGGGATACCCTGCGGCCTGGTGTTTTGCCAGCAGACCAAAAACCAATTCAAAATACAATAGCTTGATTAAGCTGAGGATGAACAACGCTTATTTAGTATAACAGATAGGGTGCTATGTGCAGGTTTGGGATGCCCATGTGGGCTGGTGTATTTAAACCAGACAAAAACCAATCCAAAATGCAATAGCTTGATTAAGCTGAGGATGAACAACGCTTATTTAGTATAACAGATAGGGTGCTACGTGCAGGTCTGGGATACCCTGCGGCCTGGTGATTTTTTGACAGCAGGAAAAAAACAATTCAAAATGCAATAGCTTGATTAAGCTGAGGATGAACAACGCTTATTTAGTATAACAGATAGGGTGCTACGTGCAGGTTTGGGATACCCTGCGGCCTGGTGTTTTGCCAGCAGACCAAAAACCAATTCAAAATGCAATGGCTTGATTAAGCTGAGGATGAACAACGCTTATTTAGTATAACAGATAGGGTGCTACGTGCAGGTTTGGGATACCCTGCGGTCTGGTGCTTTTTTGACAGCAGTACAAAAAAAATTCAAAATGCAATAGCTTGATTAAGCTGAGGATGAACAACGTTTATTTAGTATAACAGATAGGGTGCTACGTGCAGGTTTGGGATACCCTGTGGTCTGGTGTTTTTTTGACAGCAGACCAAAAACCAATTCAAAATGCAATAGCTTGATTAAGCTGAGGATGAACAACGCTTATTTAGTATAACAGATAGGGTGACATGTGCTGGTTTGGGATGCCCATGTGGGCCGGTGTATTTAAACCAGACAAAATCCAATTCAAAATGCAATAGCTGAATTAAAATGAGGCTGAACAATGCTTATTTAGTATAACAGATAGGGTGACATGTGCTGGTTTGGGATGCCCATGTGGGCTGGTGTGTTTAAACCAGACAAAAACCAATTCAAAATGCAATAGCTTGATTAAAATGAGGCTGAACAACGCTTATTTAGTATAACAGATAGGGTGCTACGTGCAGGTTTGGGATACCCTGCGGCCTAGTGTTTTGGCAGCAGACCAAAAACCAATTCAAAAGGCAATAGCTTGATTAAACTGAGGATAAACAACGCTTATTTAGCATAACAGGGTGCTACGTGCAGGTTTGGGATACCCTGCGGCCTAGTGTTTTGGCAGCAGACCAAAAACCAATTCAAAATGCAATAGCTTGATTAAGCTGAGGATGAACAACGCTTATTTAGTATAACAGATAGGGTGCTACGTGCAGGTTTGGGATGCCCTGCGGCCTGGTGTTTTTTTGACAGCAGGACAAAAAACAATTCAAAATGCAATAGCTTGATTAAGATGAGGATGAACAACGCTTATTTAGTATAACAGATAGGGTGCTACGTGCAGGTTTGGGATACCCTGCGGCCTGGTGTTTTTTTGACAGCAGGACAAAAAACAATTCAAAATGCAATAGCTTGATTAAGATGAGGATGAACAACGCTTATTTAGTATAACAGATAGGGTGCAACGTGCAGGTTTGGGATACCCTGCGGCCTAGTGTTTTGGTAGCAGACCAAAAACCAATTCAAAATGCAATGGCTTGATTAAGCTGAGGATGAACAACGCTTATTTAGTATAACAGATAGGGTGACATGTGCTGGTTTGGGATGCCCATGTGGGCTGGTGTATTTAAACCAGACAAAACCAATTCAAAATGCAATAGCTGAATTAAAATGAGGCTGAACAACGCTTATTTAGTATAACAGATAGGGTGACATGTGCTGGTTTGGGATGCCCATGTGGGCTGGTGTATTTAAACTAGACAAAAACCAATTCAAAATGCAATAGCTTGATTAAAATGAGGCTGAACAACGCTTATTTAGTATAACAGATAGGGTGCTACGTGCAGGTTTGGGATACCCTGCGACCTGGTGTTTTTTTGACAGCAGGACAAAACCAATTCAAAATGCAATAGCTTGATTAAGCTGAGGATGAACAATGCTTATTTAGTATAACAGATAGGGTGCAACGTGCAGGTTTGGGATACCCTGCGGCCTAGTGTTTTGACAGCAGACCAAAAACCAATTCAAAATGCAATGGCTTGATTAAGCTGAGGATGAACAACGCTTATTTAGTATAACAGATAGGGTGCTACATGCAGGTTTGGGATACCCTGCGGCCCAGTGTTTTTGCAGCAGACCAAAAACCAATTCAAAATGCAATAGCTTGATTGAGCTGAGGATGAACAACGCTTATTTAGTATAACAGATAGGGTGCTACGTGCAGGCTTGGGATAACCTGCGGCCTAGAGTTTTTTTGACAGCAAGACAAAAAACAATTCAAAATGGAATAGCTTGATTAAAATGAGGCTGAACAACGCTAATTTAGTATAACAGATAGGGTGCTACGTGCAGGTTTGGGATACCCTGTGGCCTGGTGTTTTTTTGACAGCAGGACAAAAAACAATTCAAAATGCAATAGCTTGATTAAGCTGAGGATAAACAACGCTTATTTAGTATAACAGGGTGCTACGTGCAGGTTTGGGATACCCTGCGGCCTAGTGTTTTGGCAGCAGACCAAAAACCAATTCAAAATGCAATAGCTTGATTAAGCTGAGGATGAACAACGCTTATTTAGTATAACAGATAGGGTGACATGTGCTGGTTTGGGATGCCCATGTGGGCTGGTGTATTTAAACCAGACAAAACCCAATCCAAAATGCAATAGCTTGATTAAGCTGAGGCTGAACAACGCTTATTTAGTATAAAAGATAGGGTGCTACGTGCAGGTCTGGGATACCCTGCGGCCTGGTGATTTTTTGACAGCAGGACAAAAACAATTCAAAATGCAATAGCTTGATTAAGCTGAGAATGAACAACGCTTATTTAGTATAACGGATAGGGTGCTATGTGCAGGTTTTGGATACCCTGCGGCCTGGTGTTTTGCCAGCAGACCAAAAACCAATTCAAAATGCAATGGCTTGATTAAGCTGAGGATGAACAACGCTTATTTAGTATAACAGATAGGGTGCTACGTGCAGGTTTGGGATACCCTGCGGTCTGGTGTTTTTTTGACAGCAGTACAAAAAAAATTAAAAATGCAATAGCTTGATTAAGCTGAGGATGAACAACGCTTATTTAGTATAACAGATAGGGTGCTACGTGCAGGTTTGGGATACCCTGCGGTCTGGTGTTTTTTTGACAGCAGACCAAAAACCAATTCAAAATGCAATAGCTTGATTAAGCTGAGGATGAACAACGCTTATTTAGTATAACAGATAGGGTGACATGTGCTGGTTTGGGATGCCCATGTGGGCTGGTGTATTTAAACCAGACAAAAACCAATTCAAAATGCAATAGCTGAATTAAAAAGAGGCTGAACAACGCTTATTTAGTATAACAGATAGGGTGACATGTGCTGGTTTGGGATGCCCATGTGGGCTGGTGTATTTAAACCAGACAAAAAACAATTCAAAATGCAATAGCTTGATTAAAATGAGGCTGAACAACGCTTATTTAGTATAACAGATAGGGTGCTACGTGCAGGTTTGGGATACCCTGCGGCCTAGTGTTTTGGCAGCAGACCAAAAACCAATTCAAAATGCAATAGCTTGATTAAGCTGAGGATAAACAACGCTTATTTAGCATAACAGGGTGCTACGTGCAGGTTTGGGATACCCTGCGGCCTAGTGTTTTGGCAGCAGACCAAAAACCAATTCAAAATGCAATGGCTTGATTAAGCTGAGGATGAACAATGCTTATTTAGTATAACAGATAGGGTGCTACATGCAGGTTTGGGATACCCTGCGGCCCAGTGTTTTTGCAGCAGACCAAAAACCAATTCAAAATGCAATAGCTTGATTGAGCTGAGGATGAACAACGCTTATTTAGTATAACAGATAGGGTGCTACGTGCAGGCTTGGGATAACCTGCGGCCTAGAGTTTTTTTGACAGCAAGACAAAAAACAATTCAAAATGGAATAGCTTGATTAAAATGAGGCTGAACAACGCTAATTTAGTATAACAGATAGGGTGCTACGTGCAGGTTTGGGATACCCTGCGGCCTGGTGTTTTTTTGACAGCAGGACAAAAAACAATTCAAAATGCAATAGCTTGATTAAGCTGAGGATAAACAACGCTTATTTAGTATAACAGGGTGCTACGTGCAGGTTTGGGATACCCTGCGGCCTAGTGTTTTGGCAGCAGACCAAAAACCAATTCAAAATGCAATAGCTTGATTAAGCTGAGGATGAAAAACGCTTATTTAGTATAACAGATAGGGTGACATGTGCTGGTTTGGGATGCCCATGTGGGCTGGTGTATTTAAACCAGACAAAACCCAATCCAAAATGCAATAGCTTGATTAAGCTGAGGCTGAACAACGCTTATTTAGTATAAAAGATAGGGTGCTACGTGCAGGTCTGGGATACCCTGCGGCCTGGTGATTTTTTGACAGCAGGACAAAAACAATTCAAAATGCAATAGCTTGATTAAGCTGAGAATGAACAACGTTTATTTAGTAAAACGGATAGGGTGCTATGTGCAGGTTTTGGATACCCTGCGGCCTGGTGTTTTGCCAGCAGACCAAAAACCAATTCAAAATGCAATGGCTTGATTAAGCTGAGGATGAACAACGCTTATTTAGTATAACAGATAGGGTGCTACGTGCAGGTTTGGGATACCCTGCGGTCTGGTGTTTTTTTGACAGCAGTACAAAAAAAATTAAAAATGCAATAGCTTGATTAAGCTGAGGATGAACAACGCTTATTTAGTATAACAGATAGGGTGCTACGTGCAGGTTTGGGATACCCTGCGGTCTGGTGTTTTTTTGACAGCAGACCAAAAACCAATTCAAAATGCAATAGCTTGATTAAGCTGAGGATGAACAACGCTTATTTAGTATAACAGATAGGGTGACATGTGCTGGTTTGGGATGCCCATGTGGGCTGGTGTATTTAAACCAGACAAAAACCAATTCAAAATGCAATAGCTGAATTAAAAAGAGGCTGAACAACGCTTATTTAGTATAACAGATAGGGTGACATGTGCTGGTTTGGGATGCCCATGTGGGCTGGTGTATTTAAACCAGACAAAAAACAATTCAAAATGCAATAGCTTGATTAAAATGAGGCTGAACAACGCTTATTTAGTATAACAGATAGGGTGCTACGTGCAGGTTTGGGATACCCTGCGGCCTAGTGTTTTGGCAGCAGACCAAAAACCAATTCAAAATGCAATAGCTTGATTAAGCTGAGGATAAACAACGCTTATTTAGCATAACAGGGTGCTACGTGCAGGTTTGGGATACCCTGCGGCCTAGTGTTTTGGCAGCAGACCAAAAACCAATTCAAAATGCAATAGCTTGATTAAGCTGTGGATGAACAACGCTTATTTAGTATAACAGATAGGGTGACATGTGCTGGTTTGGGATGCCCATGTGGGCTGGTGTATTTAAACCAGACAAAATCCAATTAAAAATGCAATAGCTGAATTAAAATGAGGCTGAACAATGCTTATTTAGTATAACAGATAGGGTGACATGTGCTGGTTTGGGATGCCCATGTGGGCTGGTGTGTTTAAACCAGACAAAAAACAATTCAAAATGCAATAGCTTGATTAAAATGAGGCTGAACAACGCTTATTTAGTATAACAGATAGGGTGCTACGTGCAGGTTTGGGATACCCTGCGGCCCAGTGTTTTGGCAGCAGACCAAAAACCAATTCAAAAGGCAATAGCTTGATTAAACTGAGGATAAACAACGCTTATTTAGCATAACAGGGTGCTACGTGCAGGTTTGGGATACCCTGCGGCCTAGTGTTTTGGCAGCAGACCAAAAACCAATTCAAAATGCAATAGCTTGATTAAGCTGAGGATGAACAACGCTTATTTAGTATAACAGATAGGGTGCTATGTGCCGGTTTGGGATACCCTGCGGCCTGGTGTTTTGTTGACAGCAGGACAAAAAACAATTCAAAATGCAATAGCTTGATTAAGCTGAGGATGAACAACGCTTATTTAGTATAACAGATAGGGTGCTACGTGCAGGTTTGGGATACCCTGCGGCCTGGTGTTTTTTTGACAGCAGGACAAAAAACAATTCAAAATGCAATAGCTTGATTAAGATGAGGATGAACAACGCTTATTTAGTATAACAGATAGGGTGCAACGTGCAGGTTTGGGATACCCTGCGGCCTAGTGTTTTGGCAGCAGACCAAAAACCAATTCAAAATGCAATGGCTTGATTAAGCTGAGGATGAACAACGCTTATTTAGTATAACAGATAGGGTGACATGTGCTGGTTTGGGATGCCCATGTGGGCTGGTGTATTTAAACCAGACAAAACCAATTCAAAATGCAATAGCTGAATTAAAATGAGGCTGAACAACGCTTATTTAGTATAACAGATAGGGTGACATGTGCTGGTTTGGGATGCCCATGTGGGCTGGTGTATTTAAACCAGACAAAAACCAATTCAAAATGCAATAGCTTGATTAAAATGAGGCTGAACAACGCTTATTTAGTATAACAGATAGGGTGCTACGTGCAGGTTTGGGATACCCTGCGACCTGGTGTTTTCTTGACAGCAGGACAAAACCAATTCAAAATGCAATAGCTTGATTAAGCTGAGGATGAACAATGCTTATTTAGTATAACAGATAGGGTGCAACGTGCAGGTTTGGGATACCCTGCGGCCTAGTGTTTTGACAGCAGACCAAAAACCAATTCAAAATGCAATGGCTTGATTAAGCTGAGGATGAACAACGCTTATTTAGTATAACAGATAGGGTGCTACATGCAGGTTTGGGATACCCTGCGGCCCAGTGTTTTTGCAGCAGACCAAAAACCAATTCAAAATGCAATAGCTTGATTGAGCTGAGGATGAACAACGCTTATTTAGTATAACAGATAGGGTGCTACGTGCAGGCTTGGGATAACCTGCGGCCTAGAGTTTTTTTGACAGCAAGACAAAAAACAATTCAAAATGGAATAGCTTGATTAAAATGAGGCTGAACAACGCTTATTTAGTATAACAGATAGGGTGACATGTGCTGGTTTGGGATGCCCATGTGGGCTGGTATATTTAAACCAGACTAAAACCAATTCAAAATGCAATAGCTTGATTAAAATGAGGCTGAACAACGCTTATTTAGTATAACAGATAGGGTGCTACGTGCAGGTTTGGGATACCCTGCGGCCTGGTGTTTTTTTGACAGCAGGACAAAAAACAATTCAAAATGCAATAGCTTGATTAAGCTGAGGATAAACAACGCTTATTTAGTATAACAGGGTGCTACGTGCAGGTTTGGGATACCCTGCGGCCTAGTGTTTTGGCAGCAGACCAAAAACCAATTCAAAATGCAATAGCTTGATTAAGCTGAGGATGAACAACGCTTATTTAGTATAACAGATAGGGTGACATGTGCTGGTTTGGGATGCCCATGTGGGCTGGTGTATTTAAACCAGACAAAACCCAATCCAAAATGCAATAGCTTGATTAAGCTGAGGCTGAACAACGCTTATTTAGTATAAAAGATAGGGTGCTACGTGCAGGTCTGGGATACCCTGCGGCCTGGTGATTTTTTGACAGCAGGACAAAAACAATTCAAAATGCAATAGCTTGATTAAGCTGAGAATGAACAACGCTTATTTAGTATAACGGATAGGGTGCTATGTGCAGGTTTTGGATACCCTGCGGCCTGGTGTTTTGCCAGCAGACCAAAAACCAATTCAAAATGCAATGGCTTGATTAAGCTGAGGATGAACAACGCTTATTTAGTATAACAGATAGGGTGCTACGTGCAGGTTTGGGATACCCTGCGGTCTGGTGTTTTTTTGACAGCAGTACAAAAAAAATTAAAAATGCAATAGCTTGATTAAGCTGAGGATGAACAACGCTTATTTAGTATAACAGATAGGGTGCTACGTGCAGGTTTGGGATACCCTGCGGTCTGGTGTTTTTTTGACAGCAGACCAAAAACCAATTTAAAATACAATAGCTTGATTAAGCTGAGGATGAACAACGCTTATTTAGTATAACAGATAGGGTGACATGTGCTGGTTTGGGATGCCCATGTGGGCTGGTGTATTTAAACCAGACAAAAACCAATTCAAAATGCAATAGCTGAATAAAAAAGAGGCTGAACAACGCTTATTTAGTATAACAGATAGGGTGACATGTGCTGGTTTGGGATGCCCATGTGGGCTGGTGTATTTAAACCAGACAAAAAACAATTCAAAATGCAATAGCTTGATTAAAATGAGGCTGAACAACGCTTATTTAGTATAACAGATAGGGTGCTACGTGCAGGTTTGGGATACCCTGCGGCCTAGTGTTTTGGCAGCAGACCAAAAACCAATTCAAAAGGCAATAGCTTGATTAAGCTGAGGATGAACAACGCTTATTTAGCATAACAGGGTGCTACGTGCAGGTTTGGGATACCCTGCGGCCTAGTGTTTTGGCAGCAGACCAAAAACCAATTCAAAATGCAATAGCTTGATTAAGCTGAGGATGAACAACGCTTATTTAGTATAACAGATAGGGTGCTACGTGCAGGTTTGGGATACCCTGCGGCCTGGTGTTTTTTTGACAGCAGGACAAAAAACAATTCAAAATGCAATAGCTTGATTAAGATGAGGATAAACAACGCTTATTTAGTATAACAGATAGGGTGCAACGTGCAGGTTTGGGATACCCTGCGGCCTAGTGTTTTGGCAGCAGACCAAAAACCAATTCAAAATGCAATGGCTTGATTAAGCTGAGGATGAACAACGCTTATTTAGTATAACAGATAGGGTGACATGTGCTGGTTTGGGATGCCCATGTGGGCTGGTGTATTTAAACCAGACAAAACCAATTCAAAATGCAATAGCTGAATTAAAATGAGGCTGAACAACGCTTTTTTAGTATAACAGATAGGGTGACATGTGCTGGTTTGGGATGCCCATGTGGGCTGGTGTATTTAAACCAGACAAAAAAACAATTAAAAATGCAATAGCTTGATTAAAATGAGGCTGAACAACGCTTATTTAGTATAACAGATAGGGTGCTACGTGCAGGTTTGGGATACCCTGCGGCCTGGTGTTTTTTTGACAGCAGGACAAAAAACAATTCAAAATGCAATAGCTTGATTAAGCTGAGGATGAACAATGCTTATTTAGTATAACAGATAGGGTGCTACGTGCAGGTTTGGGATACCCTGCGGCCTAGTGTTTTGGCAGCAGACCAAAAACCAATTCAAAATGCAATGGCTTGATTAAGCTGAGGATGAACAACGCTTATTTAGTATAACAGATAGGGTGCTATGTGCAGGCTTGGGATACCCTGCAGCCTAGTATTTTGGCAGCAGACCAAAAACCAATTCAAAATGCAATAGCTTGATTAAGCTGAGGATGAACAACGCTTATTTAGTATAACAGATAGGGTGCTACGTGCAGGTTTGGGATACCCTGCGGCCTGGTGTTTTTTCTTCGTGACTTATGTTTAAATGGTACTTTGAATGTCGGTAAGAAAAAAATGATGTCTGTGTTGTGCAGCTGGAGACTAATAGCTCATGTTTATGTCTGCTGAGTGTCGGGGCCCGATACTCTGGCCTGTTCCACGCTGAGGAGAGGGGGAAACAACGTAACAAAGTATCAGCTGTTCAGTGCTGTCAGCCGTCCAGCATTAGATAACAACATTGCCTGGCCAGAACTCATATATCTGAAACAGAGAGAAAAGCTCTAGAAGTCATTTAGCTGATTGGTAAATTCAATGTCTTTGAACCAGCAAGTCATAGGTTCAAATCTCAGACTCGCCAGTTTTTTTTTTTTTTTTGTGGGGGGGGGGTTATTTTATTTCAGAATTGGATTTTTGGGTTTACATCCTGTTTTTTTGCGCTCTAAACATTTTTTATTTTGACAGTTTTCCCTTCATGTTGGCTCTGCTGCAGAATCTTTCAGTTTACCATTTTCTCTCTCTTTTCTCAACACATTTTTCCATATGATCTTTTGAAAGAAAGAAGCTTTGTGTGTTTTGAGCAAAGCCCAGCCCAGGATTTTCACTATCTGGAGTTTTGTTTTGTGCCCCTAGGGGCATCCCAACTATTTGGGGATTATTTGGGGTACAAATAAGACCTGAACCTATTGTTTTATAAATTGGTATAATCTTGATGACAAAAGGTTTTCACTTATGACATTTCTCTGTAAACTTATAAACTGGAGACTAAGACTTAATAAAATCGGTATCAATTTTAAAAGAAAAGTTATGGATAGATAATAGTATGGGAACACGACATAGAGAGACACTTACACTACAGATTTTTGTAGAACAAGATTCTATGGGGGTTCTGATAAGAATTTAGTGAAGCAAGTTCAACTCTGGGTGCACATTTGGGTGTGATTGGTAGCCTTCATCTCAGTGAGAAAAGTGCAATAACAATATTTGTTGTAATGTTTCCTTAAATAATCAGCTGCACATTTTACTGGTAAGGTACACATTTTTTCCAATGATTTTTGGAAAGTTTAAAAACGACAACCTGTGGGCTTTGCTAAAGAATTTGAAGCACACTCCATGGGTGCTGTTGTTTCCAAACTTTTGAACAATTATCCTTACCTCATTGGAAAAATGATGTATTTCACCTGTAAAAATGCTCCATTGCATGTGCAAGTGATTTTATTAGGAAACATTAAAAATACCATTTTGTGAATACTCACCAGTAAAATGGATATTATTGGTGTGTCACACACACCCCGCTTCCTGTAGTAATAACGTTCGGGTAAACCATCGCCAGATGCAATTGCAGAGAGAGAGATCTTGAAAACTGGCCCCTCCCAGTCTATATATACCTGGGACCTCCCACTTAATCCCCAGTGTAATTGAAAAGCAGTAATACAAGGTATCAGGAAATTAACTCTTAACAAAATTATAGCTTCACCAAATAGAGAAAACCAGGATACCAAAAAGGGCGGGTGAAGCGGGGTTCGGGACATCCAAAAGCAGTGTCCCTAAAGGGTGGGTATCCAGCAGGAAAATGAAGCATAACTCAAACCACTACAGTTTGCAGAACTTTGCGGCCAAACACAGCGTCCGCTGAGGCTCACACATCAACCTTATAAAACTTCGAAAAGGTATGAACCGAAGACCAAGTAGCTGCCTTACAAACTTGTTCAACAGAAGCCTGGTGCTGAAAAGCCCAGGACGCACCAATAGCGCGAGTAGAATGAGCAGTGATACGAAAAGGGGGAACTTTCCCCTTAGCCGAATAGGCACCGATAACGGCTTGACGAATCCATTTACTAATAGAAGATTTAGCCGGAGCCAAACCCTTCCTAGGCCCGCAAGGTACAACGAAAAAAGCATCAGTCTTACGAGAAGAAGACGTAGCACGCAAATAGTAATCAACACAGCGAACAACGTCCAAACAGTGCAAAACCCTCTCCTTGTCATTCTTAGGGTTAGGACACAAGGAGGGAAGAACAATGTCCTGATTCAGATGAAAGGCAGAAACAACCTTAGGAAGAAAGTCTGATTTGAACCGAAAAACCACTTTATCTTGATGTCTCTCAAGGTAGGGCGCCTGAATAGACAAGGCCGCCAACTCAGAGACACGCCGAACAGAAGTGATAGCCACTAGAAAGACAACCTTCTGAGTCAAAGTGGAAAGAGCAATATCCGACAAAGGCTCAAAAGGAGGAGCCTGAAGAGCAGACAGAACCAGATTCAGGTCCCAAACAGGGAGCAAAGACTTCCTGGGAGGCCGCACATGCGTAACCCCCTGGAAAAAGGTCTTGACCAAAGGATGAAGCGCAAAAGCCTTCTGAAAGAAAATAGACAAGGCAGAAACCTGCCCCTTCAGGGTACTAAGCTGTAGACCAGCATCCAGTCCAGATTGAAGAAAATCCAAAACTCTGGAAACAGAAAAGACTCTGAGACTCTGCAGGGCAAAGACCTAGCCTCGCACCAATCGATGTAAGAACGCCAGGTTCTATAATAGATAGCAGAAGAAGACCTCTTCCGAGCACAAATAAGAGTCTTAATAACCGAATCAGAAAGACCTTCCTCCTTCAAGATGGAGGTTTCAGCAGCCAAGCCGTCAAAGCCAGCGTTGGTAAATTGGGGTAACGCAGCCGACCCTGAGTGAGAAGATCCGGCCGCAGAGGAAGTTCGAACTGGTCTACCGCCATCCGAACGATGTCCGCGAACCACATCCTTCTTGGCCACCTTGGAGCCACGAGAATAGCGGAGACCCCTTCCAGAATCAACTTTCTTAACACTCTTCCTAGCAAGGGAATCGGAGGGAACAGATACAGGAGCCCCAGTTCCCCCCAGCTCAGAGACATGGCATCCACCGCCAGAGCCAGGGGGTCCTGAGACATTGACACAAAGGTCGGAAGTTTGTAATTGTGAGAAGCAAACAGGTCCACCTCCGGTGTTCCCCACCGGAGACACAGAGCCTGAAAAACCTGAGGATGGAGAGACCATTCCCCCAGATGGGAGGAACATCTGCTTAGAAGGTCCGCTTCCGTGTTTTCCACCCCCGGAATGTAAACTGCCGACAGGCAAGGAACATGGGCCTCCGCCCAGGTCAGAATCAGGGAAACCTCTCTGAGAGCACCCAGACTGCGAGTCCCTCCCTGATGATTGATGTAGGCAACCGCTGTCCGGTTGTCCGAATGAACCTGAATCGGAAGGCCCCGGACATGCTGAGTCAGAAGAGAAAGAACCAGACGGATAGCTCTCAGCTCCAGAACATTGATGGGCAAGTGAGCCTCTCGAGGACCCCACTGCCCCTGGAACTGAAGATCCTTCCAGAAACCCCCCCAACCCGAAAGGCTGGCGTCCGTGGTGACAGTCTCCCAGAGAGGAGTCAGGAAGGACCTGCCCTTCAGGAGATTGTTCGAAACCAACCACCATTGAAGGGACTGCCGGACCCTGGAGGACAACTGGAAGGGCTGGTCCAATGAACGTGGACAACGATCCCAAAATGCCAACAGATGAAGCTGAAGCGTCCGAGTGTGAAATTGAGCAAAGGGAACTGCCTCGAAGGAGGCTACCATCAATCCCACCAGCCTCATCCCCAGACGGATGGACGGTCGAGGATTGGAAAGAAGAAGTCGAGCCAAATTCTGAATCAAAAGTATCTTCGACTGAGGTAGAAAAACACTGTGCTGACAAGAGTCCAGTGTCATCCCCAGGAAGGACACCACCCTGGCCGGAGCTAGGGAGGACTTGGGATAGTTGATCACCCAACCGAAGCTTTCCAGCGTAGAAACCACCGTGCTGGTGTCCTTCTCCGCTTGGTTGAAGGAAGGAGCCATGATGAGAAGGTCGTCCAGATAAGGCAAAATTCGAATGCCTTGAGTTCTGAGAATCGCCATCACCCCCGCCACTACCTTGGTGAATACCCTTGGCGCCAAGGTGAGACCAAACGGAAGAGCCACGAATTGAAAATGCCGATCCTCCACCACGAACCACAGAAAGCGCTGATGCACCGGGCAGATGGGAACATGCAGATAAGCATCCTTTATGTCTATGGACGTCATGAAGTCCCCCTGCCGAAGAGAAGTGATGGCCGAGCGCAGAGTTTCCATGCGAAACTTCCGTGGGCGAATGAACCTGTTGAGGAACTTCAGATCCAGGATAGGACGCACTGATCCGTCCCTTTTGGGTACCGTGAAGAGATTGGAATAGAAGCCGAGACCCAACTCCGAAGGTGGCACCGGATGGATGACCGCCAATTCCAGAAGATTCCTTACCGACACTCGGAGCTCTTGGGCGGCCAAAGGATCGGTAGGTATTCGGGACCTGAAAAACCTTGAGGGAGGACGGGACTGGAACTCCAGATTGTAACCGGACGACACCACCTCCCGAATCCATCTGTCCGGGACCGCCTGGACCCAAACCTGGGAGAAGTGTCGCAACCGTCCCCCCACCCGCACGGGTGAGGGCGCCCCCTCACTGCTGAGTAGGCTTGGGCATGGACTTAGGCTTAGAGGCCCACGAATGACCGGAACGGCCACGACCTCGCCCCCGGTTCCAGCTCGTGCCCCTGGTAGCGGGAAGGGAGGCCCCTCTGCCCGCCCTGGCTCCCCGAAAGGAAGGATTGAAAGAAGAGATTCCTCGAAATGGACGTCGCGGCTTCTTGCGCTGAGGCAACTTACCTCCCTTGGTGACTGAATCCAACTTGTCACCAAACAGACGCAAACCCAGAAAAGGTAGGGCTGTAAGCGATCTTTTAGCACCAACATCCGCCGTCCATTGGCGGAGCCACACTGACCGCCAAATAGCAACCAAAAGAGCTGATGTCCTGCCGCACATAGCCATAGCATCATCTTGGGCGGCCAGAACGAAAGAAGCAAAAGACTCACACAATGAAGAGAGGCAAACTCCTCACATTCCGGATCAAGATCCGCGTACAAATTTTTAGTCATGGCCCTAAGAGCCAAAAGAACAATGGACGAAGCACAGACCGGTCGCAAGGTCGAACCAGCACTAATGAAACCATGACGAGCCAGTTGATCGATTCTACGATCCTCGACATCCTTAATTGTGGTAGTGTCTGGTGAATGTAGCACTGACGTGTTAGAGAGCCCCAAAACCGGAGCATCCACATCCGGGGGAACAGTCCAAAGTTTGACCAATTCCTCCAAAAAAGGATACCGCCTGTCCCAATTAGCAGGGGGACCAACCAGGCGGGTCGGCTGTTCCCATTCCTTAAGCCCAACCCTTTCAAAATGTAGCTGACCAGGGAACGCTAAACGCGGCTTAGGCATATCAAAAAGTTCACCCTTAGGCGGAGGAGCCGCCGCAGGCGGATCCAGAGACAAAGTTTCAAAAACCTTGGAGAGGATAGAAGGAGTGTCACAAGACACGCCTGCAGCTAATTCTCCCGAAGTATCAGACAACAGTGGAGCCTCAAGCTCATCCAAGTCTTCCAAGATTTCCCCTTCCTCAGATACAGGACAATCTGACCAGTCCAATACTTCCGCTGCCTCCACAGCAGGAGCCAGAGGAGGAGAAGCAATGTGTTTCCTTTTAGCCGTAGCCTTTTGAGCTACCTGTGCCGACAACAACTTCTCGAGAGTGGCCACTCTAGCGCACAACTCAGATTGCGAATCCCCACCTATGACAGCGTCACATGGGGTCCGGAATAAAGGCGGAGGGGCCATAAGAAGGAAAGGGAAGAGATATGGGGGCAACGCGACGGGGCATCCCAAATCCGGCTCACCAACCGGATAGCCACTCTGCCCCAATAATGGGGACTAGTGGAGGAGATAAGCTCCTAGGCACCGCCAGGTGCCGGCTACCATTACCCAGTCAGCAGCCAAGGCTGGGAGGCTTCCAAAATTTATATGATAATAATAAAAAATGAACTGGGTAGAAATAGACCAGGGGGGGGGGGTGCCGGGGTGTAACCCCAGCTACCTGCAAGCAGGAGACCTCATTCTTCTGTCTTGACGCATCTTGCAGAGAGAGAACACTGGGAATTAAGTGGGAGGTCCCAGGTATATATAGACTGGGAGGGGCCAGTTTTCAAGATCTCTCTCTCTCTGCAATTGCATCTGGCGATGGTTTACCCGAACGTTATTACTACAGGAAGCGGGGTGTGTGTGACACACAAAGAATAAATATATTTTTTGCAGTTGTTTTTGTTTTAAATTAAAAGCTTTGCATGAAGAATAGGATCCAGTTCCAGACAGATGTTAAATCTTGACTTTTAATGATAGTTTAAAAGTAGCATGGAACAGCAATCAAACCCCAGACAAAGACAGCAATTGTTGACGTGTTTCAGGGAAGCATTCTCCTTGGGGCCTGATTTATCAAGCTGCCAGACAGTGCTACATAGGTGAAAATTAAAGTAATAAAAAAATATAATGAAGTTTTATAATAACATTTTATATTTTTCACACTTGCGCACTACAAGAAGCACATTTACTCAAACATTAGCAGTGCAGCAACATGCTGAAAAATGTATAAATCATATTTTGAACTATTCTAATTTACACTGAAATGGCATTGTCTGCCAGAAGTACTTGATAAATCAGGCCCTCAGTCTTAGTGGGCAATTTACTAAACTATTCACCAAAATCTGCTGTGCATCTGCCGGGTTTATGCTAGTTTTCGCATTTACCAAGCAAAATGTTGCATGTTTGGTAGGCGATGTTAATGTTTTCTGGATTTAAGTCAACATCAGTTTGGCTTGGCAAATGCTAGCAAACACCTGTTCTGTTCGCCAGCTTTTAGTGGCTAATCCAATAGGAATCAATGTCATTTGAGGAGAGATTTTCACTTTAGGTCTTTGTAGCAGTTTTTCTAACTTTTTTTTCGAGCGCGAACATCAGGTGGGTAACTAGTATGTAAAAAACAACTAATGATACTATGTTCACATTACTTTTATATTTGTAACTAAACTTTATTTTTAACATTTTTCAAACTACCAAGACACCCCTAGTACATCCCACATATATGGGTTGATTCAAAGAAACATGTAACAGCTTGGATTTGGGTCACGATCATCCTATTTTTCACGTCCGCTCGTGCGTTCGTATGAACTTGCGAGTGATTCTATAAGCAAATACGTTTCTATCCTAAAATTTACGTCCGTTCGTATGGCAGGTCGGGAATCAGACCTATGTCAGTTTCCATCCTGAATTTTCCGTTTCATTTCTCAGGTTGCAACATTGGTTTTGCCCTTTTTCCTTTTTTGTCTGGACGTAAATCCTTCTGATCTTGCGGCTGCGCACTACAAACTTAGCTCATTAAAGTGCATTCTAAATATTTGGTCTTATTTTTCTTTATTTCATTCATTTTGAAGAAACCAACCATTAATGAATGCATTTGCATAATAAAATCTTACTTTGTTTAATTTTTAGTTAACTTGCATTTTTTACTTGTTGATTTAATTTTATTATTTTGGCTTCAAATGGTACAACTTAAATTTTTTGTGTGTGGTTACCCACACCCTCTACATACAGATTGCTCTCAAATATTAAAAAACACCCAGCAACTTCTGCATGTTATGAGTCTAGAAACAGCCAAGATGGCGACTCAGGTATTCTCGGGCAGCCTGCAAACAGAAAGGGCCTTGTGACTGTCCGTGCCCCCAGCTCTGGGGGCAAAATACAGCAGTAACCCACATCCTGCACTTTATCCCGCTCTCCTCTCCTCAGTAAGTGTGATGCATCTGACCAAAGATGTGCTTAAATAATTAAACAAAGCAAAGGTAAACAACTACACCAATAAAAGCTATCTAAAAATATTATTCTAGTACATCAATTTTAAAATAAATAACAAAGGACATAAGTTTCTTTAATTAACGCAAATATATTGCAAAATAAAGGTTTACATGCAAAGGACTAATTAAGGTCCACATTAAAATGATTTTATAAGGCATACATGAAATGTATTAAATCAGGCATGTATTGACATACAATTAATGGCCTCGGCCATGCTGATACATGCAGTTCATTGGAGCACAAGACGCGCAGACTCCTCCACATAGCCAAAAAACCTGTTCACGAACAGCAATCCGGCTGCTAAAAGGTGTCGGCTGTGGCTTTCTTTTAAAACGCGTTTAGAGGTTTCTCTGAATCACACCTAAACACATCCAATTATCCTAAGTTTTACGTTTTGATCGTAAGTTTTAGGATTTGATCCTAAGTTTTACGTTTTGATCTTAAAATTTAGGAACAAACTTCCGCTGATCGTAAGAGCATATACGCATTCGTACGTAGGCTCGTGCGAGTCGGAAATGGCCAAAAAAACAGGAAAAAAAGACTAACACCCACCCAAACTTACGATTTTCGATACGAAATCAATTAACTTTTCCTCTTTGAATCGAGGGGATATTCTGAGACCCCTTCAATGTCTACATATGAAACATAAGCGTGTCTTCACTAAGAGTTCATGTTTTCTTTGAACAAAATCCGCACCGTTATGTTATTCAACAAACCATTTTTAAATGCCACCGAATGCCAGTGAAAACACAGCAAAATGCATGGTGCCAGTTATCACAAGCGTTCACCTCATCAATTTGAGCAACATTTGCCGCAATTTACTCCTCTCCCCGCGCACACACAGAACACATGGAAGAGGAAAGTGGCACAAACTCACGAACATTGTAAATCACCCACTTAGTCTTAAATTGAATACAACACTACACAAATTGTCTTAAATTGAAAATCTCACCAAGATGCACCCAGAGTTTAGCATGACCCCCTATGGTACAAAAGACTCTTGTCTGTTGTTCCAGTATATCATTACCATCAGCTGAATGTGTGTGAAAATCCTCAAAGATCCATGTCTGATTTATTTACACAAATGTAGTTTTCCATCCATTTGAGTAGGACAATGTTGTCCGCTTTGATATAACAACACTAGCTACTGTATGGTGTACTCTCTCTAGTGCTTTACTGGAGGCTAGAAAAGACAGTACATTAATGGCAAAATGTGGCACAGGTCCATTCTGCTAAGTCAGAAGTACATAGAACCAGGGATCAGTCTAGGTAAGCCTAAAATGATTGTTAAAGTAGTACACCCATTTGCCAATGTGTGTCAGGCTTTGTAAGAAGATGAGAATACAACTGGTTCATCACTTACTATATACTTTATAGGCTTCTGCAAGTGTTGCTGCCTATGCTACTTGTTTTACCGGCAGGGATATTGAAGTGGTGACTCAACAAAGAGTAGAAAGTGGCCTCTTGAGCAGACATTTCGCTGTCAGACATTTGTTCACTAAAAGCTGTGTCGAGAGGTATGAAGAGCTTATTCTTGTAATATGCCAATGTTGCCATCCTAACCGAATTATGAAGTTTTATATTAGTCTTCCTCTTTTGGCCTAGCAGTCTCTCTAGTTATGCTATGTTTTGAACCCTATCAAACTTTTAATAGCTAAGGAATTTACAACACTTGGAGGAGTTGACACTTTTATAGTGATCACAATCAATTATCAGTTATTTTGATTATGTCTTGTTATTAAAGATTGGGCAATTCAATTGACAGGTTGTTGCCATCTATTCAGGATGTTTCCTAGCAAACAATACAACCTTATTATCCTGATTTCCTGACAACTACAAGTACTACCACCAACACAACTATGCATGCCAGTCATGTCACCCCCTCTGCCTGATCCTCCTCCTCAAAACAGTAAAACTGCAGACTTTTCTCATCCAACTCATCAGCAGGAACACTTGAGCAGCAAGAACACTGTGCCTTTGGAGCAAAAGAGAGGCCTTACTTGTAGTTTTTTAGATACTTAAGAATTAAGATAAGATTAAGATAAAATTAAGATAACAGAATAGAAATGCAAGCTGTTCTGAGAGAGATTGTAATCCACTAAAGGGTTGTTATTATATAACCAATGGCAAATCAACTGCAATACATCATCACAGCTGATTAACCCATACACAGACGGATTCTTCCAAAACATAAGCTCTTGCATTTTATTACTTTGTCCACACAGTACAGTTAATGTCACAGTAGAATATCACAGTTCTACAATACATGTTTCACAATTTCACTTTAGCAGCCTACTCTGGGTGGTCTTCTACCCCACATTGATCTGAGCACTAGCTCTCTCTTTATGCAGTGTAGCGCAGGGCAAATTGTGACATGGGAAATCCTTATCAGTATAGATAAATCCAGTGGGCACGCCACAATAAACACTCTGGTCAGGTGTAATCCTCATGACAAAATTCCCAGTTCCCTGGGCTTCTTTCTGCCTGATCCTCTTCTCAACAATGTAGACCCCTGCTCTCTTCTGCTCAGCCCAATTTCTGTTGTGCCAGGACCAGGATTTCCCCCCATATTGGGGTTTTATCTGCTGGTATGCCCTCTAGACTCCACCCTCTGTCCCCTTGTTCTTAAGAAAGCTACACCCCTTTCCTCGTGTGTAAAGGGAGGCTCCATCCATCTGTCTTCTTATTAAAGGGAAATCTCACCTCCTTCTAACTGGTTATAAGAGGACACCACTCACTATCTACCTGTTATAAGAAAACTCCACCCACTTTACTCTTATTATTAGGCAGCTCCACCCCCTGCCCTCATTCCTACCACCCAAATGACAGCAGATATGAGGGGAGGGGGCTGGGTCCAGGACTGACCCCGGATCTGTAGGTCCGTCCTTCATTAAAGTGACCCAACATCCACAGGGGCATCACAAACATGGGGACTCTGGGTAATCTCAGTCCTCCAAGGATGGAGGAACCCATTCAGGCAGACCAGGCTCTGTCCCCTTGATGTCTAGGGGTCAGCTAGGCTGTAGGAGAACTCCCTGAGGAATCCCTGTGGCAGAAAGATGGGGAACCCACCTGCCATCCATGACTGGACCCAGAGCTGTGGCAACAGAGATGAGGACTGTCAGGGAACCGGGCGTCACGAGGTCCGACTACAACCAGGGACCTCCGTGCACACCGACCGCGTTCCCAAAAACCCTTTGTCCGATCCCTCTCCTATCAGGGATACTCGGCTCACAGCCTTCGGACACACCGATTCTTGGTTTAAGGCAAAGCAGACCGCTCAAATTAAATATAAGTTTTAATGCTAATTAGCACACTAGGCAGAGTTAACAAGCATTTAACTATAAAGTAGTATGAAATGTTACAGGTGATAAACAAAATATGCTATTCTTGAGATGGTTACAGAACAGAGTGAGTTACACAGAGAAACAATAAGCATAAGTTACCTTGGCATGCAGTCGTGATGAGAGAAGCTCCCACAAGGGGGTGTGTCAAGAGCTTATGATGATGGTTATGGTGATGGACACCCCTGGGTACGCCGGCTGCATAATCCCCTTTCCGTTGAGTGTCAATTACCTGGTTCCAGACCACCCTATTTATGCTGCAAGGGCTCTCTGCCCCCCTCCCCTCTATGGGAGGGGCCATCACTTCCTGTGGTTCTGGCGTGTGTTTTTGCCCTAAAACCCTTTAGAGGTTATAACTTGGAGCAGGGGGGTCACGTGGCCTTGCAAGCGGTACCAAACTGTCGGGCTGGACGCCACGTTTGCGATAAGTCCTGGAATCGGGTTTCTATTTTGTCCAGAACCTTAGTTCTCCGTTTGCAAGCTTTTGCTGTGTTTTTATGACCGCAATTTACTATGCCCTGATGGGGTTTTGGGAGCCGGTTCTGATTCTGTAACCGGTTTGGCGCTAGGATACATGGATGCCGCGATATGATCCAAATTCTATCTGTGCCGGGAATCTGGTGTTTAAATTCTGCTTATGACAAACTCACAGCAGGAGGTCCACTGAGCTTCCAGACCGCCCGGCAGCTTCGCAGCCCAAGGTGTGACACGACCAGCAGGCGGTCTGTGAGCTGAGCTGTTCACATATACATGCTAATTATTCCCTCCTGAAGGGAGATACGGACTTGTGCATTTATAATAAAGGGACCTTAAAGAAGAGCTCCAGCCTTGGGTATGTCAGGTTTCTGATCGTTCCTTCACAAGGACTTAGGACAGAAATCCCCCACCAGGGTAAGCTACTCTCTCGCTACCCTTCTACCGGCCTAGGGGCGCCGCAGTACTAACCCTTTCCTCTCTATCAACAGACAGGGACTGCCACTGACCCACATCAGATGGGGCCCTGGAATGTCGCAGGGAACCCAAGGATGGCAAAGGGGTATATGTCACCCCAGGATCACCCACGAGCAGGATGTATTGCTTTCCTGTCTGGGCCCGTGTCTCCGCAACCACCTGGTGAGTAAATAGTACATTCTAAATTGGGTTACCGGGGTGGGACACTAGAACCTATTCCCAGTAACGAAATCCCTTTACTTTACCTCGAAAGGCACCTGTTTCCCTCCTGCTTTCCCAATCCCATAAGAGAAGACCCCAATGTACCCTGTTAACCCTGCGCTACCCTTTCTACTCATCCCAACCTTTTACTGTCCCCCTAATAAATCTCCTTTTTAACCAAACAAACTGTTATGGATGTCAAGGTGATAGATAAAAAAAGCATTGTCCCTGTGGGGGAAACATCATCCAGAGATGCCAACCTGACCCATTCCTGCAGGGGAATTTTTCTCCAGTCCTGAACTTCACAAGGACCATTTACCTCAACACCCTGGACTTAAATAATTAGAACTCTTGTTAAACCCAGTTACTTGACTGAGCCCAGGTGTGTTCAGGAAGATGGTCAGTGCTAAGTGCGGGACTGGAGAAAAAACACCATCAGGGATGGGTCAAGTTGGCATCTCTGCACTGTCTTGCTGTGTCTGATGATGATGAGTGAGTGAGCCATCCAGTACAAAATGTCGTCTCTTCTCTTATATTAGCACATTTACTAGAGGTGACAAAGGGTTGAGACTTGCTTTTACTGACCCAATGGCTGGTAAACAAAGCCCTGTTTTTTCGATTGCTTTGTGTGCCATCACCACACTATATTTTACTATGGGGGTTATTTAAGAAGGGATAGCGCCAGGTAGTGCTTCGTAGTGGCAGGCAGCCACAGTCTGATGAATGCTGGGCGCTGTACGGGAAACCACATTTAAGAAAGTGAATCTGATGAGTGCCTCTATCAGCGCCATGTAGCATCACACGTATTACCAGTGGTGGCTTAGCGTATAGCCAGGTATTACCTTTCGCTCAGTGTTGCTCTCTCATACATTTCAATGGGCTTTAATTTGTTTGTGTTTAAATAGCGTGTTTGGCAATTAACATTTTTTTATTTTTTTTGCTAAAGTCATTGTGTGACCTCTCCTGGCTGCAAACAAACAATTTTAGAATATTTTTGACTTTTTAAATTTTTATGCAGAATTCCTACAGGTCTGGCACTAACGTGTTATTGTCCCAGTGTTAAAACAAAGTCATTCCATGTGTTTTTGCTTTGTTACTGCTGTATATGTGTTCAAAAACAAACTTTAAGTATGGTGTGTTGATCGCCGAGTGCCGGACCCACTGAGCTGGCGCTAGCTTATGCTTGCTGCAGCGTTATACTGTTGTTAGAGCGCCCAACACACATCACATTCATCAATGCCGGCCAGGTTACTACAGCTACCACAACGCTAGCTTACAGATACCCGCTTACAGCGCCTAATAGCGGTCGCTCTAAGCGCCGCTATACAGATGCTCATCTGGCAATACCTGGCACTAGTAGCAAATCAGCCTCCACATCTTTTAAATGAGTGGTGAGCATCATAACTGTCAGTCAAGACTGATCTAGAATTATTTATGTAGGCACTGTATAGTATTTTGATACAGAATAATGGAATTACATGTAGTAAATACATTTAAGTGAAGTAGCATACAGGTATGCACCCCAAGAATTGTCAGTCACTATCTCTTCCTGCCCAATATATGTCTTCTTCCCCAGACCTCACAACAGCTCTATTTTCTTCACTTCACCTCCCCGTGCCTGTCTGTATTTGCTCTTAGATTCTATACTCTCCCAGACCCCATCCTCCAGCAACTGGCTACCTGATTTCCTTCTTGCGCTTTTATAGTAGCTTGAGTCACCAACTACGTAACACCTATAACACGTTTTTTTTTTAAAGCTAGAGGGCGTCTCCAGGAGTCCTGCTGATGTCTAATCAGTGCCCTAGCATTGAGGGATATTATAAGGCCTTGCACTTGTGTTATTCACAATGATAATCTAATAAAAATGGGTATGGATGAGCTAACCCCCCAAAGATTGGGTCCAAACTTTGATTAGAAGTTTGGGGACCTAAACCCAGTTCCCTTTGAAATCAAAGGGGGCCCAACCTTTGGATGCCTGTTAAGGGGCCCCCAGAGGCAGAGCTGGGGAAGTAATAAAAAAATGGTGGGCGTGGGTGGGCGTGGAGTGTGTAGCAGGAAGTGCTGCAGCCCCACATTCCCCTTCCTGTTGGCAGTGGCGTTCCTTTGAAATGGTCCCCGGACGGGGCCACAGGCAAATGACCGCTACCCCCCTTGAGTGAGGGCACTCCTAGTGCCAGCTGGCAGTGCCGGAGTGGCGCACTAGGCATTGGCCAGGCTGTGTCAGCGTCTGTTGGAACCTTATGCAGATTACAACAGCACAAATATGCGCTACTCTGTGCCACCAAATTCAAGGTGCCACACGCGATATTTAATAATTTTTAACGATTATAAAGATTGATGGTGTATTTAACTGACTCTGGTTGGTGTTTCTTCATTACAGTGACAGGATACCACTGCTGTGAACCAATAGAACAAACTTTAGAGTGGCCCCTTTCTAGTTGTTGTACTCCAAAGTACACATTATACCTTAATAAAATCCAGTGTCTTCAGAAGTCCACTGATTAGTAAATAGTCCACCTGTAAGCCATTAATTTTCAGAATAACTATATCTGTTCTGTAAAGGCTTCAGGGTGGTGATTTGCTAGAGAACATTAGTGAACATACAGCATCATGAAAACCAAGGAACACACCAGAAAACACAGCAGGGATAAGTTTTGGCCTAGTTTGTTTCAGAGTTAGGTTTAGAGATGAGCGAACTAGTTAGTCAGAACCCAAATTTGCTATGAATTTCAAGCAAAAACTTGATTCCGCACGAAACCGAATTTTTGGGGGTTCGTGCTTACCAGATTTTAACTAAAATTCACTGCTGTGTGTATTGCCCAGCAGGGGAGGAGTGGAGAAACCGGCTGCACTGTCGGCTGTGCAAGCCAACTTGCACCCGCAGCCAGCCACTGGACCAGAGAGACGGGAAAGCCAGCATGAAGGTAAGTGGCTGTGCAATACGCACAGCATGGTGGCAATGGGGGAGGCCGCCCGCACTGTCAGCTGTGCAAGTCAGCTTTCACCGCGCACGCTGGATCCAAGCGTGGTGCTGAAATGAGGATGTTGGTGAGTTTTTTATTCTTTTCTCTGAAGCGCAGCTCAACCCACCACCCGAGGTGCCAGCACACCCACCGCCCGAGGTGCCAGCACACCCACCACCCAAGGTGCCAGCACACCCCCCGCCCATGGTGCCAGACCACCCACACGCCACCACAAGCCGGGGTGGGGGAAGCCCACTGCCCCAGAAGCAGAGCAGGAGAAGTTAGCACCCCCACCTGCCAGCTGGAGCCAGGGGAGGAAATTCATCTGGCCAAAAAGCTGGGCAGGGGACACCTGCACCCCCACCTGCAGCCTGGAACAGGTGAGGTTTTTAAACCCTAGAGAAATTCTGCGTATCACCCGAATCGAATTTTTAGGAAGTTTGCTCATATCTAGTTAGGTTATAAAAAAAAATAGCCCAAAGCTCTGAAATAACCAAGCTCTGAAGGAGCTTTGTCGGGGCTGCACCTGTTTAACTGGCCATGTGAGGCGACCGCCTAAGGCGACACTGCAGAGGCGATGACAATCGACCTGCTTCCTAATTTTTGCATGTAACACTTTTCAGTTTTTTATTTTTTTAAAGTTTTGGAGAATGTATTATTTTCTTTGCACAGATACTTGCTACAGGCTGGTTTCAAAGCAGCACAACCTCTGGTGTGCAGCTTGTACAGATAGACATCGCTCTTCACTCACATGGAATGGAATCGCAAGCGCCGTGCCCTTCAGGCGCTGCTTGCAAGTCTTTTGCTGAGCGATGTGATTGCTCTGCAAATACCCGGAGCAGCTTTTCGCAGGCGACTGTGGGGTGATCGCACGAACACCCCACAACCGGACCAACACCCATTTTTACTTTCACGGGTGTTGGTCCCGCAGACAGCTAATCAAAACAAGCTTGGGGAGAATGGAGTCCCGCGACTGGCAGGTGGGCCGTCACGGGGGCAAGTCGTTCCAGTGGCCGACGCCAAGGATGCGACCATGGCCCACATGACCACTCAGCAGCCAATTGTGGGGCATTCCTGGCGCTGGCTCGTAGTGAAGGTGAGGATTACGGACATTCTGGGGGATTATGTGTGGGGGGGACGCCAGCATTCTGGATGCCACCCCCCCCCCCCCCCCCAGCTTGTTTTCATTAGCCTTCTGCGTTTTTCTTTAACGGGTGTTGGTTCGGTTTAAGCTTGTGGCTTTAATGTTAAAAAATGTAGAAAAGTTCAGGGGGTATGAATACTTTTGTAAGGCACCAGAGTCGTCCATTGTGCTTGAACTCTGAGTCAGGGCCAGCAGGTTTATGTCGGCTCCTGGACTCGGTGAGCATGTTTGCCGTGTGTCTTGACGCATGTATGGTAGGTTTGAATATATGATTAATGTGAATCAGCCATTGTTACTTCTCCAGAGTCTCTATCCCTCAGCTGAAATCAGTGTTTCATTTTGTAGTAAAAAACGACACCAGCTATGAGGAAAGATATATATAAGAGCAGGATATAAGCATGTGTATCCTCCAAAGTCCCCAAATATTTGTGGCAAAAGTCAGAGCAAAACATGCGGCCCCCAAGAATGTGCTGAGAACTACCACAAGACCACACATTAATATGCAGCATGAGCAGACTGGCCAGCTCAAACACTATACAGAGTGTGTCAAATGGTGTTCTGCCAACCTGGGTTCTGCAATTTTGGCTGAACTTTGAACAAAATTTCAGTTCAGGTATCTGAACTTGACCTGGGCACATATCCAATTGATATCAATGGGTACCCAAACTTGGTGAGCCAAAAATGGCTGTAAAATAGGGGTAATAAGGGGTAGGGGGCTGCAAAATGGGGGTAATTACAGGGCAATTGCTCTGCAAAAAAATAGGGTTCAGAAATGTCTTAAAATAATAACCTAAAATAAAAAAATAAAAAATAATCAGTGTTCCAGGACAATGTGTGGGCAGAAATAACCATTTTCTGCACCCTAAGACGGGATTATCAGCAGGGGCTTTGGCAAAATGTTTTGATCTACTTTAAGCTGTTGTAGTCCTTTACAGACAGATAATAAAGATAAGAATAATAGACAGACAGAGGCATGTAAACATCTCCATGTAAATGCCAGAATACATACATTATAGTGTGTTTTGGTCCACTTTAAGCCGGACCGAGACCCTGCATCTCAACCCTACCCTTACCCCATATGCCTCCATTGTGCTAACCTTAAAGCGGACCAACAGTCAAATTCGCCCTCCGCAAATTGCTGCCCCGGCCCGAGCTTGCCTAATGACCAATATAGCCCCGGGGCACTCTACATTTCAACCTTACCCTTACCTCATATGCCTCCATTGTGCTAACCTTAAAGCGGACCAACAGTCAAATTCGCCCTCCGCAACTTGCTGCCCCGGCCTGAGCTTGCCTAATGACAAATATAGCCCCGGGGCACTCTACATTTCAACCTTACCCTTACCCCATATGCCTCCATTGTGCTAACCTTAAAGCGGACCAACAGTCAAAAATAACTTAAACCAGGCCAACACAACAAACAATGCTCATATGCATCCCTCCCCAGGGCAATTTAGATTACTGCACATAAAAATCATTTACCTTTTTTTAACTCCTGCTGGGTTCAAAAACTAGATGGCAGTTCATGCATTTGCAGGCCACCTGCAAACAGGAAGTGATGCTGGGCTTCCTGTTACTGTGCATTGTCAGTTATGTCAGTTGGGAGTGGAGTCTCCAAAATGGCTGCTACCTTTCTTTTCCAACTGTGCCAGGCTGTTGGTCCGGTTCAATTGGAAGTAAAGATTTTGACCACCCTGGATTTTGGTCTGTTTCCTGCGGCATCTTGATTTGCAATGCCCTGCTATTCCCACCCGCCCCCAGATCACCCTCAAGACTCACCTCTCCAATGATTGCACAGTGCATGTGTGGGTTCCCATCCAATCAGCACTGTATGTCGAGCATATTAATATACAACATACTCCAGTTGACGCACCACACCAGCCTATATGAAAGTCTGGGCACCAGAGAACACCTCAGCCACAAGATGCTGGGGATGTGGCTGTGGGATCACCATTGATGTGAGTATATTGACCATCTCAGGGGGAATTGCACAGCGGGCATTCCATATTCACTCCACTTTAAGCACTCAATTCCCCCAAATGTTCCAACAAGATGCAGAGGGCAATGCTTAGAGTGCAGAATGGTTCACTCTTTGTTCCTATCTTTATTACCAGATTCTCCATCTTTTATCCATGTGTCTGTGAACATTGTTTTCCCTTGTGTGACATTTAGCCCTTCATTCTATCTACATCTACTGCCTTATCACTAGTCGTCTAATTTGCTGACTTTGTGTCCACATTCTCCATGCCATGGCATTTTTGCTATTCTAAGTATGTCACACACCCCGCTTCAAGAATCCATAACATGTGGGTAATATCGTCCTGAAGAGGCGTTCCTGCAGAGATGATAGTAAAAAGAAAGCCCCTCCCTGATCCATAAATACCTGGGACCTCCCACTCATCACCCAGTTTTCCATCTCTGCAAGACGGCGAGCAAGTCAGAAGATGATGTCTCCTCCTTGCACAGGGGGATGTCAGGTAGCCGGGGTAACTCCCGGCCTGTTATCTGGTTATTTCCGTTCGGGCTTTCTCTTTCCTATCAGATTGACAATTGTGCCTCCTCAGTCTTGGCTGCGGGCCCGAGCGAGGGTATGCTGGCACCTTGGTGCCTTGCAGCAGAAGTTTCCCCGTGAGACCCTAAATAAGAGGGTAGGCGGGACGCCGGGTTGGTGACCCCGGTTTGGGATGCCCCGTCCCTTGGTGCTGGGCCCCGGGGGGGGGTCCCCCTTAATTCCCATGTCCCATTCAGTGGGGTCTGGGGGGGGGGGGGTCTCTCCCTATTTGAAGTTGTCTTGGTAGCCTTTATTCAATATGTGTGTCAGCGTGTGTGTGATTCACTGTACTGTTTGACACCGCAGCCGCCATTGCGGCCGGGGTGTTCACTTCATTGGTTTGTGAGGGGAGCATTCCCCTCACGCGCTTCTGTGGGCGGGGACGGCTCTCCGCTGTTTTTCGTGGGGGCTCTGGACGGGTGTTCCGCCGGTGCCGGCGGTCACACCCGCCCGCTCGTTCATTCCATCCCCGGCGCCGCGGTAGACGGCGGCGCCGGTCTTAGTGTCCCGGCCGGGGTCTCTCTTCCCAGACGCGTCGGGAGGGGAGGGCGGGGCCGGGGCCTTCGCGCGCACCCCGCGGCTCCGCCCCTCCCCCGCTGTCTGGCTGTCTCTGGAGGCTCCGTTGCGGAGCTTGGGGTTCTTCTGCTGAGGGCGGCGTTGGGCGGTCCTCCATCTTCGCGCGGTCCGCGCTGCCACGCCTCCTTCTTCCTTCCCACTGCATCTCGTGCTGTGCGGCGCCATTGCTCCTCGCTCCAGGACACGTGAGTGGCCCTTGGGCCTTATCTGGTTATTTGAGTGTGATTGTGTTCTTCCTTGTCAGTCATTTATTGGGGTCCCTTTTCCTTCTCTTTTAGAGCGGTGGTGTTACCAGGAGGACCCTTCCTTAGTAATTAGGGGGTTTCTCCCGGTCCTAGATCCCTGGGTTTATTCTTGGCATAAATCCTCCCACTCGGGACTTTAAAGGGGCATCCCGGGTCGCTTACTAGCGTAATTCCCTGGGTCTTGGAGACTATTAAAAGTTCACCTATGGAGGCATCCCCGGATACTGGGGCAGGGATCCCTGCGGGGCATTCCAAAAGATGCATGCTGTGTGCTGCATCCATTTCTGGGGACGATGTATTGCTTTGTATACCGTGTGCACAGCAAACTATTGCGCGGCAGTCCGGACCCCAGGCGTCTGGGTCAGCACCGCCGGCCGAGTCATCTCAACCTCCCACCCTGACACGCGCTCCTTGTGACGTTGTCATGGGTAGGGATCTGCAATCCGAGATGTGCGCCAGATTGGCCAACCTGGAGAGAATTGTTTCCAGTTCGGTCGCCCGTAAGGCTCCGGCTAAGAGGAAGCATTTGTCTCCGGCTGCGCCGGTTGATGTTTTGGATGGGTTTAATAATCTGGATTGGTCTGATTATTCTGGGCTAGAGGAAGGTGAAGTTTCTGAGGGTTCAGAGGTCTCGGACGATGAGCAGTCTGCTGGCGCTGATGCGGAGTTTAGTGAGTTTGGGAGATCCTCGGATTCTTCCCACGCCCTGGCGCTGATGTTGGAGGTTCTGAATATCTCCCCCCCCGAGGTGGCGTCACAACAGGAGGGTGAGTTGTTTGAGGAGTCCAGGCCGCGCTTGGAGTTTCCTACGCAACGGCACTTTGACAAAATCATTGACAAGGAATGGGACAGGCCGGCTAGGCTCCCTGGTATCCCTCAAGGCTGGGATAGGAAATATCCTTTCCCTTCGGAGGCGGTTAAGCGCTGGGCTTCCCCACCCGAGGTCGATGCTCCGGTTTTGGGATTGTCTAATTCCTCGGTTTTAAATAGACCGGATTGTTCCACCCTTAAGGATGGGGAGGATAAACGTATTGATCAAATGGCTTGTCATGGCTTTTCTAGCATTGGGTCAGCCATACGGCCTGTGTGCGCCTCAGAGCTTATGGTTTTGGCTGCCAGGTCTGTGGTCAGGGACTTGTTGACCTCTTCCGGGCTTCGCCCTGGTAGTGCCGAGTTCCTTAGTCTCAAACGGTGTGAGTTATTTTTATCCTTTGTATTAACAGCCTTGGATGACGCCTTGATGATGTGTGGTAGGACGTCGGCTTTGTTGGTGACTATTCGGCGGTCGGTGTGGCTGCGCCAGTGGGCGGCCGATTTTATGTCAAAAAAGTCTCTGACGGCTTTACCTTTTGTTGGCTTGAGGCTCTTTGGTGAAACTTTGGACTCCGTCACCAAGGGTGGTAGGTTGCCTCAACGTAAGAAGCAGCGCCGTCCCTTTCGGGGGGCGCCTGCCTTTTCAACTTCCTTTCGTGGAGCCAGATCTGGCAGAGGCTCTGCATTTCCCTCTTCCAGAGGAGATTCCGGAAACAGGGGCAGAGGGCGTGCCCGTTCTGGATACAGTTGGGGCTCTAAGCCCAAACCGGCTGTTAAGCCAGTTCAGCAATGAGGGGGCGCCCTCACCCTTGCGGGTGGGGGGACGGCTGAGACACTTCTCCCAGATCTGGGATCAAGAAGTCTCGGACAGATGGATCCGGGAAGTGGTGTCTTCCGGTTACAAGCTAGAGTTCGAGCTCCGCCCCCCCTCCAGGTTCTTCAGGTCTCGGATGCCTTCGGAGCCTCTGGTGGCGCAGGGGCTCCTGGTGGCAGTGCAGAATCTTCTGGACATGGCTGTCATTTGCCCAGTGCCCCCCTCGGAACAGGGCAGGGGCTTCTATTCCAATTTGTTCACGGTTCCCAAGAAGGACGGGTCGGTCCGTCCTATCTTGGATCTGAAGTTTCTCAACAGGTTTATTCGGCCGCGCAAATTCCGCATGGAGACGTTGCGCTCGGCCATTCACTCTCTTCGTCAGGGAGATTTTCTGACGTCCATAGACATCAAGGATGCTTATCTACACGTTCCGGTTTTTCCAGCACATCAGCGTTTTCTCAGGTTTGTGGTGGAGGATCGGCACTTTCAGTTTGTGGCACTTCCTTTCGGTCTCACCTCGGCCCCTCGGGTTTTCACCAAGGTGCTAGCGGGGGTGATGGCACTACTCAGAGTTCAGGGTATCCGCATTGTGCCCTATCTGGACGATCTACTGATCATGGCCTCTTCTTTCAACCAAGCGGAGTTGGACACCGGAGTGGTGGTGTCCACTCTGGAGAGATTCGGTTGGGTGATCAATCACCCCAAGTCTTCTCTTTGTCCGTCCAGAGTTGTGACTTTTCTGGGGATGTCTCTGGACACCTCGCAGGCCAGGGTGTTTCTGCCCCAGGCCAAGATTCTTTTGATTCAGGAGTTAGTTCAGCTTCTCTTGTTGGCTCCTCATCCGACCATCCGGCTAGGGATGAGGCTGGTGGGGCTAATGGTGGCCTCATTCGAGGCAGTTCCCTTTGCGCAGTTCCATACGAGGGCCTTTCAGCTGCATCTGTTGACGGTTTGGGACAGGTCGCAGTCGTCATTGGACCGGTCCTTCCGGTTGACTCCCCGAGTTCGTCGTTCCCTACAATGGTGGCTGGGGTCTGTCAATCTGTCGATGGGCAGATCCTTCCTGGCTCCACGTTGGGAAACGGTGACCACGGATGCCAGTCTGTCAGGTTGGGGGGGTGTTTGGAAGGACCTCCATTTTCAGGGTCTGTGGAGTCCTCAGGAGGCTCACGAGCCCATCAATATTCTGGAGTTGAGAGCCATCAGGTTGGTTCTGTTTCGCTTGACTCTTCAGTTGAGAGGTCTGCCAGTTCAGGTCCGATCGGACAACAGGACGGCGGTTGCTTACATCAATCACCAAGGAGGGACTCGCAGCAGGGGTGCCCTCAGGGAAGTGTCTTTGATTCTGGACTGGGCGGAGACCCACGTCCCGTGTATCTCAGCAGTCTACATTCCGGGAGTGGAGAACACGGAGGCGGACTTGCTGAGCAGGGCCTCCTCTCGTCAGGGGGAGTGGTCTCTCAGTCCCAGGGTGTTTCGTTTGATATGTCGCAGGTGGGGGGTCCCAGCGGTGGACCTCTTTGCCTCTCGTCACAATCACAAGCTTCCAGTCTTTGTGTCTCTCTCGCAGGATCCTCTGGCTCTGGCGGTGGATGCCATGTCTCTGTCCTGGAGGGATCTGGGATTCCTTTATCTGTTCCCTCCGTTTCCAATGCTAGCCAGAGTGGTGCGCAAACTGGCCTTGGAAGGCGCGTCGGCGATTCTCGTGGCCCTGAGGTGGCCACGGCGCGTTTGGTTCGCAGATCTTGTAAGGCTGGCAGAGGATCAGTTCGCTCTGCCTCTACTGCCGGACCTGCTCACCCAGGGTCGGCTACGCTATCCCAATTTACCATCGCTGGCTTTGACGGCGTGGCTGCTGAAACCGCCATCTTAAAAGACGAAGGTCTTTCTGACGCGGTGATTCAAACTCTTATCAGTGCCAGGAAGCGGTCTTCTTCTTCTGTTTACTATAGGACCTGGAGGTCCTATATTGATTGGTGTGAAGGTAGGTCTTTCTCTTTTCGTGAGTTCTCCATTCCTAGGATTCTGGAGTTTCTTCAACATGGTTTGGATCTGGGGCTCCAAATTAGTACCTTGAAAGGGCAGGTTTCTGCCTTGGCGGTGTTTTTCCAAAGGTCCTTTGCACTTCATCCTTTAGTCAGGACCTTTTTCCAAGGAGTCACGCATGTACGTCCGCCTAGGAAGCCCTTGGTTCCAGTTTGGGATTTGAATCTTGTTCTCTCTGCTCTTCAGGGTCCTCCGTTTGAGCCCTTGAATGAGGTTGCCTTGTCTTCGCTTACTCAAAAGGTGGCCTTTTTGGTGGCTATCACTTCGGCTAGGCGTGTTTCTGAGTTGGCAGCTTTATCCATTAAAGCTCCATACTTTGAGAAGCATCAGGACAAGGTTGTCTTTCGTTTCAAGCCGGATTTTCTTCCGAAGGTGGTCTCGGCTTTTCATTTGAATCAGGACATAGTTCTGCCTTCTCTATGCCCTAATCCTAGCAACGACAAGGAAAGGGCGTTGCATTCCCTGGATGTGGTTCGTGTTGTGGAACATTATCTTGAGGTTACGTCTTCCTTTCGTAAGACGGACGCCTTTTTTGTGGTGCCCTCCGGGCCTAGGAAAGGTTTGGCTCCTGCCAAATCTTCCATTAGTACATGGATTCGTCAGGCCATCATTGGGGCCTATTCTGTCAAGGGGAGGAGTCCCCCTTTTCGTGTTACTGCTCATTCTACTCGTGCGGTTGGAGCTTCTTGGGCTTTTCAGCACCAGGCTTCTGTTGAGCAAGTTTGTAAGGCTGCTACTTGGTCTTCTGTTCACACTTTTTCCAAGTTTTACAAGGTTGATGTTTGGGCGTCCGCGGATGCTGTTTTTGGACGCAAAGTTTTGCAAGCTGCAGTGGTTTGAAGTTGTGCATTGTTGCCTAGTTTTGGATCCCCGCCCTTGTTATGGACACTGCTATTGGATGTCCCACATGTTATGGATTCTTGAAGCGGGGTGTGTGACATACTTAGAATAATACCATTTTGTGAATACTCACCTTGTAAAATGGGTATTATAAGTATGTCACACACCCCGCTTCACCCGCCCTTTTCTGTTTTCAGGATCCTCCATTTTGTGAACTTGGCGTGGTTGCGTTTTATTTTTGCCTCTTCCTGGTCCCTTATCTTACTGCTTCTGTATACTGGGTGATGAGTGGGAGGTCCCAGGTATTTATGGATCAGGGAGGGGCTTTCTTTTTACTATCATCTCTGCAGGAACGCCTCTTCAGGACGATATTACCCACATGTTATGGATTCTTGAAGCGGGGTGTGTGACATACTTATAATACCCATTTTACAAGGTGAGTATTCACAAAATGGTATTTTTTCTCTTGCTCCAGCTTTTTACCCATTATCATGCTGTATGCAAGCCAATATTGTCTATATCTGCCAATTTCTATTATATAAACTTATCCATACCTGCCCGGCTCTTTAACAATGATTAATATTCAAAAACTCCTTGCATGTCAATATCTGCTTTTTACAGCCAGTGTGGATGCAGCGCAGAGTATATTCTGGCAGGGTAAGGTATTACAAGGTGCAGTGGCATAACTAAATGTGATGGGGCCCTGGTGCAAACATAAAAGTGGGCCCTTTCATGGCCCATACAGTAAACTTTTCCTGTCTTTTAACTCAGTTGGATGCAGCTAGACAATTGTTTATCTAAATGAGACCAACGAGCATAAAAAGATTACATAAGGTGGAGAAGCACTGATGGGGCCCTCTGACCTATTGGGCCCCGATGCAGTCACACCCCCTAAAGATATGCCCCTGACAAGTTGGTTTATGGAGAATACATTTTACTAGCTTAAATGCCTTTTTAAGGTGGTATATTAAGGCAAGAGGTCTGCTAGAAAGGGAAGTTAGTGGAAACATGGGACATAAGGAAGCCCGTAGAGAGTGGGTCAACTTTACCTCCACATGCGTATAAGGCAAAGGTAAGAGGCCCAGGCCACCTGAATTCACATGTAACTGCAGTACTATGGGGGTTATTTAAGTAGGGGTAGCACCAGGTAGAGCCTTGTAGCGGCAGGCAGCGCCTGGCGAACGCCGGGCACAGTACGCAAAACCACATTTATGAAAGTGAATCTGGTGAGCGACTCTAACAGCACAATGTAGCGTCCAATGTATTATTACAGGCGGCTCAGCGTATAGCACTGGTGCTCTAGCTTCCAGAGCGCCATGTATTACCTTTTGCTCAGTGTCGCTCTCCCATACATTTCAATGGCCATTCATTTGCTTGTGTTTAAACATTTTTTATTTTTATTTTTTGCTCAAATCATTGTGTGACCTCTCCTGGCTTCAGTTTGTAACATTTTTACAAACTTTTTTGACTTTTATGCAGAATTGTCATTACAGGTCTGGCACTAGTTTTAATGTCACAGAGTTAAAACAATGTCATTCCATGTGTTTTCGCTTTGTTACAGGTGTATATATGTTCAAAAACATACTTTAATCACACAGCATCTGGCGCTCTATGCTATAGCGACCAAATTTAGAGTGCTGACGCTGTGTGTGTCCTTTTTTGATAAGTATGGTGTGGAGCGCCGAGAGTCGGTCGCACTGAGCTGGCGCTACCTTTGGCTCCCTGCAACGCTGTACTGGTGTTAGAGCGCCCAACATACATCACATTCATCAATGCAGGCCAGCTTACTAGAGCGACAGAAACGCTGTGTTACATCACCCAATACCCACACATGAGCATCTACTAGCAGTCGCTCTAAGCGCCGCTATACAGACGCTCATATGACGATACCTGCCGTTAGTAATGAATAAGCCTCCACGTTTGCTCCTTTTGGAGCTGTGCTCTGGGCCTTATAAAACAAAATATTAGGACATATTTAAAAAGGGCCATATTTACCATATTACCTAAGGAATTTAAAAGTTATTATATTGATCTTTATTCAATATAGACTGAAGAATCCATCTCAGCACACTATATAGAGCAGAGAAAAACTAATTTTACCCTGTTCTCAGGTTTCTTTTAAGACGTAAATAACATTTTTCTAGGAATGTTTATTAAGCGTGGAGAAGGTCTCCAATAAGGTGGTGCAGTTTCTATGTATGAATGATTTATTTCTTTAGTGTAAGTAGGTTAAGTAGTGGGTAATTATATGGCTGTAAAGAGTTCAGCATCGTTTTGAATTGTATAAATCTATATAGAATGGTCGGTTTCGACATCGAAATGTCACCTTGAAATCAAAATCTTTTCCAAGTGAATATTGACATTGACTACTGACAACACAAAGCAAAAATACCATTTTGTGAGTACTCACCTGAAAAATGGATATTGTTGGTGTGCCACACACCCCGCTTCACTTCTAAATATTCTTCACTTAATGGGTTAACTCGCCGCCAGGTGACGTAGTGCAGAGAGGAAGTCTTGTAACGAGCCCCCTTCCGGCCTATATATACCTGGTACCTCCCTTCAATCACCAGTATATTAAAAAAGCAGAAAGACAAGGTACCAGTATTCCACCGGTAACCTCAAAACCAATTTTGATATAAATAAAAAGGCTTCACCATATAAAAGCTTCGGAAATACCGAAAAGGGTGGGAGCGAAGCGGGGTGTGTGGCACACCAACAATATCCATTTTTCAGGTGAGTACTCACAAAATGGTATTATTCTTGGTGTGCCACACACCCCGCTTCACTTCTAAATATTCTTCACTTAATGGGACATCCAAAAGCAGTGTCCACAAGGGATGGGCATCTCAAGGCCAGGTGAAGCATAACTTAAATGACTGCAGTCTGCAGAACTTTGCGGCCAAAAACAGCATCCGCTGAGACTCGCACATCAACTTTGTAAAACTTAGAAAAAGTGTGAACAGAAGACCAAGTGGCGGCCTTACAAACTTGTTCAACAGAAGCTTGGTGCTGAAAAGCCCAAGACGCCCCAACAGCGCGAGTGGAATGAGCAGTGATACGAAAAGGGGGAACTCTTCCCTTAGCAGAATAGGCCGCAGTAACGGCCTGACGTATCCACTTGCTAATGGCAGATTTGGCTGGTGCCAAACCCTTCTTAGGCCCATGGGGCACAACAAAAAAGGAATCCGTCCTACAAAAAGGAGACGTGATAATCAAGTAGTACTTAACACAGCGTACTACATCCAAACAATGCAAAACCCTCTCTTTGTCATTCTTAGGATTAGGACACAAGGAGGGGAGAACAATATCTTGGTTCAAATGAAAAGCAGAAACAACCTTAGGAAGAAAGTCTGGCTTGAACCGAAAGACCACTTTATCCCGATGCCTCTCAAAGTAAGGCGCCTGGATAGACAAGGCCGCCAACTCTGAGACACGCCGGACCGAAGTGATCGCTACCAAGAAGACAATCTTCTGAGTCAGGGTAGACAAAGCAATATCTTGCAAAGGCTCAAAAGGAGGAGCCTGAAGAGCAGAAAGAACCAAATTCAAATCCCAAACAGGGAGTAATGGTTTCCTGGGAGGCCGCACATGCGTAACCCCCTGGAAAAAAGTTTTAACTAAAGACTTAAGCCCAACACGCTTCTGAAAAAAGATAGATAAGGCAGAGACCTGCCCTTTCAATGTACTTAGCTGGAGACCAGAGTCCAGCCCTGATTGTAAAAACTCCAGAATCCTGGAGACCGAAAAGACCCTACAAAAAAGATCTTATCTCACACCAAGCGATATAGGCTTTCCAAGTCCTATAGTAGGTGATGGAAGATGACCTCTTCCGGGCACTGATCAGAGTCTTAATGACTGAATCAGAAAAACCCTCCTCCTTCAGGATGGAGGTTTCAGCAGCCATCCCATCAAACCCAGCGCTGGTAAATTGGGGTAACACAATTGACCCTGAGTGAGCAGATCGGGCCGAAGAGGCAGAACGAACTGGTCTACTGCCAGCTGAACGATGTCTGCGAACCTCACTCGCCTTGGCCACCTTGGGGCCACGAGAACGGCGGACACCTTTTCCAGAGCCAACTTCTGAAGCACCCTGCCCAGCATGAGCATCGGAGGAAACAGGTATAGAAATCCCAGAACTCCCCAGCTCAGGGACATGGCGTCCACTGCCAGAGCCAGAGGAACCTGGGAGAGCGACACGAAGTTCGGGAGCCTGTGATTGTGACGAGAGGCAAACAGGCCCACCTCCGGGGTCCCCCACCTGAGACACAGTGAGCGAAACACCTGAGGATGGAGAGCCTATTCTCCCAGACGGGGAGAGCCCCTGCTCAACCGGTCCGCTACCTGGTTCTTCACCTCTGGAATGTAAACCGCCGAGAGACAAGGAACATGGGACACCGCCCAGGTCAGGATCAGGGACACTGCTCTGAGAGCACTCAGACTGCGAGTCCTTCCCTGAAGACCGATGTAAGCAACCGCTGTTTGATTGTCTGAACGCATCTGGACCGGAAGGCCCAGAACGAGCTGAGTCAGGAGAGCAAGCACCTGACAGATGGTTCTCAGTTTCAGAATATTGATGGGTAAGTGGGGCCTTTGAGGTCCCCACTGCCCCTGAAACTGCAGCTCCTTCCAGAATCCGCCCCATCCCGACGGACTGGCGTCCGTGGTGACAATTTCCCAAAGGAGGGTCAGGCAAAACCTGCCCTACACCAGATTGGTCGAGACCAACCACCACAGGAGGGACTGCCGGACCCGGGAGGACAACTGGAAGGACTGATCCAGCGACCGAGGCTGCTGGTCCCAAGACACTAACCGAAAAATCTGAAGCGTTCTCGTGTGAACTTGGGCAAAAGGAAGAAACACTCTGTGTTGATGAGAGTCCAGGCCGGGACGAACCGACCCATCTCTCTCGGGGACTGCGAAAAGATTGGAGTAGAAAACGAGGCCCATCTCTAAGCGCGGCACCGGCCGGATGACCGCCATCTCTAACAGATTCCTTACCGACGCCAGGAGCCCCTGCGTGGCCAAAGGATCGATGGGCACCCGAGACCGAACGAACCGTGAAGGAGGGTGAGACCCGAATTCCGGGTCGCAACCGGCCGACACTACCTCCTGGATCCATCTGCCTGGAACTACTTGGTTCCAAACCTGGGAGAAGTGTCGCAATAGTCCCCCCACCCGCACGGGTGAGGGCAGCCCCTCATTGTTGAGTGGGCTTGTCAGCAGGTTTGGGCTTGGTGCCCCAGGACTGAGCGGGCCGACTACGGCCCCTCCCCCGAGTCCAACCTGCACCTCTGGTAGCGGGAAAGGAAGCACCCCTGCCCGCTCTGAATCCTCGAAAGGAAGGCCTACCGAAACCTGCCCCCCTAAAGGGGACACGAGGCCTCTTGCGTTGTGGCATCTTACCACCCTTTGCGACTGAATCAATTTTCTCCCCAAACAGACGCCACCCCAAAAAGGGGAGAGCTGTGAGCACCCTTTTAGAAGCCGCGTCCGCTGACCACTGACGCAGCCATACTGACCTGCGAATAGCCACCAGCATAGCCGCTGCCTTGCTACTCATAGCCAGTGCATCGTCCTGAGCGGATAGGACATAGGACACGAAAGATTCACACTGCTTAAGCGCAGTAAACTGTTCACAAGCGGGATTGAGATCCTCATAAAGCCCCTGAATTAAAGACTTAATCGCCAATAGCAGAAGGGCTGAAGCACACACCGGGCGCAACGCAGACCCGGAGTAAACAAAGCCATGGCGCGCGTATTGGTCAATCCGACAATCCTCCCCATCCTTAGGGACAGTGGTCTCAGCAGACTGTACCATAGCCGTGCTGGAGAGCCCTAGCACAGGGGTATCGACGTCAGGAGGGACAGACCAAAGCTTTACCAACTCTGGCGGAAAAGGATAATGCTTTTCCCAACTGGAAGGGATTCCAGATAACCGCGTGGGATGTTCCCATTCCTTAAGAACCACCCTCTCAAAGTGGTGTTGTCTGGGAAAAACCCAACGCGGTTGAGGCTCCTTAAATAACTGACCCTTTGGCAGGGTGGCCGCCTCAGGTGGATCTAAATTCAAAATTTTAAACATTTGAGCCAGAATGGAGGGGGTGTCAAAAACAACCCCCTCCGACCAATCGCCAATCACATCAGCCTCAAGCTGACCTGTAGGCTCATCTGACTCCAACGGGAATTCATCCTCGTCCGAGGATCTATCGGACCATTCCACAGGCTCACATAACTCGTCCTGTGGAGCCGAAGGTACCGGAGTCAGGTGCCTCCATTTTGCAGCGGCCTTTAACGCTGCTTTAACGGGCACTACTTTCCGGGGGCTGGGCTGTGCCGCCACCTCGGAATGCGAATCCCCACTTTTGGCAGTGCCATGCGGGGTCCGGAACAGGGAGGGAGAGGTAGGAGATGATGAAGGATGCGATGGGCCCGCAGCCGAAGCAACGGACTGGCGCGCAATAGTCTGCTTTGCACAAGGGATGCAAATAAAGACATCATCAGCTGGGAGTGGAGCCCCACAACCTACGCACCCCCTGAAAGGCTCAGCAGAACCGTTTCCGGCAATAACGGAAGCCTCCATATGGTGATTTATGGTATTCGCAATACTTGGGTCTTTTAAGGCATAAGCCAACCCGGGATGCCCCCTTATTTGTAAATGTCCCGGAAGGGAGGATTTTTTCTTTTTTTTTTTTTTTTTTTTTAAATTAAGGTCCCCTTTAATACAAGCATTTATAATATATCCCAATAAAAAGCCAGGCAACATAGAGCCGGAGGGCCACCATAAACAGGGATCCCGGGATCTGTAAGGCAAGAGAAATCACAATCAGATCCTCACATGTGTGCAACAATTATATATGCATGGCACCAAAAGTGCCTTAAAATATGAGCAAAAACCATGCCCCCTAATAACAAATAACTCCCCCCCATATCCAACACAAGAAGAAATGAAATTCCCACTTAACGGCCCCACCCAGGTGGGGCCGCTTACCTGGCCAAGCGAGAGCAGCAGCCGGAGAGCGAGACAGCAGCCAGCAGCCGCAGCACCGGAGACCAAGTGCGGCCGCGCGCCCACGTGACTTCCCCCTTTGAAGGGAAGTGAAACTGGGGCCGTCGCACGACGCCGCATGACGCCGCCGCCGGCGCCACGCCCCCGTTGCCGCGTCACCGGGACCCGCCCTGTACGCTGATCAGTGCAGCCAATTCAGCTGGGGATTACACCAGATGGGCCACTACACGTGCGCCCAGGCAGCGGAGGGGGGAGGAAGGACAAAGACCGCATAGCGCAGCCTATGCAAAACATAAACTATATACAGTGCCAGCGGGGAAGGGGGGAAAGGGGGGAGGCGGGAGGGGGCCGCATAAGCAACAGTCTACTTAGTTAAAGCGGCCAGCCACCTGCTCAGCGTGGTCTGACATTCAAGCAGACCTAAACCAAGTGAACAAAAAAGTGCACACATGCTAAATAAACAATGCATAACATGAACACACACATGTTAAAATAAAGTTATACTAGTGAAACACACATACTAAATGCACACCCTCAAACCCCCCCCCCCCCCCCCATAGTGAAGGGAGAAGGGACCGTAACAGGAGAGAAAAGGGGCTACGGGGACCCTCGGGACAGGGGCATCCCATTTCCGGATCACCATGCCGGATAGCCGCATTGCCCCACGCATGAGGTCGAGCGGTAGGAGATAAGCTCCTAGGCACTTAAAGTGCCATCTACCATTTGCCCAGTGAGCAGCCTAGGCTGGGAGGCTTCCATTCCACCATCAAGGTATAAACACTCAAACCGGGCAGAAATAGACCAAAAGGGGGGTGCCGGGGTAAAAACCCCGGCCTACCTGTAAGCAGGAGACTTCCATCTTCTGACTTGTCGACAAGCAGAGAGAAAAATACTGGGGATTGAAGGGAGGTACCAGGTATATATAGGCCGGAAGGGGGCTCGTTACAAGACTTCCTCTCTGCACTACGTCACCTGGCGGCGAGTTAACCCATTAAGTGAAGAATATTTAGAAGTGAAGCGGGGTGTGTGGCACACCAAGAATATAACCATCCGGTCAATCATTTCTTGTAAAAAAATGTAATCAACTGAAATAAGATATTTTACTTGAACCAGAATAAATAAAATTAAATATCATCCTACCTGCACCTAATGTATTTTCTGAGCCTTTAAACATTGGGCAGGCTGATTCATCACTAACGCCAGGTAGCGACAGATGAGCGTCTGTAGCAGGCATTTTCAGAGCGCCTGCTAGTAGTCACTGTGCTCAGTCGTGGGTCGCTACTTTATAGCGACTCAGTCGCTGTTCAGTAATGTTGAATACATTGTGAGGAGTCGCTATTTGACCAGTACAGCGCTGTATGGGAGCGCATGTTAGCGACTGCTCATAGCGACCGACTCACACCATATTCAGCAAAAAACAGCCTCACAAAACTCAGGCGCTGAAAATGCTTGTTTGTAGCCCATAGCGCTGGAGGCTCTGTGTTTAAAGTCTGTTTTTCTGCATCTATCCACTAGTAACAAAGCGAAAACATATGGAATGACATTGTAGCAACATTGTAACATGAACACTTTAATGGCAGACCTGTAATGTCATTTCTGAAGAAATATATAAAAAATGAAAAAAATGTGAAAAAACTGCTTTTTCAATGCCAGAATAGGTCACAGAATTATTTGTGTTTTTTTGAAAAAAAATAAAATAAACAAAAACCCTGTTTAAAGAGAAGAAAAGGATCATCCACTGAAATGTATGGGAGAGCGACAGGTAGCAAGAGGTCATACCTGGCGCTGTGCAAGGCTGAACGCCGGCGCTGTTCGCTGAGGCTGTGAAAATGATGAATCAGACGCTACATGCCGCTATCCCAGTCGCTAAACAGATTCAGCATGATAAACGTGTAATTGCGTTCCGTGTCCGGCGTTCACCAGTCGCTATCTGTCGCTACCTCTCATTAACCAGCCACTACCTGACGCTATCCCTTCATAAATAAGGGCCTAAGTCTCAGGCTGTCTGCAAACAGGAAGTGTCTTCTGGCTATGCCCCTTTGCATTGTGGGATTGCTGTCCTTTTCCTGACCCCAGCTCTGCTCTGTCTGTGCAAAGCACAGCTATAACCCCCCTACACTCCCCCCTCTCCTCAGTATGTGGCAAGTGACAAAAACTTAAGATATATTAATTTTAGATACTGGGAAGTAGTTTTATAAGGATTTGAGCTTTTTATTAAATGATTAATTTACATGTGGATTATCTATAACTACTTACTATGTGCCCAACAATATACCGGTATGCATCTACTTGTTATTAAATCCCTGTGTAACATTCATGTGCTTAACAAGCAAGTACACAATTTTTGCACAATACAGATATCTTTATTACATGTGATGCCAAAGTCTATACATCAAGGGATAAAATAACGTACCTACATAACAAATATATTTTAGTTAGTAGCCAAAATTGATCATCAGTCTGTCAGATTGATTCCTTCAAAAATTGGCTACAGATTTTTGTATAGAATGTTTTCATGCCAGTTCAACACAATGATTAATAAATAAATATGCTGGTAGCAACAGTATACTAAATAGGTGTGGCATAACTGGTGTGTGCATTGGATGTGTCACTTGTCCTAACACAAGTTGCACAGTGGCACATTATCTAGCATGGTTGTAGGTGAAAATTGTGATTTATATCTGATGAGGTTTATAGTTTCATATATTATAATCATTGAAACATTTTTAAATAATTTAGTCAAATGTGAAGCAGAGCTTAGACTTTAACAACTGTCTCTTCTGTTGTTATGGTGGTTGTTGTAGTGGTGCTGGTAACATTATTGTTGTTGACAGTAGATGTTTCAGTAAGGGTTGTAGTATGGGGTAGTACATTGACATACATACTAGGCTGGAAAGCCTGCAGATTTGCAACTGTTGTGTCATTGCTAGAAACCTGAGGCGTAGGAGTGTTAGTAAATGTTACAGGATTACCATTCCCAATAGTGGTGCTAGTATAGGAAGGCAATACTGTAATATTAATGCTAGTCCTGATGGATAAGGGGCTTATAGTCTGCACTGCAGTGTAAATAGTAGTAGTCTCATTTAATGCTATATTTGTTGAACCTGTGCTATTCATTTGACTAACTGTGGAAATGAAACTTATGACTTTGCTAGTTCTAAGGGTGATAACTGTGATATTTTGCTGTGGACTTGTAGTAGTTGCTAAAGGGGTGGTAGTAGGCTGTGTAGTTGTAGTAGGTCTTGTAGTTGTTGTTGGTGTTGTAGTTGTTGGAGTAGTAGTGGTAGTAGGTCTTGTAGTTGTTGTTGGTGTTGTAGTTGTTGGAGTAGTGGTTGTAGTAGGTCTTGTAGTTGTAGTGGGAGTTGTAGTTGTTGGGGTAGTGGTTGTAGTAGGTCTTGTAGTTGTTGTTGGTGTTGTAGTTGTAGTAGGTCTTGTAGTTGTAGTGGGAGTTGTAGTTGTTGGGGTAGTGGTTGTGGTAGGTCTTGTAGTTGTTGTTGGAGTTGTAGTTGTTGGGGTGGTGGTCGTAGTAGGTCTTGTAGTTGTAGTGGGAGTTGTAGTCGTTGTTGGGATAGTTGTGGTTGGAGGCATAGTTGGTACAACAAATCCTGCAGGATCTGAAAAAGAATAATTATATTTTGTTATTAAGCATCTGGTCAATGTTCAATGAATACATGGCTGAATAAACGATTAAGCATGTTTTTTTATACTCAAATTATATGAAAACAATCTATATTAACATGTCCACCGTAAAATGTCTAACTAGAAGCTACATGTCTATACACGCACCGAAACTGATATGATCCAGCATATATCTTCGGACAGGTTGACAAACCAGCCTGCAACCAACTAGCACCAGCTAACCAGCTCTGATGTCAAAGAATATCTATACTCACTTTTTGTCCCCATAGCTCCTGGGCAATCGCCTTTATAATTATCATCGATGGAGAACGAGCAATTCCATCCTTCAGCACCAGCAGACATGTCACCATCCATCAAGATGGCTTTACACTCCCTCAACACAACCACTACATTTATTGCGATGGAATTGCGCATGGGCACACCTCAATGGAGGATGGAATCACTTGCTCCCCACCATTGGTAAGTATGAAGATGCCAGCACTGCACGGAAGAGCAATGGGGGAACACCAGACCTCTATGGTGGAGCTCTGGAAAACAAAAGGTCATCCTGACCTGTATGGTGCAGCTGCGGAGAACAAAAGGTCATCTTGTCTTCTTGCAAATCAATGTAACTTGTCATTACATTACATTTATTCTTAGGCTAAGCTGAAAAAAGATACATATGATGTATATATATATATATACACGTCACAACTGCCTACTTACCTGTGCAATAAACCTCAGTTTGCAAGCTTCCAGTGAACTTATAGACGTAGAATCCCCCAGGACAAGCTTTTACAGGAATGGTCCCTGCAGCTGTGCATCCTGTTACTGTGTTAGATAGCAAGTTCATCATCACCACACCTTGGCCAATAGCTGGATGGCTGCCATTTAATGTATATGGTTCAGCTGATCCACATTTCAAAGCACCAACACAACCCTGCTGCATCCTCAACCCTGTTGTACCATTGTAGCGAAACCAGCCAAAGTTATATCGGTCAGTGGAGAAAACTCCAGTGGAATTGATTGTAGACAATCTGGTGCTTCCATTCAAAATCATGTAGTTGGTGCATGGATCTGCACATTGGATTGCGGTTCCATTACTCAGACAGTCTTGGTCAAATGCACATGTATTATTGGGGCAGCCAACTGTTCTGCTACTGCTACACAGATAGATACCGACTTTGTTTATACAGGTGGATGAAGGGACACAGTTGTTTAGTGTGGTATCTAAACATTCATTAACATCTGTGCAAACCTTGTAACCAGCTCGGTTATCCCAGGTATAGCCCTGGGAGCAGCAGGTGGCAGTAGTGCAGGAAGAGATAGGGGTGCAGCTTATTCCATCCCCGGCATAGCCAGAAGAACAGCTACATGTCACATAGCCCGTTTGCTGAGCACAAGTGGCAGCTGAATGGCAAGATGAACATGACTTTGCATCTGGAAGATAGAAAATGAAATAGATTATTATTATTTGTTCTATTTTTAGTAATAAAACTATGCTAAGCACCATGGATAATAATTAGATGTGTATAACCTTATTGTCATGCTAGAAAATAGCCCTAAGGCTAATGTCAGATCTTTGGAGGTTAAAGTGTAAAACTGAAGATTTTTCTATATCTAGGGAACAAAAACATTGATTATTGGTTTAGACTCCCCCCCCCCCCCCCCCATTGTGTTTTAAAATGATGCTATCCTCCAAAATACTTACCCCAGTATGCCATCTTCTACTTCAGCGGCCAAAGAGCTTGCTCCATGGCATCCCTGATTTTATGTCATGTCTGCTTCAGGCATCCCCTGCACTGGGGCTTGTTGCTGTGATCGTGATTCTGACACGCTTTTCCACCAGAGCCAATGTGAACTCTCCAAAAAACCTCCCTAACATTCACAAGGATCAAGAGCCTGTCTGAATCAGACCCTGCGAGACATCAGAGATACATTGGAGAACGTTTTTGAACACCAAAAGGGTTGAAACTATTTGTACTGTCTTTAGGGGATAGCATAAGGTGCTTGACAACAGTGTGTGTGTGTGTGTGTGTGTGTGTTTGGGGGGGGGGGGTAGATAAGGAAATTCCATTATTGATTTTAGAACTATTTAAAAATATACTACCCATGGCCTCTTTTTTAGTAAGGTCTAGTCACACGCTGAGCTTGGACAATGTCAAAAACAAGATTACAGCCATGGAGAAAATTTGCAGGGTGGCATAATTTGGGAGGCAGAGGCTTATTTGCAAATAATATCCATGAATAACTGTGAGGGCTCTTTTTAATGTTATAGCTATATCTATATATATATATATATATATATATATATATATATCCAGGCAAATAAATTATAAGCCAAAGTGAGCAATGGCTATTACAATGGCTATTTAGGATGCTTTTCTTCCTTAAACTCTGCTCTTTAATGGAGCTGTTTTGCAGTGACACAACAGACCCCCAAATCAGGTCACAAGACCCATCACTGGGTGCCAGTGACACAACAGATGTTCTGTGGCCAAGGGTTTTCTAGTTAGATCAACAAAGGGTTCTGGGCCCTAAAAAAGAATGTTTTGAGTTTTTTATACCGTTTGCCCGAAAATAAGCCCTAGTAAGATTTTTTCTGCATTTTTTGCTAATGAGTGAAATATAAGCCTATATAGCCAATATAAGAATATTTGTTTGGAAACAACAGCATTGTATGGGATACGCTTGCATTTTTTTCAACATATGCCATAGGGTGCTATTGTTTCCAGACTTTAAAGTGGACCAACACCCAGAGGATCACCTCCCACCCCGCGGGACATCCGAGATCGGGATGTCCCGCGGGGTGAAACCCCCCAGAAACCCCAAAAAGATCTTACCTGAACCGCCGCCGCTTCCGCCGCCGCCGCCTCCCGCGCGCCCCTCCAGACGTGCGCGCGCCCGCGCCGGCCCTCTGTGAATGGCCGGCGGGGGCCTGCGCGCGCCGAGAGTGACGCGCGGGAGGCGGCGGCGGCGGAAGCGGCTTGGACGTTCCTGTCCCCCGCCTGGACGTTGGCGGGGATTGGCTGCGGCGTTCACGTGGGAGCGTTGAGAGGTGAGTTTTTTGGGGTTTCTGGGTGGTTTCACACAGCGGGGCACCCCCTATTGGGGTGCCCCGCCGAAGTGGACCAAAACCCAGGATAGTCAAAATCCTGGGTGTTGGTCCACTTTAAACAATGGACCTGATTTATCAAGCACTGTCTGCCAGAATATGCCACATCATTAAAAAATAGAGAGATGAAAAATATAATTTACAATGTTGTTTTTACACTGGTGCATGTTGCAGCATTGCAAGAAACACATTTACTAAAACAACAGCGTTTCAGCAACATGTAGAAAAAATATAATTTTTTTTCTGTATTACTCTAATTTGCACCAATGTGGAGAATTCTGGCGGATTATGCTTGATAAATCAGGCCCAATATCCTTGCCTTACTGGAAATGTGATGTATCTCAGCTGTATTAATGCCCCATTTTAGGTACAAGGATTTTTTTTGAAGAAAAATTAGAACAAATTTTTTTTATTGCATGTGTGTTAAAGTTAAAAAGCTCGCTTAGATGCAGGTTCCAATTCATACCCAAATGAGCACCTAGAGTTACACATGCTTCACTAAAACATTAGCATGACCCTCAGCACTACTTTCCTTAGGTGACCAATAAAAAATAATGGGGGTCATGCTAATTATTTGGTGAAGCAAATCTAAATTTAACTAAACAACTGGGTGATTTCACGTGTGGACTAAAACTTCGGGCCTGATTTATCAAACACTGCTGCCAGACACTGCCACATCAGTGCAAGTTATAGTGGTGCAAAATATCATTTCAACTTTTTTTTCACACCTACGCACTGCAAGAAACACATTTACTATAACAATAGAGGTGTAGCAACATGCTGAAAAAATAGAAATCATATTTCACTGAAATGGCATTGTCTGGCAGAAGTGCTTTATAAATATTTGACATGCAAAAAGGTGCAATAACATGTTTTTTGCTCTAATTTATCCCCAAAACATCTGCGACTAATTCTTACAGGTGTTGTTCATAATTTTCTAGTGAGGTAAAGATGTTTTTTGAAAGTTTGGAAACAACAGCACCCTATGGTCTATGCAGAACGCTTCTGGGAATTCATTAGTATACCTCATAGGGTGCTGTTTTTTTCAAACGTTTAAAAGATATCCTAACCTCACTGGGAAAATGATGTACCTCACCGGCAAAAATTCCCCTTTGCCTGGTCCCCCCACTACACAGATAAGATTTAGGCCCTTATTTATGAAGGAATAGCGACAGGTAGCGACTGGTGAGCAGCCGGTAATGACGGGCCCAGCCACGAGAACGCCAGCTCCCCACCACAATCACACATTTATCCTGCTTAGCGACTGAGATAGCGCCATATAGCGACTCATTCATCATTATTCCAGCCTCAGCCCACAGCGCCAGCGTCCGACCTTGAACAGCGACAGGTATGACCTCTCGCTACCTGGCGCTCTCCAATGCATTTCAATGGAACAATCTTTAAATATTCATAATTAATTGTTATTAATTGTTTTTTGTTTTTTTTTTTTAAATGTGAAAAATTCTGTGACCACTTCTGCCATTTTAGATATTTTTTTTAAGGTAAAAAAAAAAAAATTGTACAGAATTGATATTACAGGCCTGTTTTTTTTTTGTTTCCAAAAATATGTTTGTTTGGGGGTTAAAAAACTACTTTTAACCCATCGCCGCCAGCGCTCTGGGGTTTAAACATGCATTTTACAGCGTGAGAATATTTTGAGCGTGATTTTTTAATGAATATGGTGGAAGCCGGTCGCTAGGGCCAGTCGCTATCATGCGCTTCCATACAGCGCGGAACCTGTCAAATAGCGACTCCTCACCCAATATTCAACATTACGGCAAACCGACTGAGTCGCTATCAACTACCGAACAACGGCCAAGCACAGCGACTACTAGTGGGCGCTCTGAAAATGCCGTTACAGTCGCTCAACTGTCGCTACCTGCCGCTATTAATGAATCAAATCTCATCTATGTACCATGCAATCAAATATGCGACATATGACATAAACTGATCTTTTGTAACAATTTTACAGTGTGTATCAAGTAAAACTTCAGTATTTGCAGCTATATTTCCGCTATATGCAGTCAAAACAGACAAACCTGATATCACTATTTCAGATATAATTTATATTGCAAACCCTAATTGGTTATTTCACTTGTCTGTGCTTTGCCCCATTTATTAAAGCAGTTCTGTAATGTTACGCCCCCCTCCTTTATTCTCACTGCTGGACCCATTACTATAGGGGGAAATATCTATACTTACCTGATCCCTGCTTCCCATCTTTTTCCTGCTCCATGCAGTATTCTGAGCAGTGTTTGGGTTTTACACATGTTCCTAGAAGTGCAACCCTTTAGCTGCAGATGGAGCACCACTGCACTTACAGTTGGCAAAATGCTTCATTCCACGGACCAGGGGAAATATTCTTTAGTTAATTATAATGAATTTAAAATCAGGGTAAGTGTAGAACAAAGGGGATTGTGTTTTATTTTTTTTCTTTACAGTATAGGACCACTTTAAATAATGCCTAAGGAAGGTCAGCACATCAAAACAGTAAAGTGATATACAAACAAGTTGATATTAACCATAGCAAAGAAGGGTTTAATTGCAATGAGTAATATTAACTTTTAACTGATAAAACTGTTATACATTTAACACTGTCAAGACATTACTTACTAGTCTGAGCGTGAGCTGTCCCCAAACAGAGAGCCAGGTACGAGAGCAAGACCAAGGTCTTCATGTTGCTTCCTAAGGGGATTTTAAAAAGATGTTATACATTTAAGGATGGATACGATGGGTACATTAGTCACTGTAATTTATTAACTTTTCACTCAATTTCACTCTAGCTAATTTATTTGTATATAATTTATTTATATAACAGAATATTTGCTTAGTCTGTTAGGAAGGTTCGCTTTATGGGACGTAAAACCTCCACAGGTGCCTTTTTCCCACTGCTATACTGCATCTAATAATTTGCTTCATTGGGACATAAGAGATTTATGTTTATGGACCTAATCTACTAAAGTGTTGATTGTGTCACAGGCATACCTAAAAACTATTCAAAAATTTAAGTTTCAAAGAAATTCAGAAAAGAGTGGACCTTATAATCAGAGATAAGATTTTGTGTTTCTTCCTGAACAAAATGGAAACATCTTGGCTTTTTTTCTAGTTGTGTGTGCTTGTTTGATTTTATATTTTATTGGATTTGGTTAAAAATGTAAAAAAAGGTTAACTGGTCATAAATAAAAGATGGTCATAAATAAAAGAGGATTGAGGGTTAGCAGCAATTATAATTTCAATAAATCTAACTCTACACTAGAGTAAAGTAAAATTGATAGAAACACTAGCTTACCTTCTTTTGCCTTGTTGTATCCTGTTCTAGATTTCCTATTCTGTTTCTGTCCCTGTTTTACCACTCATGGATGTTGGAAATAAACTGTTCTGTTTACAACGGGCACAGCCATTTAACCAATTGTAGAAAGGGGGCTGGTTTTCCAAACAAAAAAGCTTATTACCTAAACTGATAGCAAAATGGGTTAAAAATACTCTTATTTTTATTTCGGGAACAATACATTGATCCTTTGCTTGCTTTCTTGCATAGTTCTCTCTTTTGTCTGCACTGACCATGACATGGAAGTTCACACCCACATTTCAACATGGCATTAAGTATGCATTCAACATTTCTTATGGTTCTCCGACTGAAGTCACAACTGGCATTTAAACATTTACACCTGTCATTGACTTGTCCGTTTTTTGTTTACTCTTGCACAAAGAAGTGCTACACAAAGAGCTAACATGTAAGCACCAAACCTATGGATGTTCAGTTAGATGTTTTATGTTTGCCATCTTACTAATGAAATTTTAAATGCTCAAATAATAGGAAAAGATGTATAAGGCTTCATGTGATTAAAATCATATTTTGTTTGCCAATATGTGAAGCTTGCAGGTATATGCATGATATATGCCAGGGATATACACCTGGCTAACTTAAAATGTAATAAAATAATAAAAAAAATAAATATAAAGCATATATGCAGCAGCGCTCAAATATTTGTGACATTTTTGATCTAGCCTGTTATTTTTGGTCTGTATGTGTAAATTGATGAAGAAAGTGCTTTTTACCTTCTACCTTTGAATGTAAGCCTTTACGTCTCTTTTATGTTAAACTTAACATTGATCTCTCTGTAATGTGGTTTGCTATTCTGTTACGCTCAAGAGGCCGATTCATTAATAGCGGCAGGTAGCAACAGTTGAGCGACTGTAGCGGCATTTTCAGAGCGCCCGCTAGTAGTCGCTGTGCTTGGCCGTTGTTCGGTAGTTGATAGCGACTCAGTCGGTTTGCCGTAATGTTGAATATTGGGTGAGGAGTCGCTATTTGACAGGTTCCGCGCTGTATGGGAGCGCATGATAGCGACTGGTCAGAGTTCGGGCTTCCACCATATTCATTAACAAATCACGCTCAAAAAATTCTCGCGCTGTGAAATGCATGTTTAAACCCCAGAGCGCTGGCGGCGATGGGTTAAAAGTAGTTTTTTAACCCCCAAACAACCATATTTTTGGAAACCAAAAAAAACAAGTTTTTAAAATAATTTTGTAATATGAATACATTAATATCAGACCTGTAATATCAATTCTGTACATTTTTTTTTTTACCTTAAAAAAATTATTTAAAATGGCAGAAGTGGTCACAGAATTTTTCACATTTAAAAAAAAAAAAATAATAATAACAATTAATTATGAATATTTAAAGATTGTTCCATTGAAATGCACTGGAGAGCGCCAGGTAGCGAGAGGTCATACCTGTCGCTGTTCAAGGTCGGACGCTGGCGCTGTGGGCTGAGGCTGGAATAATGATGAATGATTCGCTATCTGGCGCTATCTCAGTCGCTAAGCAGGATTGCCTTGATAAATGTGTGATTGTGGTGGGGAGCCGGCGTTCTCGTGGCGGGGGCCCGTCATTACCGGCCGCTTACCAGTCGCTACCTGTTGCTATCCCTTGTTAAATAAGGGCCCAAGTCTCACTGCTTATAGATCATCAACCTTTAGCCTTGTGCAGATGAGTGCTACAAGCCTGAAATATATGTCCACAACTGGGAGAGGATGACTGTGTGAATATTTTAATGCTCAAGCAATGTACACTCCGTGGTTTGTTTCGGGGTGCTTCAGATAGCCAGATGAGACAAAATGAGATTATTTGTATGGATCTGCTTACTAACTAAAAATGATGGGTTATTCTTGCTCTATATGTGAGATGTAAATAATTTCAGTTTTAAAGGAAAAATCAATTTCTGGGGATTTTTCCCAATATTCTAGTGTCAAGGAGTAAATAGGAGACCCATTTACCTCTGCTCATGGGCCGCACTCAGTGTGCGATTTTACAAACAAAAAACAGACAGCGCCGATGCGACCCCAGCCTGCTTCTAATTTATCACTAGAACCATACAGTTCACAGTGCTGGACGCTCTTATTTAAGCTGCGCCAGTTTAAAGTGGTGCTGTAGGTTAAGATCCCATAGAGCACAATGGGCAGAACTGTATTGAAGTGTTTTATGCCTATAATTAATATTACACACGTTTATTTATACAAACTCTGCATTGTGACTTGTCAATAATGTAAATGCAGGACCTAGATGTCATTTTATTTTTTACTTGTAAAATAATTTTTCATGCCTTCTTTTACTTACCTGTGTGTAATTTTGACAGCAACAGCTAAAACACAGCCTAAACGCATTGTTAAGTTTGTCCCCAGCAGTGATATCCTGTAAGTGTAATGATAAAATGACGCCCAGCACTGAAAAAATGCAGTGCCAATGTTTTCAGCATGGCAAAAATTAATAAAATATGCTGTGCAGCACCTAAAAGACTGTGGTACAATGTGACTCTCACTGGCACTGGTATAATCGGCTTTTGGGTCCAACAAGCATTGACACAGGCCTAGAGCAATAATCAAAGCTAATTATTTAACATTGGGTGCTATAACTTCCAGCACCATTCATCCAAATGAATCAATAAAGGAAGAGATGCCGACGCTCAAAAAAGGGCACTATGCCAGCAAAATAACACTAAATGGTGCACTTCTTAAATAAGGCCCTTAGTCTCAATGGTGGCAGCCACAAAAATCCAATGAGAAACAGGGCTCCCTGTTTCCCACTTCCCCTGTAAGCTTAGGGAGCCTGCGCTAGGCAGGTGGCTCTTTTTCTAACCCCTTAGTGCCAGGAGGATGGTAGAAGGGAGGGTATGAAAGGTATCTTTTTGCCTAGAACTTTTCCTAGAAACTGAATTAAAAACTTAAATTCGATATCGAACAGTTATGGTTTGTGTCGCAATACTTTTAGTTAGGGATGAGCGAACCGGTTCGGACAAACCGGAATTCGCTCCGAATTTCAGGGAAAATTCGATTCGGCACGAACCCGAATTTTTTTTGGTTCGTGCCGATCGAATTTTCCCTGAAATAAAAAAAAAAAAATGCCGGCATGGTGGGAGCGGGCAGGCCGGCTACGCTGTCAGCGGGCGGCGGAAGCCGGCCCGCTGACAGCGCAGCCGGCCTGCCCGCTCCTACCATGCCGGCATTTTTTTAAAAAGCAAACACTTACCTGCATGGTCGGAGCGTGGAGGCCGGCGCCGCTCTCAGGCGCCCTCTGATGACGCGTCCTCTGATAACAGCTGAGAGGCCGGTGCAGCTCTCAGCTGTCATCAGAGGACGCGTCATCAGAGGACGCGTCATCAGAGGGCGCCTGAGAGCGGCGCCGGCCTCCACGCTCCGACCATGCAGGTAAGTGTTTGCTGACAGCATAGCCGGCCTGCCCGCTCCCACCATGCCGACATTTTTTTTTTTCAGATGAGCGATTCGTGAAAGTTCGCTCATCTCTACTTTTAGTCATAAGTATTTATGGTGTTCCTACGTTTTTACTAGTTTGCCTTACCTTTAGTTTGCACGACAACTGGGGAACATAGTGGTGAACTAAGCTGTAGTTCTAGCAAACAGAGCTATGATTGTAGCAAACATAAGGAGAACTGGCATCTTGATGGGTTTTGGGATTTGTTGGGCTGGAAAGTGGCAGATTTGGTTTGGAAAATTAAAGAAATCTTGATTAAAATACACTTTTCTTATGTCAGCATGGTATGGGTCTCATAATACATGTGTGATGTCTCAGAAGGGTCTTGCTTGTTTTGAAAATCCTTAAAAAAAATGTGTAAACAGCTTCATTGGCTGTTTTTCAAAAACTAGTTAACAATCTGAAGTTATATCTGGTATGGATGCAAATTTCAACTAAAGAGACAATCCTGGAAGAACTACCACTGATCCCAATGGTGTTCGCTGGAAAAATCTGGCATCTGCTCAAGGGTTGGCCAGTCTTTGTCTAGCAATGTTGAACTAGTAAGTGCAGCTAATTCAGTCATAGCTGACCAAACATGGCACATTCTGTACAGCAAACGTGGTAAAAAAACAGCGAATGTTGGGCAAATACAGGCAAAGTGGTTCGTAAATTAGGCCCATAGTGTAGATTTACCTAATGACAAAGTACTGCTATTTTTTATTGAATTCTGAGCCAAATAAGTGCTCAAATTAGCATAAACATAGCAAATAGTATTCTTGGAAATTTATATAAAGTAGGGAATAAGCTAATAAACCTTTTCTTCATATTAAAAGCTTTGAAAAATTAATATTAATAATTGGTCTTAAATATCCATCTATCTATTCATCTTTTATGCTTTTCATCCTCCTCCATCCATCATATTGATCACTGTACAAATATCAAGGTGGAAATACAAAGTTCTCATTCGTAGTAATACATTTCATGCTTACTGACAGTACTGGCGGGTCACTTTGTCAGGTTCTGAATACAAATTGATATTTGAAAACCACAACTACGACATACAGGTATATGAAATTAGTTTGTACTTTGAGTTCTGGGCTATTTCTGTCACATTTCAAAGGGTTGTTTCCTAGGTGTGTGACCAAGCCCTACCTTATAGAATTCAACCAAAACCTTTTTTTTAGTACCATCTTAATCAAAGACACTTTTTTACTGCACCCTTTTCTGCAAAACATTCAAGAAATGTTCACAAATTGCTTTTCCCTTTTGTTTTTTTCTAAGAAAGGACTGCCTTCTGCCAATCTTAAATCATGCTCACTGGTGTATGCAAACATTCTTTGAAGCATAGCACTGAGACTATGACGTTGGTCCAGCCTTAGCCTGTAGCTAGCCTTCATTAGGGTTTCTCAACTTCATGGCATTTTAAACTATAAAGAATACGTCCTCTGGCTGTTGCCTCTCCCTGACCATCCTTTCTGTTGCACCCTGCATACTTATAGCAAATTGCGCAAATATAACACTGTGACAAATATTAAATCTATTCTTCTCTAGTATTACTTTGTGTCATTTGCAGATTAAAAATAATACAGAACTAAACATGAAAAACCAATATGTAATGTACTTCTGCAATTATTTTTAGAAAAATCAATTTCACTGGATATTAATTAGAATTGTGATTAATTAAAATTGAAATTATTCATTTTATCTAATCGCAGATGGTCCACAAAATATTTTAAATTGAATTTATAGATTTCTCAATTGTGGTATAAAGGCTGTACATGTGTGCATTCTGAAAAGGAATCTCCATTTTTGGGGAGTTTACCCCAGTGGACAAGAGGCCTCCTGGCTCGTCTGCCACTGCTCCTGCAGTTTGGAGTCTCAACATTTCTGGGAGCTCTCTACCAGATCCCACATGTCAGGCCAGGGGTGTAAGCTGATGTACAAGTGCAGCATAGGCTCATATCTCACACCTACAGGCTGGAATTGGGTACTGTAGGGAGCACACAAAGATGCTGGGACCCTAAAAGCAGCAATAAACTCTGCAGGAGCAATGACAGGTGAGCCATGTGGCTTCTGATGGAGTCTAATAGGAAATAGGAATATAGGGCCTGATGCAGAGCCTCCCCCGATCTGAGCTTAAAACCTTCCGATTGTCCGGGGCTCCCGTTTGAATCGTGGCTCAAATGTGATGCAGAGCCTCCGTCGGAATGGCTCCCTAACTGATCCGTCAATTTGTCTTCACTCGGGAAGTGTTTTTTGCACTCTCGGGTGCCTTCAATTTGATCGGGGCTTCCGTTCCCGTTCACACGGGCTGCCCGTTTTTCCCTGCTTTTTCCTTGCTTTTTGAACGTACCATGGCTCTTCAGTTGTCAATCTGGCTACACGCAAGCGCACATCCCTCAACCTCCATTGGAATATGCATATAGCAACAACTGCCAATTTCACACATATATATATATTTAAATACATTTTTTGTTGTTCCTTCTTCCTTGCCATTAATGCATACCTTAATCTCCTTGGTTGTTCCTTCTTCCTTGTCATTAATGCATACCTTAATCTCCTTGGTTGTTCCTTCTTCCTTGCCATTAATGCTTACCTTAATTGTTTGTTAGTTTTTCTGATTTATTGTCCCATATCTAAACCTTTTGTGTCATGTAAATGTGTGCTGATGTTGTGTGATTGTACTTTTGCAGGAAAGACAACTCTCAAAAACAGAAAAAACTCTTGGTAAAACAGAAAAAAATAAATATAAACATTTTTAAAATTATAAAAACAAATTAGGCCTCGGGGTCTTGTGGATGTTGTATTCTTTGATCTGTGAATGAAAAACAACATTAGTTTAGCATTGTTTTTTTGGTTTGGTTGGGCGTTGTTTTTTTGGGGCCCTTTTTAAACCGGACCTTCTGCGTGATTTAATGAAAAGCCCAAACTCTTTTAAAAAGATTCCGCAGCATCTTAAACTAATATATAGTACGTTTTTAGTCAATCAATTATTATTCTTTCTCCCACTGGGCTGCAACTCAGTTCAGGAATTTAGGATACGTGCGCCGCCATCTTGACTCAGAAGCATCACACTTACTGAGGAGAGGAGAGTGGGATAAGGCACAGGGGGTGGGTTATAGCTGTGCTTTGCTCACACAGAGCAGAGCTGTGCTCTGGAAAAGGTCAGCAATCCCAGAATGCAGAGCAGCACAGTTAGAAGGAACTTCCTGTTTGCAGGCTGCCTGATAACATGGCGGCTTCCATAATCCGCCATTTTTGATGTATAAAGGCTCATAACATGCACTCGGTGCAGGTAGGATGATTTGTAAGGTGGCCAATCTGTATGTACAGGGTGTGTGAAATATCTAAGATAGACTATTATTCAGAGTTAAGGTCCGCTTTAAGGGCTTTTTTCTCAAATTTATTATGGAAATGTTTTAGATTTTTAGTTTTCAAATGGAATTGTTTGCTCATTTTCTTTAGTTGAAATAAACACCACTTACAAGGTTTTGGGCGCACACTGCGTCGGGGGCGGAGTCTCCCTTCAGCCTCCCTCTGTTGCTGGTGTGAATCTGTATGGATGACAAACACACTGATATTAGAGACTGTTGTTGTTTCATGAATATAATATTAAGTTAGGCTTCTAGGTATCAATCTACTCACCTTCCCCAGCCACCTCTTCCTCGTCGCCCCCTTCCTCGCTCATCCCTTGGGATGTCCCTGCGACGTCTCAATCTACAACTAACAATAATGAGTATCTGTATTGAATGCATGTATTACCACATATCTAACTATATTTCCCTTACCAGAGTCAGGTTGAGGGTCATTTAGGCTCGACTCCCTGCCATCAGATTCCCCCCTCCCCTGCATGCTGAGGTCCAGCGGCTCCTCCGAGTCACTTACAGAGGAGGGGGTGGCCGTTGACACTGGCGGTGGGCCACCTACACCTTCACCTGTTTCGCCCAACACTGGGCTGCGTGTCCTGGTCCGGGTGGGGCGGAACCGTATATTCCATTCATGGGCTGAAATACAAACACAATCATTAAACCACGCCCAGGCGAGGCCAGGGTTATAGGTGCATTTACATTTTAAACACTTACATGGGAAATGTTTGGCGAAGTACCGCCTCACCCGGGGCTTATGCCTTCTTTTTAAATCAGACCAGTGTTGGGCGATCTGGGTGAAGGTATAGGTGGTTTGGGATCGTCGTGCGATCGTGTCCACCACCGCCAGGGCCAACGTCCGCTTCTCATAATCTGACGGCAGGAAGTCGTAGCGATCCCTCGGCATCATCTGTTAAAAAAAGATACAAGGACCCACCATAAATACACCAAATACATTTACAAGTTTCCTGGCCTAACTCAAGTCACTTTATTAACCTCTTGCTGCCTCACATTGCCCTAGTTCTGCTATCTGCATGTAGCCTAGTTTGTAGCTGCGTACATGTGTTAAACTAAGGTGGGCTGGTATGTAACGTGACAAACTAAGTTGTTTCAGACTATTCTTGCGCTTTTTTTTTTTTTTATTACAAGGAATGTGTGCGCGCACATAAACGCACGCTCGCATACTCACATCCATGATGATGTCGTCCTGCTCCGGGGTAAAGATGGCGGGCGACATCTTGTCTTCTTTACCAAGGTATAGCTCTGACGTTCCCCCGCGGTGACGTGCGTGCGTGCGTGCGTGCAGGCGCGCACTCGCTGTTGGGCACGCCCACACGGGAAACATATTTAAAGCACAAGGCACTCCGCTCGGTGTGGGATACCATATCAATATGGGCAGACCTAAAGTGATCAAAAATAGCCAAGCAAGGCCAAAGGCACATAGCAGCCGCACAAATGCCTCATTCTAAATAAAACAGAAGAGCAGGCACAACACACATGCAGAACATGCACCAACTAAAACGGTGGGTACTCCACAGACACAGGCACATTCCCAAAAACGCAGGATCAAGGAGACATTAACCCATTCACCTCCGTCAGAAAAAAAAAAAAAAACACACACAAGGGTGCTAAATATAGTAAGACCCTGCAGCATACTCAACCTCAACACACCAAGCATACACACAAAAACAAATACATCAGCAAGGGTAAGCGTATTGCCAAAACAAACACCCCACCAAGGTCACCCACCCCTCCACCTCAACCCTCTGGTACTCACAATTCCAGTACCTCAGATAACACATGCAGCTCAACATCTGATAACTCACCAGGAACCCAGACATTAACCCTCCCCCCTAAGCCCAAAAACCACACACTACTCCCCAGATAGGCAACCATCTATTTCAAGTGATGCAGGGGACAACACACACCCATGTGGGCGCAAACGACGCCGTGGGTCCCTAACAGCCCGTTTTTGCGAAGCACAAAGCATGGCTGTTGCCAATGCTGTTTGGGTACATTATGGGGTTCTGTCCATCGAGATATGGAAAAAATCAAGCGGACATTTGGGGACCTGAAATCATATAGTTGTAAAAAAATGCACATGCGCCGGCAGCAGAGGTAAAGCCCAAATGCATTTAGAGTCGCATTGGGACCAGCATGTAACACTTATTAGGTGTGATTTAATCTTCCCCAGCCTGCAGACAGGGGGTGGTTTCAAGAAAATACATTGGCCACAAGTTCAGCACGTATTGTGTGTGCTGGCCCACTTTGTGTACCAGTGTAAGGAGGGGTCTGCTCGTCAGAAATAGGTAAAGGTTCTGCACCCAGGTCAGTATATCGAGCAATCCTGCTTCTAATGGCAAGGTTGTGCAGGACCCCACAAGCAATAATTATTTTGATAACCTTGCCAGGCTGATACTGAAGGGCACCCCCACTCTGATCCAGACATCGGAAACGCATCTTCCACAACCCAAAGGCACGTTCCACCACAGAGCGAGTCCTCCTATGGGCTGTGTTATAGCGCTCCTGTGCCTGGGAAGATGGGTGCAGGATGGGTGTGAGCAGCCATGGTAACAAGGGATAGCCTGAGTCACCTGCAAAAATACAAAAGACAAACATAAGGTGGATGCCAAAAATAAGGTTTAGGTGAGCATAGAAACATTAGTACACAGGGACAAATAGGTGAGCTAGGTATGGTGGGAGGAATTGACATTTTTAATGAGCCGACAAACACATGCAACCTGTACACTCATTAAAAATGTCTGCGGAATGCTACTTAGATAAGAGGGCCAGAACATAACACAATAGTGGTGAATACTTTCACCCATTAATTTTTATACAAAACACAAAAAAAACATTTGCAAGTTTCAAGGAAATGTCTCACAGATTAGTGGGGTACTGGCAAATCCACATTCAAACATGGGGGCCAACAAATACAACTTTAAGACACATACCCAGTAACCATCCTCCAGAAATATCTCCAGATTGAAACCGTTGATAGAGGCTGGAGTTCCTCAAAATGTGTGCATCATGCGTGGACCCAGGAAAGCCAGCAAACAGACTGAAAAATTGAAGATCAGGGCCCGCCACTGCCTGAACATTGATGGAATGGCCCATCTTCCTGTTCCTGCACCAAGCCAACCAAAAGTGGACTTAGTGTGAGGCTTACAAAATGTTTGATAACAAGAAAAAAAAAACAGACCCAAACCACATACCTGAACAGATATTCCTGGTCCGCAGGGGGGATAAGCGATACATGTGTGCAATCGATTGCACCAATGACGTTGGGCATGTCGGCTATGTTATAAAAGCCCAGCTTAACCGCATTCCAGGCTTCCCCTGTTTGAGGGAAAAAAATGTAATTCTGTGCCAGGGTAGCCATTCCATCCAAAAACTTGGTTAGGCTGCGGCTCAGTGTAGACTGGAACATCCCCAGGGAGAAGGCACCCAGTCTCTGGAACGAGCCGTTCGCCAAAAATTGCAGGCAGCCAACCAATTTGGTCATACCTGCAAATGCATGCCCCTTTCTTGTGGTGGGGGCTAACCATGGGCGCAGCTCGCTATACAAGGCATGGAGAGAAACACGGTTAAGGCGGGTGAGCTCGAATAGGTCAACGTCACTCATGCCATCGATGTCCAAAGGCGTGCACTGCAGCCTGGTTTCTGCCATACTCAGAACTACCAGACGGCGTAGCTGGCGCCTTTGATGTTGGCCCACAGAGGAATGCATTCCCAAAAAGCACGGCTGGTCAGCCTGCCCCGTAAGTGAAGACTCGGCGGCCCCGTTTTATTAGGCTGATTTCAGAATTTCGGAAATCAAGGCTCTGCATCACTGGAAAAAATGGGCCAATGAACGAGGCGTCTGTTTTGCCGGAAAACAGCCTCGTGCGAGCCGACAATTGGAAAGGCGGCTGAGCGCACACCTGAGCGCATAAACGCACACTAAAATCAACGTAGCACCCTTTCCTGACCCGATCAAAGCCCAAAACCAACGGGAAAACGCACGGGATAGCTGAACGGGGAGGCTCTGCATCAAGCCAATAGTTCCCAAATCACTGGCTAATCGTTTGGCTTCAAGAAAGGACACAGGACAAGTAGAGTGGTGCCATTAGGAATTGAATTAAACGGTCTCTATATTTATACAATAAAATCAGTAAGGGTCTTTTCTTTCCATGAGCTCCACATTCAGCTCTGAGAGATGTTTGGGAGCCAAATAACTAGAATAGATTATAGAAGCCATATATAATCTTTACAGAAGAGGAGACATCTAGAAATGGTTTCAAACAGCAATACAGCGAAGTGTTTGAAAGCATCAGTGAGTGTTAAATCCTCCAGTCTCCCAAAACAGAAATAAGCAGAATGCACACAGAACGCCCCATAAAATACTTGCCCCACACAAGCAGATCCCCCAGCCCCTAAAAGAATAAGTAGCAGAATAGTCACATGATCCCTGGATGGCAGCCCATTCACTCTGGGCCCAAACAGGGGTCAAAATTGGTGGCCTGTGGGGTTCGAAAACCTGCCATCAGTCAAAGGAGCACTGCCATATCATCTGCATTCATTGCAATGAATGGGGTGTGCTGAGGGCATGTAGCACAAAAAGTGAGTACCCTTATGTTATTTGTCAGAGATTAGTCACTTTAACCTTGTGCTGACAATGTCTGACCCTGGAACACGCATTACTTAAGCCTCAATAGTGCCAGATGTGTGTATGTGTGCTCTCCAGCCCTCTGTGGAGTTCGTTGCCCTGCATACTGGAGGCCAGACCCACCATTGTCTGTGCCTGTGCTGGGCGTAGGCATCCACTAGCCCCCTGGCTAGTTCTTGTCCTCCTATACATGCAGTACTGTTAGCCTGGCTGCTATGCTGTGCACCTTTTGCTCTTTGTTTTCTTGTACTACCCTGGTAGTGGCCCTGGGTCAGTGTCTGGAGCCCAGCAGAGGACCAAAAAGGCTCTGGATCACATGATCACTGAAGATAAAACTGAGGTGTGCAGGGGGGCTTTACAAGGGGTGGAGGTTTGCGGGGCATCAGTAATTGGGACTCCCCCCAGGTCTGATCAATTGTTTTATAAAATACAGCACTCCACAACCTTTATAACTTCCAAAGCCACATTCAGCACTGAGAGATGGTCCCAAACCATATTCGGAGTGAAGAGACTGGTGACTGAAATAGCAGTTTACATGTGTGTATAAATGACTCCCCAGCCTCAAAATGTTAACCCTTATGGCTCATTTTCACAAATCGATTTGCAAATGGAAAATTGCTAAGGCGACCACAATCTGACAAGAATGTATCTGTGAAAATGCCCGCTGCGATTGTCAAGCATTGTTTGGGTAAACAATACATTTCAAGTTGATCACATGACTGATACGTGGCACATTATATGCTCATGGAAATCAGCCATTAGTCCTAAAGAGACTCAGGCAAGTCAAATGACTACACAGGGAGGCTGGACATTTTGGAAGCTGGAGAGGCAGGTTACGGCACACTTCTCTGCTTGCCTAATTTATTACTCCAGGTAACTCACAAGGCATATCGTCCAATGCTGGCACCCACGTGACCACAGCGACCAATCACAGCACTGGATGTATCCAGGGGAATGAGGAGAAAGGTAAGGTTTCTTTTGCGACTTTTAATGTGCAGTGGGGCATCCACAATTGGGATGTCTCCTTGCACTTAGAACAACACATATTTTGTTATTACAGTTTCAGAGCTACAGTATGGAACATGATGTGATCAAGTAAAGCTAATGTCTTTCTGTGTAACAAACAAATCATCCACAATCAAAGGCCCTAAGCAATTCATTATATCACATATACAAGGACTATTATCTGTGTAATTATATGTTGCCAGTCTAAGTGATGCATGTACACAAATATATACAAATGCTCAATACATACATTATGTTCTACTGTGTAATAAGGTGTGGCTCTCTATCTCTCTATGTAAAAATAAGTGGAAAATCTGAAAACAGGCTTTAGTTTATGCATAATCCAGTGGCTAATTGCAGATAGCCTCTCCACTGGCAACTAGAGATGGGTTCCCAAACCCGAACACGGAGAAGCCCATCACTTACCTCAGCCTTCGATCATAAGCGGTGGAGCGGTGTTTGAATTTGGGGCTATAAAAAAATGGGCACCAGCTCCCATAAGGGATGACACTGCTGGTATTTGACGTATCCTCGCTCATGGGAGCCAGTGGCCAATTTTTATATATATATCCGGCTGGGGCCAAATTCAAACTCCGTTGCTGCGCCGATACTGAGAGGAAGAGGATTGTGGGCTCAAAGGAGTTACAGCAGCACGCTTACTGCTGCACACTCTGCATCCCTGCCACAGCCACCCTACAAAGTTTGGGTACCCATTGATTTTAATGGGGACTGTGTTTAGGTTTGGGTCCCCGAACCCAAACATTTATTCAAAGTTCGGCTGAATTTGCTGGACCCAAACATTGGAGGGTTTGCCTATCCCTACTGGCAACCTTGCACATGGCATGCATAGTGCCACTGGCACTAGAGGACACATGGTGTGTGAAAGCAGCAAATAATTCAGGACCTTTGTTCCTCACAATCCAGCACTCCACAATTAATGTTATCCCCCACTGTACTATTGTACTCCAACTCACCCCCACCACACCATTGGAATTCCCTGTTGACCTGCTCCATCATAACATTGTATGCTTACACATAACCTTTCCACTACAACACCACTGTACTACAACATGCCTACTGAGAGGACTGACATCAATGGGCCCCTGAACTGGTCTGTTATTGGTCAAAGTCCACTGCTCTACCTGCTGAGCCACCTGCTGTTGTGTCTTCTTCCAGGGTCTTCTGGTTTGTGTTCCATGCCGACATAAGAAAGTCAGGTATGCAGCTCACCAATTCAAATGGTAGTCAGCACAGGAGGGAGAAAACTGGCACCTCCAATGACGATGAGATCCCTGTAGAAATCCAGGTGTATCCATAAAATATAACTTTTACTCGTGTTCCATGTCCTCTCTTTTCTATAAAGGGAGATTTGAAACCCCCCTCTGGGCTGAATCTTTGTGTCTCTTTGTCTGAGTGTGCTCAGCTGTCCTCTCTGGTGGCACAGGAGGGTTGTGTGTCGTATGTGTATCTGTCCCCAGTCTGTGACTCTGCTCACTCGTTCCCAGTCTGTGGCTCTGCACACATGTTCCCAGCCCCTGACTCTGTTTGCCTGATCCTGACGAAGACACCTTAATGAACCTGATGAAGACTTTGAGAAGTCATTATTGCTATGGCCTGTAGGGAGGAATCGGCCCCCTGGATGAGGGGCATCTATGTTTCCCTAGTCCCCGTTTCTAAATCCAAATTCCAAACTGCCCAGAGTGCCCAGCTATATATCACCTGGGCATGACACCTGTATGTCCCCACCTTTTTTTCATGCCCTGACTCCCTGTGAATTGGTGTCCTTTACATCTTGATGTACTCCACCCTCCTGTTAAACCATGTGATTACACTGACTGATCTACTACCCAATTCTCTGGCTTCAGTCTCCTCCAAATGGCACCTTCAAATGAATGGCTTGTGATTCAGGGAGTTTTCTCCACCCCCACCCCCATCCAAAACCTACATTGCATACCTTGATTGTCCTTCTACCAACTCTTCCCATTCCCGAATCCTAACCCTAATCGACTTAATGTACCTAAGGTACCCTGTAAGGTCCCATAAGGTAATCTCCCACATTCAGTTCCCGGTTACCTCAACCAAATTTACTCAGCATACCTGCAAAATGAGTTCCCTGTATGCATGTGATGTACGTACCCAACGTACATTTCTGATTTTGCCCTTAATTTGGCTCAGTACTAATGTAAGTGTGGGGGGGGGGGTTAATCAGATCTAAAGTCTCGTTTATGGAGACTCCGTAGGCAAAGTGCATAAACTATCATTCAGCAGCTCACCTCATCATGGGTGCCCTCTCTCTTTCTGTCAGAATGCAGCTGCTCATGAAAGTTTAAACAAGGCAAAGAGTAGTGGCACACCCCCTGAATTCCTTTGCCATAGCCCACCAATCATAGGGTTTAACTGGTGGTCAGCTCAGCAAGGACTAGTACACTAGTATTATGCAGGCTACGCCATTACAGCCAGCATATGCATAGCCATCACATAATTAGCATTTCAATCACAGACGCACCTTATTGGCATTTGAATTACCTGTGTGCTTGTGGCTGTGCCTAGGTGTCACAATATTAGCTTTAGAACAAGCCCATAGAGCATGTGCCCCTTCCCTTCATCATAGATCATCAGACTGTAGACACAGGTAAAGAGGGAGGAGCACAGCTAGGGTGATGAAAATGCCTGAGTCTGAAACAATCTTGTGCACTTACATATCCTGCTCATTATGCTGATTATTATGCCAATGGCAAAGAGAGCTCATAAGGTGAAACTGTAAACCTTGATATCTCTGCCATTTCTTCAGTTTAAAAGTGGAAAACAGTTTAGGACAGTGCCAAACATAGTGCAACACAATGGTGTAACAATTGCCTTTGCCTGCTGTATCCCTTAAAGGTCTCCTATAATAATTAATAATGTGTTCTGTACACATAGAACTTAGCAAAAAAAAAAAAAAATAGACAGAATACAAATATGCACCAATATGTAACTGATATGGAGCTGAACACGTAAAATGCACCTAGGGCTATTAGAGAAAGAACGTGCATGAACCTCAGTTTAATCTCCACGCTGACAATATTCTAATCAAACTAGGTCAAGTCAGCTATTTACTTTACCCTTTCTAAAATGTGTCAGCATCTGCGTAAGTGGGAATGAATTTGTGTCTGAGGTGCAAATACGTGGTCATTTATTGCCACATTTGATTTGATTTTGAATTTTGTATTAGAGTTTTCTTAAATGTAATCAAAAGCCCAACTTTAGGCAGTACATTTTTTAGGTTTTAAGTAGTGGTTAGAAACCATTGGGTTCATGCTAAAGATATGGTGAAGTAAGTCTCCATTTGGGTGAGCTTTCGGGTGTGAACTGAAGTTTACATCTGAGTAAGCTTTTCTACATGAACACATAAGAAAATTCTAAAAAACGTTTCTGTTCTAATATTTCCCAAAAACTCACCTACTCATGTGATGGGGCATTTATGCAAATTGTCCAATGATGTGAGGACAATTTTGGGAAAATTTGTGAACAGGGGGTATGCAGAAAGAAAATGCTAATTCTATAGCATCCTTAACTTTTTGGAAAAATGACGTACCTCACCTGTAAAAATGCCCAGTCACAGATAAAGGTGATTTTTTGAAGAAAAAATAGAACAAATATTTCTATTGGATTTTTTGTTGTGTTAAAAGTTAAAAAGCTCACCAAAATGCAGTTTGCAATGCACACCCAAATTTGAACCCACTTTGCATTTTCTGGTGCACTAGCATGACCGCCATTGTGAAGGCTTTGTCAGCCTAAAATAAAAATTAAAGGAAAACTTCCTTTTTGGCAGCTTTTTGGCATTATGCTTTACTGTTTTCCTCTTTGATAATGTAAAATACCTGTGATTTACTTATCAGCACTAATAGAATTTTCCCCAAAAATACCATGCTAAAAACACTCTAACCCAGTAATTGCTCATCACATGGAATATTAAATCAGTAGTGGCAGCTTCCAGAAATACAATAGAAGGTTTAAGAAAGCATGGAGCCAAATTCCTTATAAAGGTCCTATTCTTGACCACAAACTATCCCTTGTTTGGATAATTGCACCTAATCCTCTATTCAAGCATCTTCATCAACGTTTACAGAATATGCAAACTGTATACCAGAACTCAGCGGACTGATCAGCATATAATTAATACTGTTGATCTAATACATTCCTTTAATACTTCCTTCTTGTAATCAACATGTGCCCGTTGAGTAAAGACTCCTTGCTCAAAGAATCAAGGAAGAATATAAAAGTAGCACATTGCGCCATTCTGTTAAAAATAGCTAATTGAATATCATAATATGAATCCACTCACAAGAATAACTGTATAGGGAGCTTTTAAAAACCATAGTGGATCCAGCAGTAACAAAATCTCCCAGCACTGCGGCCATCAGGCTGGAGGAAGACTTTCAACAGCTCCTTTCCCGAAAATAAGATGATGTCACTGGCATTGATGAGCTTCATTCTCAGAACTTTATCCAGACTGCCCAGCATCAATAACCCAGTGAATTTAAATGGAATACCTGAAGCTTGGTCCAGTTGTTACTGTCCACTTCCTCTTTACACCGGAAGTGACATGGCGGCAGCGGCTACAAAAATAAAAGCTGGCTTTATAAAAATTAAAAAGCAACTAAAAAGTGAGTTCTAACCCCTCTCTTGTAAATGTGTATAAAGCACCATGTTATCTAAATAGAACTTTTATATATAAAGAGGCAATTGCGCAGACAAAGGACCAAGCGTCAAGCTTATCTTCAGCCAATAGTAGCAATACATCTCTCCTACAGAGCGTGCTATTGCTCTGTGGAGATGGTGTTTCACAGTTCTCTATACCTAACTCATCGCATGTCAGCAACAGCCCTCTGCTCCAAATCCTAAACGTATTTTCGCAAAAGAAATCTCTTGCATATCCTTAACCAACTTTTCGAAGAGTTATAAATTCATATCTCTCACCAGATTGCAAATATTCAGTTCTATATACCTGTTTAATTCAAATAATAGTATAATAATAATTAATTTTGAATATCAAATAAACATTCTAAAATATTTAGCCATTCTGAACCATTAATCTAATCCATTTATGCAAAAGAGCCCAACATTTTTTTCAGATGTAAAAAAAATAAAAATTATAAAAAATATTTAAAAATATGTAAAAAGGGGGTAAATGTGATAGAAATTTTAAAAGCAGTTATCTTCCTCCATACTATCAGGCTTACAAAGTGAAGAACCAAACAATCATTAAGGTGTATCAATAAATGCATTAACATTATTTATTCCACAATCTCATAAAGTTTTTAACCCAAAAATCCACATTTACTCTTCCCTAGATACCTCTCTCTATCTGTTTATGCCCCTCCAGTGTTCCACTACCTTCTCAGTTTCCAGAAAAGACAAACCCTTGGGGGCCCCTATTATGAAACTTACTGAAATGTAGGGATAAATCATGTGTCTCCAGTCTGTGCTCTATAATTGATATGTGTTCTCGATTTGTATGGCTGTATTTGGCCTGATGCAGAGCCTCCCCTGAACTGACCTTAAAACCTTCCGATTGTCCGGGGCTCCCGTTTGAATCGTGGCTCAAATGTGATGCAGAGCCTCCGTCGGAATGGCTCCCTAACTGATCCGTCAATTTGACTTCACTCAGGAAGTTTTTTTTGCTCTCTCGGGTGCTTTCAATTTGATCGGGGCTTCCGTTCCCGTTCACACGGGCGGCCCGTTTTTCCCTGTTTTTTCCTTGGTTTTTGAACATACCTGCTTGGTTTCCGTCGTATATGACCTTCCATTTTGTTGTTTTTTTGCAAGTATACTTACATCTCCATGGCTCTTCAGTTGCCAATCTGGCTACACGCAAGCGCACATCCCTCAACCTCCATTGGAATATACATATGGCAACAACTGCCAATTTGGCACATATATATATTTAATAAAAATGTTTGTTGTTCCTTCTTCCTTGCCATTAATGCATACCTTAATCTCCTTTGTGTTCCTTTTTCCTTGCCATTAATGCATACCTTAATCTCCTTTGTTGTTCATTCTTCCTTGCCATTAATGCATACCTTAATCTCCTTTGTTGTTCCTTCTTCCTTGCCATTAATGCATACCTTAATTGTTTCTGCTTGATTTTGATTTATTGTTCCATATCTAAACCTTTTGTGTCATGTAAATGTGTGATGATGTTGTGTGATTGTACATTTGCAGGAAAGACAACTCTCAAAATTTTTTTTTATTCCGACGTTGGAATTTATATATTTTTTTTTCAGTTTTTTCCTAATATTTTTTTTTAAATTTAAAACCAAAGAAACTATTTACATTTTAAGACAAATTAAAAAGCTTTAGGCCTCGGGTTCTTGTGGCTGTGATTTTCTGGTATCTGTGAATGAAAAACAACATTAGTTTAGCATTGTTTTTATGGTTTGGTTTTGCGTGATTTTTTTGGGGCCCTTTTTAAAGCGGACCTTCAGCGTGATTTAATGAAAAGGCCAAACTCTTCAAATACGAGACCGCAGCATTTGAAACTAGTATTTTAAAAGTTTTTAGTCACTAACTTATTATTCTTTCCCCCACTGGCCTGCAACTCTGTTCTGGAATTTAGGATACGTGCGCCGCCATCTTGATTCAGAAGCATCACACTTACTGAGGAGAGGAGAGTGGGATAAGGTACAGGGGGTGGGTTATAGCTGTGCTTTGCTCACACAGAGCAGAGCTGTGCTCTTGAAAAGGTCAGCAATCCCAGAATGCAGAGCAGCACAGTTACAAGGCACTTCCGTTTTGCAGGCTGCCTGATAAGATGGCGGCTTCCATAATCAGCCATCTTGGATGTTTAAAGGCTCATAACGTGCACTAGGTGCAGGTAGGATGAATTTTAATGTGGCCAATCTGTATGTACAGGGTGTGGGAAACATATAAGATAGACTCTTATTCAGAGTGAAGGTCCGCTTTAAGGGCTATTTTTTTTATTTATTTATTTTTTTTTTGGGCGATGTTTTTGGCAATGGAATTGTTAGTTCATTTACTTTGACCAAATAAAAAAACACTTACAATGTTTGGGGCGCACATTGCGTCGGGGGCGTCTCCTTTCTTCCTCCCTGGGTTGCTGCTGTGAATCTGTTAGGATGCCAAACACACTGAGACTGTTGTTGTATCATGAATATCATATTAAGTTAGGCTTCTAGGTATCAATCTACTCACCTTCCCCAGCCACCTCTTCCTCGTCGCCCCCTTCCTCGCTCATCCCTTGGGATGTCCCTGCGACGTCTGAATCTACAACTAACAATAGTGCACATGAGTATATGTATTTAATGCATGTATTAGCACATATCTAACTATATTTCCCTTACCGGAGTCAGGTTGAGGCTCATTTAGGCTCGACTCCCTGCCGTCAGATTCCCCCCTCCCCTGCATGCTGAGGTCCAGAGGCTCCTCATAGTCACTTACAGAGGGGGGGGGGGTGGCCGGGGGTGGCCGTTGACACTGGCGGTGGAACACCTACACCTTCACCTGTTTCGCCCAACACTGGGCTGCGTGTCCTGGTCCGGGTGGGGCGGAAGCACATATTCCATTCATGTGCTGAAATACAAACACAATCATAAAACCACGCCCAGGCGAGGCCAGGGTTATAGGTGCATTTACATTTTCAACACTTACATGGGAAATGTTTGGTGAAGTACCGCCTCACCCGGGGCTTATGCCTTCTCTTTAAATCAGACCAGTGTTGGGCGATCTGGGTGAAGGTATAGGTGGTTTGTAATCGGCGTGTGATCGCGTCCACCACCGCCAGGGCCAACGTCCGCTTCTCATAATCTGATGGCAGGAAGTCGTAGCGATTCCTCAGCATCATCTGTAAAAAAAAGATACAAGGACCCACCATTAATCCACCAAATACATTACCAAGTTTCCTGGCCTAACTAAAGTCACTTTATTAACCTCTTGCTGCCTCACATTGCCCTAGTTCTTCTATCTGCATCTAGCCTAGTTTGTAGCTGCGTACATGTGTTAAACTAAGGTGGGCTTGTATTTAACGTGACAAACTAAGTTGTTTCTGACTATTCTTGCGCTTTGTTTTTTTTTTATTATAAGGAATGTGTGCGCGCACATAAACGCACGCTCGCACGCTCGCATACTCACATCCATGATGATGTCGTCCTGCTCCTATGTAAAGATGGCGGGCGACATCTTTCCTTGGTTTTCCTGGTATAGCTCTGACGTTCCCCCGCGGTGACGTGTGTGTGTGCACGCAGGCGCGCACCCACTGTTGACAACGCCCACACGGGAAACATATTTAAAGCACAAGGCACTCAGCTCTGTGTTGGATACCATATCAATATGGGCAGACCTAAAGGGAGCAAAAATAGGCAACCAAGGCCCGAGGCACATAGCAGCCGCACACATGCCTCATCCTCCAAAAAACAGAAGATCAGGCACCAGACACAGGCAGAACATGCCCCAACTAAAACGCTGGATACTCCACACACAGAGGCACATTAAAAAAAACGCAGGACCAAGGAGACATTCACCACCACCTGCCAAAAAAGCACGAACACACAAGGGTGCCAAATCGAGTAAGACCCTGCAGCATCCTCAGCCTCAACACACCAAGCATACCCACAAAACAAAACACATCAGCAAGGGAAAGCGTATTGCCAAACCCACCACCCCACCAAGGTCACCCACCCCTCCACCTCAACCCCTCAAGCAGCACACACAACATCACCCTCCCCCATAAGCCCCAGAACCACACACGACACACCAGATAGCCAACCATCAATTTCCACAGATGCAGGGGACACCACACACCTATGTGGCTGACAACTACGCCGTGGCTCCCTAACTGCACGTTTTTGCGATGCTCAAAGCATGGCTGTGGCAAATGCAGTTTGTGAGCATTATGATGCCCTATTTGGCAGGAGCTCCAAATCAACCACTGAGCAGGCTAAGCTGGAGATCTGGACGAATATTTGCCACCAAGTAGATAGTGTGGGATCTGTCCGGCGAGATATTCAACAAATCAAAAGGAAATTTGGGGACCTGAAATACTACAGTAAAAAAAAAAATGGACATGCGCCGTCAGCAGAGGTAAAGGGCAAATTAAATGCATTCGTAGTCGCATTGGTAACAGGATGTAACACTTATTAGGTGTAATTTAATCTTCCCCAGCCAACAGACAGGGGGTGGAGCAGAGGTAAAGGGCAAATTAAATGCATTTGTAGTCGCATTGTTAAAAGGATGTAACACTTATTAGGTGTAATTTAATCTTCCCCAGCCAACAGACAGGGGGTGGCTTACCCACTAAAATAATCCTTACACCCGCCGAGGAACATGTATATACATACATACACCCGGCCAGCATCCAGGGCCTGGCAGAGGCACAAGACACAGACCGGAATGTAAGGTCCCAAGGTGAGTCTGAATTTGCCATGACCTATTACAAAAAGTTCAGTAAGGCAGTGTTATGCTACACAACACACTGTACTTGGCCATTTAGCTAATCTTCAAATTTACATTCTAAGGACCAAGTCAACAGGACACACCAGGCACCCAAACCCCTGCGTTAGCACCGAGGCCAAGGGCACACCAGGATTCTACACCACGAACCCAAATTGTGGATTGCGATGAGGTAAGTCAATGGTCATTGGTGTGTACTTTTAACATTGATCTTTGAGAGCTTTTGTGGACAGAAATAAACTGAAAGGAACCTATATTTCTTTACAGACCACAGGAAGCCCACCCATCATCGACCATATAAGAGATTTGGAGGAGGACACCCCACATATGTCACTAACCACTACGGCAACAGTGGCAGCAACGCAGTCAACCCCAGCACAACCACCACATCCACAACCACCTTCTGAACCAGAACCAACCACCCGTCCCACTGCTCCAACCCAGTCCAGACGCCATATTTCCCAAAGAAGGCAACTTCAAATTTTGGAGGAAGCATGGAGGCAGGAAAATATAGCCTTTTCGGCGACAACACAGCAATTCAATGAGACTGTGTGCACCCAACTCACAAACCTCAGCGCCCAATTAGAGGTATTAAACAGAAATATCTCTGCCCTAACCAGCCATATGGGTGAGATTAATCAAAGCCTGGCCCACATTGCAGCCAATTTGCACAACATCATTCCTCGTCAACATGCACCCCAACATACCACTAATTTTTGGGGAATACATTTTCTTACCCCACATGTAATTTTTCTTTTGGTCCAAAAAAAACAAAGGACACACCAAAATTTGTTGGTAAAATAAAAAAAAAAACCCAAAAAAAAAGTTTGGTCTCTGAAAAAACACTAAACAATAGTTGTGCACGGATGGTTTGCGCGGTGCCACTTTGGGTGCAAGAAAAAGGAGGGGTGGGGACGTCTGAAACTAAAGGTTGTGGAGTAGCCCACAAGCCATGATTAGTTTTAGGACCGTTGCAGGCGTCTATTGTAGTGCCCCCCCAGTCTCATCAAGACAACGGAACCTCATCTTCAAGAGACCAAAGCCTCGCTCCACCACAGAGCGAGTCCTCCTGGGGGCAGTATTGGAGATAAGGTAAGATTAGAGGGCATCCTGGGGGGTTTCACACAGCGGGACATCCCTTATAGATTCCCGTGCCGATCAAGGAGGGTGTTGGTCCACTTTAATATGTGCTCTGCTGTGCTGTGCTGTTTGTCTGTGCAGTAAGTTGTACCCTTTTATAAAAGCATATTTCATTTGTTTAGGCCCTTCAATATTTTTTTTGACTTCTAACAATTCCTTCCTATCTCTTTCCAAAACTGCCCATCTTTGTTTTTCTAAATCAGATTTGGAGAAACCCTATATTCAAGTAGCAATTTAAGTAGGAATTCTACCTGCTTGGAATAAGTCTTTGCATATTTATTTTTCCTCCTAATCCTAGTAAATTGACCCTCTGGAATGGCCCTGAACCAGCTTGGGTGGTGGTAGCTCCCTGCTGGCACAAGTTCCAGTCTGTAATTTTAAAAAATGTATTATTAACCAACCTATCCCCCTCCTTTAAGATAACCAGGTCTAAAAAAATAGCTTTGTCACTACTTGCTGTGAATTTCAAATTCCAATTGTTCATGTTGTCGTGTTCTAAAAAGTATTAAGTATTAAGTGAACCTTTCCACAACATAACTTTATCGTCAATGTAGCACTTGAAAAGAATCCCAACTTCCATTGAAAATAAACTGTGTCCCTCCACCACCCAACAAACAGGTTGGCCATACTGGGGGCAAATTTAGACCCATGGTAATGCCTTTACTCTGCAAATAATAAACACTGTTAAACCAAAGATAATTGTGTGATAAAGAAAATTCCAAACAATCCAACAAATACTGTGCCTGTAAATAATTAATGGTCTCACCATTCTAAATAAAACCTAACCCCCCTCATTGCTAAATTATGTGGTATGATGGTGTAAAGTAAGGTAACATTAACTGTCACCAACACCATTTATTTGTCCACCCTAATCTCACCCTAACAACAGCTGACAAACCCTGGAAGAGTAAGTCCTTTGAATCCACTCAGAAGGGGTGGACATACAAAGCGTCGTCAAACCACAGCGGCTCTGAGCACGCTGACGGCTGCATCTCACGCTGCCCTCTAACAGGGAGAGCGCCTGCGCCGGCCATTCACAAATGGCCTGCGCGGGCAAGCGCCATGCTAGAGAGAAGCGCGAGATGCGGCCCGTGCATGCGCCGTTGGACCGGGAGTAAGGTAAGGTTAGAGGGCATCCTGGGGGGTTTCACACAGCGGGACATCCCTTATAGATTCCCGTGCCGATCAAGGAGGGTGTTGGTCCACTTTAATATGTGCTCTGCTGTGCTGTGCTGTTTGTCTGTGCAGTAAGTTGTACCCTTTTATAAAAGCATATTTCATTTGTTTAGGCCCTTCAATATTTTTTTTTGACTTCTAACAATTCCTTCCTATCTCTTTCCAAAACTGCCCATCTTTGTTTTTCTAAATCAGATTTGGAGAAACCCTATATTCAAGTAGCAATTTAAGTAGGAATTCTACCTGCTTGGAATAAGTCTTTGCATATTTATTTTTCTTCCTAATCCTAGTAAATTGACCCTCTGGAATGGCCCTGAACCAGCTTGGGTGGTGGTAGCTCCCTGCTGGCACAAGTTCCAGTCTGTAATTTTAAAAAATGTATTATTAACCAACCTATCCCCCTCCTTTAAGATAACCAGGTCTAAAAAAATAGCTTTGTCACTACTTGCTGTGAATTTCAAATTCCAATTGTTCATGTTGTCGTGTTCTAAAAAGTATTAAGTATTAAGTGAACCTTTCCACAACATAACTTTATCGTCAATGTAGCACTTGAAAAGAATCCCAACTTCCATTGAAAATAAACTGTGTCCCCCCACCACCCAACAAACAGGTTGGCCATACTGGGGGCAAATTTAGACCCATGGTAATGCCTTTACTCTGCAAATAATAAACACTGTTAAACCAAAGATAATTGTGTGATAAAGAAAATTCCAAACAATCCAACGAATACTGTGCCTGTAAATAATTAATGGTCTCACCATTCTAAATAAAACCTAACCCCCCTCATTGCTAAATTATGTGGTATGATGGTGTAAAGTAAGGTAACATTAACTGTCACCAACACCATTTATTTGTCCACCCTAATCTCACCCTAACAACAGCTGACAAACCCTGGAAGAGTAAGTCCTTTGAATCCACTCAGAAGGGGTGGACATACAAAATTAGATGTGATTACATGTACTACACAGTTTGTAATTTATTTAAAACAATATGTGGGGAGAACAATCTGATCATTGAAAACCCAGATTAGGGAACACATATATAATATAAATGCAACAGTTTACTGAGGGGACGGACGTAATACAACTCAGACAAAGATATACTACCCTATATGTGATGAAGCACCTTATTTTTGCTGCTCCTGGGTCCCAATGAATTATGGTTATTTATTGTATAGAGATCATTGAGCACTTAATTACACCATTACCCCTCTTGTTGCCTGCTTTGTGAATCTTTGGTTTTAAAGTGTATCTTGTGTTCATATTGTTTATGTTATTGCCTCCTGAGTTAATATTGATTTATATTTTTCTAACCTGTGTGGGAAGGTGCGCCATCATATATAGGGTAGTATATCTTTAAGTTGGATTACGTCGGTCCCCTCAGCAAACTGTTGCATCTGATTTGTTACTTCCCATGGAGCACACCATATTTTGATTAGTGTGCATTATATTGACACATAATTTATCCATACATATCAGTAAGTTTCATAATAGGGACCTCCAAGGGTTTGTCTTTTCTGGAAATTCAGAAGGCAGTGGAATACTGGAGGGGCATAAACAGACAGACAGAGGTATCTAGTGCAGAGTAAATGCAGATATTTGAGTTAAAAACTTTAGGAGATTGTGGATTAAATGTTGACTTTGATGTTAATTAATTTACTGACACATCTTAATGATCGGTTGTTTCCCCAATTTGTAAGCCCGATAGTACAGTGGAAAACTAATTGCTCACTGTTAAATTTTTCTATCCCATTTTTTACCCCCCTTTTCAATATTTTTTATTTTTGGGCTCTTTTGCTTATAGGTATTAGATTAATTACAAGTTCATAATGGCCAAATATTTTAGAAAAATCTATCAAATTAATTATTTGAATTAAACAGTCTGGTGAGAGATATAAATGTATAACTCCTTGAAAAGTTGGATAAGGATATGCAAGAGATTCTTTTTAGGAAAATAAATTTAGGATTTGGAGCAAAGGGCTGTTGCTGACATGCAATGATTTAGTTATAGAGAACTGAGAAACACCAACTCCCAAGAGCAATAGCGCGCTCTATAGGAGAGATTATGTATTGCTACAATTGCCTTAACAATTAACAGATGAGCTTAGCACACTGAAGACATTATTTTTGCTCAAATGCTGGCAGGGCACTTCCAATCAGCTCTTGCCCCCTCTGGGGCGTCCCCTACGGTTAGTCCCCTACGGTTAAACTGGACCTAACCCTTCCCATGGAGGGTCCTGGTCCACTAGACCACAGAGACCATTTTTGTGGGCCTCAAAGTGGAACAGCTTAAACCAGTTGGTTGAGTGAGGGGTGTGATTCAGGGTGTGACATTTTACAGGCTTTTGATGAACAAACATCACAGCATTCTATGCTACTTATGTGTGTAATTAGGTGTAACCCTGAAATTGGTCACATGCTCCAGGGATCTATTAAAGATGTTGGTGATTAATCCAATGCTCAGCCAATCCATGTATTCCACTACCGCCATAGAGTCAGAGCAATTGTAACAAATGTTTTAGATTGGGGATGCCCCCCTGAAAGTGCGACTTCTGATCAGGGGACTAAACTAATCTAACTTATCCATCATGTCGTTAGTGAACCCTGCATTAGAGAGATACTACTCACTTCTAGCAGAGCTCTACTGAATGAAGGACAGGAAACAGCCGCATATGTGTAGGGTAGACACACCCTCTCTGGCAGGAGGAATGCTTGAAGCATGTTGCTGTGTCCTCCACCAGAGCTTCATGAGGAAAAAGAATAGTATCTCTTAAAATCCAATGTCACTGAGAGCAGGAGTACGTAGGTCATGGACCTGGACCCTACCTAACACAGAGTTGTGATGAAGATTAGGTCCACTTTAAAAATGGTGAACAGTCACATGGTGTGCCCTGCTTCCAACAAAAGAGTCAAAGCAAGGGGAATAGAAAAGATGCAAGAGAAAGGAGGACTAAGAAAAGGGAAGTCAGGAAAAAAAGGAAAGAGAGAGAAGAGGAAAAAGAACAAAATTTATGTTCCTATGTTGGGCCCCTGAGGAGTGACATTAAATAAAAACCTGGAATGTGACACTAATTGATGGTCTTATTTCTATTCCATAGTCCATCTATATTGCAAAGATTTAGGCTAAATGTCTCATCAAGAGATACATTTAAAAATGTCTGGAATTTGGTTTGAAAGAACATTGTAATAGCAGAACTTAACCAGCAGATGTCACCATAATTCTATCAGTTATTACAAGTGGCTTTTCTTCAAATGCTCATGTAACTGAGTAAACAGACCGGCTAAATGACATGAATTCGGTGTAACTCAGTGTATTTCAAAGAGAATATAACTTGGATCTTGGGCTAAATATATCAAATATACTTATTTATGTATTTGTTCTAAGTGTTTTATGGCCCTTTTTGTTGCATGTTCCCATTTCCATCTGCAGGTAGCTAGGCTAATTTATACCTGTATTTATAGAACCCACCACACATCCATAGATTTTCTGCTAGTGCGCTCGGCTGCATCCAACTCTATTCTACACCATTACCCCCTTAGCTGAAAATAACGACTAGAGAAGGGCGTGCTGATGTAGGGCCAGGGAAAGGGGAGTTATATGGGGGACTTTGGTGGTTGTTTCACACAATGGGGCATCCCCAATTGGCATGACCCAGGGACAGGAAGTCAGGTGGCCATGGAGTCTTACAGATTCTAGGACTGCCCAAGATGGGTTTTGGTCCACTTTAAGAGGTAAGTTCAGAGTAATTCATAACAGAAACTGTTTGAAGAAACAGTAGATCCTGGTACCTAGCACAAGCGTACACTGTAGATTGGATTGCTTTATGTCTCATGCCCACAAGTGCCTGCTTACAAAGATTAGAGTGTTTTGAGGTTTGTTGACTTTCCTTAAGCAGAAGAACATGTGGATTTAAAAAGCTCATCAGACATCTATTGACCACTTGCTGCCTATGATGGCCTAGCATCCTGCGGTGGGGCACTCACCCGCATAGGGATAACTCAGGATTGGTTCCAAGTTATTTCCTTGGTATTGTACTAATCACATGAAAACTGTATAGTTATTGCATTGCTTTGCTTTATCTGTAGTAATGAGAAAACCAAAACAATAAAGTTTGGGTTCTCACCAAACTTTGCAAGGTTGGCACTCGGGCCCAACACTAAAGCTGGTTGATGGGCTGCAATGGGGTGATGGGGGGCTCTGCCCACAGTCAATAGGTTACCGATTCAGGTCAATCTTGGGTACCCAAACTTGCCGAACATCTACAGGTTCGCCCAACACTATTTATCTGTATTCTTTTTCTAACGTCACTTTCTGGTGTAAAATGTAATATCACCACCTCTTTGAGCCCCAGTATTGTTAAATTGTCTCCTCCAATAGAATGTGTGAAGCAGGAACCTAATTCTCTGGAGTGGGGCAGCTTAGCCAGCCTAGGCCGGCAGTGGTGCTTTTTGTCCTTTGACCTGAATCAGAAACAGGATGGGGGGTATTTATCAGAGTTGTGATTTTTTTGTATTACGATTTGAGCCATAAATTGTACAAGGGTTGATGTTTTTACTTAGTAGGGAAAGGTCCTGCAAAATATGATTACCCTTTATTTTGCTGGTCAGTCCATTTAAATAGTCCAACACGAGGGGGGCGGAGCTTGCCATGGAGTGGTGAAGACGTGTCGGCAGTCCGCTCCCGGCAGCAATAGCAGTTATCAGCATCAAGAGATGAAATCTGTGAGCCCAAGCTCTGAAATCACTCAACAGTGGAGAGCAGGATCCCTCTGATTTGCCATGGACCAAAGCTGGAGGGACAGCGCGGCCCGGTGAGGTCCTGACAGGCGCGGACGAGAAGCGGCGTGGTTGCGGCTGCCATCTTGCGTGTCACCATCCTAGCTCTGAGGCGGTGGAGCTGTGCGGCGTCGCCGAGGTGAGGACCTTGTGGGAGCGGCGTGACCCCGACCTCCAGGGGACTCCCCCCCCCCCCACTGCCTCTCCCCTGAGAAACGAGCAGGAGTGAGACCGGGCACTGCGCACAGGACCACATCGCGCGACGACGGTCGCCATCTTGGACTCCAGCCGGCTGAGACAGCGGCAGAGTTGAAGAAACAGCTGAGGTGGGGAGCGAGCAGGGGCGACGGGTCCCGGCCAGATAGGAGATCCCTCCTTGCCTCCCCTCCACCTCCCTGCACATGAACTGGACCGGGGTTGGGTGCGGGGGCAAGCGCCCAGCATCAGGCTGTGTGGCCCTTGCACAAGTGAAAAACTCCATTGAGGGAGAAGCTGCAGCAACCAGCTATCATTATATAACTCCCTTAGCCTACACCAGAGGCAGAGGACTCCCTGCATTAGTGGGGAGGGGGGAACGGACGGAGCCCTTCTCCACAGTCCCCAGAGGAAGATAAAAACTTACCTTCTATTCCATCTCCTGCTAACAGATCTGGGGGGAACAGGCTTAAGATCCATCTGGACATTTTGGGCCGGGCACCTCTCACTGGCCCCTCCAAGTTTTCAGCGACGGAGGCCCACATTAATTAGCCGCTCTTGCAGCACTCTCTCTATGCTCTTGGGATCTGACAACCCTCACTGAAGAGCCCTCAAATATGCTGGGCCTGGAAAAACTCACTTAAAGGAGCAGTATCGCAAAATTTGCATTAAAAAAGATAAATAAGTAAATAGCCACACAATAGCTTATAACATGTGTATGAATAATCTGGCGATAGAAAAAGAAAAAAATATATGCCTCTCTTTTAAATGGTATAATTAAAATGGCTCAGTCCATTTGCTGAATAGGGGGATCTGCTGGCTTGTATTTAGTGAGCTGCTTCATTTAGCCCACTGGTCTCCTAGCAACACTTTACCTCAGAGGCTGACACTGTAACGGCTGTGTGTGTGTGTGTGAGGTGCTGCTTTTGTTATGAGACCAGGTGACTCAAATGTGTAAAATCTATACAAAATAAACTAAACTGACTGAAAATGACTGAAATTCTTCTTTGAATAACTGTGCAGGAAAATCTAAAGGTATTAAAGTGGAACAAAACCCCATTCTAAATCAGGATGCCCACTGTGTGAAACGACCCCTGGATAACCACAGATCCCCCCATTTTTCTGGCGCGCTCACGCAGATAGTCATTTAGACAGGCCGGGCGGCCAGGAAGGTTACTGCTCAGGCTCCCCATCTGCGTGCAAACAGCGCTGATTGGATGAGAGCCCGCGCATGCGCTGTGGGACAGGGAAAGGTACGTTTTCACAGGCGAACTTGGGGATTTCACATATCAGGGCATCCCAAGTCAGGATGCCCCTAGGGGCACAAAACAAAACTCCAGATAGTGAAAATCCTGGGTTGGGCTTTACTCAAAACACACAAAGCTGAAAGAAAGATCATATGGAAAAAAGAAAAATAAGAATATGAAAGAGAAAATGGTAAACTGAAAGATTCTGCAGCAGAGCCAACATGAAGGGAAAACTGTCAAAATCAGCTAAATGACTTCTAGAGCTTTTCTCTCTGTTTTAGATATATAAGTTCTGGCCAGGCAATGTTGCAATGTTATCTTATGCTGGACGGCTGCCAGCACTGAACAGCTGAGACTTTGATACATTGTTTCCCCCTCTCCTCAGCGTGGAACTGATACATTAGGGTCGATTCAAAGAAACATGTAACAGCTTTGATTTTGGTGCCGATCATCCTATTTTTCCCGTACGCTCGTGCGTTCGTATGAACTTGCGAGTGATTCTATAAGCAAATACGTTTCTATCCTAAAATTTACGTCCGTTCGTATGGCAGTTCGGGAATCAGACCTATGTCAGTTTCCATCCTGAATTTTCCGTTTCATTTCTCAGGTTGCAACATTGGTTTTGCCCTTTTTCCTTTTTTGTCTGGACGTAAATCCTTCTGATCTTGCGGCTGCGCACTACAAACTTACCTCATTAAAGTGCATTCTAAATATTTGGTCTTATTTTTCTTTATTTCATTCATTTTGTAGTAACCAACCATTAATGAATGCATTTGCATAAGTAAATCTTACTTTGTTTAATTTTTAGTTAACTTGCATTTTTTACTTGTGGATTTAATTTTAATATTTTGGCTTCAAATGGTACAACTTAAAATTTTGTGTGTGGTTACCCACACCCTCTCCATACAGATTGCTCTCAAATATAAAAAAACACCCAGCAACTTCTGCATGTTATGAGCCTAGAAACAGCCAAGATGGCGGGTCAGGTATTATCGGGCAGCCTGCAAACAGAAAGGGCCTTGTGACTGTGTTGCTCTGCATTCTTTGATTTCTGACCTTTCCGTGCCCCCAGCTCTGCTGTGTCTGTGCAAAATACAGCAGTAACCCACATCCTGCACTTTATCCCGCTCTCCTCTCCTCAGTAAGTGTGATGCATCTGACCAAAGATGTGCTTAAATAATTAAACAAAGCAAAGGTAAACAACTACACCAATAAATGCAATCTAAAAATATTATTCTAGTACATCAATTTTTTTTAATTCAATAAATTTTTATTGAACAGATCGATCCAAAAATTGCAGTACAGGCAATAAATACCAGCGTGAAGAAACATTATTACAGTGAATTATATAAAAATATAAAACTTTGTACGAAGGACGAGTCGTTTTCCTGTAGTTCCTTCCGAAGGCCATGATCCTAGCCATAGAGATCACACCTCGATGATCCAAGACAGGCCGATCTACTAAAATTTTCAATGCAATACAATCACAACTTCCTAAAGAATGCTCTTAACCCTTGGGATAGGGAATAGGGAAGGGGGGAGGGATCACAGGGTGGGAAAAGGATAAGGAGAGAGAGAAAAAAAAAAAAAAAAAAAAAAAGAAAGAGGAGGCCAAGAATAAGCTAAAAAGGTCGCATTTTAAACCCAGAGCAGGGTGTCATCAAATTTTTGTGGCCCGTAGGCCCGTATCCAAGGAGTCCACAGTTCTCGAAATCCATCCAAGTCCCTACATTGTATTGCTGTGAGCTTTTCCATAGACATAATGAAATTCACTTTATTGAGAAGTATCCTAAGTTTCAGATCTGCAGCTTTCCATAATCCTGCTATTGTTTGTTTCGCTCCTGTCAAGATATGATATGTCAGCAGCCTCTGTTTTTTAGAGCATTTATCTATGGGAAAGTTTAAGAGGGCCACCCATGGATCCCTTGTTATCTGCCTGCCTAAAACCTTGCTTATAACGTTAAACACTTTTTGCCAGAATATCTTTACTTTGTCGCAGTCCCACCATATATGTTTATAAGAGCCTACAGCCGAGCAACCTCTGAAGCAGAGTCCTTTTTCATCTGACCCAAAGTGTTTCATTTGATCTGGTACTAAGTACCACCTAAGAGTTAATTTAACATTAGCTTCTACTGACATGACAGATGCAGAAACACCAAAACTCGAACCCCACATCTTCTGCCAATCTGCTTGATCTTTTGTCTCTCCCAACTCCCTCTCCCATTTTTGTCTGTAAGATAGAACTTGGTCTTCTTCTCCTACACACAGCTTGCTATATATTTCGGAGACAATCCCTCTCCCCCTTGGGTCCTTACTGCAACGTTTTTCAAAAAAAGTAAGCTGGTCACAACTGGCCTGTACTGGGCATATAGACTTTACAAAATGAACTACTTGCAGATACCCAAAAAGGTCTTTAGGCTGTAATGAAAATTTAGTTTTCATTTCCTGAAATGTAGATATCCTGGAATCTTGGAAACAATCCCTGAGGTATTTGACCCCCCCTCTCTTCCATGTGGAGAACCTTGCAGGATCTGTAATTGCTGGGAGGAACATAGGGTTATCCCATATCTTCAGTAACGGCCCATGCGGGGAGACCAAAGCTACTGTAGACTTCATATTGTCCCAAAGCTTTAAGGAATGGTCTATTATTGGGTTACCTATTGATCTTCTCTCTTTAGATGGTAACCACAAGAGGTTATCAATCCCTACTGGGTCATATAAATCTGCTTCTATCTGTATCCAAGCTGGAACATCTATAGTTGTGTGGTATGCTATCACTTGAGCCAATTGTGCAGCTTGGTAATATTTTTTGATATTGGGCACCCCCAGGCCACCCTGACATTTTGGTTTAAGCATAATACTACTCGCAATTCGTGGACGTTTATGATCCCATATAAAATCCAATATTTTGCTTTGAAGCTGTTGTAAATAAATTGAGGGAATCCGTACTGGGAGCGTTCTGGTTAGATACAAAAATTTTGGGAGAAGGGTCATTTTAATTGCCGCAATTCGGCCTAGCCAAGATAATCCATAAACTTTCCATTTCTTCAATAATGCCCAAAGCTTACGCCTAAGTGGGTTGAAGTTAGCTTCAAATAGAGAAGTATATCGTTTAGTTAAGTTCACCCCTAGATATTTAATTGTATCCCGTTCCCAATGGAAGTCGAACCCTGCCTGTAACTGGGTCCACTGATTGTCCGGAATATTTATATTTAGTGCCCTTGATTTTGTAGTGTTCACTTGTAGCCCAGAGATCCGCTCAAATTCTCCCAGAGTCCTCAGTATATTGGGGAGGGAAATGTTTGGATTAGACACTGTTAATAATACATCGTCGGCGAAAAGACATAATTTATATACAGCTCTGCCCACCTTCACCCCCCCTATATCTGGCGCTGTCCTTATAGTTTGTGCAAGGGGTTCCATCGCCAATGCAAACAGTAGAGGTGACAATGGGCACCCCTGCCTCGTGCCTCTCGTCAGGGGGAAATTGTCTGATTTACATCCACTATATTTCACATAAGCACTCGGCTTGGAGTAGATCTCTTTCACTATACCAGAGAATTTCGGACCAAAGCCCCAAAAGTCCAATAAGTGGAAAAGGTATTCCCAAGCCACCGTGTCAAAGGCCTTTCTGATATCTAAGGAAAGGAGCATACACGGTATATTTTTATTGTTAGCTATCTGCGTAAGCTGAACCACCCTTCTGATGTTGTCACCAGCTTGTCTACCAGGAATAAAACCCACTTGGTCGTTATGAATTAACTGAGGGAGGAATTCTGCTAGTCTATCCGCTAAAATTTTTGTGCATATTTTCATATCCAAGTTGATAAGGGAAATAGGCCTGAAATTGGACCACAAAGTGTGGTCCGTGTCTGGTTTAGGTATCATGCTGATCGAGGCTGTTAGAGATTCCTGGGAGAATGTACCACCCTCTCTTATCTCGTTAAACATAGCCTTCAATTTCGGGGTCAGCTTAAAACTGAAAGTCTTATAGTAAGCCGCTACAAATCCATCTGGGCCCGGCCTCTTATTAGGCTTGAGGTTCGATATTGTTTTCTCTATTTCTGTGTTACTAAACTCGCGTTCCATAGCTTCATATAATTGGTCTGGCAGGGAGGGCAAAGAGACGCCCCTCAAAAAATTATCTATATTTCTAGAGGAGGGCGGGTTACGAATAGTATATAATTTTTTTAGTTGTTCTTTAAAGATCTCAACAATTTTTATAGGGTTACTTGTTAAATCCCCTCTCTCATTTTTTAGTCTAACAGGGTTGAATCCCTGCTCAGGGGTTTTTAATTTTTTAGCCAGCAGTACGTCAGGCTTATTGGCCTTACAGTAATATCTATGTTTCACCCAACGAAGGGCGCTCTCTGCCCTTCCCGCCAAAGCAAGATTTAGCTCGTGTGACACCCTGTGGAGCTCTGCACGCAATAAAGGAGTCATCTGCTGTCTAGCAGCCTCCGCTACTCTCAGATATTCTTTTTCTAGTGTCTCAATGCATTTATTTCTATCTTTCTTTTTTCTGGAGGCAATCTGGATGAGTTTACCTCTTATAGTAGGTTTATGAGCCTCCCAACAAGTAACTGCAGAAATCTCGGGAGATTCATTGATTTGAAAATATTCAGTCAAAGCATTAGATACCTCCTCAACAACCGCCGGGTCTGCTAAGAGAGAAGCATTCAACGACCAAGAAAATCCAGATCTTCTGCAGAATAGAAAGTCTAGCTTTACTAGTATGCCGTCATGGTCTGACCAAGACACTGGGAGAATTTTAGCAGATCTCAATGAGGGCATAGATCTCTGGGTGAGAAAAACGTGGTCTATTCTTGTCCATACATTATGGGGATGAGAGAAGTGTGTAAAGTTCTGATTACCTGGATTGGCTTCCCTCCAGCTGTCTGCCAAACAGTGGGTATCTAAAAGTCCTCTAAAGGCTTTAGAAGCTGCTGCCATTTGAGAGTTTACTAAGGTGTTGCCTGGAGCCTGTCTATCCATGTATGGGTTAATAACCAGATTTGAGTCTCCACATAATATGGTCAACCCCTGCGCTATGCTATCAACTTTATCAAAAAGATCGGATAAAAAAGCTACCTGGTTTATGTTGGGTGCATAATAGTTGATAATTGTAATTTCAGAGTCTTGTAATGTCCCAACTAGAATTAAGTATCGGCCCTCTGGATCTTTAAGCTCCTTTTTACAATGGAATTGAGCGTCACGTCTAAACCCAATCAAGACCCCCTTCTGTTTGGTATCTGAACATGACATAAATACCTGTGGATAAGCTGCATCTAAGAACCGTGGAGAGGAGGATTTCGAAAAGTGTGTCTCCTGTAAACACAGGATCGCTGGTCGGTGAGTTCTGAATTTCCTAAATGCAAGACTTCGCTTGTGTGGGGAATTGAATCCTTGAACATTTAAAGAAAGTACAGTAGTCATTTTACAAACAGTCTTCTATCTTTAGTCAAATATAAAAGGTTCCACAAATATATGAAGAGAATAAAGAAAAAAGAAAAAGAGACAAAGAAGAAAGAAAAATAAAAAGGAAAATAGGGGAAGGAAAATCCAGGGAAGGCGGGGAGTAGGGAAAATTTAGGTCACCAGAATCAGTGAGTGTGGGGGGGTGTCCCCAGATGGCGTCAATTAGCAATAATGTAGATAACGCTCCAATAGATGTTCCTGTGGGTATCAAAACTGACCCAAAATCTATGTACGTTGCTGAGTCCCAATTAGGAACCTACACTGACACCCACCTGGAGGGCCCCCACACACCCCTGTCTTCACACCTGAAGTCACTAAAACACTGATAGGCCAGGAATGTAGCCTAACCTGTAAATAAGTTTTTAAACAATTTAACAATTATAGTCTAAATATTGAAATTAACTCTACAATTAAAGGTAATGAATATATAAGAACCTAATCAGAGGGATAGTCCCTTTGATTTTACTGGAGTACGACATGTATATGCCGGCGGGCAAACAGGAGTTATCACAAACATAAACTGTAAGGCGCATAATAGAGCTTAAAATATTATCTAACAACATCCTTCAACATTATATTTAACCAAAGTAGCAAAAAACTCTAAGATCTCTTCGTCCCAGGATTAAAGGGAGAAGTTTCAGATCTAAGGGATAATATGCAGAAAGACCATTGACCACAATGTAGGGTCGACAGGACAAGCCATTTAACAAACTCACATGGAACACTACTCACAAACAACATATACAAAAAAAAAAAAAAAAAAAATTTTTCAGCTTAGTCTGTCCACCTCTTTCTTTTTTACTATCGCCACTTTAACTCAGAATAAAATCTTCATTTGGGAATTACAGGGTCCTGCGGCTCAGGTCAAACCTTTGTCAAAAACCAAAAAAAAAAAAAAAATCCAAGATATTAGGGTTCTAGAAAACAGTCCAGAATCTGACAAATTCACTGAGATGGCTGGAGCGTCTCAAGGGACTGCAAAAGAGAGGGAGGAACTACATCCAGCCGATCTAGGACCTTTTCTTAGCCTCTTCCCAGCTCGCTGAATTTTAGGTGATTCCTCTAAGATCCTGGGAGATTTAGCCTGGGTTGTTCTGGTAACTCCTGCCGTCACCATTTGGCACTTCAGTTCTTCCAATGAGGAGGCTGAGTATGAAGAATCCTTATAGGAAAATGTTATGCGAAAGGGAAATCCCCATTTATATTTAATTTGATAATCCTGTAAGATTGCTAGCAGCGGTTTTAATTCTCTTCTCCGCGCCATAGTTGCTGCAGATATGTCTGAATAGACCTGGAACTTATGTCCTTGGAACACAAGACCCGCTGATTGACGAGCTGCTTTCTGTACCACGTCTTTGGTATTATAAAAATGGAATTTGACTATAATGTCTCTAGGGGGGTCTTCAGGAGCTCTACGGGGGCCCAAGGTTCTGTGTATGCGGTCAAACTCCAGCCTGTCCAGTGGAATTGCTGGTGCCAGGTCCTGGCAAATCGCTATGATTACTGCCTTTACATCTTCAAAATGCTCTGGTAAACCTCTAAACCTGAGGTTACATCTTCTCTCCCTGTTCTCCATGTCCTCTAACTTTGCTGACAGTATGGAGTTTTCTGTTTTCAGCTGGTGAACGTCTGACTCAATAGCTTCTTGTGAGGTTGTAACGTCTGCCACCTTGCTCTCTAATGCAGTCAGACTGCCTGACACCCTGTCCAGCTCTTTTGACAGGTGTTCTTTAATCAGCATAGTATTAGCTGCCAAGGCTTTCTGTAATAGACCCTCAAATTGCAGTAATAAATCAGCACTTACATCTGCCTGTGTGGCTGAGCTCTGAAGACCCGTTCTCCCCTTCTCCTCTTCAAAAAAAGACGCCTCGCTGTGATTGATAGCATCTAGATCTTCCAGGCTGATGTCCTCCGCCATCTTGAAATCCCCTCCTCGTCTGCCGTCGCCGAGCTTCTCCTCCACCCTCAGACAGACTCAGCCGCTGCTCCGGGCCTCCCTCCGCAATCCGGTAAGTCACGTTACCCGCTCTGGGTTATCTAGCTGGCTCTTGCGCCGTTAATCTTCCCGTTTGATGCCGCCGGGCGCGGAGCTGACTCACACCGCCGCCATCATCGCCACGCGCGCATGCGCACTCCTAGTACATCAATTTAAAAATAAATAACAAAGGACATAAGTTTCTTTAATTAACGCAAATATATTGCAAAATAAAGGTTTACATGCAAAGGACTAATTAAGGTCCACATTAAAATGCTTTTATAAGGCATACATGAATCAGGTATGCATTGCCATACAATTTATGGCCTCAGCCATGCTGATACATGCAGTTCATTGGAGCTCAAGACGCGCAGACTCCTCCACATAGCCAAAAAACCTGTTCAAGAACAGCAATCCGACTGCTAAAAGGTGTCGGCAGTGGCTTTCTTTTAAAACGTATTTAGAGGTTGGAAAACTGTTCTCTGAATCACACCTAAACACATTCGATTATCCTAAGTTTTACGTTTTGATCCTAAGTTTTACGTTTTGATCCTAAAATTTAGGAACGAACTTGCGATGATCGTAAGAGCATATACGCATTCGTACGTAGGCTCGTGCGAGTCGGAAATGGCCAAAAAAACAGGAAAAAATGACTAACACCCACCCAAACTTACGATTCTCGATCCGAAATCAATTAACTTTTGCTCTTTGAATCGAGGGGATAGTTTCCCCCTCTCCTCAGCATGGAACTGATACATTTGTATCTCCCTCTCCTCAGCATGGAACAGGCGAAGAGTGTCGGCTGCCGAAACTGACAAGACATAAACATGAGCTATTAGTCTCCAGCTGCTCAACACACACATCATTTTTTTCTACATTTGTAATTCTTACTCCAACACCTACCTAAATTCCAAGTACCATTTAAATATAAGTCACCAAGAAAAATTTGCGATACTGCTCCTTTAAGCACCCTAAAAGCATTTGGGCCCTAACAGCCTCAATCAAAGCGCCTTCAAAGCAATCTGGGCTGGATACCCCTCATTTGAACGCCCTCAAAGCACCCTGGGCTGGACGGCCCTTATCTAAGTGCCTCTCCTGCACCCTGGGCTGGACTTTTCTCATTTAGGCATCCTCAAAGCGTCTGGGCTCTGGTAGCCCTAATCGAAGTGCCCTCAAACACACTGGGCCGGACACCCCTCATTTAAGTCCCCTCACACATCCTGGGCCGGACACCTCTCATCTAAGTGCCCATCGTGCACCCTGGGCTGGACATTCATCATTTAAATGCCCACAACGCACCCAGGGCCTGGCTGCCCCTCCTGAAGTGTTCCCAAGTAGCCCGGGCCGGAAAACCTCATTTGAGCACCTTCAAAGCATCTTGGAGCTGACTGCCCACTTAGAAGCACCCTCAAAGCACCTTGAGCCAGACACACCTCAATTAAGCGAAGCACAGAAATGGGAGGGGGCAGCAAACCTAAGGATAATAGGGGGCAGACAAGAAGTTCAGCGGCAACTACTCAAGGTGATCTTAACGGCTAGATATACAAACCTACAGAGTCCGTCCGAGACCCATGCCCAGCCGGGGAGGCCCCCCGGGGGGGGGCGAATGGGGGAATCTCCGAGTAGAGGGGGAGGTCCTATGGGCTCGAGCTCTCCCGCGTCTGATAGCACCCTGTCTGATATCTGGGCACATCTGCGATCTATGCCAATTAAGGAAGAGCTCACCACAATCACTCATTCAATTAGTGAGAAGCTATCTGAGGAGGTGGGGCTCCTTCGGGGAGATCTTAAGCAGCTGAACTCTAGGCTTGCTGGGTTTCAGCAGCGGAGCGAGGAGGACTCACGCACTCAACTCACGCACCGCCTGCAGTTGCAAGAGTCAGCGACTGCCACTTTGGCTCTTCATTTGGAGGACTTAGAGAACCGCATCCAGTGGAACAACATACCCATACAAGGGCTCCCGGAGGCGACGCGAGCGGAGGACCTTCTTCCTACCTTGCATGGGATCTTCTCTACGTTGCTGGGGGAGCCGTCCAGTAGCAACTCCAAAATAGAGATAGACCGGGCACATAGAGCCATCGCCCCCCCTCCTCGTCAGAATGACCCCCCAAGAGACGTTATCTGTAGGGTTCATTTTTTTCCAAGAAAAAGAAGCAATTATGGCAGCTGCTAGAAGGAAGGGTCCCCTGGACTTTGACAGGGCAATCCTGCACTTCTACTCAGATCTATCAAGGTCCACTTTGGCGAGGCGAAGAGTCCTTCGGCCACTGTTGGAGACTCTCAAACAGAATAATATTACATACAGATGGGGATACCCCTTCGCCCAAATTTCCTCAAATCAAGGGAAGACCTTCTCACTCTGCAGACATGAGGACCTGCCTGGCCTATTCAACCAATTTGGCTTATGCCCAGTTCAGGTCCTGGACTGGCTCTCATACTCCCCGGACCCTTACCCTTCGCAATCGAGAAGAGGGACTTACCCCCAGGCTATCAACCCGACCAAGCGCGACAGGATTCTACTATTAACCTGACTGTGGGCTTCTTCTAAGACCACGCCCGTGGACACTTTTAACCAGGTCGTATGATTCTGATGCTGCTACTTTTTGTGAAATTTTTGTAACATACGGAGCGGATTGCCTTGGCCTGTGGCGACTGTCCGATCAAGGCCCTGAGCTACTGGTCCCGGCTTGTGGTCGGGGCTGGGCTCTCATTCAGAGAGGGGAGTTCCTTGAACTCCGCTACCCTTGGCATTGCTGAGTCAGTGCGGACTTTCTGGCTGGACAGGTGGCAGAGTGGAGCTTTATTTTGTTTTATGGAGCACTTGGGCTCTCAGGTTTAATAGTCTTAATTGTTTAAGAATTTATACTTTATATATCTGACTGGTATGCTGCCGGGGGCGTACGTTCACCTTGCGCTGGTGGATTGAGGGACCGCTACGCAGGCTGCTGACGCCGCTGGTATGTGGCCTCTCGGTCCTCACATTTTAGGCTTGCTGGGGTGCCGCGGATCGGGGGCCGGTGCCGCATGACGTCTCCGGCACGCCACCCGGGCCCCCCCTGTCTACCCCGGTGCGGGTGTCGCCCGCCTTGGTGACTAACAATTAGTTCTAACATGTTTGAAGTTTAAAGAAATAAGTTTGAAGTGTTGATATACTATCTCATCTTTTTCTACTTCCTAGTCTTTTCCCCCCCTTTTTCTCCCCCCCTGCCTGGCCCTCCCCCCCTTTCTTGTCTTTCGACCCCTTCACCTTGGTCCCCCCATCCCTTTATTGTCCTTTCTGAACCAGGGCAGCCTCCAACCTTAAATCAGTAGTATGTCCAGAAATGGAGATGGCGCCCAGGGTGCCCGTGGGGCTGATATCGATAAATGCCAGGGGTTGAATACCCCCTTGAAGAGATCTAAATTATTCCAGGAACTGACCAGGCACAAGGCAAATATTGCATTCATACAGGAAATGCACTTCAAGGGCGGGGGGGGGGGGGCCCAAGTTGTTCTCCAGGTCCTTCTCCCAGTCCTACACAAGCAACGCACCAGACATTAAAGCAAGGGGAGTTGCAATCTTAATTGCTAAAAACACCCGGACAGGATAGCGGATGAGCAGGGTAGATATTTAATTCTTAAGGGCTCCTTGTTTATTAAAAGATATACCCTGGCGGTGGCTTACGCTCCTAATTCTGGGCAGGTGACTTTTATCGAGGATGTTATGAACAAACTCCTGGCGGTACAGGACGGCCCCATCATCCTTGGGGGTGACCTAAATGTAGCATTGGATCCTTTGCTGGATTCCTCCACAGGGAGGTCGGCTATGGCATACGTGGCACTGAAAAGAATAAAGAAAACCCTTCAGAGGGCTCAGCTTTGTGATCCTTGGCGGATTAGCCACCCTACTACTAAGGATTATTAGTTTTATTCCATGGTCCATGCCACGTATTCCAGAATCAATTATGTCCTAATATCCCATGGATTATTGCCCCAAGTGGTGGACACTAAAATAGAACCTACGGTCATATTTGACCATGCTCCGATGGCTCTCACTATCAACTTGTCCGGGGGGATCGAGGGAGGAGTGGACGTGGAGGCTGAACGAGTCCCTTCTGCAGAATGAGCAATTGGTTCAGGACTTGCAAAAAACAAAATCAAAAGCTACTTTGAGCTTAACAAAAGCACGGATACTTCTCCGTTCAACAACTGCCAGGCTCACAAAGCAGTCAATCGGGGCTCGCTCATCAGGCACGCGACTGCGATGAAGAGGAAACGAGAACAGGAGCTGCAAAGGTGCGTCGAGAAGGTACAAGAGTTGGAAAGAACGCATAAAGCCTCGTTAGCCAAAAGTAATCTCTTGGCACTCGCTGAGGCCAGAGCAGCTGTAAACTCTCTATTGACCTCAAGGGCTGCATACATTATAAAGCGATGTAAAAGATTATATTTTGAATGGGGGAATAAGAGTAGTGCACTTTTGGCGAGGGCCCTTAGGAAGCAGCAAATGTTAAACTTTGTAGAAGCATTTGTTGACGGGCGACAAAAAAAGCTGTATAACACTACGGATATAGTAAGAACCTTCCAGTCCTTCTACCGGAAACTTTACAACATTTGCCCTGCTGGGGCTGACCCGAATCGGGGCGCCTAGAGCTGATTAAGCAGTATATAGAGGAGTCGGGTATGCCTGTGTTCCGGGAGGGAGAGAGGGAAGCGCTGGAGAGCCCAATCTCCCTAGACGAGTTGAGCGCCGCGGTTACAATTATCCAGAAACCTGGGAAGGACCCACTTTCCTGCGGAAGTTATAGGTCCATCTCTTTATTAAATGTGGACCTCAAGCTGTTCTCAAAAATCCTGGCAAACAGGCTATCGGGGCTGTTACCTGCATTAGTGGATGGTGACAAGTCGAGCTTTGTTCCGGGCAGGGAGGACCGGGACAATACGAGCAGGGTGCTGAATCTGTTGCATAGGGTTGGACAGACTGGAGAACCGGTTGTCTTGCTGTCCACTGATGCCGAGAAGGCCTTTGACCGGGTAAATTGGCAATATATCAGAGCAGTCTTGGAACATATTGGTCCGGGCCCTAAAGCATTGCAGATGATTATGGCCCTATACTCGGACCCATCGGCAAAGATCAAGGTTAATGGCACTCTTTCAAAGCGGGTGGACATTAGAAATGGCACCAGGCAAGGATGCCCACTCTCCCCACTGATTTTTTCCTTATACATGGAGCCTTTTTTTGTGCAGAATCAGGGGATGGGGTGACATTCGTGGGGTCTCGGTGGGCTCGGCTACACAAAAGATCTCAGCATATGCGGACGATCTTTTGTTTTTCCTTACAAGCCCAGCGGTGGGCCTGTCAGTATTTCTGAAGGAATTTGAGCGGTTCGGTAGACTATCCTTCTTGAAGATAAACTATGATAAGTCGGAGGCCCTAGGGGTAAAGCTCCCAAGAGAAGTGGTGCCCAACTGAGAACATCCTTCCTATTTAGATGGCCCCCTCACCCATTACATATTTAGGCCCTAAGATCACAAAAACGGTGGACGGGATTTATGCAGCAAACTTTGGCCCCCTCTTAACTAAACTTAAAAGCGACTTAACGAAATGGGACCTCCCCACCTTTTCGTGGTTTGGTAGAATCAGTATAATTCAAATGACGGTCTTGTCAAACATACTATACTTGCTCCAGACCCTCCCGATTCAAATCCCCAGAGCATACTTTAAATCCCTAAACTCGATTTTCATTAAATTCATTTGGCAGGGGCGTAAATCAAGGTTGAAGTTGCAGCTACTCTTTAGGCCAAAACAGTCAGGTGGTCTAGCTTGTCCAGATCTACTACGATATTGGCGCGCGGTCCACCTCCAGCGTATACTGGACTGGCATCACCAGGGTACAAGGAAGAAATGGGTGAACCTGGAAGCAACATGGCTTCATACCCCACTAAAGGACACGATTTGGGCCGTCAGGTCAGGGAGGGCCCCCTGTAGAGACCATCCGCTCATCTCCGCTACCCTCTGAGTCTTTGATAAGCTCAGGGACAGGCAGGAGATATCCCCATGGCCGACCCCCCTTGTCCGGCTGGTGCACAACCCGTCCCTTCCCATAGGCATTCTCCCGCGTCTGCGCAGGAGCTTTAAAAAAATAGACCTAAAAAAAAATACAATTCTGTGATTACTCACCTGTAGAATTGTTTTTACGGTGAACAGCACGGCTTGCTTCATTTCAATTCTTTACATTTGGGTTATCCGCCACAAGGTGGCGCAGTTGACTGAAGAAAGACTTGTGGCTCCTCCCGGCCCATAAAAGGGCAGGAATTACCCAGTGTTTGAAAAGCAGTAATGCAAGAAGCCGGAAGGCAAAGACCATGTTAACAAAAAAACACAGCCCCACTAAAAAAGAACTCTCTCAACAAAAATCACCATAACAAGGCAAAAAGAGGATAACGATAAGAAGGGAGGGATGAAGCAAGCCGTACTGTGTACCGTAAAAACAATTCTACAGGTGAGTAATCACAGAATTGTATTTTTCCTGGTGTACAGCAAGGCTTGCTTCATTTCAATTCTTCACATTTGAAGAAAGGTGGGATCCCCAGTGAGCAACAGCAGGCAGTTCAAGTCACTACCGCCTGAAGCACCTTCCGTCCAAAAACAGCATCAGCTGAGGCCCTAACATCAACTTTATAAAACTTGGAAAAAATATGAACCGAAGAGCAAGTAGCTGCCTTACAAACCTGTTCAACTGAAGCCTGGTGCTGAAAAGCCCAAGAGGCACCAATAGCCCTAGTGGAGTGAGCTGTAACACGGAAAGGGGGTTCCTTTCCCTTGGCAGAGTACGCTTGCACCACCGCCTGTCTGATCCACTTGCTGATAGTGGATTTGGCTGGAGGTAAGCCCTTCCTAGGCCCGGGCGAAAGGACAAACAGAGAATCAGACTTCCAAAAAGACTCAGTGGCGACCAAATAAAATTTGAGCACCCTGATCACATCCAGGGAATGAAGAGTCCGTTTCTTAGAATTATAAGGGGCAGGACACAAGGAAGGCAAGACAATGTCCTCATTGAGATGAAAAGCAGATACAACCTTAGGCAAAAATTCCGGTTTAAGACGGAACACCACCTTATCCTGATGCCGCTCAAAATAAGGAGGCTTCATGGAAAGCACCGCCAGCTCAGAGACGTGACGCACCAAAGTGATAGCAACCAAAAAGGCCACCTTAATAGTCAGAATGGACAGAGCAGCATCATGCAGAGGCTCGAAGGGGGGACCCTGAAGAGCAGAAAGCACCAAGTTTAAATCCCACACCGGTAACAGAGGCTTACGCGATGGACGTACATGAGTAACTCCTTGGAAAAAAGTTTTGACAAGCCCATGATTGACGAAAGATCTTTGGAAAAAGATTGCCAAGGCCGAAACCTGTCCTTTGAGGGTACTGAGTTGTAGACCCGACTCCAGACCATGTTGTAAAAACTCCAGAATCCTGGAAATGGAGAAGGTGCGACAAGGAAAAGACCAGGCAATATAAGCATGCCAAACCCTGTAGTAAATCATAGAAGAGGATTTCTTCTGAGCCTGAATCATAGTATTGACAACCGAAGCCGGCAATCCCTTATTCATCAGGATGGAGGTTTCAGCAGCCAAGCCGTCAAAGCCAGCGTTTGTAAATTGGGATGGCACAGCTGTCCCTGAGTGAGTAGCCCTGGATCGTCGGGCATGACGAACTGATCCACCGCCATCTGGACGACGTCCACGAACCATACCCTTCTCGGCCAGCGGGGGCCACCAGGATGGTCGGTACCTCCTCCTGGGCTATCTTGTGCAGCACACGACCCAGCAGAGGACATGGACGAAAGGCATAGAGGAGTCAAAACTCCGTCTAGGGAATTGCTAGCGCGTTCGTGGCGAAGGCTTGAGGATCTCTTGACAGGGAGACGAATGGATTGGAAGCTTGTGATTGTGACGGGACGCAAACAGGTCCACGTCCGGCTGACCCCAGCGGCGACACAGGGCGTGAAAGACCTTGTTGCGGAGACACCATTCCCCCAGACGAGACGACCCCCTGCTCAAGGAGTCCGCCTCCTGGTTCTTCACCCCCAGGATGTAAACCGCCGAGATGCAGGGAACGTTCTCCTCTGCCCAAGACAAGATCAGGGAGACTTCCTTGAGGGCTCGCTTGCTCCGAGTCCCGCCCTGATGATTGATGTAGGCGACCGCCGTCTGATTGTCCAAGCGGACTTGGACTGCACGACCCCGTAGGTGGGGAGTCAACTGTAAGAGAACCAATCTGATCGCCCTCAACTCCAGTATGTTGATGGGTACGTGGGCCTCCTGAGGGCCCCACTGGCCCTGGAACTTCAGTGATTGCCAACCCCCCCCTCAACGGTCAGACTGACGTCCGTGGTGACCTTCTCCCAGCACAGAGGCAGAAAGAACCTGCCCACCAGAAGGTTTCTCGAGTCCAACCACCATGAGAGGGACTGTCTGGCCAGAGGGGACAGAGTGAATTCCCGCTCCAAGGACTCCTGACTCCGATCCAAAACAGTCAAGAGATTCAACTGAAGAGGTCTCAAGTGGAACTGAGCGAAAGGCACCGCCTCGAAACAAGACACCATGAGACCCACCAACTGCATCCCCAGACGGAAGGAGGGATGAGGGCACGATAACAGGGCCCGCGCCTGCAGCTGAAGGCCCTCCACCTTCTGCTGAAGAAGAAACACCTTGACCTGAGAAGTATCCAGTGTCATGCCCAGGAAGGACCTCACCAAGGAGGGAGAGAGTGAAGACTTGGGATAGTTGATCACCCAACTGAAGGACTCGAGGGTGGACACTACCAACCGAGTATCCCTCTCGGCCCGATGAAAGGATGGAACAGCAATTAACAGATCGTCTAGGTAAGGAAGAATGCAAATGCCCTGGCTCCTCAGAAGGGCCATGACACCCGCCAGCACCTTGTTGGCAAGGCCACAAACTGGTAGTGTTGATCCTCCAGAGCGAACCTCAGGAACCTCTGATGACCCGGAAAGATAGGAACGTGCAGATAGGCATCCTTGATGTCCACCGTGGTCATGAAGTCGCCTGGTTGAAGGGAACTCACCACCGACCGTAAGGTCTACATGCGGATATGTTTTAACCTGACAAATCTGTTGAGACCCTTCAGATCCAGGATGGGTCTCAGAGAACCGTGAACCGTGAACAGGTTGGAGTAGAACCCCCGACCCCGCTCTTGAAGAGGGACAGCGCAGACCACTCCGGATGACAGAAGATGTTGGACGGCCAACCTCAGGCCCTGCGCCATCATGGTATTTTGGGAGATCCATGATCGAAGGAATCTTGGGGGCGGCCAAGCTACCAGCTCTATCTTGTAACCGGAGGATACCACCTCCTGAATCCACCGGTCCGAGACTTGTTGTCTCCAGACGTGAGCAAAGAGCCGAAGCCGTCCCCCCACCCGGCTGGGTGAGGGCGCCCCCTCATGCCTGAGGGGCCTTAGTGGAGGGTTTGGGCTTGGATCCCCAGGAGAGACTGGGACGACCACGGGATCTACCTCGTCCCCAAGAATCTCTACGGCTACTCGGGAAGGGGGGGCCGCGTCCCCCACGGGAAGGATGAAAGGAAGAAGACCCCTGAAAGGGCCGAGAAGGCTTCCTACGCTGAGGGAGCCGACCATCCTTTGCCAATGCATCAAGACGCTCCCCGAAGAGACGAAGTCCCATGAATGAAAGCCCAGTGAGGGACTTTTTAGCAGCAGCATCAGCCGCCCACTGTCGCAGCCAGACAGACCTACGCATGGCCACCAACAGGGCCGAGGCTATACCGCCAAGCCGGACGGCATCATCCATGGCAGATAACACAAAGGCAATAAAATCAGAGCAAAGCAGAAGTTCCTTGTACTCATCCGCATGCTTGCGAGACTTGGCGGCCTCCGCAAGGCGTCTAATCTTTTTCTTGATGGCATTGGCAACAATAGCCGCAGCCCAGCCACCACAAAGGTGAATGCATGGCAGGCTAGCTGATCCATGCGGCGATCAGCATTGTCGCGTAAGGTAGTGGTGTCAGGAGCTAGGGGCCGGGAGCTGCCACAGCTTTCTGCAGTGCCGAAGTATTAGACAGTCCCAGAACAGGAGCGTCCACTTCAGGAGGACAAGACCAAAGACGAACCAACTCAGAAGAGAAGGAATACCTTCTATCCAGTCCCTTAGGCACAGAGGGCAATCTGTTGGGACGTTCCCATTCCTTAAGGACCATCTTGGAAAAATGTCCCTGCTCTGGGAACTCTAAACGTTGCCGGTCAAGGCGGAATAGCTCCCCCTGTTTCCTCTTTCCGGCCTTAACCTCACAAGTAAGGTCAGAACAAGGTCAAAAAGAAGTGAAAGTGACAGTGACACAAGCACAAACACACCAATAAAGCATGTGGGATATATACAAAATAAGAGTGGTTTCTCCCTTGCCCCATCCAGGCTCACCATAAGCCTATGGCCGGCTACCCTTTGGCTACAGGGTCTACGGCCTGGAGCAAAGCTCACTGAACATCCGACCCCAGGTGTTCCCCTACCTTCACCTGATCCGTCAACCGGGGCTGGGAGGCAGAAGGGTCCGGAAACAGGTGGGAATAGGCTTGCAGGGCTGACGGGCTTGGGATGCCCCGCTCACCTGCGGATAACCGGAGGGAGAAAATCTGTCTTCGCAGTCAAGACTGCAGAAAAAAATTGGGGGTCTCTGGGCAATTCCTGCCCTTTTATGGGCCGGGAGGAGCCACAAGTCTTTCTGCAGTCAACTGCCCCACCTTGTGGCGGATAACCCAAATGTGAAGAATTGAAATGAAGAAAGCCGTGCTGTACACCAGGAAAAAGTGGGACACGCACCTGCTCGATCACTGGCTTTTCTTCACATTCCAAAACTTCCTCCTGAGCTTGGGGCCTAGACAGGCGATGCTTAGGACCCTCACCCCTTTCGAGCAATTAGCAAGGGCAAAGGAGCCCCCTACGAAGCTGGTTTCTCAACTGTATGCTCTTTTGGGGAGCAGTGGGGACGGCGGGATGCGCGGAATGGGAGAGGGACCTGGGCAGACATTTGACGGAGGAGCAGTGGAAATACATTTTCCTGGCGACACACAAAACTTCCATCTCCTCTAAGATCCAAGAGACTAACTATAAGTGTCTCATGAGGTGGTACTACACCCCGGAGAGACTGCATGGTTTTTCCCCGGCCCATTCCGCCGAGTGTTGGAGGTGCCGAGGAGCGATTGGTAGCTTCTTCCACATCTTCTGGGAATGCCCTAAGATTGTACCCTTTTGTCGAGCGGTGACCGGAATCTCTGAAGAAATTGTGGGGCGCTCAGTGGCCTGGGATACCTCTCTGCTCCTCCTGCACTTGGCGGACACCCCCCTGAAGTCCTATAAATGATCGCTCTTGAGGCATATCATAAATGCAGCAAAAGCGATGATACCCAGATTATGGAGATTTGAGGCGGTTCTCTCGGTGCCAGACTGGGTCGGGGAGATCAATCATATAATGGAAATGGAGGAGCTCACCACCTCTGTACATGATAGCACAATGCAGTTTCTGCAGACATGGACGCCGTGGTGTCTCTTCAGAGAGACAGACAGGTTTAAGCAGCTGGTGGCTTCCGGCCCTCCCCCCCTCCCCCCTTAGACCCACGGGTGCAGCTAGCAATTGGGTTTACGTTGGTCTGGAGACAGAATCATTGGAAAATGTTGAGGACACCTGAAGACGCACTGCTGATGTACGGAGAAGCGTACTAATGGGCTGACCCCCCCCCCCCCTGGTTCAACCCCCCTCTCTCCCCTACTGTTCCCTCCCCCTTTTTCTCCTTTTTTTTATTATTCTCTCCTTCTCATTCTTCTCTTTACATACAAGGCTCTCATAAACTGAGCCATTCTACGTTGGAGCAAGCGGTTCCATGCGGAATATGGTGGACCTCGGGGCTGTGCCCCCGCCCCGGGTGGAGGCTCCCAGTGAGGATTGATTGTTGGGTCTTCACGGGGAACCGCCGCCGGGATGGGTAAAGATCCATATATGGATACGGATTGTCAAGAGATATCTGTTGTACAAGAATGAATCTGACACACCAATGATTTGCATGTATGTACCCTGTTCACCTGTTCATACAAGATGGCTCTGTAACTTTGCAAATGTTGTACTTTCTTGTCTCTTCATTGATTTGCTGCCGACTGGCATTTCACATGAAGATTGTGATTCAGGTGGGGATTGCAGGGGTCTGTGTGTCATTTGCAGCTGAAGTTTTAGGTTTCGTTCTGTGTTATATGGCTCCTACATTCTATTCAATGCTGAATGTAGCTCTCATGGTGAGAAAGGTTGGAGACTTAAAAAAGCTATTCTGTGAGTACTGACCTGTAGAATTGTTTTTGTTCTTGCATGGCACGGCCTGCTTCCCTATTCATAACTGATGGGTATTCCGCCACCAGTTGGCGCAGCAGCACTGCAGAAAGCTGTGGCAGCTCCCGGCCCCTATAAAAACAGGACCAACCAACAAGTTCCCAGCGTAGACGAGCAGTGAGACAAGAAGCCAGGAGATAATAAAGGTGAGAATGTAAAAAACCCAGATTTAACTTGTAACAATCACCAGAAAGAGGCAACCTAGAACAACTATAACAAGGGTGGGGCGAGGCGGGCTGTGCCATGCAAGAACAAAAACAATTCTACAGGCGAGTACTCACAGAATTGCTTTTTTCTTTAATGCATGGCACGGCCCGCTTCGGTATTCATAACTGATGGGACATCCAAAAGCAGTGTCCAAAATAGGGCGGGATCCCCAATGAGTAACAGCCAGTAGTTCAAGTCACTACCGCCTGAAAACCTTGCAGCCCAAAGCAGCATCAGCTGAGGCCTAAAAATCAACCATGTAAAAAACTTTGAAAAAGTATGAACAGAATACCAAAAAACGGCCTTACAAACTTGTTACACAGAAGCTTGGTGCTTGCAAAGCTCCAAGAGAGTCCAATAGCATGCATGGAAAGAGCAGTCACCCTAAAGGGAGGAGTCTACTCCTTAGCAGAATAGGTTTGAACCATCACCTGATGTATCCAGTTACCAACAGTGGATCCAGCAGAAGGCAAACCATTCCCAGTCTCAAAGTGAAAAAAAATGAAAATTAGACTTCCCAAAAGTCTCCATAGCACCAAAAAGAACATCAGAGCCCAGACCACATCCATTGAAGTGCGCTCCATGGAAGTAGCTAGATTGGAACACAATGAAGGCAAGACAATGCCCTGAATAAGATGAAAGGCATACCCTACCATATGCCGAAATCTGGCCTAAGTCTAACATCGCCTAACTCTAAAGACACTCAAAATAAGTATTTTGGATGAAAAAAACACAGCTAATTCAGAACTCGCCTTACAGAGGCAATAGTCATAAAAAAAGGGGGGCTTACTCTAGGAGTCAACAAAGGGGCAAGGCGGCCTCACGGATAGACTCAAAAGGAGGCCCCTGCATAAACAGTAGCGCCAGATTCAGATCCTAGACAGATAGCAAGGCTACCTGGGGGGACGCACGTGAAAAAACACCCTGGAAAAAAACCCATGCACCAGCAGATAATGGCAAGGGCCCGTTGGAAAAACTTTTCCAGAGCTACAAAAATGGCCCTAGAGTGCACTAAAGATGAAGCTCCAAATTCAACCAAGTTGCAAGAATTCCAGAATACTGGGAATAGAAAAATACCATTTTGTGATTACTCACCTGTAAAATGGTTATTACAAGTATGTCACACACCCCGCTTCCGAATATTCATGACACTTGGGTAACTGTCCTGTAGAGGGCGATCTTGCAGAGATGACATGAAAAAAAGGAGCCCCTCCCGGCCCATAAATACCTGGGACCTCCCACCATTCCCCAGTATAAGACAGCAGTAAAGGGACCAGGAAGAGCCAAATGTAAACAGTAAAGAAAAAGGTTCACCATATAAAGGATCCAAGAAACCAAAAAAAGGCGAGATGAAGCGGGGTGTGTGACATACTTGTAATAACCATTTTACAGGTGAGTAATCACAAAATGGTATTAATCCCAGTATGTCACACACCCCGATTCTGAATATTCATGACACTCGGGACATCCAATAGCAGTGTCCATAATGGGTGGGGATCCAAAAAGGCAATAATGCAAACTTAAACTACTGCAGCTTGCAGAACTTTGCGGCCAAAAACAGCATCCGCTGAGGCCCGCTCATCAACCTTATAAAACTTAGAAAAAGTATGAACGGAAGACCAAGTAGCAGCCTTGTAAACTTGTTCAACAGAAGCCCAAGATGCTCCAACAGCACGAGTAGAATGAGCAGTAACACGAAAAGGGGGAACCTTCCCCTTGGCAGAATAGGCCCCAACAACGGCCTGTCGAATCCATTTACTAATGGAGGACTTAGCCAAACCTTTCCTGGGCCCGGAAGGCACCACGAAAAAGGCGTCCGTCTTATGAAAAGGAGAAGTAGCCACCAAATAATACTTCACACAGCGAACCACATCCAAAGAATGTAAGGTCCTCTCCTTGTCATCGCTAGGCTTAGGACACAAGGAAGGGAGAACTACATCCTGATTGAGGTGGAAGGCCGAAATCACCTTAGGAAGGAAATCTGACTTGAAGCTGAAAACTACCTTGTCCAGGTGCCTCTCAAAGTAAGGAGCCTGAATGGACAAAGCCGCCAACTCAGAGACACACCAAACAGAGGTAATAGCCACCAAAAATGCAACTTTTTGAGTGAGCAGAGAAAGAGCAATATCATGCACCGGCTCAAAAGGAGGCCCCTAGAGAGTCGACAGAACCAAGTTTAAATCCCAAACTGGCAGCAAGGGCTTTCTAGGAGGCCACACATGAGTAACCCCCTGGAAAAATGTCTTAACCAGGGGATGAAGGGCAAAAGTGTCCTCATGTGAAACTGGGCAAAAGGGACTGCCTCGAAGGAAGCCACCATCAAACCTACCAATCTCATCCCTAGCCGGATAGACGGGCGAGGATTGGATAGTAGAAGCTGAATCAAATCTTTAATCAGAAGAATCTTGGGATGAGGAAGGAACACCCTGGCCTGAAAGGCATCCAGAGTCATGCCCAGAAATGAAACCTCCCTGGACGGGGAGAGGGAGGACTTGGGATAGTTGATCACCCAGCCGAACCTCTCCAGCGTGGATACCAAAACTCTGGTGTCTAGCTCCGCTTGGCTTAGAGAGGAAGCCAAAATGAGAAGGTTGTCTAGATATGGTACAATGCGAATGCCCTGGACTCTGAGGGCTATCACCCCTGCCAGTACCTTGGTGAACACCCTTGGAGCTGAGGTAAGCCCGAATGGAAGGGCCACAAACTGAAAATGCTGATCTTCCACCACGAACCTAAGGAATCTCTGGTGTGCCGGGAAAATAGGTACATGCAGATACGCATCCTTGATGTCTATGGACGTCATGAAGTCCCCCTGAACGCAAGGTTTCCATGCGAATCTTCCTGAAGCGGATAAACCGATTGCGGAGCTTCAGATCCAAAATGGGTCGAACGGAGCCGTCCTTCTTGGGCACCGTGAATAGATTGGAATAGAAGCCCAAGCCCCTTTTCGCGGAAGGCACTGGGCAAATGACAGCCATGTCCAGCAGATAACTTACTGCCGCACGGAGTCCCTGTGCGGCCAGTGGATCCGAAGGCACCCGACCTGAAGAATCTGTGAGGAGGCCGGATCTCGAATTCCAGCTTGTAACTGGAAGACACCACTTCCAGAATCCATTTGTCTGAGACCTCCTGGTCCCAGACCTGGAAGAAGTGTCGCAGCCGTCCCCCCCACCCGCAAGGGTGAGGGCGTCCCCTCATTGCTGAGCTGGCTTGGCAGCGGGCTTGGGTTTGGAACTCCAATTGTGATCTGGACGGGCACGTCCTTTGCCTCTATTCCAGGAATCACCTCTGAGGGTAGAGAAGGCCAAAACTCTGCCAGTTCTGGCACCACGAAAGAAAGGGTTAAAAGGAGGCCGCTCCCCCGAACGGGACGACGTTGCCTCTTACGCTGAGATAACTTCCCTCCTTTCGTGACTGAATCTAACCTTTCTCCAAAAAGCTGCAACCCCACAAAGGAAAGTGCTGTAAGCGACTTCTTGGCCACAAAATCAGCCGCCCACTGGCGCAACCACACCGACCGCCGCAAGCAAGGCCGAGGTTCTACCACACATAACCATGGCGTCATCCAGGGCGGTTAGCACAAAAGACATGAACAATTCACACCACTTAAGGGCAGCGAACTCATCACTGGCCGGGTCAAGCCTGGAAGTACTCAACAGGTCCCTAACAACAGACCTGGTAGCCACTGCCATAAGTGCCGAAGCACAAACAGACCGCAAGGCTGAACCGACATTAGCAAAAGCGTGGCAAGCCATCTGATCAATGCGTTTGTCCTCACCATCTTTGAGGGTGGTGGAGTCAGGAGAATGCAAAAATAGAATTATTAGATAACCCGAGCACCGGGGCATCCACCTCGGGAGGAGACGACCATCTTTTACCACGTCCACCGGAAAGGGATATTTCTTATCCCAACCCTGAGGAATACCTGGAAGCCGAGTAGGCTTTTCCCATTCCTTAAGAATAATGTTATCAAAGTGCTTTTGAGTGGGTTTGGTCTTGGTATTCCAGGAAAAACCGGGACGACCACGGGATCTGCCACGGCTCCTCTGGGAGTACGAAAAGAAGAGAGGGGGACGGAGGACCCCCTAAAAGGCCGAGACTGCCTCCTATGCTGAGGCAGCCTGCCATCCTTAGCTAAAGCATCAAGGCGCTCCCCAAAAAGCCGCAGCCCCGAGAAGGGGAGACCAGTGAGAGCTTTTTTGGGCTGCAGCGTCAGCCGCCCATTGGCGCAACCAGAAAGGACGGCGCATAGCCACCAAAAGGGCAGAGGCCCTACCGCACAGCTGCACAAAATCATCCATAGCGGTAAGGATAAAGACCACAAAATCAGAGCAAAGTAATAGGGTCCTATGTTCCTCCCCCCGCTACCAGCAGTAGCACCATCCTGTAGATGCTTGAGAAGCCTCTTAAGGGCAATAGCAGTGATGCCAGCAGCACAGGCCGGGTGCAAACCAGCCCCCACACAGGTAAAGGCATGGCAAGCCAGCTGATCCATGCGCCTGTCCTCACTGTCCCTCAGTGTGGTAGTGTCAGGGGAAGGCACGACCGAAATATTGGACAAACCTAGCACAGGAGCGTCCACTTCAGGAGGAAAGGACCACCTTTTGACAAGATCAGAAGGAAAGGGATACCTTTAATTCAGCCCCTTGGGCACAGCAGGCAGTCTGTTGGGACATTCCAATTCCTTAAGCACAAGGGAGGTGAAGTGTTCCTGCTCAGGGAACTCTAGACGCTGTTTACCAGGGCGAAAAAGCTCCCCTTGCTTTCTCTTAGCAACCTCGGGAGCAGCAATGTGCAAAATTTCAAAAATATGTGACAGCAGATTATCAGTGTCCTCAGGGTACCATGAATCCTCTCCGGACGCAGAACCAGGGTCTATTGCAACCCTCCTGCTTGCTCCCAGAGGAGTCAGAATCCTGGGAAAGCTCCCCCATCTCAAGGGGGTGACATTCACCAAATTCATCAATCCCCACATACATTTCAGGAAGAGGGGAGGATCTGGGATCCAGGTGCCGCTTCTTACCAGAAGCCTTCCTAGGAGCAGACTTGGCAAGTTGTTTCTCAAAAAAAAACCCCAAGGGGGACTCACGGACCAAAGACGCCGCTGGGTCACTCAGGCACAGACCACAGGATAGGAGACACACCGGAGGAAGCAGCGCCGCAGCCAGGAAGGGAGAAATCCAGACGCGCAGCTCTCTCAAAATGGCGCCGGCAGAGGTACCTCGAGGGGTGGGCCACGGGGAGACGACGCAATACGCGTCACCAAGCGCCCCCCCCCCCCCCCCGAAGAGCGCGAAAAATACCATTTAGTGATTACTCACTTGTAAAATGGGTATTAGAAGTATGTCACACACCCCGCTTCAAGACATTCATTACATGTGGGTAAACTGACCTGTAGATGGCGATATTGCAGAGATGTCAATAAAAAAACTAAGACTCTCCCGGTCCATAAATACCTGGGACCTCCCACTCATTCCCCAGTATAAAGATAGCAGTAAGGAAAAGGGACCAGGAAAAGCCAATTAAAACTAACAAAGGTTCACCATATAAAGGATCCAGAATACCAAAGGACAGGGTGAAGCGGGGTGTGTGACATACTTATAATACCCATTTTACAGGTGAGTAATCACAAAATGGTATTATTCTAAGTATGTCACACACCCCGCTTCAAGACATTCATTACATGTGGGACATCCAATAGCAGTGTCCATAAAGGGTGGGGATCCAAAAAACAAGGCAACAAGGCACAAACTTAAACCACAGCAGCCTGCAGAACCTTGCGGCCAAAAACAGCATCCGCTGAGGCCTGCACATCAACCTTGTAAAACTTGGAAAAAGTGTGAACCGTGTGAACCGAAGACCAAGTAGCAGCCTTATAAACTTGCTCAACAGAGGCCTGGTGATGGAAAGCCCAGGACGCCTCAACAGCACGAGTAGAATCAGCAGTAACACGAAAAGGGGGAATCTTCCCTTTAGCAGAATAGGCCCCAACAATGGCCTGACGACCCGCCAAACCTTTCCTCGGCCCAGAGGGCACCACAAAAATACCATTTTGTGAATACTCACCTGTAAAATGGGTATTATAAGTATGTCACACACCCCGCTTCAAACATTAATAATTACACTTGGGTTAACCCACCTGAAGGTGGCGATGTTGCAGAGAAGTCTTGAAAAACGAGGCCCTCCCGGTCTATACATACCTGGGACCTCCCACTTATCTCCCAGTTTTCAAACAGCAGTAAAGACAAGGTACCAGAAAAAAAAACATAGGTAACCCTCAAACTGTAAAAGAAGCTTCACCATATAAAGATCCAGGATACCAAAAAGGGCGGGTGAAGCGGGGTGTGTGACATACTTATAATACCCATTTTACAGGTGAGTATTCACAAAATGGTATTATTCTAAGTATGTCACACACCCCGCTTCAAACATTAATAATTACACTTGGGACATCCAAAAGCAGTGTCCAGAAAGGGTGGGTATCCAACAAGGCAATAATGCAAAACTCAAACCACTGCAGCCTGCAGAACCTTGCGGCAAAACACAGCATCCGCCTTATAAAACTTGGAAAAAGTGTGAACAGAAGACCAAGTAGCAGCCTTACAAACTTGTTCAACAGAAGCCTGGTGCTGAAAAGCCCAAGACGCCCCAACAGCACGAGTAGAATGAGCAGTGATACGAAAAGGGGGAAACTTCCCCTTGGCAGAATAGGCCCCAACAACAGCCTGACGAATCCACTTGCGAATGGAAGACTTAGCCGGAGCCAAACCCTTCCTAGGCCCACAGGGCACCACGAAAAAGGCATCAGTCTTACGAAAAGGAGATGTAGTAAGCAAATAGTACTTCACACAGCGTACCATGTCCAAACAATGCAAAACCCTCTCCTTGTCATTCCTAGGCTTAGGACACAAGGAAGGGAGAACAATGTCCTGATTAAGATGAAAGGCAGAGACCACCTTAGGAAGAAATTCCGGTTTGAAGCGGAAAACCACCTTGTCCTGATGCCGCTCAAAGTAAGGAGCCTGAATCGACAAGGCCGCCAACTCCGAAACATGCCGAACCGAAGTGATGGCCACCAAAAAGGCAACCTTCTGAGTCAAGGTAGAAAGAGCAATATCCTGCAAGGGCTCAAAAGGAGGAGCCTGAAGAGCAGAGAGAACCAAATTCAAATCCCAAACAGGGAGCAAAGGCTTCCTAGGAGGCCGCAAATGCAGGACCCCCTGGAAAAGTCTTGACCAAAGGATGAAGCGCAAAAGACTTTTGAAAAAAGACAGACAGGGCAGAAACCTGCCCCTTCAAGGTACTCAGCTGGAGACCAGAGTCCAGCCCTGATTGAAGAAAAGCCAAAATTCTGGAAACAGAAAAGACCTGACAGGGCAAGGATCTAGCCTCACACCAATCAATATAAGATCTCCAAGCCCTATAGTAGATGGTAGAAGAAGACCTCTTCCTGGCGCTAATAAGAGTCTGGATAACAGAATCCGAAAGACCTTCCTCCCTTAAGATGGAGGTTTCAGCAGCCAGGCCATCAAAGCCAGCGTTGGTAAATTGGGGTAATGCAGCTGACCCTGTGTGAGAAGATCCGGCCGAAGAGGCAGATCGAACTGATCCACCACCAGACGAACGATGTCTGCGAACCACACCCACCTTGGCCACCTTGGAGCCACGAGAATGGCGGGAACCCCTTCCAGGGCCAGCTTTCGCAACACCTTGCCTAACATGGGGATCGGAGGAAACAGATAAAGGAACCCCAGGTCCCCCTAGCTCAGAGACATGGCATCCACCGCCAGAGCCAGAGGATCCTGAGAGAGGGACACAAATGTCGGAAGCTTGTAATTGTGACGAGAGGCAAACAGATCCACCTCCAGCGTCCCCCACCGGAGACAAAGAGACCGAAACACCTGGGGATGGAGAGACCATTCCCCCCGGCGGGAAGAGCACCTGCTCAGAAAGTCCGCCTCCGTGTTTTCCACTCCCGGAATGTACACTGCCGAGATGCAAGGGGCATGAGTCTCCGCCCAGGCTAGGATCAGAGACACCTCTCTGAGGGCACTCAGACTGCAAGTCCCTCCCTGGTGATTGATGTAGGCAACAGCCGTCCGATTGTCCGACCGAACCTGAGCGGCAAGCCCTGTAAATGCTGTGTCAAGTGAGACAGAAGGAAGGGCAGATCCAACAACCTCGGTCGCCGGGACCAAGACGCCAACAGATGAAGCTGAAGCATCCTCGTGTGAAACTGAGCAAAGGGAACTGCCTCGAAGGAAGCTACCATCAACCCCACCAGTCTCATCCCTAGCCGGATGGACGGACAAGGATTGGAAAGAAGAAGCTGCCCCAATTCCTGAATCAAGAGAACCTTGGCCTGAGGCAGAAACACTCTGTATTGAGAAGAATCCAAGGACATTCCCAGGAAGGACACCACCCTGGCCGGAGCGAGGGAGGACTTGGGATAGTTGATCACCCAGCCGAAACTCTCCAGAGTGGATACCACCGTCCTGGTGTCCGTCTCCGATTGACTGAAGGAAGGAGCCATGATGAGAAGGTCCTCCAGATAAGGCACAATGCGAATCCCCTGACCTCTGAGAAGGGCCATCACACCCGCCAACACCTTGGTGAACACTCTTGGAGCCGAGGTAAGGCCGAACGGAAGAGCCACAAATTGAAAATGCCAATCTTCCACCACGAAGCGAAGAAACCTTTGATGAGCCAGAAATATAGGAATATGAAGGTAGGCATCCTTGATGTCTATGGACGTCATGAAATCCCCCTGCCGAAGAGAATTGACGGCAGAGCGCAAAGTTTCCATGCGAAACTTCCGGGGACGGATGAACACGTTGAGAAACTTCAGATCCAGGATGGGACGAACCGACCCGTCCTTCTTGGGCACTGTGAAGAGATTGGAATAATACCCGCGGCCCACCTCCGAGGGAGGGACCGGACAGATGACTGCCATTTCCAGGAGATTCCTCACCGCCGCCAGGAGCCCCTGCGCGGCCAAAGGATCTGAGGGAACACGAGACCTGAAAAATCTTAGAGGAGGTCGGGACTCGAACTCCAGCTTGTAACCGGCCGAGACCACCTCCCGGATCCACCTGTCCGAGACCGCTTGGTCCCACACCCGGGAGAAGTGTCGCAACAGTCCCCCCACCCTCAAGGGTGAGGGCGCACCCTCATTGCTGAGCGGGCTTGGCAGCGGGTTTGGGTTTGGCACCCCAGGAGTGACCGGGACGGCTACGGCCTCTACCCCTGTTCCAGCTTGCACCCCTGGAGGCCGAAAAGACCGCACCTCTGCCAGCTCTGACTCCCCGAAAGGAGGGATTAAAAGATGCCGCCCCCGAAAGGAACGACGTAGTTTCTTGCGCTGAGGTAACTTACCTCCCTTGGCAACCGAATCCAATTTCTCACCAAACAGGCGCAAACCCAAAAAGGGAAGAGCCGTAAGCGACTTCTTAGAATTAAAGTCAGCAATCCATTGCCGCAACCACACCGACCGTCGGATAGCCACCAACAAAGCCGTGGTCCTGCCACACATCACCATGGCATCATCCTGAGCGGCAAGGACAAACGAAACAAAGAACTCACAACGTTTGAGAGCAACAAACTAATCACAAGTAGGATCAAGGCCCGCAAATAAATCCCTGACAATGGACCTAACCGCCAATAACAAAAGTGCCATAGCACAAACAGGCCTCAAAGCCGAACCCGCACTGGCAAAACCGTGGCGAGCCTCGCCATCCTTAAGGGTAGTAGTGTCAGGAGAATGCAACACGGCCGTGTTAGACAGCCCCAAAACCGGGGCATCAACCTCGGGAGGAAAAGACCAACGCTTCACCAAGTCCGCCGGAAAAGGATACTTCTTATACCAACTAGGCGGAACACCAACAAGACGCGTAGGCTGCTCCCATTCTTTAAGGACGACATTCTCAAAATGTCGTTGACTGGGAAACTCCAAACGCGGCTTGGCCACATCAAACAACTCACCCTTAGTCGGGGGAGCCGCCACAGGAGGGTCTAAAGCCAAAACTTCAAACATTTGAGCCAATATTGAAGGGGTATCAAAGACCATCCCCGCCGCCTGGTCACCCTCAGCACCAAACAACTGCTGGACATCAGGGTCGTCCGATTCCTCAAGAATCTCCCCCTCTTCAGCCGGGGGGCAATCGGACCAGTCCAATGCCTCAAAAACATCAACATCTGGGTCCGGCGGAGTCGGGGACATGTGTTTCCGCTTAGCCGGAGCCTTCTGAGCAACCACAGCAGAAAAAATGTTCTCAAGGCTGGCCAACCGGGCGCACACCTCGGATTGCGAATCCCCACCCATGACAACGTCACACGGGGTCCAGAACAGGCGGGGAGGAGTAGGAGATGACACAGGCGGCAAGGGGCCAGAAACCGGAGTACCAGACTGGCGCTCAATGTTCCGCTCCGTACATGGAATGCATATAATGACATCATCCCCCGGGAGCAGAGCCCCACAACACCCACATATCCTAGATTGCCCCGAAGGGCCGTTTCCAGTATCCTTGGGAGCCTCCATATAGTGAAATTGTGGTATTCGCAATTACCCAGGGATTTATGCCGTATGCGACCCGGGATGCCCCTTTAATGTCCCAGTAGTGGGAGGATTTGCAATATAAAATATATATAATCTTTGGAATGGACAAAACCCCACTAGCCAGGTATCTATGACCGGGAGACCCCTTCAGCACGGGATCCCAGGATCTGCAACGGAAAGGACAACAGTCACTCCATAGCAAGGAACAAACAAGCATGCATCAGTACATGAATAAAATGCAAATACAAGCACAGGCAAAGATACACTGGAAAAATATAAATAAATATATATATATATATACACACAAGGGAAAATGACCCAGCTGCAGTGCAGCGCGAAAGTCAAGCATTCAAATATTTGCTGATAGGTAAAGATGACACAGGCGGCACCCAGAAAAACCCCAATCCTTGAGGGGTTACTGTCAGACGCGCCCTGACATAAGATGCGCACATGAACTCATTCAAACGAAGCAGGAGCAAGAAAAAAAAGCAGCAATTACCAGCAAATGAATCATACCACCTATACTATACCACCTAATACACGGACTACCTTAAAGCACCGAACTTGCAATATGGCGGCGCCGAGGACAGCCGTAGCAGCAGCAATCCGTCCCACAGCCAGGAACGAGGAGGAAGGAAGGAGAAGAAGGGTGGGCCGACCCAAGTGCGCCAAGCGCTCCGGCCCCGCCCCCCTTCCAAGAATCAGCACACCGTGGGCCGCGCGAGACGCGGCCCCGCCCCCTCCCCCTCCTGAAGTACAAGCCGCCTATAATCAGCGGGCGCCTAAACAGACATGGCGCCCGACTCCTCAGCCAGAAGGGACTCACCAGAGCCCCAACACAAAACAGGGGAACCGGTCAGACAGACGGGCCGGCAACACACGCCGCCCGGCCCCGCCCCCCACCGGCCATGCCAGCCGCAATAAAGTCATCCAAGCACAGGAGGTGGAGAAGCTCACAAACATACATGTAACCAAGCATACAAACGCAGCCCCCCCCTTACTAGCGCAGGGAGAAGGGAACCAAGCGGGGAACAGGGCCAATACCCATAGGGGGAAACGGGACGGGGCATCTCAAATCCGGATCACCAGGCCGGATAACCGCGTTGCCCCATAGTATGGGGTCTAGCGGAGGAGCAAGCTCCTAAGCACCTTAGGGTGCCGTCTACCCTTGCCCGGCCGGCAGCCTAAGCTGGGAGGCTACACAATTTTTTAAGGGGCAAGCAAAACAAAACAAGCCGGGCAGAAATAGACCAGAAGGGGGGCCGGGGTGTTACCCCGGCTACCTGCAAGCAGGAGACTTCATTCTTCTGTCTTGTCGCCATCTTGCAGAGAAGAACACTGGGAGATAAGTGGGAGGTCCCAGGTATGTATAGACCGGGAGGGGCTCATTTTTCAAGACTTCTCTGCAACATCGCCACCTTCAGGTGGGTTAACCCAAGTGTAATTATTAATGTTTGAAGCGGGGTGTCTGACATACTTAGAATAAGGGCGTCATTCCTACGAAAAGAGGAAGTAGCCACCAAATAGTACTTCACACAGCAAACCACATCCAAAGAATGCAAATCCCTCTCCTTGTCATTGCTGGGCTTAGGACACAAGGAGGGTAGAAGATGAAAAGCAGAGACCACCTTAGGAAGGAAATCTGGCTTGAAGCGGAAAACAACCTTGTCCTGATGTCCCTCAAAGTAAGGGGCCTTAATGGACAAGGCCGCCAACTCCGAAACACGCCGAACGGAAGTGATGGCAACCAGAAAAACAACCTTCTGAGTAAGCGTAGAAAGTGCAATATCCTGCAAAGGTTCAAAAGGAGGACCCTGCAAGGCCGGAAGAACCAAATTCAAATCCCAAACTGGGAGCATGGGCTTCCTAGGAGGCCGCACATGCGTAACCCCCTGGAAAAAAAGTCTTAACCAGAGGATGAAGAGCAAGACTTTTGAAAGAAAACCGCCAGGGCAGAAACATGCCCTTTCAGCGTACTAAGCTGCAAACCTAGGTCCAGACCATGTTGCAGAAATTCCAAAACCCTAGGGATAGAAAACACCCTGCAAGGCAAGGCCCGGACCTCACACCAATCAATATAAGACCTCCAAATCCTATAGTAAATGGCAGAATCAGAAAGACCTTCCTCCTTCAAGATGGAGGCTTCAGCAGCCACGCCGTCAAAGCCAGCGTTGGTAAATTGGAGTAGAGCAGTGGACCCTGGGTGAGCAGATCCGGCAGAAGGGGCAGATCTAACTGATCCTCTGCCAACCTTACCACCTCTGCGAACCAAACCTGCCTTGGCCACCTTGGAGCCACAAGGATTGCTGACGCGCCCTCTAGGGCCAGCTTGCGCACCACCTTGCCCACCATGGGAAACGGAGGGAACAGGTACAGAAACCCCAGATCCCTCCAGTTCAGAGACATGGCACCCGCTGCCAGAGCCAGCGGATCCCGCGAGAGAGACACAAATGCCGGGAGCTTGTGATTGTGACGAGAGGCAAAGAGGTCCACCTCCGGAGTCCCCCACCGGTGGCAAAGCGACCGAAACACCTTGGGACTGAGTGACCATTCCCCCCTGGAGAGATGACCCCCTGCTCAGGGAGTCAGCCTCCATGTTCTCCACTCCCGGAATGTACACTGCCGAGATGCACGGGACAATCCAGGATCAAAGACACTTCCTTGAGGGCACGCCTGCTGCGAGTCCCTCCCTGGTGATTGATGTAGGCGACCGCCGTCCGATTGTCCGACCGAACCTGAACCGGTAGGCCCCTGAGGGAAGACGCCATGATGAGAAGATCGTCCAGATATGGCACGATGCGGATACCCCTGGCTCTGAGAATGGCCATCACTCCTGCCAACACCTTGGTAAAGACCCTTGGAGCCGAGGTAAGGCCAAACGGAAGAGCCACAAACTGAAAATGTGGATTTTCCACGACGAACCTGAGAAATCTCTGGTGTGCCGGAAATATTGGAATATGCAGGTAAACATCCTTGATGTCTATGGACGACATGAAGTCCCCCTGACGAAGTGAGTGGATGGCTGAGCGCAGAGTTTCCATACGGAACTTCCGGGGATGGACGAACCTGTTGAGCAACTTCAGATCCAGAGTGGGACGAGCGGAACCGTCCTTCTTGGGCACCGTGAACAAATTGGAATAGAGGCCCAGGCCCCGGTCTGAGGGGGGGCACCGGACAGATGACAGCCATGTCCAAGAGACTTGCTACTGCCGCACAAAGCCCCTGAGCGGCCAGAGAATCCGACGGCACCCAAGACCTGAAGAATCTGGGAGGGGGCCGGAACTCGAACTCCAGCTTGTAACCGGAAGACACCACTTCCTGAATCCACCTGTCCGAGACCGCTTGGACCCAGACCCGGGAGAAGAGTAGCAGCCGTCCCCCCACCTGCAAGGGTGAGGGCGCCCCCTCATTGCTGAGCTGGCTTGGCAGCGGCTTTAGGCATAGAGCCCCAACCGTGTCCTGGACGGGCCCGACCCCTACTCCTGGACCAGGAATCACCTCTGGACGAGGGGAAAGCCGAACCCCTGCCAACTCTGGCCCCACGAAAGGACTGAGTGAAGGAAGCCGCCCCCTGAAAATACAATTCTGTGAAATTCTCACCTGTAGAATTGGCATTATACACATACAGCACATCCTGCTCCATCTTATAATCCTTACACATGGGTAATCCTCCGCCTGAGGGCACTGTTCACTGCAGACATGCAAAAACAGGCTCCTCCTGGCCCTACATAAACCGAGGGACCTCCCACAAATCCCTAGCATTGAAAAGCAGTGAGAAGGAGAGAAACCAACCACCCAGAAACTGGCAATAATAACAATGATAACAATCACCATACAGGGGATCCAGAACAAAGTGAAAACCAGGGTGGGTTGGAGCAGGACGTGCTGTATGCGTATAATACCAATTCTACAGGTGAGTATTTCACAGAATTGTATTATTCTAAGCATACAGCACGTCCTGCTCCATCTTATAATCCTTACACATGGGACATCCAACAGCAGTTTCCGTAAGGTAGGGTGGGGATCCCCAACAGAAAAGGCAACAGCAAGCAGTTTAAACTGCCGCCTGCAAAACCTTGCGGCCAAACACAGCATCAGCTGAGGCCCTAACATCAACCTTGTAAAACTTTGTAAAGGTATGAACAGAAGACCAAGTAGCGGCCTTGCAAACTTGTTCAACAGAGGCCTGGTGCTGGAAAGCCCAAGAAGCCCCAACAGCCCTAGTAGAATGAGCAGTAAGACGGAAAGGGGGAGTCTTCCCCTTAGTAGAATAGGCCTGAACCACAGCCTGACGAATCCATTTACTGATGGTAGATTTGGCAGGAGCCAAACCCTTCCTAGGCCCATGAGGCACAACGAAGAGAGCATCAGTCTTTCTGAAAGCCTTAGTGATAACTAGGTAATACTTAACGCACCTAACCACGTCCAAGGAATGCAAAACCCTCTCCTTGGGGTTACTATTAGGGCACAAAGAAGGAAGGACAATATCCTGATTCAAATGAAATGCAGACACCACTTTAGGCAGAAAGTCTGGTTTGAAGCGGAACACCACCTTATCCTGGTGTCTCTCATAGTAGGGAGGCTGAATAGATAAAGCAGCCAACTCAGACACACGCCTAACAGAAGTGATAGCTACAAGAAAAACGACCTTGAGCGTGAGAACAGCGAGAGCAGCCTCCTGAATAGGCTCAAAGGGAGCACCCTGCAGGGCAGACAAAACCAAGTTTAAATCCCAAACAGGTACCATAGGTTTTCGAGGGGGACGCACATGAGTGACCCCCTGGAAGAAGGTCTTGATCAGGGGATGCTGGGCAAAGGTCTTCTGAAAGAAGATAGACAGGGCCGAGACCTGACCCTTCAGAGTACTAAGCTTGAGACCTAAGTCTAGACCATGTTGTAAAAACTCCAGCACCCTAGAGACTAAGAATTCCTGGCAGGGAAGAGACCTGGACTCACACCAGTCAATGTAAGAACGCCATACTCTATAATAGAGAGCAGAAGAAGTCTTTTTCCTGGCTTGCACCATAGTAGCCACTACAGATGCAGACAAACCCTTCTCCACCAGGATGGAGGTTTCAATAGCCAAGCCGTCAAAGCCAGAGTTAGTAAATTGGGATGGCGTAGAGAGCCCTGAGTTAGAAGATCTGGCAACCTTGGCAGATCGTACTGATCTACTGCCATTTGAACTACGTCCGTGAACCACACTCTTCTTGGCCACCTTGGGGCCACCAGAATCGCGGGTACCCCTTCCAAAGCAATCTTTCGCAGAACTCTTCCCAGAAGGGGAAATGGTGGAAACACGTACAGGAGTCGAAACTCCCTCCAAGACATGGACAGGGCATCCGTGGCCAGAGCCAGAGGATCCTGAGACAGGGATACAAAGCTTGGGAGCTTGTGATTGTGACGAGACGCAAACAGATCCACATCCAGCCCACCCCAACGGTGACACAGGGACTGGAATACCCTGTTGCAGCGGGACCACTCCCCCTGACGGGACGACCCCCTGCTCAGAGCAACTGCCCCAGCAGGTTCTCCGCCCCCGGAATGTAGACAGCCGAGATGCATTGGACATTGGCCTCCGCCCATGTTAGAATCAGAGATACTTCCTGGAGGGCCCCCTTGCTCCGGGTCCCTCCCTGATGGTTGATGTAGGCAACCTCTGTTCTGTTGTCCGAGCGTACCTGAACCGCCAGACCCTTCAGGTGATGGGTCAATTGTTCCAGCACCAACCTGACTGCCCTGAGTTCCAAGACATTGATGGGCAGATGGGCCTCCTGAGGGCCCCACGTCCCCTGGAAACACAGGGACTTCCAAAATCCCCCCCAACCCGACAGACTGGCATCCGTTGTGACCGTCTCCCAGGAGGGGGCCAGGAAGGATCTGCCCCTTGTCAAATTCCTGTGGTCCAGCCACCACGCAAGGGATTGTCTGACCGAGGGGGGGAGCACCCAGACCTCATCCAAGGACGCTGGGTTCTTGTTCCAGACTGACAGAAGGTGAAGCTGCAGAGTTCTCAAATGGAACTGGGCAAAGGGCACCGCCTCGAAGCTTGCCACCATCGAGCCCACCAACTGCATTCCCTGCCGGATGGAGGGATGAGGGCTCGAAAGCAGGGACCTCGCCTGCGTTGTCAGAGCTTCCACCTTCTGTGGAGGAAGGAATGTCCTTGACTGAACTGTATCCAGAATTATCCCCAGGAACGGGGTCACCCAGGAGGGGGACAGAGAGGACTTGGGGTAATTGATCACCCAGCCGAAGGACTCCAGGGTGGACACTACCAACCGAGTGTCCAGCTCTGCCTGCCGCAGAGACCGGGAGGTGATGAGTATATCGTCCAGGTAGGGCAACACACGTATGCCCCTTAGCCTTAACAGGGACATCACCCTTGCCAGCACCTTGGTGAATACCCTGGGAGCCGACGTGAGGCCGAATGGCAAGGCCCCGAATTGGTAATGCTGATCCAGCAGCGCAAATCTGAGAAACCTTTGGTGTCCTGGAAACACCGGAACGTGAAGGTAAGCATCCTTGATGTCCACGGACGTCATAAAGTCCCCTGGGCGCAGCGAGGCGATGGCCGAGCGCAAGGTTTCCATACGAAAATGTTTGTTTCTGACAAATTTCTTGAGGATTTTTAAATCCAGAATGGGTCTGACTGACCCGTCCTTTTTGGGCACTGTGAAAAGGTTGGAATAGAACCCCATGCCCCTGTCTCTTAAGGGGACCTTGCAAATGACCCCTAGATCCAGAAGGTCCTGTACAGCCAGCATCAAGACCCGAGCTGAGGCAGGGTCCTGTGGGATCCGGGACCCAACGAACCTGGTAGGGGGCCGTACAGCAACGGAGGACACTACCTCCTGAATCCACCGGTCTGAGACGTGGCGTCTCCAAACATGCTCGAAGTGCTGTAGACGTCCCCCCACCCTGACGGGCGAGGGCGCCCCTTCATGCCTGGGGGGCCTTGGGAGGGGCTGTGGGCTTGGGCCCCCAGGAGGAACCGGGACGGCGTCCTCTGTTCTTGTTCCAGGAATCTGCGCGAGACCCAGCAAAGGACACTCCTCTGCCTTGCTTAGCCCCCACGATAGGGGGTTGATTGGGAGCTCGGGCCACGAAAGGGCCGAGTCTGACGCCTGCGCTGGGGCAACTTGCCACCCTTGGCGAAGATGTCTAACCTTTCTCCAAACAGGCGCAGTCCCTTAAATGGAAGCCCCGTAAGGGCCTTCTTGGCTGCGTTATCAGCGGCCCACTGGCGCAACCAGACCGCCTGGCGTATGGCTACCACCAGAGCAGAAGATCTAGCGCTCAGCTTAATAGCATCGTCCGATGCAGATAGGATAAAGTTAACAAAAGTCTCACAGGTGGACAGAGCATTGGCAGCATCAGAGGGCAAGTCATCCGCGCCTTAAAGAGCATTCCTAACCACAGTCCTGAGCGCCACCGCCGTAATGGCTAAGGCGCAAACCGGGCGGATCGACGCTCCCCCAAATGCAAAGGCATGACATGCCAATTGGTCAACACGCCGGTCCTCAGAATCCCGCAGCGTAGTAGTGTCGGGGGAGTGCATAATAGAGGTGTTGGACAAACTTAAAATTGGGGCATCGACCTCGGGTGGCGATGTCCAGCACTTGACTAGGTCAGCAGGGAATGGATATTTCTTATCCACACTTTTAGGAACCCCATGAAGTTTGCTGGGGTGTTCCCATTCTTTCACCACGAGGCTATTAAAATGGGTTTGTTCAGGAAATTCCAACCGCACCCTAGCGGTGTGAAACAGATCACCCCTTTGCCGGGGAGCCGCGGCAGGGGGAGAGAGGGACAATACATCAAAGATCTGGGCCAACAGTCTATCAATGTCATCCGAGGACCAATGTTCAGAACCAGACTCCTCCTGTCCCCTGGACTCGTCGTCATATGACCCTGAGTCAGAGAACAGCTCCCCTTCTCGTCTGAAGGGGGATGTGCATAAGAAAGCAGTAAATCATCAGATTCTATAGGAAAGATAGTCGATTCAGGATTTAAATGCCGCCTCTTGGCAGTGGCCTTACGCGCTAAGGATCCAGCAATCAAATCAAGTTTTCAACACTAGCCAGTCTAGTGGCAAAATCAGGATGAGACTCCCCACTGGTATTGGGGGTTAGACTCAGACTTGGGGGAGTAGGTGAAGTGAGGCGAGGCGCAGGCCCAGCCTCAGAAGAGGCGGGAAGACCGGCTAGCACCTGCTGTGCACAAGGAACGCAGACCCGTGCATTGTCACCGCTGCTAGGCAAGACCCCACAAGCTACACACAGACGGGCTTGTCCAAAAGGAACCCTGTTCACAATATCCTGAGATGCCTCCATATGGTGATTATTGAGCACAATAAGCCAGTAGGGATTGACGCTATAAAGCAACCCTGGATGCCCCAATGACCCGCGGGGAAGTGGGAGTAATTTTATAATGGTCAGGACCGGGCGCTACACCGGGCCGGGAGAAGCCACCGAAGAACACGGTCTGAAAGACACAAGGGGAACAAGGATGTCAGAGCCAAGCGAGAAGGAGCAAAAGCTAAAGAAAGGGTCGCCCATGAGGGCACTTACAGACAGAGAGGGGAGGACAGCCTTCACCACGCGCGCATGAGTAAAAATGGCGCCAAGCGAACCTCGAAGGGCGGGCAAGAGCTGAAGGTGACGCGGAACGCGTCAAGCCAGACCCCCCCCCCCGGAGAGCGCGAAGCTCGAAGGCGCGTAGCCAATCAGAAACAGCAGTTAGAAATGCCTGAAACCAGACCAAGTGAATTACCTCAGAGAATCTAAAATATGACAGAACAGAATAGAATACAGGAATAAACGCCGTAGCTTCCGTGAACAGAGCCGGCGTACGCGCCAAGTAAAATACAGTAAAGGTGCTGCGGCTAACATTACAACCAATGCAAGGTGCGGCCCTGACACCCGTTAACCGTTAAGGGCTATAAAGCTTACTAGTGTAATAGGGTAAGGTTAGGCCATCGTACACACAACCCCCCCTCTTTTTCCCCCCAATAAAGGGGGGAACTAGGGAGGAAGGTGACCCGATACATGGGGTTCACCGCTACACGGGGCGTGGGACGCTGATGCGGGAGGGGCATCCTCTGAAGGCTCACCATTAGCCTTGACCGCCTACCCTATGGTGGGGGATTGCGGTGGAGCATAGCTCCGTAAGCACACATGGTGCTTACGGAGCCCAGGCTGGGAGGCATTACTTCACAAGGAGGACGACGGGTGGAAATAGTCCCACAGGGCCACGGGCTGTAAAGCCCCGCTCGCCTGCGAGAGCGTAATACTTCATGTCTTCGCAGTCAGCACTGCAGAGAAATCTGGGGATTTGTGGGAGGTCCCTCGGTTTATGTAGGGCCGGGAGGAGCCTGTTTTTGCATGTCTGCAGTGAACAGCGCCCTCAGGCGGAGGATTACCCATGTGTAAGGATTATAAGATAGAGCAGGACGTGCTGTATGCTTAGAATAGGGGCGACGCTGCTTCTTCTTACGCTGAGGTAACCTACCTCCCTTTGCCACCGAATCCAATTTCTCTCCAAAGAGCCGCAACCCCACAAAGGGAAGGGCCGTAAGCGACTTTTTGGACACAAAATCAGCCGCCCACTGGCGTAACCAAACCGACCGCCGGATAGCCACAAGGCCGAAGCTCTCCCACACATCACCAATGTGTCATCCAAGGAGGCCAGCACAAAAGACAAAAATAACTCACGCTTAAGGGCGGCAAACTCCTCACTAGCACAAACCGGCCGCAAGGCCGACCCAACACTGGCAAAACCATGACAAGCCATCTGGTCAATGCGTTTATCCTCACCATCCTTGAGAGTAGTGCACTCCGACCAGTGCTTCACCGCGTCCGCCGGAAAGGGATATTTCTTGTCCCAACCCGGAGGGACACCCGGAAGCCGAGTCGGCCTCTACCATTCCTTGAGAATGATACCATCAAAATGCTTTTGATAAGGAAATTCCAAGCGCGGCTTGGTCACCTCAAAGAACTCCCCCTTCAGTGCAGGAGCCGCCTCGGGGGGAGAAATAGCCAGGACCTCAAACATATGAGCCAGGACCTTAGAGGTATCCAAGGACTCCCCCTGGCCCTGCTCGGTATCAGCACCCACAAACTGCTCATCATTGGAGCCCTCAGACTCCTCAAACAGCTCCCCTTCCTCAAGTGGGGAGCAATCAGACTAATCCAGGGAGTCAAACTAATCCATATCAAAGGCCTGCGTGGTTGTATACAAATGTTTTCGCTTTGCCGTGGCCTTTTTGGCAACCGCACTGGAAAACAATTTTTCAAGATTGGCCAATCTGGCACACACTTCAGATTGCGACTCCCCGCCAATGACCACATCACATGGGGTCCGTGTCAAGCGAGGGGGAGACGGAGAGGATACTGGCGGAGCAGAACCGGACCCCTGAGATCCGGACTGCCGCGTAATAGACCGTTGTGCACAGGGTACACAAAGAAATACATCATCCCACAAAAGGGATACCCCACACCCCAAGCACAGCCTGGATTGCCCCGAGGGGGGCACAAGCCCAGTATTCGGGGAAGCCTCCATATGGTGATTTTTTAAAATATGTATATGCACAATGTCCCAAGGGAATTACGCAGTAATGCAACCCGGGATGCCCCTTTAAGTCCCGCGTGGGAGGAATTTTAAGCCAACTAAATTTAACCAGGGACCCTAGGACCGGGAGAACCCCCCTTTAATAGGATCGATGGTCCACCTGGAACACACAAGCACACAATCAGACCAACATAGCATAATAACAGTTAATAACAGAGCATTGCCCAGCAACCCCAGGGAGGGGCATAATCGATAAGGAACTAATGGGCCACAGGCCACTCACCCAACCGTCACCCCTCCGGAGTCCCGCACGCCAGGCAGTAGGGGGGGGGGGGGAAGCGCGTAGTGTGCAGAGGAAGAGCGACGGAGGAGGGGCGGGGCCGGGCGCGACGCGAGAACCGCGCCGGCCCGCCCCTCCCCCGTCGCTCCGGGCCAGAAGCCGGGACCTGAAAACGCGGTGTCCGCAGCACGGGGGCGGGCCGGAGGTGCGCGCGAGCGCCCGGCCCCGCCTGAGAGGCAGAAGCTCCTCTTGGGCGCCTTACAGCCGCCATGACACACGCCGGAGTCTATGTAGTAAAAAAACCATGCACTAACACACACACATTTATAATAAATAAAGATGAATCCATAAGGGGTCCCGCCCCCCCCTCCCTCTAAGGGTATCCGGGAGAGGGGGAATCCATGCTAGGGTAGGGGCCAAGGGACGGGGCATCCCAAACCGGGGTCACCAACCCGGTTAGCCGCCTACCCCTTGTTATGGGGTCTCACGGCACAGCAAAGCTCCTGAGCACCTAGGGTGCCGTCTACCCTTGCCCGAACCAGCAGCCTAGGCTGGGAGGCAAGTAATGTAAATAAAGGGATCCGGGCAGGAATAGAACAATAGAGGGCCGGGAGTCATCCCGGCTACCTGCAAGGAGGAGACATCCATCTTCTGACTTGCTCGCCGTCTGCAGAGATGAAAGACTGGGGGAGTGGGAGGTCCCAGGTATTTATGGACCAGGAGGGTCTTACTTTTTTTTATTGACATCTCTGCAAGATCGCCGTCTACAGGTCAGTATACCCACATGTAATGAATGTCTTGAAGCGGGGTGTGTGACATACTTAGAATATGAATCACCTCAGGTTATAGCGCCCACAGCCGCGGAGCGTAGTACAAAGCGGCATAGCAGCTAAAAAACACCAAAAACACACAAAAAACGTCAAAACACCACAGATATTACTCCTCGCCGCTAACCCCCCCCCCCCCGAACAAGTCAGAGAGGGGAGGGGGAGAAGAGAGGGACAAGGAAGCAGCGGCTAGCAGCAATGGCCAGGGAGAGGGGGGAACCCCAAAAGGAAAATAAGGGGACACAGTCCCCAACAACTCAGAAGCCAGGGCAGGAACCTCGCATTCCCAAGAAGGCTCACCATAAAGCCTATTGCCGGCTACCCTTTGTGGCACAGGGTCTGCGGCGTTGAGCTGCACTCCAGGAGCACTTGACCCTAGTGCTCTTCTACCTTCACCCGATCTCGGCAGACCTGGCATAGCCCGGATATGGAACCTGCAGCTATATATCCGATGCAAGCTGTATATTTAAATGTGTGTGTGGCCACATGACTTGTGGTTACCCTAGTCTATAGATTCATACCAGTCAAAGTTTCCAGTAAGTCATGTATGTTACTTGTTTTTGTGTGTGCTTCCTTCATTTTGCTGACTCGACTACACATTGCCACTGTAGCCTTTGGCACATTTTGGCACACAGATGCACATTTTTTATGGCAGTTTGTTGTGTGGTACAGGTTATAGTACAGAAGAGAGGGAGGTCAGAGTGGGTTAAGGTACAGAATGTTGATTTAATCTATTCTAGGTGTGAGAGATGCAAGATGGATGGACGCATAGTCAAGAGGGAGCATAGCCACTGGGTCTTTGGCAGTTGTTACGTTCAAACCCAACTCCAGTGAGGAATTTAATTTTGTAGAGTGGTAAAAGGTTAGAACTAGTTTAGTTGTTGCTGTCTGCAGCCTCATGCGGGAGATAAAGATAACCAGTGACATATAAAAATACAACTCTGAAGTACTCACCTGTAGAGTTGGTATTATATGCAGACAGCACGTCCTGCTCCAGACATAGTCCTTACATGTGGGTATACCTCCGCCTTCAGCGCCGTGCACTGCAGAATCATGAAGAAAACAAGCTCCTCCCGGCCCTACATATACCGAGGGAAATCCCCAGCATTGAAAAGCAGTGAGAGAAGAAGCCAGGAGGAAAACAACCACCCAGAGACTGGCAATAATATCCAAGATAATAATCACCACACAGGGGATCCAGAACAAAGTGAATCAGGGTGGGGTGGAGCAGGACGTGCTGTCTGCATATAATACCAACTCTACAGGTGAGTACTTCACAGAGTTGTATTATTCTAAGCAGACAGCACGTCCTGCTCCAGACATAGTCCTTACATGTGGGACATCCAATAGCAGTGTCCATAAGTAGGGTGGGATCCCCATGAAAAAAAGGCACAGCCAACCAAAACAGCGCTATCGCCTGTAACCTTGCTACCAGGAGCAACTAGAGCAAAGCTCTAACTTATGAAGCCTTACAAGGCTAATGAAACACGAGCAGAGAACTAGTCAGCCTGCTCAACAACCAAGTGCATAAGGCCCAAACCAAGCACCGGTAGAAGAAATCCAAACCAAGAGAGAAGAATGAATCTCCCTTAACAAACAGGCCAGAGTAACAGCCTAACCATGCTACTAACGATAACAGTATAGCCATGGCAACCATAGAACCTTTCCCGTCAGGGAATACGAACCCTGGTCTCGGCGAGACCAAAGTAATACTGAACACGAGCTAACAAGGCTCCTCAAGAGCCAACATGATAATCAGGAGCTCAGAAGGGCAACCAGCCAAGCAAGACCAGTCCAACAGACTCCCATACTCATGGGAGTAACCAGATCCTGCTGCAAGAAGGACGGTGACGTCTATAAGCCCAACTTGCATAGCCCCAACCCTGGACAGGAAGCAGTCCAGGAGGTTCCCAACGCCTATTGAGGGATACAGATCCCTTTTAAGCTCAGAGTAAACAGAACACCAGTCCAAAGACCATAGGTTCTGGAATCGAGAAGAATAACAACCCTCCGCCTGGACTCAAGCTTGGTGCAAGGCGGACACATCCTTACCAGACGGTGTACAGATATAAAGAGCTGTAAAAAATATAAAAAGGACTAGGCTAAGAAAGCCGTCTCCTATGGCACGCCCCAGACTGAGGCACCCGCCCCGAAGGAGTCATCTGAGGCAGGGAACAGTTCAGACAAGAACCTGAATAAGACCCAGGAAACCTTTAGCAGGGCAACAGGATAAGCAACCCCCCCCCAAGGAAACTTAGAATTCTCTGGGTAATGCGCCTGAGCCACCCCTGAGGAAAGCTCAACGCCGAAGCTTGAAACTAGTCTCTACCGAGGACAAACAGGGCGAGCCCTGGAACCTCTCAAGGAACTGAGTTGGGAGACCAACTCCAGCCATGCCATAAGAACTCTAGTTCACAATCACCCAGCGTCAGCGTGGGGTTGTCTACACATGGTACACAGCCGGTCTTGTCCACGCGGGACCCCGGACACCAAATTCTGAGATGCCTCTATATGGTGATTAATCTAGGTAATATGCCAGTAGGGATTTATGCTGTAACAACCCTGGATGCCACAATACCCGCTGGGAATGTGGGAGAATCTAATATAACCCCGTGAGATATAATATATCAGGCCGGGAGAAGCCACTGGAAACTTGGCGTCTGAAAGACATAAGGGGAAAAGAGGGTGTCAGAGCCATGCGCAGCACAAGAAGAAAATTAAACGAACGCCCGTGAGGGCACTTACAGGACCAAGGGAGAAGGAGGATCGCGACCACGCGCGCGCGGGAGACCGACAAAATGACACCAGCGAACCTCGAAGGGCAGGCCAGAGCTATAGGTGACGCGGAACGCGCCAACCAGACCACGCCCACCCCGGAGAGCGCGAAGCTCCGCGGAACAAGACAGGAAAAGAAATAAACGCCATGGCGTCGCGAGACAGAGCCGCCTTACGCGCCAAGTCACATATTTTAAAGGCGCTGCGGCCAACATAAAAATGAAGTTCAAAGCGCGGCTCTGACCCCCGGAAGCCAAATAGGGCTAAGGCAAGGCAGGATTAGGCCAACGTACACAACCTCCCCTTTTTCCCCTCACTAACGGGGGGAACTACGGAATAAGGTGACCCAGCACTCGGGGTTCACCGCTACATGGGGCAAGTTGCGGGAGGGGCATCCACTATGAGGCTCACCATTAGCCTAAACCGCCTACCCCATGGATGGGGATTGCGGTGGAGCATGGCTCCATAAGCACACTAGGTGCTGCCTACCTTCACCCGACCAACGCAGCCCAGGCTGGGAGGCATGTTACTCACAAAGAGGACGGGTGGAAATAGTCCCGCAGGGCCTCGGGCTGTCAAGCCCCGCTCGCCTGCGAGAGCGTGATACTTCATGTCTTCGCCTTTCAGCACTGCAGAGGAATCTGGGGATTTGTGGGAGGTCCCTCGGTATATGTAGGGCTGAGAGGAGCTTGTTTTCTTCATGATTCTGCAGTGCACGGCGCTGAAGGCGGAGGTATACCCACATGTGTATGTCTGGAGCAGGACGTGCTGTCTGCTTAGAATGTAATGGTTGACAAACATTTTTATAGAATCTAAATGAGGCCTAAAACCTAGAGTCTAGAGATGGTTCATTCTTGATAAATCTGGTGGTATCTCCTATTTCCATGCTTGCCATACTTGAATGTCTGCCGGTGGGGCTGGGCACTGTGATGCTGCAGGTTGTTCCCAGAGTGCTGTGCAGATGTAGGATCAAGGAGATTATGTGGGGGAAACAAAATCGATTTCATATGGCAGGGCCAATTTGGGATACCCCTAGGAAAATCTCTTAAAGAGGGCCATTTACTTTTTGAGATTTCGTCTAGTTTAAACCAAAAAATCCAGTCTCTGAAATCACCAACCTCTAGTGCTGCATTTGTGGTCTAATACTTCCCCACTATATTTAAAAGTAAAAGAAAAGTTTGATTGAATTTAGTTTTGCAGACCCAGCCTGGGCACACACTAACTTCCCTCCACCTTATCCCCACTGGGAACAGGGCATATGCTATTTCATAGCATCAGAGAATAGATTTTGAATGTATTTACATATTTTAAGTGAAGTCACTTTTTTTCCCTTGTTGAGCTGGGAAGGGCATGTCTTGCTGCGACTTTTGGGAGTCATGTGCACACTCTGCTGTGGTCAGAGACAGCTTTGGGAGCACTGTGGTTTGCTCACACTCACTCACACTGAGAGCACAATGGGACAGAGGGTCTGATAGACCATTTTGTATGTAGGCCTGGAGAAATGAAATTGAAAGAAGGGGGAAACTTTGTAACCCTGTGCTGCAGCAAATGTAGGAGAGGCAAATGTGACAAGGTGAGCTCCTTGCTGCCTTATTTCCGTGGATTTTACAGTCCCATAAATCCGTTGCATTGTACTCGGTGTGGCCAGTCCCTGCGGAGTGCGTGCCCGGGCTATGGCTGGGTGAAGGGCATACAGCTGCAGGGATGCGCCCGGGCCTGTGATCAGAGAGAGGGATTAGCAAAAAACTAAGGGGTTTCTGGCTGATGGGCGGGGGCAAACATTGAGGCATCCCGAATTAAGATGCCCCAAGAGCCAGCCCTGCTGTCTTTTTGACTCCAGGGCCCGTCACGGCTGTAGCAGGTCCACATTAAGGTCTGCAATAACAGACACAGGTTTCTACAGTCCACATCATTCATATCTTATGAATATGCAGTTAAATAAAAAAATAATACAATAGAAAGATTTGGTAAAAGCCAATATTTATTTGTTACAGTTTGTTTTTTTTTTATAATTGTACCAAAAGACCGTAATACCAAAAATATATTTTTTTAAGAATTCACTTGAAGAAAATTAATAAATATGCAGCATCTCCTTTGTAGGTATCTTAAATAGAATGCTGACCTGAAGAAATGTTTTCTTTTTAAAAATATCAGGATGGCTGATCAATAGCAATCATCACATTACTCTATTCACACCTCTCTGCTTGCGCTGCATTGGGCAATGCAATCACAAAAGGGAAAATGCTGCCCATTATTTTTATGGGTTATTTCAAATTTATACGCAGCGTACATATGTGAACTGGTTCATTAAAAATAATGCGCAGTATTTTCCCTTGTGTTGCTCAAAGCAGCGCAAGCGAAGAGGTGTGGACAGAGCCTAATTGAAATGTTCTCTGCTGGTCTACAGGTTCTTTAGTAACAGGCCTAGCTTTACAAGCACAGAAAGCCTTACAGTCCATTTCCACGGAACAACTTGTGAAAGAAAAATCCCTACATAGACCACAATCCGATGAGAATGTTTTGTGAAAAGGACTCGCTACGATTGAGTAAAAAATTCCATTGTTGGTCGAGAGTCATATAGCTTGGGTCAAAATAACATTTCTCATTAGTCACATGACTAATTGTGGAAATCAACCACAAAAGTAGCTGGCAACCTTCTGCCTCTGAACGAAAGTCATCCACACGCATTTGCTCACTCACTCACTCAACAAACGGTCGATTTATCGGTTTGTGGAAATGGGCCATTAGCATCTAGCATTTGTATTTATTTCCATCTAAGGTAGATCCGTAGCTACTAACAGCTTCAGACAAAAGCAATCAGATTCAAGCCATTTCTCTTGGTTTGCAGGTAAAGGCACTATTTTTCCTCACAGTTATCAATGGAAAACAATTGCAGTAGACCAGAGGCCTTCGAAACCTTTACAAAAGCTAAAATTAAAAAAAAGTTAGCTGCTCAATACATTTATAACTGACCTAGATGGATCACGTAAGCAGGGCAACTAGTCACAAACAACTCACAAACTGGGGCAGTCAGCAACTCTAAAGACTGTCTATAAACTCTGGTTAAAGCGGAACAGAACCCAGAATTTTTGTTGAACAGAACCCAGAATTTTGTTCCATTCCTCGGGGGCATCCGGATTGGGGAGTGTGAAACCCCCCAATTTGCCCAGATAAACTCACCTCTTTTATTGACTATAATGGGGAGTGTGCACTGCTGCATCAACGGCTGTGCATACTCTCCTCTCACAGCCTATGCTAATGGCTGGGAGCACGCGCACGATGCCGGGGATGCAGCAGCATGCACTTCCCCATTGTCAACAATGAGAGTCTCCTGCTAAATTACATCAGTTCAGCAGGTAGCTTTCATTGGACGAGAGTCTGTGCGTGTGCTATTGGACCAGGGAAAGGTAGGTATGTGAGCCCTGAAAGTGTTTCACAGGAAAGGCAGTGTGTACGGGTGCCCTGAGGGGGTTTCAGGGAAAGCCAGTGGCCGGTCCTGGAATCTTTTTGATTTGGGTTTTGTTCTGCATTAAAAACAGTGGTTTTAATTGTACACATTTGCAAACCAGTGCATCACAGTGTTCAGGTAAGCCAGCTAAAATGTTTTTTTTTTTTTTTTTTTTTTTTACAGATATAGTAATCCTTAACCTGAAACACATAACTAGCTAGTACCTCTATCACCAAATCTGATCCACTGAAAATATATGTAAGCATGTATGTAAACTTCCTTAAAAGGAAAGTACACCTGATGGCATATTTGTATGTTTTTTGTGCCAAAAGTGTGTCCTCAAAGTGCTGAACTTCTCTAGTATTCTTTAAATTGTTTTATTGTGTTAGCAAATAAAAAATTAATATAGCAATATTTTATGGAAGCAGTTCTTAATACCTGCAATCTATTAGCAACCATACACCAAAATCTACAGGATGAAAGAAGTGAGCCCTGTACACACAGAACACTGCTGCTGGGTATGTGTAAGCGGGAGTGATCTCACCTCAGCAGCAGCCATAGCTGCAGTGTTATGTATGTGCAGGGACCTCTTTTCTCTTATAGACCTTGGTGTGCGCTCCATGATGACGGAACTAAAGGTCAAAAACCTGGATTGCCTTGCAATATGACATTCACACAATTTATCATTTTGAATCAATCTTTTTTTTGGATTATATTCAGAAGATGTTATCCTTTTATTTGGCTGCGTGAAAAATCTCTTCCAAAAATATTTTGGAATCAGGCACTGTATAACGTATTTTCATTAGAGTCAGCTCTTTGGCATACTGATTTAAACATGTAAAATGACAGGCCCCCCGGATGCAGTCATGAGAGCCTGGCGTTCTGGTAGACAGAATTGTTGGATCCCCGTCCTCGGTAAGTATGCAGATACCAGTGCTGTACAGAGGAGCTGCATGGGCACACCGGACCCGCACAGAGGAGCCGCGGGGGCAGGAGGAGAGTATATGCCTTTTTGATTGATGTGAAGGTTCTGCGCCACACACTTGCCATTTAATCACTTGCTTCACTTTCATCGCTGCCCTTACTGCTTTCAGCAGCATTTTTATCTATATCCATGCTGTATGCATATTCTTCAGCAGCTGCTGAGCCCACGGTACCATACAGTTGTTCATGCTCTGATTTCCACTTCTGAAATGTGGACGAGTTTAGGTTTGGATGGTCCAGGACTTGGTTTAGTGCCTCAAGCTCCTGTATTTTTGCCTGTGAACAAATAATCATAGTATTTACAGTTTGCAAAAGAGCCTGCCACACTTCCTTCTACTGCCTACAGTTATGTCTTTTTTCAGTATAATCAGCCGCCGGTCACTCTGATAGGCTGCTCACGCCCATGTGAACACAAGCAGCCTATCAGTGTGGCTAGCTATGGCCATGGAAGCTGATAGGCTGCTTGCACAGCATTTCTTTCTTTCTGTAAAATGATGACGACGATATAACTTCCAGAAAAGAAAGGAAAAATCAACATTGCCCTTACAACTAAAACAGACATGGCATAAAATAAAGAAAAACATCTTCACTTCTACCTTGCCTAATGAAAAAGCAGTTTGAAGTTTTGGTCTTTAACATCTGTCTGTAGACCTCACCTTAAGGGTGCTTTGTAGAACCCGCAGGGTATGTGCTTTTTGGTTTATAGCTGGATTCTTATTACGTTTGGCAAAGGATCTACGATATTCATCTCGGGTCATTGTAGTCTTTTTCCCAATAAGGGATACTCCTCCTTGCTTTAGACAGGTCATCATTAGATGGAGGTCGTCTGTTGACAAGACAAAATGAAATTGCTCAATCACCAGATTATTTGACTTCCAACTCATTGATAAACATCCAGTAACTTGGATAAATTAGAAAAGCACCTAGCACTTTTAAAAGATGTAAAATGTTAGTGACAAATATAATTACTACAGCTATACAGTGAAACAAAGGTTGCGCAATCAAAATCTATGGGTCTAGGTTTTGATTTAGCCAAAAAGCCCCTGTCCAATTAGACGCATCGCCTGGGCAGTGCAGAAGAGACAGGTGCCCACTGTTCTTCTAGTGCAGCTCCCGTCACACCTAATTTGCCAGGAAGGGGGACATCAGGCTGGTAGCAGGGAAGGAAGATGAGAGGTGGCATGCTTTCTTTTATCACTTTTTAAAAAGAAAAAAGAAAGTGTTTATTTAACTCTTGCAGTTTGACACAATAAGAAAAAAGTGAACTGACCTTGCATGTTTTTACTCATTTTATGCCAGCAATATCCAGCATAAAATTAAATGCTTGCATGTGGGAAAAAATGAACTCACACTAACAAGTGAACCATTGACAAAGACTGTCCTGTAGATCACCTGAGGTGATTTTTTTCAGGCTGCATTAGAAGAAGACCGGAAGAAACAACACAGAATATATGGCATACATGGTTTTATTTTTACAAAGCTAACCTTGTGACTGGGTGTTGCTGCAATCTTCTGCTCGTATAACTCCTTTTTCCCTTGGAGAGACTGGACTTTTCATGGCTACCACTGAATTCTTCACCTAAAACATGCATGTATGTAATTTAAACTGTGCTTTAAAGATGAATTTCGAAGGCCTTGGAGTCTAAAAATACCATTTTGTGAATACTCACCTGTAAAATGGGTATTATAAGTATGTCACACACCCGCTTCAGATAGTCATTACACTTGGGTTATACTGACCTGTAGATGGCGATCTTGCAGAGATGTCAATAAAAAAAGGAAGACCCTCCCGGTCCATAAATACCTGGGACCTCCCACTCATTCCCCAGTATTAGAACAGCAGTAAGGAAACAAAGGGACCAGGAAGAGCCAAAATAACCAGAAACAGTAAGAAAGGTTCACCATATAAAGGATCCAGAATACCAAAGGACGGGGTGAAGCGGGGTGTGTGATATACTTATAATACTTAATCACCATTTTACAGGTGAGTATTCACAAAATGGTATTATTCTAAGTATGTCACACACCCCGCTTCAGATAGTCATTACACTTGTGACATCCAATAGCAGTGTCCATAAAGGGCGGGGATCCAAAACAAGGCAACAATGCACAACTTAAACCACTGCAGCTTGCAGAACTTTGCGGCAAAAAACAGCATCCGCTGAGGCCCGCGCATCAACCTTGTAAAACTTGGAAAACGTGTGAACTGAAGACCAAGTAGCAGCCTTACAAACTTGCTCAACAGAGGTCTGATGCTGGAAAGCCCAGGACGCCCCAACAGCACGAGTGGAATGAGCAGTAACACGAAAAGAGGGAACCTTCCCCTTGGCAGAATAGGCCCCAACAATGGCCTGGCGAATCCACTTACCAATAGAAGACTTGGCAGGAGCCAAACCTTTCCTAGGCCCAGAGGGCACCACAAAAGGAGCGTCAGTCCTACGAAAGGAGGAAGTAGCTACCAAATAGTACTTCACACAGCGAACCACATCCAAAGAATGCAAAACCCTCTCCTTGTCATTGCTGGGCTTAGGACACAAGGAGGGAAGAACAATGTCCTGATTAAGATGAAAGGCAGAGACCACCTTAGGAAGGAAATCTGGGTTGAAGCGGAAATCAACCTTGTCCTGATGCCTCTCAAAGTAAGGAGCCTTAATGGACAAAGCCGCCAACTCCGATACACGCCGAACGGAAGTGATGGCAACCAAAAACGCGACCTTCTGAGTAAGCGTAGAAAGAGCAATATCCTGCAAAGGTTCAAAAGGAGGACCCTGAAAAGCAGAGAGAACCAAATTCAAATCCCAAACTGGGAGCAAAGGCTTCCTAGGAGGCCGCACATGCGTAACCCCCTGGAAAAAAATCTTAACCAGAGGATGAAGAGCAAAAGACTTTTGAAAGAAAACCGCCAAGGCAGAAACATGCCCTTTCAGCGTACTAAGCTGCAAACCTAGGTCCAGACCATGTTGCAGAAATTCCAAAACCCTAGGGAAAGAAAACACCCTGCAAGGCAAGGCCCGGACATCACACCAATCAATATAAGACCTCCAAATCCTATAGTAGATGGCAGAGGAAGACTTCTTTCTATCCCTAACCAGAGTCTGAATGACAGCATCAGAAAGACCTTCCTCCTTCAAGATGGAGACTTCAGCAGCCACGCCGTCAAAGCCAGCGTTGGTAAATTGGGGTAGAGCAGTGGACCCTGGGTGAGCAGATCCGGCAGAAGGGGCAGATCTAACTGATCCTCTGCCAACCTTACCACGTCTGCGAACCAAACCTATCTTGGCCATCTTGGAGCCACCAGGATTGCTGACGCGCCCTATAGGGCCAGCTTGTGCACCACTTGGGAAACGGAGGGAACTGGTACAGAAACCCCAGATCCCTCCAGTTCAGAGACATGGCATCCGCTGCCAGAGCCAGCGGATCCCGCGAGAGAGACACAAATGCCGGAAGCTTGTGATTGTGACGAGAGGCTAAGAGGTCCACCTCCGGAGTCCCCCACCGGTGGCAAAGCGACCGAAACACCTTGGGGCTGACCGACCATTCCCCCCCGACGAGACGAGCCCCTGCTCAGGGAGTCCGCCTCCGTGTTCTCCACTCCCGGAATGTACACTGCCGAGATGCATGGAACATTGCCCTTTGCCCAAGCCAGGATCAAGGACACTTCCCTGAGGGCACGCCTGCTGCGAGTCCCTCCCTGGTGATTGATGTAGACGACCGCAGTCCGATTGTCCGACCGAACTTGAACCAGTAGACCCCGCAACTGATGAGTCAAGTGAGCCAGAACCAACCTTATGGATCTCAGCTCCAGAACATTGATGGGATTGTGAGCCTCCTGAGGCTCCCACAGTCCCTGAAACTGAAGATCCTTCCAAAATCCCCCCCAACCTGACAGGCTGGCATCCGTGGTGACTGTCTCCCAACGAGGAGTCAGAAAGGATCTGCCCCTCGTCAGATTGCTTGGTTCCAGCCACCACCGAAGGGAACGCCGCACCCGGGGGGGCATCAGAAAAGACTGATCCAATGACAGCGGGGACCCGTCCCAGGCTGCCAAGAGATGCAGCTGGAGCGTCCTTGTGTGAAACTGGGCAAAGGGAACCGCCTCGAACGATGCCACCATCAATCCCACCAGTCGCATCCCCAGCCGGATGGACGGGCGAGGGATGGATAGGAGAAGCTGAGTCAATTCCTGAATCAGAAGAACCTTGGGCCGGGGGAGGAACACCCTGGACTGAGAAGTATCCAGAGACATTCCCAGGAACGCCACCACCCTGGAAGGAGAGAGGCAGGACTTGGGATGGTTGATCACCCAGCCGAATCTCTCCAGGGTGGCTACCACAGTCCTGGTATCTAGCTCCGCCTGGCTGAGAGAGGAAGCCACAATAAGAAGATCGTCCAGATAAGGCACGATGTGGATACCCTGGGCTCTAAGAAGGGCCATCACCCCTGCCAGCACCTTGGTGAAAACCCTTGGAGCCGAGGTAAGGCCAAACGGAAGAGCCACAAACTGAAAATGTCGATTTTCTACAAAGAACCTGAGAAATCTCTGGTGTGCCGGAAAGATTGGAATATGCAGGTAAGCATCCTTGATGTCTATGGACGTCATGAAGTCCCCCTGGCGAAGTGAGTAGATGGCTGAACGCAGAGTTTCAATGCGGAACTTCCGGGGACGGACGAACCTGTTGAGTAACTTCAGATCCAGAATGGGATGAACGGAACCGTCCTTCTTGGGCACCGTGAACAGACTGGAATAGTAGCCCAGGCCCCGGTCCGAGGGGGGCACCGGGCAAATGACAGCCATGTACAGAAGATTTGCTACTGCCGCCCGGAGCCCCTGCGCGGCCAGAGGATCTGAAGGCACCCGAGACCTGAAGAATCTGGGAGGGGGCACTCGAACTCCAGCTTGTAACCGGAAGACACCACTTCCCGAATCCATCTGTCCGAGACCTCTTGGACCCAGACCCGGGAGAAGAGTTGCAGCCGTCCCCCCACCCGCAAGGGTGAGGGTGCCCCCTCATTGCTGAGCCGGCTTGGCAGCGGCCTTAGAGCCCCAGCTGTGTCCTGGACGTGCACAACCCCTGCCCCGGTTCCAGGAATCACCTCTGGAGGAGGAGAAGGCCAATCCCCTGCCAACTCTGGCTCTACGAAAGGAAGGAGTGAAGGAAGCCGCCCCCCGAAAGGGACGACGCTGCTTCTTACGCTGAGGTAACTTACCACCCTTTGCAACCGAATCCAATTTTTCTCCAAAGAGCCGCAACCCCACAAAGGGGAGGGCCGTAAGTGACTTTTTGGACACAAAATCAGCCGCCCACTGGCGCAACCAAACCGACCGCCGGATAGCCACAAGCAAGGCCGAAGTTCTATTACACATCACCATTGTGTCATCCAAGGCGGCTAGTACAAATGACAAAAACAACTCACACCGCTTAAGGGCGGGTCAAGCCCGGAAGTAGTCAACAGTCCTCTAACAGCCAACCTGGCAGCTACCAATAAGAGCTCCGAAGCACAAACAGGCTGCAAGGCCGACCCAACACTGGCAAAACCATGACAAGCCATCTGGTCAATGCGTTTATCCTCACCATCCTTGAGGGTAGTACAGTCCGGAGAATGCAAGATGGAGTTGCTAGACAACCCCAAAACAGGAGCATCCACCTCAGGAGGGAACCACCAGTGCTTCACCGCGTCCACCGGAAAAGGGATAATTTTTTTGTCCCAACCCGGAGGAACACCTGGAAGTCGAGTAGGCCTCTCCCATTCCTTGATAATAATGCCATCAAAATGCTTTTGATAAGGGAATTCCAAGCGTGGCTTAGTCGCCTCAAAGAACTCCCCCTTTTGCGGAGGAGCCGCTTCAGGAGGAGAAATAGCCAAAACCTCAAACATATGAGTCAGGACCTTAGAGGTATCCAAGGAATCCCCCTGACCCTGATCGGTATCAGCCCCAACAAACTGCTGATCATCAGACCCTTCCGACTCCTCAAACAGCTCCCCTTCCTCTAGCGGGGGGCAATCAGACAAGTCCAGAGAGTCAAACTCATCCAAATCAAAGGCCTGTGTGACTGTAGACAAATGTTTTCTCTTAGCCGGGGCCTTTCTGGCAACAGCACTAGAAAACAATTTTTCAAGATTGGCCAATCTGGCGCACACCTCAGAATGCGACTCCCCACCCATGACAACATCACATGGGGTACGGATCAGACGGGGGGGAGTAGGAGACGAGACCGGCGGAGCAGAACCAGACGCCGGAGATCCAGACTGCCGCGTAATATTCCGCTGCGCACATGGTACACAAAGAAATACATCATCCCCCGAAAGGGATACCCCACACCCCAAACACTGCCTGGATTGCCCCGAGGGGAGCCCAGGTCCCGTATCCGGGGAAGCCGCCATATGGTGATTTTTTATACATAATTAGTCACAATGACCAGAGGGAATTACGCAGCAATGCTACCCAGGATGCCCCTTTAAGTCCCACGTGGGAGGAATTTTACAGGAAACAATTTTAAAAACCAGGGACCCCAGGACTGGGAGAATCCCCTTTTAATAGTAACAAGGGTGGAAGACAAAAGACAGGCACTGCAATCAGACCCCATACAATTAACTGTCCAATAAAGTCAATAGACAAGCATTGCAGACAACCACACAAGGGGCATGAATATATACCAAAACTAATGGGGCCCCAAGGGCCACTCACCGACCAAATGACAGCCGACCGCGACACACGCACACCAGCGAAGGAAGGAGAAAGGCGCGTAATCAGTGGTAGAAGGAGGGCGCCCCTCCCCCTTCGCTCCCAGTACAGTGCCGAAAAGCAAAGCACACACAATGTGACCGAGTGCCCACACAAATCCACACATACAATAAAGGACCCAACAACATTTAAGTCCTCAAGGGACAAGGCCCCCCCCCCCACCTAAGGGTATCCGGGAGAGGGGGAATCCACGCTAGGGTGGGAGGCCAAGAGACAGGGAATCCCAAGCCGGGATCACTAACCCGGCTAACCGCCTACCCCTAGGTATGGGGTCTCACGGTGGAGCGTAGCTCCTAAGCACCATAGGGTGCCGTCTACCGATGTCCGAACCAGCAGCCTGTGCTGGGAGGCAAAGTAAAATCAGTTAAAAGGGATCCAGACAGAAATAGACCCAATAGAGGGGCCGGGAGTTACCCCGGCTACCTGCAAGGAGGAGACATCCATCTTCTGACTTGCTCGCCGTCTGCAGAGATGAAAGACTGGGGAATGAGTGGGAGGTCCCAGGTATTTATGGACCGGGAGGGTCTTCCTTTTTTTATTGACATCTCTGCAAGATCGCCATCTACAGGTCAGTATAACCCAAGCGTAATGACTATCTGAAGCGGGGTGTGTTACATACTTAGAATAGACTAAATTCGGGATGCCACCGCATGCGCATGAAGGAACACCACACAGAAAAGTGAAATTCCTGTGTGTTGTTACTCTCTAACCAATTTAGCACATACATACTGTAGCTAGAACTAGGCAGAACTAGGTTAATTGCAATTTTAAATGTTTTCCACAAAATAAATCAATTCCCAACAAATCCAAACACTTTAAATGCTACAGTATCAGACCCTTTGAGTTGAAGTACTGTGCTCAAACAAGTTATAAGTGGGAAGAAAACGCAGGGCAGGCAAAGTGTATGTATTATGCTTTACCTGCGCTACGTTGCAACGCAGTGGAAGGGCCATAGTTACCGATGCGTCTGGTCCGGCGCCTGCTGCAGCCACCTATTTTGGGTCGTTTCACTGGGTCCTTGCTGGAGCAGAAGAGTGAAGAACCCAAGAGGGTTACAGCAAACACTGGGCCAGAGGATGATACTGGGTCCCTATATCTCCTTCTGCCACTGGTCTTCTGTGTGCTCCCTCCTCCACAACCGCCCCTGCCAGCGACAGCTGCCCATGTGGTTGCCTCTGCTCCCGGAAGGACAGGAAACAACGAAACAGTGCAAAGCAGGACGGTAAGTAGTTTTGCCGCTAAACTTTGATGGGAGTAAAAGCGTAGCACACAATTGTGTACTGTGCTGCGTTTGCAACCTGATTTTTGGTCTCTTCCTTCACTATATTAGCTTAACATGAGTAGCTTCCTAAAGTGGCTCATTCCTTTGCTATGTTGCTTCTAAGCTCCCCCCCCATACAAACATCACTTCCAGCCTTGTGCTGAAACACATGTCCACAAGTAAGTAAGTGATATGTAAATAATATAAGCCAGAAAGCTCTTTCTGGGCACTTTAGATATCACAACTACAAACATGATTTCCATGGCTCAGACTACTGCTAGGAATCATGAGTACATCCTGGTATTCTTAGCCATTCTTAGCCTGTATGTGCCATGTAAATACTTTTTAAGAAAGGGCTCTATACATTGGGCATTTTTTCCAGCTCAACTCCCCAGTGATAAAACTATGGTAAATTGTTTCTTTTTATTCAGTAACTCTGAAGTATGCCAAATAATGGTGTAGCCAATATATGATTTCAGAAAGGCTTTTAACATTACATGAAGAGTCCAGATGCTTTTAGTAGATGAATGATAACTAGGTGCAAAAATACAATTCTGTGATTACTCACCTGTAGAATTGATATTATGAGTATACAGTACGTCCTGCTCCAGATAGAATACTTACTATCGGGTATTACTCCGCCAGATGGCGCTGGACTGCAGAGACATCGAAAACAGGCTCCTCCCAGCCCCTCAAATGCCCAGGGACCTACCACAATCCCCAGCATTGAAAAGCAGTTAACAAGAAGCCGGGAGAATTAAAATAAACCCAAACTGGTAACTATAACAATGATAACAATCACCATATAGGGGATCCAAGATCATGCAAAACCAAGGGTGGGGTGGAGCAGGACGTACTGTATACTCATAATATCAATTCTACAGGTGAGTAATCACAGAATTGTATTATTCTTAGTATACAGTACGTCCTGCTCCAGATAGAATACTTACTATCGGGACATCCAATAGCAGTGTCCATAAAGTAGGGTAGGATTCCCAAAGGTAACAGCTGACAGTTTAAACCACTGCCGCCTGCAGAACCTTACGGCCAAAAGCAGCATCAGCTGAGGCCCTAACATCAACCTTGTAAAACTTTGAAAAGGTATGAACAGAAGACCAAGTAGCGGCCTTGCAAACTTGTTCAACAGAAGCCTGGTGCTGAAAAGCCCAAGAGGCCCCAATAGCACGAGTAGAATGAGCAGTAAGGCGGAAGGGAGAATTCTTCCACTTAGGAGAATAGGCCTGAATCACAGCCTGACGGATCCATTTGCTGATAGTAGACTTGGCAGGAGCCAAACCCTTCCTAGGACCAGAAGGGACCACAAAAAGGGCATCAGTTTTTCTGAAAGGTGCAGTAGCCACCAGATAGTACTTCAGGAACCTAACCACATCCAAGGAATGCAAAACCCTCTCCTTAGCAGTACTAGGATTAGGGCACAATGACGGAAGAACAATGTGCTGATTTAAATGAAAGGCAGACACGACCTTAGGCAGAAAATCTTGCTTGAAGCGGAACACCACCTTGTCCTGGTGTCTCTCATAGTAGGGGGGCTGGATTGAAAGCGCCACCAACTCAGACACATGCCTAACAGAGGTGATAGCCACCAGAAAGACAACTTTGAGAGTAAGAATGGCCAGAGTAGCATCCTGCACAAGTTCAAAGGGAGCACACTGCAAGGCTGAAAAAAACAAGTTCAAATCCCAAACAGGCACCATAGGCTTACGAGGGGGACGCACGAGTAACCCCCTGGAAAAAAGTCCTGATCAGAGAATGCTGAGCAAATGACTTCTGGAAGAAAACAGCCAGGGCAGAAACCTTACCCTTCAGAGTACTAAGTTGGAGCCCCATCTCCAACCCATGCTGCAGGAACTCCAGAATCCTGGGAACGGAGAACACCCGACAGGGAAGAGACTTATACTCACACCAGTCAATGTAGGCACGCCAGACCCTGTAATAAATGGAAGACTTCTTCCTAGCCTTAATCATGGTATCAACAACCGAGGTAGATAGCCCCTTCTCCATCAAGATGGAGATTTCAGCAGCCAGGCCGTCAAAGCCAGAGTTTGTAAATTGGGATGGTGTAAGGGACCCTGAGTGAGCAGGTCTGGCACCAAGGGCAGAACGTATTGATCTACTGCCAGCTGCACCATGTCTGCGAACCACACTCTTCTTGGCCACCTGGGGGCCACCAGAATTGCTGGCACGCCCTCCAGAGCAATCTTGCGCAGAACCCTGCCCAGCAGGGGGAATGGAGGAAAGACATACAGGAGCTGAAAGTCCTGCCATGACATTGCTAGGGCATCCGTGGTCAAGGCCAAAGGATCCTGGGATAGGGAGACAAAGGCCGGGAGCTTGTGATTGTGACGGGACGCAAAGAGATCCACATCTGGTTGGCCCCAATGGTGACACAGAGATTGGGACACCCTGTTGCAAAGGGACCATTCTCCTTGGCGAGAGGTCGCCCTGCTCAGAGAGTCTGCCAGTAGATTCTCCTCCCCCGGAATGTACACCGCTGATATGCAGGGAACATTGGCCTCTGCCCAAGTCAGGATCAGAGACACCTCCTGGAGGGCCCTCTTGCTCCGGGTCCCTCCCTGATGATTGATGTAGGCAACTGCCGTCTGGTTGTCCGAGCGCACCTGAACAGGCAGGCCCCGGAGGTGATGAGTCAACTGAGCCAGAACCAACCTGATCGCCCGCAGCTCCAGGACGTTGATAGGTGTGTGGGCCTCCTGAGGGCCCCACCTCCCCTGGAACTGCAGGGACTTCCAGAAACCCCCCCAACCTGACAGACTGGCATCCGTGGTGACCGTCTCCAAGGAGGGGGTCAGAAAGGATCTGCCCCCCATCAGGTTCCTGGAGTCCAGCCACCACGAGAGGGACCGCCTGACCAGCGGGGAAAGCGCAAAGACCCGGTCCAGGGACGCAGGGTCCTTGTCCCATACTGACAAGAGGTGAAGTTGCAGAGGCCTCAAGTGGAACTGAGCATAAGGGACCGTCTCGAAGTAAGCCACCATCAGGCCCACCAGCTGCATTCCCTGCCTGATGGAGGGATGACGACAAGATAGCAGGAACTGGGCCTGCGCAATCAGACTGTCCACCTTCTGCTGAGGAAGAAAAATCCTTGCCTGAACTGTATCCAGATTCATTCCCAGGAATGAAGTAATCAATGAGGGAGACAGAGAAGACTTGGGATGGTTGATCACCCAGCCAAATGACTCCAGGGTAGACACTACCCGCTGAGTATTCAACTCTGCCTGATGTAGAGACTGGGAAGTGATGAGCATGTCGTCCAGGTAGGGCAACACGCGGATGCCCTGAGATCTGAGCAGAGACATCACTCCTGCCAGCACCTTGGTGAACACCCTGGGAGCTGAAGTGAGAACAAAGGGCAATGCCACAAATTGGTAGTGTTGATCTTCCAGGGCGAACCTGAGAAACCTTTGTTGACCTGGAAACGCAGGAATATGAAGGTAAGCATCTTTGATGTCTACAGACGTCATGAAATCCCCTGGGCACAGGGAACTGATGGCAGAGCGCAGAGTTTCCATGCGAAAGCGCCTGCACCTGACAAATTTGTTGAGGATCTTCAAGTCCAGGATGGGCCTAACTGATCCATCCTTTTTGGGCACAGTGAATAGGTTGGAATAGAAGCCCTTGCCCCTTTCTCTTAAAGGGACCTTGCAGATGACCCCCAGCTCCAGAAGGCTTTGCACCGCCTGTACTAGATCCTGAGCTGACACAGGGTCCTGAGACATCCGGGATCTGATGAACCTTGGGAGAGGGCAGGCAGCAAACTATCTTGTAACCGGAGGACACTACCTTCTGAATCCACCGGTCTGAGACATGAAGCCTCCAGACGCGAGCAAAGTGTTGAAGCTGTCCCCCCACCCGGATGGGTGAGGGCGCCCCTTCATGCTTGAGGGGGCTTGGGAGAGGACTTAAGCCTGGAGCCCCAGGAGGAGCCAGGGCGTCCACGTCCTCTGCCCCTACCCCAGAAATCTCCACGGGCCCAATAAAGGAAATTCCCCTCCCTTGTCTAGCACCACGGTAGGGGGAGGAAAAGGAGACCTGACCCCGAAAGGGCCGAGTCTGTCGCCTGCGCTGGGGTAACCTGCCTCCCTTAGCAAACAGGTCCAGGCGGTCTCCAAACAGGCATAGTCCTTTGAAGGGAAAACCAGTGAGGGCCTTCTTGGCAGCGTTGTCAGCAGCCCACTGGCGCAGCCAAACCGAGCGGCGTATAGCCCCCACAAGGGCAGAGGTTCTGCCACACATTCTAATGGCGTCATCCAAGGCAGAAAGGACATCAGTCACAAAAATATCATTTTGTGAATACTCACCTGTAAAATGGGTATTATAAGTATGTCACACACCCCGCTTCAAGACAATCATTACATGTGGGTATACTGACCTGTAGATGGCGATCTTACAGAGATGATATCAAAAAAAGGTCAGACCCTCCCGGCCCATAAATACCTGGGAACTCCCACTCATTCCCCAGTATAAAGATAGCAGTAAGATCAAGGGACCAGGAAAGCCAATTAAAACTAACAAAGGTTCACCATATAAAGGATCCAGAATACAAAAGGGCAGGGTGAAGCGGGGTGTGTGACATACTTATAATACCCATTTTACAGGTGAGTATTCACAAAATGGTATTATTCTAAGTATGTCACACACCCCGCTTCAAGACAATCATTACATGTGGGACATCCAATAGCAGTGACCATAAATGGCAGGGATCTAAAAACAAGGCAAAAACTTAAACCACTGCAGCTTGCAGAACTTTGCGGCCAAAAACAGCATCCGCTGAGGCCTGCACATCAACCTTGTAAAACTTGGAAAAAGTGTGAACCGAAGACCAAGTAGCAGCCTTACAAACCTGCTCAACAGAAGCCTGGTGCTGGAAGGCCCAGGACGCCCCAACAGCACGAGTAGAATGAGCAGTAACACGAAAAGGGGGAACCTTCCCCTTGGCAGAATAGGCCCCAACAATGGCCTGGCGAATCCATTTATTAATGAAAACCCTTCCTGGGCCCAGAGGGCACCACAAAAAGGGCATCAGTCTTACGAAAAGAAGTAGCCACCAAATAGTACTTCACACAGCGAACCACATCCAAAGAATGCAAAACCCTCTCCTTGTCATTGCTAGGCTTAGGACACAAGGAAGGGAGAACAATATCCTGATTCAGACGAAAAGCAGAGACCACCTTAGGAAGGAAATCTGGCTTGAAGCGGAAAACAACCTTATCCTGATGCCTCTCAAAGTAAGGGGCCTTAATGGACAAGGCCGCCAACTCCGATACACGCCGAACGGAAGTGATGGCAACCAGAAAAACAACCTTCTGCGTAAGCGTAGAAAGTGCAATATCCTGCAAAGGTTCAAAAGGAGGACCCTGCAAGGCAGTCAAAACCAAATTAAAATCCCAAACTGGGAGCAAAGGCTTCCTAGGAGGCCGCACATGCGTAACCCCCTGGAAAAAGGTCTTAACCAGAGGATGAAGAGCAAAAGACTTTTGAAAGAACACGGCCAGGGCAGAAACCTGCCCTTCCAGCGTACTAAGCTGCAAAACTTGGTCCAGACCATGTTGCAGAAATTCCAAGACCCTAGGGATAGAAAACGCCCTGCAAGGCAAGGCCCTGACCTCACACCAATCAATATAAGACCTCCAAGTCCTATAATAGATGGCAGAGGAAGACTGCTTTCTAGCCCTAAACAGAGTCTGAATGACAGCATTAGAAAGACCTTCCTCCCTCAAGATGGAGGTTTCAGCAACCACGCCGTCAAAGCCAGCGTTGGTAAATTGGGGTAGAGCAGTGGACCCTGAGTGAGCAGATCCAGCAGAAGGGGCAGGTCTAACTGATCCTCTGCCAACCTTACCACGTCTGCGAACCAAACCTGTCTTGGCCACCTTGGAGCCACCAGAATGGCTGACGCGCCCTCCAGGGCCAGCTTGCGCACCACTTTGCCCACCATGGGAAACGGAGGGAACAGGTATAGGAACCCCAGATCCCTCCAGTTCAGAGACATGGCATCCGCCGCCAGAGCCAGCGGATCCCGCGAGAGAGACACAAATGCCGGAAGCTTGTGATTGTGACGAGAGGCAAAAAGGTCCACCACCGGAGTCCCCCACCGGTGGCAAAGCGACCGAAACACCTTGAGGCAGAGCAACCATTCCCCCCCCGGCGAGATGACCCCCTGCTCAGGGAGTCCGCCTCCATGTTCTCCACTCCCGGAATGTACACTGCCGAGATGCATGGACATTGCTCTCTGCCCAATCCAGTATCAAAGACACTTCCCTGAAGGCCCGCCTGCTGCAAGTCCCTCCCTGGTGATTGATGTAGGCAACCGCCGTCCGATTGTCCGACCGAACCTGAACCGGTAGTCCCCGTAACTGATGAGTCAAGTGAGCCAGAACCAACCTGATGGCTCTCAGCTCCAGAACATTGATGGGATCGTGAGCCTCCTGAGGCTCCCACAGCCCCTGAAACTGAAGATCCATCCAAAATCCCCCCCAACCTGACAGGCTGGCATCCGTGGTGACCGTCTCCCAACGAGGGGACAGAAAGGACCTGCCCCTCGTCAGATTGCTCGGTTTCAGCCACCACCGAAGGGAATGCCACACCCGGGGGGACATCAGAAAGGACTGATCCAATGACAGCGGGGACCCGTCCCAGGCCGCCAAGAGATGGAGCTGGAGCGTCCTTGTGTGAAACTGCAAAGGGAACCATCTCGAACGATGCCACCATCAATCCCACCAGTCTGATCCCTAGCCGGATGGAAGGGCGCGGGATTGATAGGAGACGCCGAGTCAATTCCTGAATCAGAAAAACCTTGGCTCGGGGAAGGAACACCCTGGCCTGAGCAGTATCCAGAGACATTCCCAGGAACTCCACCACCCTGGAGGGAGTAAGGCAGGACTTGGGATAGTTGATCACCCAACCGAAACTTTCCAGAGTGGACACCACTTTCCCGGTATCCAGCTGTGCCTGACTGAGGGAAGACGCCATGATGAGAAGATCGTCCAAATAGGGCACGATGCGGATACCCCTGGCTCTGAGGATGGCCATCACTCCAGCCAACACCTTGGTAAAGATCCTTGGAGCCGAGGTAAGGCCAAACGGAAGAGCCACAAACTGAAAATGTCGATCGTCCACGACAAACCTAAGGAATCTCTGGTGTGCCGGAAGTATTGGAATATGCAGGTAAGCAACCTTGATGTCTATGGACGTCATGAAGTCCCCCTGACAAAGTGAATGGATGGCTGAGCGCAGAGTTTCCATACGGAACTTCCGGGGACGGACGAACCTGTTGAGCAACTTCAGATCCAGAATGGGACGAACGGACCAGTCCTTCTTGGGCACCGTGAACAAATTGGAATAGAAGCCCAGGCCCCGGTCTGAGAGGGGCACCGAGCAGATGACAGCCATGTCCATGAGACTTGCTACTGCCGCCGGAAGCCCCTGGGCGGCCAGAGGATCTGACGGCACCCGAGACCTGAAGAATCTGGGAGGGGGCCGGAACTCGAACTCCAGCCTGTAAACGGAAGACACCACTTCCTGAATCCACCTGTCCGAGACCTCTTGGACCCAGACCTGGGAGAAGAGTTGCAACCGTCCCCCCTCCCGCAAGGGTGAGGACGCCCCCTCATTGCTGAGCCGGCTTGGCAGCGGCTCTAGGCTTGGAGCCCCAACTGTGTCCAGGACGGGCCCAACCCCTGCCCCTAGGCCAGGAATCACCTCTGGACAAAGGGAAGGCCGAACCCCTGCCAACTCTAGCCCCACGAAAGGACTGAGAGGAGGAAGCCGCCCCCCGAAAGGGGCGACGCTGCTTCTTATGCTGAGGTAACTTACCTCCCTTTGCCACCGAATCCAATTTTTTTCCAAAGAGCCACAACTCCACAAAGGGAAGGGCCGTGAGCGACTTTTTGGACACAAAATCAGCCGCCCACTGGCATAACCAAACCGACCGGCGGATAGCCACAAGCAGGGCCGCAGCCCTGCTACACATCACCAATGTGTCGTCCAGGGCGGACAGCACAAAGGACAAAAATAACTCACTCAGCGCTTAAGGTCGGCAAACTCCTCACTAGCTGGGTCAAGCCCGGAAGAGGTCAACAATCCTCTAACAACCGACCTGGCAGCTACCAATACAAGCGCAGAAGCACAAACCGGCCGCAAGGCCGATCCAACACTGGCAAAACCATGACAAGCCATCTGGTCAATGTGTATCCTCACCATCCTTAAGAGTAGTGCACTCCGGAGAATGGAGGACCGAGGAGCTGGACAACCCCAAAACGGGAGCATCCACCTCGGGGCGGGGGGGCGACCAGTGCTTCACCGCGTCCGCCGGAAAGGGATATTTCTTGTCCCAACCCGGTGGGACACCCGGAAGCTGCGTCGGCTCTCCCATTTCTTGAGAATGATGCCATCAAAATGATTTTGATAAGGAAATTCCAAACGCGGCTTGGTCACTTCAAAGAACTCCCCCTTCAGCGGAGGAGCCGCCTGGGGGGGAGAGATTGCCAGGACCTCAAACATATGAGCCAGGACCCTAGAGGTATCCAAAGAATCCCCCTGGCCCTGCTCGGTATCAGCGCCCACAAACTGCTGATCGTCAGAGTCATCAGACTCCTCATACAGCTCCCCTTCCTCATGCGGGAAACAATCAGACCAATCCAGGGAGTCAAAATCCTCCCTATCAAAGGCCTGCGCAGCCGTATACAAATGTTTTCTCTTTGCCGTGGCCTTTTTAGCAACGGCACTGGAAAACAATTTTTCAAGATTGGCCAATCTGGCACACACCTCAGATTGCGACTCCCCGCCAATGACCACATCACACGTACGCGTCAAGCGAGGGGGGGACAGAGAGGAGAATGGCGGAGCAGGGCTGGACGCCTGAGATCCGGTCTGCCGCGTAATAGACCGCTGCGCACAGGGTACACATAGAAATACATCATCCACCAAAAGGTATACCCCACACCCCAAACACAGCCTGGATTGCCCCGAGGGGGGCACAAGCCCAGTATCCGGGGAAGCCTCCATATGGTGATTTTTTAATAATAATATATATATATATATAATATATGTGTACAATGCTCTGAGGGAATTACGCAATAATGCAACCCGGGATGCCCCTTTAAGTCCCTGGGAGGATTTTAAGCCAACTAAAATTTAACCAGGGACCCTGGACCGGGAGAACCCCCCTTTAATAAGATCAATGGTCCACCTGGAACACACAAACAAAACATACGCTCAGAATGCTGGCAATGCATAAGGGGTTAATAATAGATGCATCTGATGGGCCACAGGCCACTCACCCGACCTTCACCCAAGCACTGCACGCCAGGCCGGAGGGATGTGTAAGACACGCAGTGTGCAGAAGGAGGAGGGAGGGCGGGCCGGTGCGGTTCGCGCGTCGCGCCCGGCCCCTCCCCCGGCCAGAAGCCGGGACCTGAAAGCAGCGCACACAGCACGGGGGCGGGCCGTAGACGCCCCCCCCCCCCCCGTCCTGAGGTGAAGAAGCCCTCACGGGCACACACAGCCTCATACAGCTCTCCCGCCATTGACGCACGCCGGAGGCCGGCGCCGCAGGACCGCCGGCGCCAGCCTAACGTTTAAAAACACACACATACAGTTAAAACACACACATACACAATAATGTGATTGAGTCAAGATGGCGGGAAAAGAATATGGATGAATCCATAAGGGACTCGCCCCCCCCCCCCTCTAAGGGTATCCGGGAAAGGGGGAATCCATGCCAGGGTAGGGCCAAGGGACGGGGCATCCCAAACCAGGATCACCAACCCGGATAGCCGCCTACCCCTTGTTATGGGGTCTCACGGCTCCTAAGCACCTGGGGTGCCAACTACCTTTGCCCAGACCAGCAGCCTAGGCTGGGAGGCAAGCACTTTAAATAAGGGGATCCGGGCAGAAATAGAAGAATAGAAGGTCGGGAGTCATCCCGGCTACCTGCAAGGAGGAGACTTCATCTTCTGACTTGCTCGCCTCTGCAGAGATGAAAGACTGGGGAATGAGTGGGAGGTCCCAGGTATTTATGGGCTGGGAGGATCTTACCTTTTTTTAATATCATCTCTGCAAGATCGCCATCTACAGGTCAGTATACCCACATGTAATGATTGTCTTGAAGCGGGGTGTGTGACATACTTAGAATAACATCACAGCCAGCGAGAGCATTAAACTCCTCACAAGGCACATCATCAGGGGCACCATCAAGGATGCTTCTGATCAGGGTCCTAATAGCCACAGCTGTAATGGCAGAGGCACAGACCGGGCGCAGCGCCGTCCCCACACACGCAAAAGCATGGGACGCCAGCTGACCAACGCGTCACCACATCAGCAGGAAAAGGATACTTCCTATCCCAACTCTTAGGTACACCGGGAAGTCTACTGGGCCGCTCCCATTCCTGGAGCACCAGGTTATTGAAATGAGCTTGCTTGGGAAATTCCAAACGAGACTTAGCAGTATGAAAAAGATCCCCCTGTTGCCTGGGGGCCGCAACAGGGAGAGAGAGAGACAGCACCTCAAAAATCTGAGCCAACAGTCTATCAGTACCATCTGGGGCCCAGGGTTCAGGGCCAGAATCATCGTGACCCCTGGGCCTCTCATCAGATGACCCTGAATCGGAGAATAGCTCCCCTTCCTCCAAAGGGGTATAGCCAGACAGTTCCAAAAACTCAGATTCCATAGGGAAAAGAGTGACATCAGGCGTTAAGTGCCGCATCTTTGCAGAGGCCTTACGCGCCAAGGTATTAGCAATCAACTTCTCAACACTAGCCAGTCTAGAAGACACATCAGGCTGAGAATCCCCACTCGTATCCAACTCAGTAGGAGTGAGCTTTAAGCTTGGGGGGGTAGGTGAAGCGAAACGGATCACAGAATCAGCCACTGGAAGGCCAGATTGCAGTGCAAGCACCTGTTCAGCACAGGGCACACAGACCCGCGCCTTGTCAGCGTCAGCATGGGGCTCCCCACAAGCTAAACACCGCCGGGCTTGTCCCGAAGGAACCCCGGTCACATTATCCTGAGACGCCTCCATATGGTGATTACAGTGGCACAATAAGCCAATAGGGATTAACGCTAATCAGCAAGCCGGGATGCCCCAATAACCCGCTAGGGAAGTGGGAGTAATTAACACTAGGCCTCACAAGTTAACCAACTAAATAGAGGGAATAGGGCCGAAAGTAGCCAAAGGAGTTCGCCCGTCTGAAAGACATAATCAAGGGGAACCGTAAGTGAACAGTAATCAAGGCGGTAATAAAAAGCAGCCCGTGAGGGCACTTACGGACCGCGGTAGGTAGAAGCCCGTCATGCAGCAGCCAGAACCAAGCACAAAATGGCGTCGGTATACCTCGAGGGGCGGGCCCGCATGAGCAATGACGCGGAACGCGCCAAAGACAGCCCCCCCCCCCTCCCCCCGAAGAGCGCAAAGCCAGTGACAAGCAGCCAATGACAGCGCACCAGCGCCTGAGGTAAAGCCGCTGCCAAGCACGGAACCCAGCATGGGCGTGCGCGGCGGCGGCAATTTTAAAACACATCATAATGACACAAGTCAGCGCGGCGGCTGACACCGAACATAATATAGTGAAACATAAAAACCAATACACGTATAAGCATATACATACACCCCCCCCCCTCTTTCTCCCAAAGGCTACAAGGAGAGTGAGGGAGGACAGCGGCCACTTAACATAGGGCCCACGGATAGACAGGGGCAAGGGGCAATAGTGCGGGAGGGGCATCCCATAGAGGCTCACCATATGCCTATACCGCCTACCCTTTGGTGGGGGATTGCGGTGGAGCAGCGCTCCTATGCACCTGACAGCGGTGCTGCCTACCATCACCTGACCAGCGCAGCCAAGGCTGGGAGGCACATTACTAACGGAACGGGTGGGAATAGTCCTACAGGGCCGCAGGCTAATAGCCCCGCTCACCTGCGAGAAGAGAGAGCCATCTTCTTGTACTTCGCAGTCCAGACTGCAGAGAAATTCTGGGGATTGTGGGAGGTCCCTGGGTATTTGAGGGGCTGGGAGGAGCCTGTTTTCGATGTCTCTGCAGTCCAGCGCCATCTGGCGGAGTAATACCTGATAGTAAGTATTCTATCTGGAGCAGGACGTACTGTATACTAAGAATAAAGAGGTTTTCCTCCCACAAAGGGAACTATTTTTTTTCTTTCTGGACAACAACTTTCAGAGCTTTACTTCATATCGCACACTCAACATGCAATAACTGTAAATACAAGTTTACCACATCTTGTGCTTTAGGTTGGTCATCATCCTCTGCCTCAGTTTCACTGTAACAATCTGCAAAAACATTTTCAAAACAAAAGTCACATTCAGCTATATACTCCATTTTTAACAAAGTACTCTATTTAGATTGATTGACTTTTAATATTAATACCTCGACTTTCATCAGCAGTCATGTTAGCCACTGCAGCAGCAAAGGAAGGCAAGATGCTGCTGCAGAAGGTACAAAGGGTCAGGATTATTTAAAGTGGACCAACACCCAGGATTTTGACTATCCTGGGTCTTGGTCCACTTCGGTGGGGCACCCCCGATCGGGGTGCCCCGCTGTGTGAAACCCCCCCGATCACCCGAAAAACTCACCTCTCCCCGCGCCGACGGACAAGCAATCTGACAGTCCCGGAAAGCGGCTCCTCCGCCGCCGCCTCCCGCGCGTCCCTCTTGACGCGTGCGCGCGCCGGCCATTCACAGACGCCTAGAGGGGCGCGAGGGAGGCGGCGGCGGCCAGGTAAGGGGGTTTGGGGTGGTTTCACCCTGCGGGACATCCCGATCTCGGATGTCCCGCGGGGAGGGAGGTGATCGGCCCGGGAATCTTATAGATTCCCGGGCCGATCACCCGTGGGTGTTGGTCCACTTTAAGGTTGAAAACAATTATCTTCTGGACAATGAAAAAACCCATATCCCGCCCCCACTATACAGGCAGGTATGGACTGCACCCTTCCATTAACCATTTAATAGGGCTGCTGGCATCACTGCAGCTTCATCTTTTAATAGATAAGATGTGGTGGTAAGAGAAGCCTCTTACAATAAAAAGCCGTTCTTGTGTTGGGTCACAGTTAAAAGAACAATAAATGCAAATGGTTAAATGACCCAGCTTTCTGGTTGCCCCATGCTGGCTGTCAGGGGCTGCATCTTTCATTCTCCAGCACTTTACATTCAGTGATAAATTCTAAAGAATTTGCTTCCTTATGCTGACTCATTGTTTAAGGTCCCCTAAATGACTTCTAGGGGGACCCTACAGCTCCTGACAGCAAGAATGGGCAGAGAAGAAAGCAGCCTAACCTAACCCTTTACCTGAAATGTCCCACGCAAAGACTCATGTGTGAAGATACCAAAAAATACAATTCTGTGATTACTCACCTGTAGAATTATTGTTATGAGTATACAGTACGTCCGGCTCCAGATAAGAATCACTACACTTGGGTATTACTCAGATGGCGCTGGACTGCAGAGACTGGCCCCTCAAATACCCGGGACCTCCCACAAATCCCCAGCATTGAAAAGCAGTTAACGAGAAGCCAGGAGAACGATAACAGGACCAACCAGTAACTATAACAATGATAACAATCAGCATACAGGGGATCCTAGGATAATGCAAAACCAAGGGGTGGTGGAGCAGGACGTACTGTATACTCATAATAACAATTCTACAGGTGAGTAATCACAGAATTGTATTATTCTTAGTATACAGTACGTCCTGCTCCAGATAAGAATCATTACACTTGGGACATCCAATAGCAGTGTCCATAAAGTAGGGTGGGATCCCCAAAGGTAACAACAGACAGGTCAGACCACTGCCGCCTGCAGAACCTTGCGGCCAAAAGCAGCATCAGCTGAGGCCCTAACATCAACCTTGTAAAACTTTGAAAAGGTATGAACAGAAGACCAAGTAGCGGCCTTGCAAACTTGTTCAGCAGAAGCCTGGTGCTGAAAGGCCCAAGAGGCACCAATAGCACGAGTGGAATGAGCAGTAAGGCGGAAGGGAGGATTCTTCCCCTTAGCAGAATAGGCCTGAATCACAGCCTGAAGGATCCATTTGCTGATAGTAGACTTGGCAGGAGCCAAACCCTTCCTAGGACCAGAAGGGACCACAAAAAAGGCATCAGTTTTTCTGAAAGGTGCAGTAGCCACCAGATAGTACTGGAACCTAACCACATCCAAGGAATGCAAAACCCTCTCCTTAACGTTACTAGGATTAGGGCACAAGGAAGAAAGAACAATGTCCTGATTCAGATGAAAGGCAGACACGACCTTAGGCAGAAAATCTGGCTTGAAGCAAAAATACCAAAATAGCAAAAAAAGCATAAAATTACTCACCTTTAAAACGGATATTATGTGTGACATACACTCCGCTTCAATTCTTCTCGACAGTTGGGTTATTCTCCAGTAGAGGGCGAACTTCTGCAGAGATGAATGCAAAAAAAAAAAAAAAAGCCCCTCCCGGTCCATAACTACCTGGGACATCCCACCAATTCCCCAGTGTAAGATAGCAGTAAAGGGACCAGGAAGAACCAAATATAACAATACTAACAAAAAAACAATGGTTCACCATATAAAGGATCCAAAATACCAAACAGGGTGGGTGAAGCGGAGTGTATGTCACATTTATAATATCCGTTTTAAAGGTGAGTAATCACAAAACGGTATTATTCCAAGTGTGACATACACTCCGCTTCAATTCTTCTTGACAGTTGGGACATCCAATAGCAGTGTCTGTCAAGGGTGGGAACCATAAACAGTAAAGAATGCGCCAACTCAAACCACTGCAGCTTGCAGAACCTTGCGGCCAAAAACAGCATCCGCTGAAGCCCGCACATCAACCTTGTAAAACCTGGAAAAAGTATGAACAGAAGACCAAGTAGCAGCCTTACAAACTTGTTCAACAGAAGCCTGGTGCTGAAAAGCCCAGGATGCACCCACAGCATGAGTAGAGTGCGCAGTGACCCTAAAAGGGGGAGTCCTCCCCTTAGCAGAATAGGCCACAACAATGGCCTGACGAATCCATTTGCTAATCGTAGACTTAGCAGGTGCCAAACCTTTCCTGGGCCCGCAGGGCACCACGAAAAAAGCATCCGTCCTACGGAAGGAAGTAGTAGTCACCAAATAGTACTTCACACAGCGAACAACATCCAAATTGTGCAGAACCCTCTCCTTGTCATTGTTAGGCTTAGGACACAAGGAAGGAAGAACAATATCCTGATTGAGATCGAAAGCAGACACCACCTTAGGAAGGAAATCCGGCTTAAAACGAAAAACCACCTTATCCTGGTGTCTCTCAAAATAAGGGGCCTGAATCGACAGGGCCGCCAACTCAGAGCCACGCCGCACAGAGGTAATAGCCACCAAAAAGGCAACCTTCTGAGTGAGAACCGAAAGAGCAATATCCTGTAGCGGCTCAAAAGGAGGACCCTGCAGAGCCGAAAGAACCAAATTCAAATCCCAAACAGGAACTACAGCCTTCTGAGGGGGCCGCACATGCGCCACCCCTTGGAAAAAGGTCTTAACCAGCGGGTGTAAAGCAAAAGACCTCTGGAAGAAAACCGACAGAGCAGAAACCTGTCCTTTCAAAGTACTAAGTTGGAACCCAAGATCCAGATTATGCTGAAGAAACTCCAAAATCCTGAATACAGCAAAAACCCTGCAAAGTAAGGCCCTAGCCTCACACCAATCAATATAGGACCTCCAAGTCCTATAGTAAATGCCAGAAGAGGACCGCTTCCTAGCCCTAATCAAGGTCTGAACTACAGCCTCAGACAAACCTTCCTCTTTCAAGATGAAGGTTTCAGCAGCCAAGCCGTCAAAGCCAGCGTTCGTAAATTGGGGTAGAGTAGATGACCCTGGGATAGCAGGTCCGGCAGCAAGGGAAGCCTGCACTGGTCTACAGCCATCCTTACGACGTCTGCGTACCAAACCCTTCTTGGCCACCGTGGAGCCACCAGAATCGCTAGTGCCCCTTCTAGAACCAATTGGCAAACTATCTTGCCCAGCATGGAGACAGGTGGAAACAGGTACAGAAAACCCAGGTCCTTCCAAGTCAGTGACAAGGCATCCACTGCCAATGCCAAGGGATCCTGAGAAAGAGACACAAATGCCGGAAGTTTGGGATTGTGCCTCGAGTCAAAGAGATCCACCTCCAGAGTCCCCCACTTGCGGCAAAGATCCAGAAAGACCTCGGGGTTGAGACACCACTCTCCGTGGCGAGAGGACCCCCTGCTCAGGGAATCCGCCTCCGTGTTCTCCACTCCCGAAATGTAGACTGCCGAAAGGCAAGGAACATTGCTCTCTGCCCAGTGCAGGATTAGAGAGACTTCCCTGAGGGCACTCCTGCTGCGAGTCCCTCCTTGGTGATTTATGAAGGCCACTGCCGTTCGGTTGTCCGAACGCACCTGAATCGGAAGACCCCGTAACTGTGGAGTCAACCGAGCCAGAACCAGACAAATGGCTCTGAGCTCCAATACATTGATGGGGGTGTGAGCCTCCTGGGGACCCCACACCCCGCTTAACTGATGACTCTTCCAATAACCTCCCCAGCCAGACAGGCTGGCATCCATGGTAACCGTCTCCCAACAAGGGAACAGAAAGGATCTGCTCTTCACCAGATTGCTCGAGTCCAGCCACCACGGAAATGACTGCCGAACCCTGGGAGACACCTTGAAAGGTTGATCCAATGACAGTGGGCTTCTGTCCCAATACGCCAACAGGAGAAGTTGAAGATATCTCATGTGAAATTGTGCAAACGGCACCGCCTCGAAGGAGGACACCATCAGACCCACCAGTGTCATCCCCTGTCGGATAGAGGGACAAGGACTGGCCAGAAGAAGACTGATCAGGTCCTGAATCCCCTGCATCTTGGTCTGGGGCAGAAACACTCTGGCCCGGCTGGTATCCAGATTCATGCCCAGAAATGAAATCACTCGAGACGGGGAGAGAGAAGACTTGGTGCGGTTGATCACCCACCCGAACTTCGCCAGGGTCGACACCACCTGGTGGCTGTCCAGTTCTGCCTGCTGAAGGAAAGAAGTTGAAATCAACAGATCGTCCAGATAAGGCACAATGCGAATGCCCTGCGATCTGAGCAGAGCCATTACGCCCGCCAAAACCTTGGTGAAGACCCTCGGTGCCGAGGTCAGACCGAAGGGAAGAGCTACGAATTGATAATGTTGATCCTCCACCGCAAACCGGAGGTATCTCTGATGTGCCTGAAAGATCGGAACATGCAGATACGCATCCTTGATGTCTATGGATGTCATAAAATCCCCTTGGCAAAGGGAATTGATAGCCGAGTGCAGAGTCTCCATGCGAAACCTTTTGGCTCTGATGAACCTGTTGAGAACCTTGAGAACTAGAATGGGTCTCACCGAACCCTCCTTTTTGGGAACCGTGAAAAGGTTGGAGTAGTAACCCCTTTCCAACTGAGGCACCGGGGATATAACCCCCATGTCCAGAAGGCTTTTCACTGCTAACAGAAGCCCCTGTGCAGCCTGAGGGTCCGAGGGCACCCGAGACCTTGGGGGCGGTCAGAAATCGAACTCCAGTTTGTAACCGGAGGAGACCACTTCCAAGATCCAATTGTCTGTGACCTCCCGGGCCCAGACCTGGAAGAAGAGCCGCAGCCGCCCCCCCCCCCCACCCTTACGGGTGAAGGCGCCCCTTCATTGCTGAGCCGGTTTAACGGCAGGCTTGGGCATGGAACCCCAGGCAGCCGCAGGACGTGCCCGACCTCTGCCTCTGTTCCAGAATGAGCCCCTGACACCTGAGAAGGCCAGACCCCTAGTAGCTCTGGCCCCTCGAAAGGAAGGAGTGAACGAGCCTGCCCCCGAAAGGGACGGCGCTGCTTCCTCCGCTGAGGTAACTTACCGCCTTTAGCAACAGCATCCAATTTATCTCCAAACAGCCGCACACCCAAGAAGGGGAGGGCTGTGAGCGACTTCTTGGCTCCAACGTCCGCTGTCCACTGACGGAGCCAGACCAGTCTGCGCATGGCCACCAGTAAGGCTGACGTCCTACTACACACGACAATGGAGTGTCTTCCATCGCAGCCATAACAAAATCCAACAATTCGCACTTCTTAAGTATAGCGAACTCAGCGCCAGTTGGATCCAGCTGAGCGTTATTCAGCCAGTCCCTGATAAGAGACCTGGTAGCAAGCGACACCAGGCAGACGCACTAACCGGCCGCAGGGCCGAGCCCATGTTGGCAAATGCGTGGCACGCCATCTGATCAAGATGCTTATCCTCGCCATCCTTAAGGGAGGAGGCGTCAGGGGTGTTCAGTACAGAAGAGTTGGTCAAACCTAAAACAGGTGCGTCGACCTCGGGGGGAGAAGACCAGCGCTTGACCGCCTCCACCGGAAAAGGATACTTCTTATCCCATCCCTGAGGCACACCAGGAAGCCGACTGGGCCTCTCCCATTCCCTAAGTATCAGCGCATCAAAATGACCCTGGGTAGGGAATTCCAGACGGGGCTTGTAGGCCCCCAAAAATTCCCCCTTCTTAAGAGGAGGCGCCTCAGGTGGATCAATATCCAACACCTCCAATAAATGTGACAAAACAGTGGCCGTATCAACGGCATCCCCCAGCGGCTGCCCGACATTGGAATTCCCAGGCCGACCATAGTCAGCCTCTGTATCCTGATACAATTCAAACGGGGAATAATCGGACAATTCAGCGGACTCATCGTCAGTGTCCCACAAAGGCTGGGCCGACGACAACCGTCTCTTTTTAGCCTGGGCCTTCTTGCCCACCGTGCTAGCAACCATTTTCTCTATGCTGGCCAACCTAGCCCAAACATGAGAAAGCGACTCCCCACTGGTACCAATGTCACTTGGGGTACGGATCAGGTGGGGAGGGGAAGGCGATGAAGCGGGGGGAGCCGACCCAGAAGGCTGGGTACCAGACTGCCGCGTTATGGCCTTTTGTGCGCATGGTATACAGATCAGCACATTCTCCCCCGTAAGGGATAACCCACACCCCACACATGGCCTGGATTGTCCCAAAGGGATCCCGGGCCCGGTATCCTGCAGAGCCTCCATATGGTGAATTTTTGTGGTCAGTCGCAAGACCTCCCAAGTCCCGGTGGGAGGATTTGGGGGTGGATAATTTTTATATCTAGGGACCCCAGGACCAGGAGGGACCCCTTAAAATGCACATATACAGGACCACCTGTAACACACAAAATAAGCCACATAAGAGCAGAGCAGTGCAAAAAAGTGCCATAGCATTTGATCCTACAGCCACACAACAGAAATATATATATACAGGTGTATATCTATATATAGATATATAAAATATATATATATATATATATATATATCACCAAGCAGTCATACAGTGTAAATAAAAAGCATATACTGTGCATAGACACCCATAAACATATATATATATATTCCAATATGCCCAGCATAAGGAGCCCCGTATGGGGCACTCACGGACCGCAGTAAAGAAGATGGCGTCCTGTAGGAGAAGGATGAAGGAGGCGGGCCGGCGCCCCCTTTCGACGCGGGCAGCACACCAAGCTGCGCTTCCAGCCAATAGGGCTGGAAGCCGGCTGACGAAGCCAAGGGGGGCGGGCAGATCCCGGCACGGTCTTCCGACGCGGGAGAGTGCCAGGCCCTGCCCCTGCCCCCCCCTTCACTGAGAGAAGCAAGAGGGTCGCACTCCCCGTCGCAGAGCCGACCCTGAGAGAACCGGCCCGCCGCCGCACGAGAGCGTGCGTGCGGGCCAAGTATAGTGCTACAACACACACACACAAGATGTAAAATCAGACACACACACTCATAAGCAAAAAAGGCCAGACGGCCAGCCCCCCCCCGGAGGAGAGTAAGGGACCCAGAAGGGGGGGAACCTGCCAGAATCCGTCCCTAAGCCTAGCGGGACGGGGCATCCCACACCAGGATCACCAAAACCTGGATAACCGCCTACCCCATAGTGAGGTCTCACGGTGGAGCGTTGCTCCTACCTTCACCAGGACCCGCAGCCTAAGCTGGGAGGCTCAATATAGGGACAATTTAGAAGGGTCCTGGCAGTAATAGGGACAATAGAAGGCCGGCTTACCTGTAAGAAAAGAAGTCTTCATCTTCTGTCTTGTCGCCTTCCCTGCAGAGAAGGAACTGGGGAATTGGTGGGAGGTCCCAGGTAGTTATGGACCGGGAGGGGCTTTTTTTTTTTTGCATTTTTTTGCACAGGTTCAAAGGGAGCACCCAGCAAGGCAGACAAGACCAAATTCAAATCCCAAACAGGCAACATAGGCTTACGTGGGGGACGCACATGAGTAACCCCCTGGAAAAAAGTCCTGATCAGAGAATGCTGGGCAAAGGACCTCTGGAAGAAAACAGCCAGGGCAGAGACATGACCCTTCAAAGAACCGAGTTGGAGCCCCAGCTCCAATCAATGCTGCAGGAACTCCAGGATCCTGGGAATAGAGAACACACGACAGGGAAGAGACCTAGTCTCACACCAGTCAATGTAGGGACGCCAAACCCTATAGTAAATGGAGGAAGAAGACTTCTTTCTAGCCTTTATCATGGTGTCAACAACAGAGGCAGACAGCCCCTTTTCCATCAAGATGGAGGTTTCAGCAGCCAGGCCGTCAAAGCCAGAGTTTGTAAATTGGGATGGCGTAAATGACCCTGAGTGAGCAGGTCTGGCACCCTGGGCAGAGCGTACTGACCTACTGCCAGCTTCACCACGTCTGCGAACCACACTCTCCTTGGCCACCTGGGAGCCACCAGGATAGCTGACACTCCCGCCTGAGCTATCTTGCGCAGAACTCTGCCCAACAGGGGGAATGGGGGAAAGACATACAGGAGCTGAAAGTCCTGCCATGACATTGCTAGAGCATCTGTTGCCAAGGCCAGAGGGTCCTGGGACAGGGAGACAAAGGCCGGGAGCTTGTGGTTGTGACGGGACGCAAACAGATCCACATCTGGTTGGCCCCAACTGTGACATAGAGAGTGAAACACCCTCTCGCAGAGGGACCATTCTCCCAGGCGAGACGTCCCCCTGCTCAGAGAGTCTGCTTGCAGATTCTCCACCCCTGGAATGTACACAGCAGATATGCAGGGAACATTGTCCTCCGCCCAGGACAGGATCAGAGACACTTCCTTGAGGGCCCCCTTGCTCCGGGTCCCCCCCTGATTGATGTAGGCAACCTCTGTCTGGTTGTCCGAGCGTACCTGAACAGGCCGGCCCGGAAGGTGGTGGTTCAGGTGAGCCAGCAACAACCTGATCACCCTTAGTTCCAGAATGTTGATGGGTGTGTGGGCCCCGAGGGCCCCACCGCCCTTGGAACTGCAGGGACTTCCAGAAGCCTCCCCAACCCGTCAGACTGGCATCCGTGGTGACTGTCTCCCAGCAGGGGGCCAGAAAGGATCTGCCCACCAACAGGTTACTGGAGTCCAGCCACCACAAGAGGGACCGCCTGGCTAGGGGGCAGAGAACAAGGACCTGGTCCAGGGACGCGGGATCCTTGTCCCATACTGACAAGAGGTGGAGTTGCAGAGGTCTCATGTGAAACTGTGCATAAGGAACCGCCTCGAAGCACAACACTATCAGGCCCACCAGCTGCATTCCCTGCCTGATGGAGGGATGAGGGCAAGAGAGCAGGGACTGAACCTGCACAAGTAGACTGCCCACCTTCTGCTGAGGAAGAAAAATCCTTGTCTGAACCGTATCCAGATTCATTCCCCGGAAGGGAGTCACCAAGGATGGAGACAGGGAAGACTTGGGATGGTTGATCACCCAGCCAAATGACTCCAGGGTGGACACTACCCGCTGAGTATCCAGCTCTGCTTGATGGAGTGACTGAGAAGTGATGAGAATGTCGTCCAAATATGGCAGCACGCAAATGCCCTGAGCAGAGCCATCACCCCTGCCAGCACCTTGGTGAACACTCTGGGAGCCGAGGTAAGATCGAAGGGCAATGCCACAAATTGGTAGTGCTGATCCTCCAGAGCGAACCTGAGGAATCTTTGATGACCTGGAAAAACAGGAATATGAAGGTAAGCATCCTTGATGTCCACAGAGGTCATGAAATCCTCCAGACGCAGGGAACTGATAGCAGAGCGCAAAGTTTCCATGCGAAAGCGCCCGCACCGTACAAATTTGCTGAGGATCTTCAAGTCCAGGATGGGCCTGACTGACCTCTCTCTTTTGGGCACGGTGAAAAGGTTGGAACAGAACCCCTTGCCCCTTTCTCGTAAGGGGACCTGACAGATGACCCCCAGCTCTAGAAGGCTTTGCACCGCCAGAATTAGAGCCTGAGCTGACATAGGGTCCTGTGACATCCGGGATCTGATGAATCTTGGGGGCGGCCAGGCAGCAAACTCTATCTTGTAACCGGAGGACACTACCTCCTGAATCCACCGGTCTGAGACATGAAGCCTCCAGACGTGCGCAAAATGCTGAAGCCGTTCCCCCACCTGGATGGGTGAGGGCGCCCCTTCATGCCTTAGGGGGCTTGGGAGAAGACTTAGGCTTGGAACCCCAGGATGAGCCAGGGCGTCCACGTCCTCTGCCCCTTCCCCAAAAATCTCCTTGGGCCCCGGTAAGGGAGACCCCCCTCCCCTGTCTGGCTCCACGGTAGGGGAAAGAAAAGGAGCCCTGGCCCCGAAAGGGCCGAGACTGCCACCTGCGCTGGGGTAACCTGCCTCCCTTAGCAAACAGGTCCAGGCGGTCCCCAAACAGGCGTAGTCCTTTGAAGGGAAAACCAGTGAGAGCTTTCTTGGCAGCATTGTCAGATGCCCACTGTCGCAGCCAAACCGAGCGGTGTATAGCCACCACCAGGGCAGAGGCTCTGCCACACATCCTAATGGTATCATCCAAGGCAGAGAGCACATAAGACACAAAAACCACACAACGAGAGAGTGCATTAAACTCCTTACTAGACACATCATCAGGAGCACCCTCTAAGAGACTTCTAAGCAGGGTCCTAATAGCCACAGCTGTAATGGCAGAGGCACAGACCGGGCGCAGCACGTCCCCACACAGGCAAAAGCATGGGACGCCTGCTGATCAATACGCCGGTCCTCACCATCCCGCAGCGTAGTAGAGTAAGGGGAATGCATGGCAGAGGTGTTAGATAACCCTAGGACCGGGGCATCCACCTCGGGAGGGGATGACCAATGCTTCACCACATCAGCAGGAAAGGGATACCTCTTATCCCAACTCTTAGGGACTCCGGGGAGCCTGCTGGGACGCTCCCATTCCTTGAGCACGAGGTTATTAAAATGGGCTTGCTCAGGAAACTCTAAACGTGGCTTAGCAGTATGAAACAATTCCCCCTGCTGCCTGGGGGCCGCAACCGGGGGAGAGATAGACAGCACCTCAAAAATCTGAGCCAACAGCCTATCAGTATCATCTGGGGCCCAGGGATCAGAGCCAGAATCATCATGACCCCTGGGCCTCTCATCAGATGACTCCGAGTTAGAAAATAACTCCTCTTCTTCCAAGGGGGTATAACCAGACAGGTCCAAGAACTCATCAGCCTCCATAGGGAAAAGAGTGACATCAGGCGTCAAGTGCCGCTTCTTAGCAGAGGCCTTACGCGCCAAGGTATTAGCAAACAACTTCTCAACACTAGCCAGTCTGAAAGACAAATCAGGCTGAGAATCCCCACTAGTATGCAACTCAATGGGAGTCAAATTTAAGCTTGGGGGAGTAGGTGAAGCCATACGTGGCGCAGGCCCAGCTACTGGTAAACCAGGCTGCAGCGCAAGCACCTGCTGGGCACAAGGTACACAGAACCGCACATTGTCAGCACTAGTAGGGGACACCCCACAAGCTACACACAGCCGGGCTTGTCCCGAAGGAACCCCGAGCACATTATCCTGAGACGCCTCCATATGGTGATTATAGCGGCACAATAGACCAATAGGGATTCACGCTATAAAAGCAACCCGGGATGCCCCAATAGCCCGCTAGGGAAGTGGGAGTAATTTACACACTAGGCCTCACAAGTTTAATAACTAGATAGAGGAAGAAGGGCCGGAGAAACCAATAAACTTTGACCCTCCTGAAAGTCATAAGCAAAGAGAGCCCCATAAGTGACATGTATAATGACATAGGGTAAATAAAGGCGCCCACGAGGGCACTCGCGGACCGCGGTAGGTAGATGCCAGCCACGCAGCAGCCGAATCCGGAGAAAAAAATGGCGCCGGGTATACCTCGAGGGGCGGGCCGCGGAGACAGTGAAGCGGAACGTGCCAACCGCTGGCCCCCTCAAAGAGCGCGAAGCAGCGCACGTGACAAGCAGCCAATAACAGCGTAACAGCGCCTGAGGTAATGCCGCAGCCAACCGCGGAACACAGAGGAAGCGCAGGCGCAGGCATTTTTAAAAACGCAACCACTGCAACCAAGTCAGCGCGGAAACTGACACCAGCAAAAGGCCATAAAACAGTGAAGCACAGGGCATACACATACACCCCCCCCCGGAGAGCTACAAGGGAGAGCGAGGGAGGGCGGCGTCCACTAACATAGGACCCACCGAAAGACAGGGGCAAGGGACAATACTGCGGGAGGGGCATCCCATAGAGGCTCACCATATGCCTATACCGCCTACCCTTTGGTGGGGGATTGCGGTGGAGCAGCGCTCCTAAGCACCTGACAGCGGTGCTGCCTACCATCACCCGGACCAGCGCAGCCAAGGCTGGGAGGCACATTAATAATGGAACGGGTGGGAATAGTCCTACAGGGCCGCAGGGTAATAGCCCCACTCACCTGCTAGAAGAGAGAGACATCTTTTTGTCCTTCACAGTCCAGACTGCAGAGAAATTCTGGGGATTTGTGGGAGGTCCCGGGTATTTGAGGGGCCGGGAGGAGCCAATTTCGCGGTCTCTGCAGTCCAGCGCATAAGAATATACAATTCTGTGAGTACTCACCTGTAGAATTGGTATTGTAAGTATACAGCACGTCCTGTTCCAGAATATTCCTTACACATGGGTTATACATCCACAAGATGGCGCTGGACTGCAGAAAAGACTTGTGGCCACTCCTGGCCCCTTAAATAGCCAGGAACCTCCCACCAATTTCCAGTGTTGACAAGCAGTTATACAAGAAGCCGGGAGAATCAATAAACATAAAATGACCAATCACCATACAGAGGTAACCAAGAATAATGATAACAAGGGCGGGATGGAACAGGATGTGCTGTGTACTTACAATACCAATTCTACAGGCGAGTACTCACAGAATTGTATTATTCCAAGTATACAGCACGTCCTGTTCCAGAATATTCCTTACACATGGGACATCCAATAGCAGTGTCCGTAAGGTAGGGTGGGATGCCCAAAAGTAACAGCGGACAGTTTAAACCACTGCCGCCTGCAGAACTTTGCAGCCAAAAGCAGCATCAGCTGAGGCCCTAACATCAACCTTGTAAAACTTTGAAAAAGTATGAACAGAAGACCAAGTAGCGGCCTTGAAAACTTGTTCAACAAAAGCTTGGTGCTGAAAAGCCCAAGAGGCACCAATAGCACGAGTAGAATGAGCAGTAAGGCGGAAGGGAGGCTCCTTCCCCAGAATAGGCCTGTACCAGAGCCTGACGTATCCACTTACTGATGGTGGATTTAGCCGGAGACAAACCCTTCTTAGGTCCAGAAGAACGAACAAAAAGAGCATCAGTCTTCCTAAAGGATTCAGTAGCTACCAAATAGAACTTCAAAGTCCTAACCACATCCAGAACATGTAAGACCCTCTCCTTAGAGTTACTAGGATTAGGACACAGAGAAGGCAAGACAATGTCCTGATTGAGATGAAAGGCAGACACAACCTTAGGCAGAAAAATACAATTCTGTGAAATACTCACCTGTAGAATTGATATTATTTGTATACAGTACGTCCTGCTCCAAATAGATTACTTACACTTGGGTTATCCTCCACCAGATGGCGCTGCACTGCAGAGACATGCAAAACAGGCTCCTCCCGGACCCTCAAATACCCGGGGACCTCCCACAAATCCCCAGCATTGAAAAGCAGTGAACAAAAAGCCGGGAGAATTAACCACCAAAAACTGGTAACTATAACAATGATAACAATCACCATACAGGGTATCCAGAATAATGCAAAAAAAACAGGGTGGGGTGGAGCAGGAAGTACTGTATACAAATAATATCAATTCTACAGGTGAGTATTTCACAGAATTGTATTATTCTTAGTATACAGTACGTCCTGCTCCAGATTGCCCTGCTCCTGCTCTAGATTACTTACACTTGGGACATCCAATAGCAGTGTCCATAAAGTAGGGTGGGATCCCCAACAAAAAAGGCAACAGCAGACAGTTTAAACCACTGTCACCTGCAAAACCTTGCGGCCAAGACAGCATGAGCTGAGGCCCTAACATCAACCTTGTAACTTTGAAATGGCATGAACAGAAGACCAAGTAGCGGCCTAGCAAACTTGTTCAACGGAAGCCTGGTGCTGAAAAGCCCAAGAAGCACCCATAGCACAGGAAGAATGAGCAGTAAGACGAAAGGGAAGATTCTTCCCCTTACAGGGATAGGCCTGATTCACAGCCTGACAAATCCATTTGCTAATAGTAGACTTGGCAAGAGCCAAAACCTTTCCTAGGACCAGAAGAGACCATCCTATCCAAGTAATGACCATGCCCAACGCTGCTTAGCCCCCGAGGTCAAACGAGATCGGGCGCATTCAGGATGGAGTGGCCGTAGGCCCAAAGGAGCATCAGTTCTCCTAAAGACACAGTGACTACCAAGGAACACTTCCAACACCTGTCCAAGGAATGCAGAACCCTTTCCTCAGCGTTGCTAGGAACAGGGCACAAGAAGGAAGAACAATATCTTGAATCAATGAACCGAAGACACACCTTAGGCAGAAAGTCCGGCTTAAGGCGGAACACCACCTATTCTGGTGTACCTCAAAGAATGGGGGCTAGATAGCCAGAGCCACCAGCTCAGACACATGTCTTACCGAAGTAACAGTCACCAGAAGGACAACCTTGAGGGTAAGAACAGCCAGACGGCATCCTGAATAGGTCCAAAGGGAACATCCTGCAAGGCAGACAGAACCAAGTTCAAATCCCAACAGGGACCACAGAATTACGTGGGGGACGCACATGAGCAACCCCCTGAGAGAAAGTCTTAACCAAGGAAAGCTGATCAAAAGACTTCTAAAGGAAGACAGACAGGGCAGAACCAGACCCTTCAGAGTACTGATTTGGAGACCCGACTCCAACCATGCTGTAATAACTCTAGAACCCTGGGGACAGAGAACACCCGACAGGGAAGAGACCTAGACTCACACCAATCAATAAGGGTACGCCATACCCTATAATAGATGGAAGAAGAAGTTTGATCCTAGTCTTCCCATGGTCTCAAACACCGAGACAGATAAGCCTGTCTCCACCAAGATGGATGTTTCAGCAGCCAGGCTGTCAAGGCCAGAGTCTGTAGATTGGGGTGACGTAATGGGCCCTGAGTGAGCAGATCTGGCACACCTGGCAGAACCTACTGATCTACTGCCCTCTGTACCATGTCTGCGAACCACACTTTTCTTGGCCACCCGGGGGCCACCAAAATCACTGGCCCCCCTTCCAGAGCAATCTTGCACCGGACCCTGCCTAGGGGGAATGGAGAAAAGACATACAGAACAGAATGTCCTGCCATGACGTTACTAAGGCCTCCGTGACCACGGCCAGAGGATCCTGGGACAGGGAAACAAGGGCCGAGAGCTTGTGATCATGACGGGACACAAACAGATCCACCACTGGTTGGTCCCCATAGTGACACAGGGATTGGCACACCCTGTTGCAGAGGGACCCCCCCCCCCCCCCCGAAGGAATATCGCTGATATGCAGGGAACATTGTCCTCCACCCAGATCAGGATCAGAGACACTTCCTGGAGGACCCTCCTGCTCCGGGTCCCTCCCTGATGATTAATGTAGGCCACTGCCGTCAGATAGACCGAGCGCCCCCGAACAGGCAGGTCCTGAACGCTCACTCTTTCAAACATTGATAGGTGTATGGGCCTCCTAAGGGCCCCACCTCCCCTGGAACCGCAGGGAGTTCCAGAAGAAACCCCCCCCCCAACCTGATAGATTGGCATCCATGGTGACCGTCTCTCAGGAAGGGGCAAGAAGGGAACTGCCCCCAGACAGGTTCCTTGAGTTCATCCACTACAAGAGGGACCTCCTTACCAGGGGGGAAGGCACACAGACCCTGCTCCGGGGATGCTGGGTCCTTGTCCCGTACAAACAATCGAAGAAGTTGCAGAAGGCCCCAAGGGGGACTAAGCATAAGGGGCCTCTTCGGAGCCCGCCACCAACGGGCCCACCAGCTGCATCCCCTGCCTGGTGGGGGGACGGGGACAGCTATGAGGGACAGAGCCCGTGCAACCAGATTGTCCACTTTATTGCTGAGGAAGGAAGATCCTTGCCTGAACTGTATCCAGATTCATTCCTAGGAATGGAGTTACCAATGAAGGGGACAATGAGGACTTGGGGTGTTTGATCACCCCTCCAAATGATTCCCAAATAGACACCGCCAGCCGAGTATCAAACTTAGCCTGACGTAGAGACTGGGAAGTGATGATGACGTCCAGGTAGGTCAACACGCGGACGCCCCTTGGTCTCATCAGAGACATCACCCCCGTCAGCACCTCGGTGAGCACTCTGGGAGCTGAAGAGAGGCCAGATGACAAGGCCACAAATTAGCAGTGTTGGACTTCCAATGCGAATCTGAGGAACCTTGGTGTCCTGAAGACACAGGGATGTGAAAATAAGTATCTTTGATCTCCACAGACGGCAATAAGCCCCCGAGGCGCAAGGAGCTGATGGCCGAGTGCAGAGTTTCCATGCAGAAACCGCCTGTAATTGACGAATTGCTGAAAATCTGTGAATCCCGAATGGGCCAGACTGACCCATCCTTTTGGGGAACTGTGGAAAGGATGGTGTAGCGGCCCCTGCCTCTGCCTGTTAAGGGCAATCTGCAAGAGACCCCCCAGACCCCACAGGCCTTGCATGGCCTGCACCAGCACCTGAACAGAGGCAGGGACGAGGAGTACCTGGGCCTGATAATCTTGGGGGAGGCCGCACAGCAAACTCTATCTAGTAGCCGGAGGACACTACCTCCTGAATCCACCAGTCTGAGGCGTGATGCCTCCTGATATGAGCAAGGTGCTGCAGCCGTCCCCTCACCCAGCCGGGCGAGGGTGCCCCATCATGCTTGAGGGGACTTGGGGGAAGATTTGGGCTTAGCCCCCCCCCCCCCCCCGGAAGAGCCAGGACGTTGTCTGCTGCTCCTCCGAAGGGGCCAAGACAGCTGCCTGCGTTGGGATAACTTACCCATCTTACCAAACAGGTCTAGACGGGCCCCAAACAGGCGTCGCCCTTTAAAAGGCATCCCGGTAAGAGCCCTCTTTGCAGCATCGTCAGCACCCCACTGTCGCAACCAGACCAAGCGACGTATGGCCACCACAAGGGCAGAAGTTCTTGAACACATTCTACTGGTGTCATCCAATGCTAATAGGATAAATTTCACAAACACCTCACAACTGGAGAGTGCAATAAACACATCCCAAGGGAGATCATCAGGGGGACGATCAAGCATTTTTCTGATGAGGGTTCTAGCGGCCACGGCAGTAATGGCAGAGGCACAGACCGGGCGCAGCGCCGTCCCTGCACATGCAAAGGCGTGGGAGGCCAGCCTGTCAATGCACCGGTCCTCAGCATCCCGAAGGATAGTATAAGCAGGGACTGTAATAAAAGGGGGGTTAGGTAGCCCTATGATCAGGGCATCCACCTCGGGGGGGGGGGGGGATGACCAACATTTAACCACCTCAGGGGGAAAGGGATACTTCCCATCCCAATCCCATGGGACCCCAGGCAGTTTACTGGGGCACTCCCATTCCTTGAGCACAAGGGTATGGAAATGTGCCTGCTCCAGGAATTCCAACCGTGATGTTGCCGTATGTAAACGCTCCCCTCTTTGCCTGGGGGCCTCACCAGGGGAAGAGATAGACAGAACCTCAAAGATCTGGATCAACAATCTGTCAGTGTCATCCTGGACCCAGGGGTCAGGGCCAGAGACTTCATGACCCGTTGGACTCATCAGATGAGCCTGATTCAGAAAAGAGCTCTCCTTCATTATAGCCACACAGATTCATAAACTTCTCAGATCCCATAGGGAAATCAGTAACATTAGGCGTCAAGGGCCGCTTCTTACCAGGGCCCTTACGCGCTAAGGACCTCGCAATAAACATTTCAGCAGTAGTTAGTCTAGAAGACATAACGGGCTGAGAATCCCCACTTGTATGCGACTCAGCAGGAGTGAGATTTAAGCTTGGGGGAGAACGTGAAGTGAAGCGAGGTGCAGCCGCTGGCATGACAGACCGCAAAACCAGCGCTTGCTTGGCACAGGGTACACAGACCCATGCCATGTCAGCATCAGCATGAGCATGAGGTTGTCCACACGCTACACACAGCCGGGCTTGTCCCGAAGGAACCCCGGTCCCATAATACTGGGAAGCCTCCATATGGTGATTATTAGGCAGTAGGGATTGACGCTATGAAGCAACCCTGGATGCCCCAATGACCCGCTAGGGAAGTGGGAGTAATTATACTGGGCTCAACTGGCAATTACACAGGGCCGGGAGAAGCCACTGGATTCACCCGTCTGAAAGACATAATGAGAATAAGGGTGTCAGAACCATGCACAGTAAGCAAGAAGCATAAAAATTGCCAGCGAGGGCACTTACAGACCACGGAAGGGGGGACCGTTACTCACTCGCGCGCCTACATCAAAATGGCGCCAAACGAACCTCGAAGGGCGGGCCAGAGCGGGCTGTGACGCGGAGCGCGCCAAGCCAAGTCCCCGCCCCCCCCCGAAGAGCACGAAGCTCTAAGACAGCAACCAATGATGTCTTGAAGATCAAAGTGTATGGCACACTTAGAATAGATGACTTGCCAATGATGACGCCGCCGCCCGGCGTAGAACATCCAAGGAAGGAAGGAAAAAGCGTGCATGGCGGTGGCAGTTACACAAGTAAACATACAAATCATCGTAGCGGCTGACACCCGATATACAAGTCCAAGGACATTACAAAGGCCTTATGCATGTAATCACAATATACTGACACCAGACACACACCCCCCCCCCCTTTCTTTCCCCCCGAGCTACAGGGGGAACGAGGGAGGATGGCGGCCCTTTGTACAGGGCACACCTCTACACGGGACATGGGGCAATAATGCGGGAGGGGCATCCCATAAAGGCTCACCATCAGCCTATACCGCCTACCCTTTGGTGAGGGACTGCGGTGGAGCATGGCTCCCTAAGCACGCATGGTGCTGCCTACCTTCACCCCACCAGCGCAGCCCAGGCTGGGAGGCACATCATCACAAGGGACGGGTGGGAATAGTCCAACAGGGCCGCAGGCTTTAATAGCCCCGCTCACCTGCGAGAGAGTGATACTTCATGTCTTCGCAGTTAGCACTGCAGAGAAATCTGGGGATTTGTGGGAGGTTCCCGGGTATTTGAGGGGCCGGGAGGAGCCTGCTTTGCATGTCTCTGCAGTGCAGCGCCATCTGGCGGAGGATAACCCAAGTGTAAGTAATCTATTTGGAGCAGGACGTACTGTATACTAAGAATATCTGGCTTAAACCGAAACACCACCTTGTCCTGGTGTCTCAAAATAAGGAGGTTTGATAGAAAGCGCCGCCAACTCAGAAACACGCCTAACAGAAGTGATAGCCACCAAAAATGCTACCTTAAGAGTCAAGATGGACAAAGGAGCCTCATGCAAGGCTCAAAAGGAGGACCCTGCATAGCAGATAAGACCAAATTCAAATCCCAGACTGGTAACAGGCTTACGTGGAGGTCGCACATCGGTAACCCCCTGGAAGAAAGTCTTAACCAAACGATGGTTGGCAAAGGATCTTTGGAAGAAAACAGCCAAAGCTGAAACATGACCTTTCAGGGTACTAAGTTGAAGACCCAAGTCCAAACCGTGTTGCAGGAATTCCAGGATCCTGGGAACAGAAAACACCAGACAGGGAAGGGACTTAGACTCACACCAGGCGATTAAAGCATGCCATACCCTATAGTAGTTAAAGGACGAGGACTTCTTCCTAGCCCCTTCTCTATCAAGATGAAGGTTTCAGCAGCCAGGCCGTTAAAGCCAGCGTTTGTAAATTGGGATGGCGTAGCTGCCCCTGAGTGAGCAGCTCTGGATCCTTGGGCAGGGCGTATTGATCTACTGCTTGCCAACAGGGGGCCACCAGAATGGTTGGCACCCCTTCCTGGGCTATCTTGCGCAGCACCCTGCCCAGCAGAGGAAACGGAGGGAACACAGAGGAGCTGAAAACTCTTCCAAGACATTGCTAATGCATCCATGGCCAAGGCCAGAGGGTCCCGTGACAGAGAGACAAAGACTGGAAGCAAACAGATCTACATCTGGCTGACCCCAGCGGTGACACAGGGAGCGAAACACCCTGCTGCTGAGGGACCATTCTTCCAGACGAGAAGTCCACCTGTTCCGAGAGTCTGCCTCCAGATTCTCCACTCCTGGGATGTACACTGCCGAGATGCAGGGGACATTCTCCTCCGCCCAAGACAGTATCAGGGATACTTCCTTGAGGGCCCTCTTGCTCCGGGTCCCTCCCTGATGATTGATGTAGGCAACCGCTGTCTGGTTGTCCGAGCGGATCTGAACAGCCCGACCCCGAAGGTGTGGAGTCAATTGAGCAAGAACCAACCTTATCGCCCTCAGTTCCAGGATGTTGATAGGTGTATGAGCCTCCTGAGGGCCCCACTGACCCTGGAACTTCAAATACTTCCAGAAGCCCCCCCAGCCTGTCAGACTGGCATCCGTGGTGACAGTCTCCCAGCAAGGGGACAGGAAGGTCCTGCCCACCAAGAGGTTCCTTGAGTCAAGCCACCATGAGAGAGACCGCCTGGCCAGAGGGGACAGAACAAACACCTGAACCAGGGACACAGGGTCCTGATCCCACACTGATAAAAGGTGTAGCTGAAGGGGTCTCATGTGAAACTGAGCATAAGGTACCGCCTCAAAGCAAGACACCATCAGGCCCACCAGCTGCATCCCCTGCCAGATGGAGGGATGAGGACAAGACAGTAGAAACTAGGCCTGAGCTTGAAGACTCTCCACCTTCTGCTGAGGGAGAAAAACCTTGACCTGAGATGTATCCAGAGTCATGCCCAGAAAGGACCTTACCAGTGACGGGGACAGGGTCATGCCCAGAAAGGACCTTACCAGTGACGGGGACAGGGAAGACTTGGGATGGTTGATTACCCAGCCGAAGGACTCTAGTGTGGACACCACCATCTGGGTATCCAGCTCGGCCTGATGGAAGGACTGAGATGTGATGAGAATGTCGTCCAAATAAGGGAGGATGCGAATGCCCTGAGATCTCAGCAGAGCCATCACGCCCGCCAGCACCTTGGTGAATACCCTGGGAGCCGAGGTGATACGAAAAGCAAGGCCACAAATTGGTAGTGCTGATCCTCCAGAGCGAACCTGAGGAATTTCTGATGGCCTGGAAAGATTGGTACATGAAGGTAAGCGTCCTTGATGTCTACAGAAGTCATGAAGTCACCCGGGCGCAGAGAATTGACAGCTGAGCGCAGAGTTTCCATGCGAAAATGCTTGAATCTGACAAACTTGTTGACACGCTTTAAATCCAGGATGGGCCTGAGGGACACGTCCTTTTTGGGGACAGTGAAAAGATTGGAATAGAAGCCTCTGCCCCTTTCCCTGAAAGGCACCGGGCAGATGACCCCCAACTCCAGAAGGTTTTGGACAGCAAGGCACATACCCTGAGCTGACAGGGGGTTTTGAGCCATCCGGGATTTGATAAATCTTGGGGGTGGCCAGGCTGCAAACTCTATCTTGTAACCAGAGGATACTACCTCCTGAATCCACCGGTCTGAGACATGAAGCCTACAGACGTAAGCAAAGAGCCGAAGCTGTCCCCCCACCCGGATGGGTGAGGGCGCCCCCTTCATGCCTGAGGGGGCTTGGAGGAGGATTTGGGCTTGGGACCCCAGGAGAGGCCGGGGCGGCCACGTCCTCTGCCCCTGCCCCAATAGTCCCCGTGTGCTCCAGCAAAGGAAACTCCTCGACCAGCCCGGGAAGCACGAAAGGAGGGGAGAGAGGCACCAGACCCCCCAAAAAGGGCAGAGACGGCCTCCTGCATTGAGATAACCTACCGCCCGTGGCAAACAAGTCCAAGCATTCACCAAAGAGGCGCAGCCCCTTAAAGGGGAACCCAGTGAGAGCCTTCTTAACAGCATTATCAGCTACCCACTGACGCAACCAGACAGAGCGGCGTATAGCCACCAAAAGGGCAGATGTCCTTCCACACATTCTAATGACATCATCCATGGCAGAGAGGATATATGCAACAAATTCATAGCAATGCAGGAGAGATCTATAGTCTTCACCTCCCGCGTCATCAGAGGCCCCATCTAAGAGACACTTAAGCAGCCCTTTAATAGCAATAGCCGTAATGGCAGAGGCACAAACCGGGCGCAGCGCAGTCCCCACACAGGCAAAAGCATGACTGGACAGCTGGTCCAAGCGCCGGTCCTCACCATCGCGCAGGGTAGTAGTGTCAGGAGAATGCATGACAACCCTAGAACGGGCGCGTCCACCACAGGAGGACAAGACCAACGTTTAATCACATCAGCAGGAAAGGGATACCTCTTGTCCCAACTCTTGGGCACTCCAGGTAGCTTACTAGGCCGTTCCCATTCCTTGAGAACTAGATTATTAAAGTGAGTCTGCTCAGGGAACCCCAAGCGTGGCTTAACCGTATCAAAAAGCTCACCCTGCTGCTGCAGAGCCACTGCAGGAGGAGAAATACAAACCACTTCAAAAATGTGACTCAACAACCTGTCAGCATCATCTGAGGACCATGGGTCTTCTCCAAAGGGAGACCCGGTACCACCATAGATCTTAGGTTGTTCCTCAGAGGATTCTGAATCAGAAAACAATTCCCCCTCCTCGAGGGCATAAGGGCCAGAAAGTGAGTAAGGTCCCTCATCCTCTACAGGAAAGAAGGAAGCAGCGGGAGATAAATGCTGCTTCTTTGCCCGAAGCCTTACTCGGGGCTGACCCAGCAATATGTTTTTCAATGCTGGTCACCCGTGCAGCCAAATCAGATTGAGTCCCCGCTAGTATGCCCCTCACTGGGGGTCAGATGTAAGCGTGGGGGGGTAGGCGAAGCCAAAGGGGGCGCAGCACCAGGGCCCGCAACAGACAGCCCAGACTGCAGCGCAAGTACCTGCTGGGCGCAGATTACACATACCCTGACCTTGTCACTCACAGGGGAAAACCCACACGCAACACATAGCCGGGCTAGTCCCGAAGGAACCCCAGGCACATTCTCCCCAGAAGCCTCCATATGGTGATTACCCTGGGTGGCTAGTAATAGCCACCCAGGATGCCCCAAGAACCCGCTAGGGAGGTGGGAGATTACCAGGGGAAGAGGGCCGGGAGAAAACACAGTGACGTTTAAAGACATAAAGACATCCCCATAAGCATATACAAGTGAAAAGCAGAGAGAAAGAAACACCCCGCAGGGGCACTGACGCAGGGCTGTGGAGTCGGTAGATAAATGTTCCGACTCCGACTCCTCAGTTTTTTGTACTTCCAACTCCGACTCCTCTGTATTAATATGTGAATGTATTTTATACATTCCTTGAAGGAAAGAAAGGCAACATACATGTCATTACTTCTAGCAGAGAGAGGTAGTTGGGCAGAAGCTGCCTTCTCCTTTCTGTGTGCTGATCTTCTGCTGAAGATAGGGCAGTGGGAGGATCCAGAAAGGGGCCTTTATTATAAAACATGATTTCCCTAATAGAATCCCATAGTCATGTTTAAAGTTTAAGCTAACAATCGAAGTTTACAAGTTTTTATAGCCTTTTGCTGAATGACAGCAGTTTTTCCAATGGTACAGCTTCAGTCTTGAACTATTGATCCTCCATTCCCTTCACTTATACAAGTGTCTCTAGTCCTGCAAAAAACATATTTACTTAATCCCTTATCAGTGAGAGGCTAGGTTACCCATGGGTTCCCTGTAACAGCAGAACACAACACTATGCAAAGTATAAGTATTGCCGCTTCTAATTGTGCGTTGCGTGCCATATAGTGAAGAACATGAAAAGCATGCTTCTTCACGGTCACTTAACATGTTCGTTTTGCGGTTACGTGAGGCACTGCATGCATTGGTCTTTATTCTTACAATAGAGAAGTCATTAATTATAACTTTTTGTGAATTGGGACATTTAAACTTGCTAAATCAAAATTTAGTAGGAGTCGGTGCATTGTTTGCCGACTCCGACTCCAGGTACCCAAAATTTCCTCCGACTCCACAGCCCTGCACTCAAGGACCGCACTGGAAAGGAGCAGCAGCGCACGCAGCACGAGGGTGAGAAGAAGAGCCCGCACAGACCTCGAGAGGCGGGCCGCGGAGATGAGAAGGCGTCATCCGCAGAGACCACCCCCCCTCAAGAGCACGAATCACGCCCCCCGTGATCTTACATGCGAACGTATTAAGTTAAAAGCACAGCAATACCATAAGAAAGTGAAATCTGACAAACTTGTTGACACGCTTTAAATCCAGGATGGGCCTGAGGGACACGTCCTTTTTGGGGACAGTGAAAAGATTGGAATAGAAGCCTCTGCCCCTTTCCCTGAAAGGCACCGGGCAGATGACCCCCAACTCCAGAAGGTTTTGGACAGCAAGGCACATACCCTGAGCTGACAGGGGGTTTTGAGCCATCCGGGATTTGATAAATCTTGGGGGTGGCCAGGCTGCAAACTCTATCTTGTAACCAGAGGATACTACCTCCTGAATCCACCGGTCTGAGACATGAAGCCTACAGACGTAAGCAAAGAGCCGAAGCTGTCCCCCCACCCGGATGGGTGAGGGCGCCCCCTTCATGCCTGAGGGGGCTTGGAGGAGGATTTGGGCTTGGGACCCCAGGAGAGGCCGGGGCGGCCACGTCCTCTGCCCCTGCCCCAATAGTCCCCGTGTGCTCCAGCAAAGGAAACTCCTCGACCAGCCCGGGAAGCACGAAAGGAGGGGAGAGAGGCACCAGACCCCCCAAAAAGGGCAGAGACGGCCTCCTGCATTGAGATAACCTACCGCCCGTGGCAAACAAGTCCAAGCATTCACCAAAGAGGCGCAGCCCCTTAAAGGGGAACCCAGTGAGAGCCTTCTTAACAGCATTATCAGCTACCCACTGACGCAACCAGACAGAGCGGCGTATAGCCACCAAAAGGGCAGATGTCCTTCCACACATTCTAATGACATCATCCATGGCAGAGAGGATATATGCAACAAATTCATAGCAATGCAGGAGAGATCTATAGTCTTCACCTCCCGCGTCATCAGAGGCCCCATCTAAGAGACACTTAAGCAGCCCTTTAATAGCAATAGCCGTAATGGCAGAGGCACAAACCGGGCGCAGCGCAGTCCCCACACAGGCAAAAGCATGACTGGACAGCTGGTCCAAGCGCCGGTCCTCACCATCGCGCAGGGTAGTAGTGTCAGGAGAATGCATGACAACCCTAGAACGGGCGCGTCCACCACAGGAGGACAAGACCAACGTTTAATCACATCAGCAGGAAAGGGATACCTCTTGTCCCAACTCTTGGGCACTCCAGGTAGCTTACTAGGCCGTTCCCATTCCTTGAGAACTAGATTATTAAAGTGAGTCTGCTCAGGGAACCCCAAGCGTGGCTTAACCGTATCAAAAAGCTCACCCTGCTGCTGCAGAGCCACTGCAGGAGGAGAAATACAAACCACTTCAAAAATGTGACTCAACAACCTGTCAGCATCATCTGAGGACCATGGGTCTTCTCCAAAGGGAGACCCGGTACCACCATAGATCTTAGGTTGTTCCTCAGAGGATTCTGAATCAGAAAACAATTCCCCCTCCTCGAGGGCATAAGGGCCAGAAAGTGAGTAAGGTCCCTCATCCTCTACAGGAAAGAAGGAAGCAGCGGGAGATAAATGCTGCTTCTTTGCCCGAAGCCTTACTCG